>CM060903.1:940789437-941414437 GCA_030737815.1 Allium fistulosum
TTCAGATTTCTAGAAAGAATATAAAAATTAGCATATCATATGGAGCTTCCTGACAAGCTGGTAGGAGTCCACAATGTTTTCTACGTTTCTCACCTTAGAAAATACCTTTATGACAAGCTAACAGAATAGAGCCTGATCAGTAGAGGGATTTAGAGATGGAGCATGTGTAGTTAATGCCCCGCTATTACCCCGCTATAACCCTACTATATCTCATAGCAGAATTATACCGCTACGATTTTTCCATATAGCCCCAAATATAGCCTTTCCGCTTTAAGCGCCGCTATATCCCGTTATTCCCGCTATATTCCGCTATTTCCGCTATATCTTCTTTAAAGGAATGAATTGAAAAATGACATTTATACATTATAAAAATTATGAAATTGATTTATTTAATTGAATTTTTAATATATTTTCAGAAATGAAAATACTCTAATATTCTACTAAATTCAGTTATGTTATATAACAGTTTCACGTTTATTTACAGTATATTCGCATATGTTTTTATTTAAAATTATTTATGTATTAATTATAATTCAATTGAATGTTAATTTTTCATTTAATTACCATTTATATATTTGTAAAAACATTAAGTACGAGTTTTATATGCTATTTTAGAGTCATCCGCTATATCCTGCTATATCCTTGTTGTATCCCTTCTATGACTTTTTGCACCTCCACCGCATTGAATCTGCCGAGCGCTTTAACTGCACAGGATGGAGCCGACAGTACCTCGTGCCACTACATGCATTATGGAGCACGATATTAGGAGACTCCGCAACAAAATAATTAAGTTGGTTTGAGCACAATGGGGAGCAATCCAACGGAAAGCACATGGGGGATCGAGGAGAAGATGAAGAGCACTCACCTAGAGCTTTTCACTGGTGATTTTTCTCTCAAAAATAAGGATTTTCATTGCATCGTGATTGTTAGATTTGATGTTAGGGGATGGTTGTTACACTATTTTACAATCACTTTACACTCATGCAGAAATTTTATGCATGTTTAGGATATTTGCATACATACTTTCATGATACGATTACACACCCACGCTATGGTTGAGCTCATTTTAGCATGTCTTCGGTACACAATCACATTACACTATTGGTTAAGTTGATGGTTGTGTAGAGAAATTAGTTGTGTAACATGGATGTTATTATGCGTTATGCTGTTCGACTCTTGGAAGATTTCAGGACGAAATCCTTTTGGGGGAGGGGGAGAATGTAACACTCCATAAAATAAACCATAAATAAACGAAGTAAATTGAATTAAATATGATAAGGATTGAGTATAGAAATTTCATAAAAGCTGGAATTTGACCACGAAAATTATTCTGTTGCGTTCGTGGTGAAATTCTGATATGTTTACATATATATTATGCTGAAAATGGATTCAAATGAAGAAGTTATGAGCGTTTTAAGTTTTCAGATTTAAATTAATTTATTTGGAATTCAAATACAAATGATAATTTAAATTTAGGGTTTGAATTTTAAAAATTAGCTTTAGGGTTAAGTAAATGTTAATTAACATTTGATTAACATTTAACGTTAAAGTTGATTAGGGGAAAGAAATCAATTAAAAGCAATGGAAATAAAAACATTCTCTAAACAAACGTATCGGTTAACCCCTTTATTGGGATTGGTCGACCCTAGTGGTCGACCGGTTGAAGAGGGGTGGTCGATTGGTCAGGGCTAAATATTGGCAGTGGCAGTTAGGGTTTGAAGGGGTGTGCTATTTATATGTACGCTTTAGATTTGTCCGTTTTAAACAATTTTCATCCTACAGTTCTGATGCGTTTCTACCCCTATAAATAGAACCTTATCATCTCCACTTTTTATTCATATTATTTTGGGGAATACGACAAAATTATGCCATTGCTATCTCTCTAATAAGATTCAGAAACTTCGTAGAGAATTTAGGTAAGAAGTCATCTTGTTTCTTATTTGTTTCTTCTTCCTCCAATCTATTCTTATCATATTCTTCTCCAATTATTCAGAATCAAATTAACATATATACATCTTTCCTATTATATGTGTATATATCAAAAGAGAGTGATTCTAGAAGAGATTGGAAGGCTGTAAATCCATTTAAGTGAAGCTAAGGCTAATCTATGAGTGAAAACCTTAGTATTTCTTTTCAGCAATTGTTTAGTGTATTTCGTTTTGGATTTGAATATGCCTTAGAGATTTTAGGATTTTGAAAACATGATAGATAAAATCCCCCAATTTTTTTTTAATTTTGATATGTTAATTCTATGTTGAGATTTCCAATTATTTACATTAATTTGATGGAATTTGTCTTGTTTATTCAATTTTTGATAATTTCATAGTCTATTCCACTTCTCCTTCTTCTTTGGGTCAAATTGTGATTCTTCAATAAAATAAGGAGTTTAAATTACGTATTCTATTCATAGTTTACACTGCTTATTCTTATATATTTCTTTGTAAAAGAGTATTTGAATAGAATATGAGGTTTAGATTGCAATTATTATTGTTTAAGATATTCCATTGAATTGGTGTAATAAATTGAGTTTCAATTTTATTTACAAGTCTGTTATTACAGTTTTAGTTATGGATATTTATTTCCTTCTTTGGATATTAGAATCTCATTAAATCTTGGGAATTTGATGAAAAATGACTTATAATAATAATTGGTTAGGAAATTAACATTTAACGCTAGTTTAGAGTGTAAAATCTGTGCGTTTAGAACTTATTAGGCGGAGATATTTATTTATCTCTATTAGCGTAACTAATGTATAATTGTTGTGTATATGGCGTAGTTAAGTAGGCATTTATTTTCATTTATTTCCCCCATTAGGAAGGTAATTGTTTTTTAGGCGACTCTTATATAGCCTAATTATTATTTTAAGGCATAATAAGGAAGGCTTCTTATAAGACCTTATTTATGAAACAGTGAGATGAGTGTGTGTGTGTGTATGGAGAGTAATTGATTTATGGCTAAGTCATAGGGATGTAAGGTCAATAGAGTTTTATGACGGAAGTTTACCCTTCACTTTGAGGCTACCAGCAGTTACGTACACTTTAACTGATGTGAGATATCCTTACGATAAATATTCGTAATGACGCGAGGTTGGTCCTAACTTCTGTAGGGGAAATCTGCCCAGCTAATCTGGCTACCAGTTCTTATGAATAGTCGGACTAATGTGAGACGGCATTATGAGTATGAGCCATAAGACGAAGGGCCTGCTTTGCGGTCTTGAGGTATTAAGTGGTTGGACCCGCCTCTTTCTCCAGATGAAGTATTAAATGGCCAAGGGTTTACGTTAGGTGGTATCACAATGAGGGGGTCCGCTTTTGGAAATAGGTATTAAATGATGCGGTCTTCCTTAATTAAACTATTAAATGATCAAAGTCTGCCTATTTTCCATACGAAAGTATTAAGTGGCCTAAGAGATTCCATATGATGTCAGCTAGATAGTACCATTGAGGAGCACACTTTGGAAATAGGTATTAATTGAGGGTGTCTGCCTTAATTAAGGAATTGAACAACCATAGCTTCCTATTTCCAATAAAAGGTATTAAGTGGCTTGGGTACCATCTCTCACATTATTAGCTATTTATGACGTACAATTGGAATATGGAATTCTAATAACCTGCTTCTAGAATGGAAGGTATTAAGTAGTTGGACCCACCTTTTTTTCTTATAAAGAAGTATTAAATGGTTTTAATGGTCTTATGTTTGTAGACATATTCTTTTTTTGAAATATACTGTCCAAGTACTAAAAAGGTGAGACTCGAGGTTTTTATTCACTAGACACTTGTTGTTCTTACTCCCTCCTCATTACAACGCAGGTTAAGGACGGCTTGATGGCGGTGACGATGCTTAGAGATGGAGAAGCTTGGCTTGTGGCGGTATTTATTATTATTACTTGCTTTTATGTATACCCATATATTTGGAAAATTATTGTAATAGATATTATGTTATGCATTTTATGGAATTTTGTATTATGACATTTTTATGGTTTTGAAATAAATGGGTACACTTTGCTATTATATGTTGTTCCATCCGCTGTGAATTTTGAAAGTTTAGCTATGGCGCTATAATGTTATTTCTTTTTACTGCCAACAGCTTATCTTAGAATGGATCCTAGTTTCGATGGGCCTTTTCTGGATCGAAATTTAGGCTTGTTCCGGGGTGGATTGTTACAGATATGTTTGTTATATTTTAATAAATTGCTCATGATTACAACATATTGTAACTACTATCACAAAACATACCGTCAATAGATTTTTTATAAAATATACTTATATTAAATGATTAATTAATATAACACATAGTAACAAGTACATAATGGAATGAAAAATACCCTTTATTTTGAACTAGTTTTTATTATAGAGTTAATAATTTGCCATACATTACAATATTGTCTATAAAGCGTACCGTTAACCCTATTAATCTCCTACTTGTAGTTGAAGCCAATTATGGAACCTCAATCTCATCCCTTTGATGAATTTAAAGAGAACTGGCCGATCTAGTCACTTCATGAATGCATCTGCTATTTTGTCTTTTGTATCTACACTTTGAATTCCGACCTCTTTATTTCTAAAAATTCTCTAATAAGTGGGACTTTTGAACAATGTGTCTTGATTTCTTATGTGCTCTAGGCTCTTTTGTGATCTGCATCACCGTATTGTTGTCACAAAAAATGTCATTGGATTCTCCATGTTTGGAATCACTCCTAGCTCACTCATAAATTTGCGCATCCAGATTGCTTCATTGAGGGCGATGAACTCAGCCTCCATTATGGAATCAACCATCGTTTCCTATTTGGAACTTTTTCAACTAACATACCCATCGTTTATAGCAAAAACGTAACCTAACACCGACTTACTATCATTGATATCATTCTTGAAGCTAGAGTCTATTTACCCATTCATAAAGAGGTATCCATTTCATAAATGAGGAATAAGTCCTTAATATTTCTTAAATACTTAACTATAAATTTTACGGCAGTCCTATGCTTTTCTCTAAGATAGACTAGTATCAGCTCACACATTATAATGGGTATGCCAAATCTAGTCTAGTACATAACATGACGTACATTATGGAACCAATTATAGGTGCATATGGCCTCTTCTTCATATGCTCTTTCTCTTCATTGGTTTGAGGAGCGTCCTTTTTAGGAACATCGATTCTAGATTCGTCGGAACGTTTCAGCGCTTAGAATCCTCCATACTGAACCTTTTAAGTATGGTATATATGCATAGGGATTGGGACAACCCCTATAGCTTCTTAGATCTATTTCTATAGATCTTTATATCTATTATATAGGCTGCTTCTTCTAAATCCTTCATGGTGAAATTCTTGAAAAGCCAAACTTTCATTGAATGCAATAACGAGATGTCATTTCCAACCAATAGTAAATCATCAATGTATAAAACTAAGAATATGATACGCTTTCTTAACACCTTGCAAACATTTCCCTCACTCCTATTGACCTAAAAATTCTCGGGCTGTGACATATAGACGATTTCTTCTAAATCACCATTTAGAAATGTTGTCTTTACATTCGTCTACCATATATTGTAGTCATAGAATGCAGCAATAGCTAGCATTATCCAAATAGATTTAAGCATTGCTATAGGCGAAAATGTTTCATCATAATCAACATCTTGAATTCGACGAAATCCCTTTGCAACTAGTCTTGCCTTGTAAGTCTCTACTTGTCCATCTGTATTTAGCTTTTCTTAAAATCAATTTGCAATTGATGGGTTTTATCTTTTTATGTATGTTAGACAAAATCTATACTTTGTTTTCAAACATGAAATCCATTTCGGATTTCATAATTCCAAGCAAAAGTGCATAGTCTTTACTCTACAGTGCTTCTTAGAATAAGAGAGGAGTGTCGTCGTCTAAGATGTAGTCTTCATTCTCACCATCTACAAGAAAACCATAGTATATCTCTAGTGTCTGAGATTCCCTACTAAACCTTCTAATAAGTTGTGTGTTATCGTATATGGATCAATTTCACTCTCCTACTGGTTTAGCCTTAGTGTTTGTTTCTCGAATCTCATCCAAGTCTACAATTTCGTTGTTAATTTCTTTTGATAGAATTTTCTTTTCCAAAAAGACAGCATGTAACCTTTGTTCCTCGATATAGTAGAAATACCAATGGAGTTCTTGGGATATCCTATAAACTTACATAAGGCTGATCTTACCTCAAATTTATTGGGGTCGGCATCCTTAACGTAATTTGGACAGCCTATACCTTAAAATAATTAAGGCGGAGTTTCTTCCCATGCTACATCTCATATGTCACCTTAGACTTAGATTCCGTTGGTATAAAATTCAACATATGTGTTACGGTTTCTAGCGCATATCCCCAAATTTACTCAGTGTAGAATGAACCATACCTAAAATAGAGTTTGATTCCTCTGCTTTGAAACACTGTTGTGTTGTGAAGTATATGATGGAGTAACCTGAGAGATAATCCTATTATCTTTTAAGTATTGCTGGAGCACTTGTGCGACATATTCACCTCCTCGATCAGATTGAAGTATTTTAATCATATGGTTCATTTGATTTTCGAGCTCATCTTTATATTCAATAAATTTCTCACAGACTTCGGATTTGTTCTTCATAACATAAACATATACTAGTCTTGAGAAATAATCAAGTAAGAAGATTATCTTTGATAACTATAGGCATTGGGCCACATACATATCATTATGACATAGCCTCTCTATAGTCATAATCTCAAACAATATATCATGATCTATACATATATACATATAAAAAATAAATGCACACACAGACATGCATATACGTACGTATCATGAAGCCAGTTTCAAAAAATCATGTACCAATTTATATTATAACATAATTAGGGTGATTAAAAGTAGATGTATGCTAACATCATTCATGTAGCTAAAATAATTTTAAAATTCTACAATATTTGTAAATTAGTGGCAGTTCATAGAAAATTAATAATACACGTTAAAACTAGTGGAAATTAGGTCCAAGGGCTCACTTCAAATCCCCTTCTCTTTTACATCTTTCTTCGAGTACAACAAAACTAACCCTGGTTAGTATTTAATGTTACATTTAAACTTAATTTAAAGGCATAATTTTGACAAAAAAGTTTGCCTGCTTTATATCCATCCATTTATATCATTTCTAGTGGTTTGGACCAAGAAATTGCAGTCATCACGTTGAATTTCAGAAGTGTTGGGGACAATTTGACCAAATGATGGCAAATGTAACAGAAAGGGGTATATATTTTTATATCCTCTAAATAATGTTACATACTTCTATGGCTATCTAGTATATGTACAAACATTACTTAAGCAAATTGCAAATCCTTAATACAATAATTTCTAGGTCGGAAAATGTAGTGAAATTTATTTTAATTTGAGCGGAAGTGAATTATTTGATCAGGATCTAGTATTGTCTATTTAGATATCAATGGAACTTAAAAACTCAATTATGCAATCTCACAGACACAATAGCAGAAATAAGAGACACAAAAGATTTAACATGGTTCGGATATGAATATCCTACGTCCTTGGAGATCCAACAACTTCTTTTATTCCACTGAAGAAAAAGAGTACAAAAGAGAGAGAAGAATAATGGTGGATGCTCTCACACAGTCACATACATATGAAGATGAAATTCCTTCATTTAAATAGACTTAATAATGAAGGGTTGCTTGGAGATTAAGAAAATCAATTTCCCGATTACCCAAATATCTTTCCAAATTGCATGATTTGATTTTAGTACAAATAGATGGCGTAACCTTAGTTTCCATATCTTTCCTTTGATTGATTGATTCTCCATGCCTAATCATTTATTTCTTCATATAACAAATGCATTAACTAAGTAATTGATTGGCTAATTAATTAGTTTCCTTCCAAAATATCCTCTCACATCTTTCCATATGCAAGCCAAATTAATTGATTGATTGAACAAATTAATCAATTTCTTTCCTCCTCAACAAATATTTGAATCGTCCAAATTTAACACTCCACCTTGATTCAATATAACAATCTCTCTTCATCACCTCATCATCAAACAATCAACATAGAAGTTGTTAATTCTAGCGCCCCATAGCGCTCAAGTAACATGAATCAAACTGAGCAATGCTCAAACTTGTCCTTTGGAAGTGACTTTGTCAGCATATCTGAAGGATTATCCAAAGTACTCACCTTCAATAATTTAATCTCACTTCGTTCTTCCTCAAGCCTAAGAAAGAAACCTATAACATCAAAATGCTTCGTTCGTGAACTATAAGCTTGATTCTCTACAGGATGAATCACACTTTGACTGTCAGAAAAATAGCTCTACTGTCCGCTGCACTATTGAAAGATCATCCAACAATTGAAGTAAGTATAGTCCTTCTTTTGTTGCTTCCACAATCGATATCAACTATGCTTTGGTAGTCGACAAAGCTATGATAGATTGCAGCTTTGATCGCCATGAAATCAAGCCTATGCCAAGTGTAAAAACATAGCGCATCTCTATCCCCAGCATCTCTATCCCCAGCATAATCAAATCATGGTATCCTCTAAGAGAGATGTCACCATCCACTCCACCATATAACAAGCCCACCGAAGAAGTGTCTCGAAGGTATCTAAGAATCCACTTCACTGCTTGCCAATGCTCTTTGCCTAGGTTAGACATATATCGACTCACAACACCCACTGCATGGGCCAAATATGGTCTTGTGCACACCATCGCATACATAAGATTACCAACAACACTATAATAAGGTATATCAGCCATATACCTTTTGTCTTCTTCCGATGAGGGAGATAAGTCTTTTGACAACTTAAAATGAGAGCCTAATGGAGTGCCAACCGGTTTGGCTTTCTCCATTTTCTCCATTCCAAATCGAGCGAGGACCTTCTCGATGTACTACGACTGAGTGAGCCTTAACTCTCTCCGCTTCCTATCCTTGCTTATCTCCATACCCAATATTCTTTATGCCTTTCCCAAATCCTTCATGTCAAACTCTCTACTGAGCTCCGCTTTCAACTCCTTAATTCTGACCATACTCCAAGATGCAATCAGCATATCATCAATATATAACAACAAATAAATAATATCACCATCACATCTCCTGAAATAAACACACTAGTCTTTGAAACTTCTGGAGTATCCCTGTGAAAGCATAAAGTTATCAAACCTCTTATACCATAGTCTAGGAGATTGCTTCAGTCCAAATAGAGATTTGTTGAGTTTGCAAACATAATCTGGTCTGCTGCTATCAATGAACCCTTCCGGCTGCTTTAAATAAATCTCCTCATCTAGATCACCATGCATGAATGCAGTTTTGACATCTAGTTGCTCTAATTCCATATCATAATGAGCAACTAGTGCCAAGAGAATACAAATAGAAGTATGCCTAACCACTGGAGCAAAGATATCATGATACTCTACCCCTTCTTCTGAACATACCCCTTTGCGACTAATCTTGCCTTGTATCTAAGATCACCATTTCCACCATCTTTTGCTCTATAGATCCACTTGCATCCAATAGCTCTCTTGTCGGTGGGAAGAGGCACCAAATCCCAAGTATGATTTCTCTGCAATGATTCAATCTCCTCCTCCATAGCAACTAACTAACTGGAACTATTAACTAATGTGATAGCTTCTCTATAATCACAGGGATCATCATGGACAACATTCAAAGCATATGTTGCCATATCATTGAAGTTAATGTCTTCGATGCTCAATCCAACAAACTCATCAAGCCACTTACGCTTTCTTCTTTTTCTAATTGGCCTAGGTTCTGAATGAGCCCCACCTTGAGTCTGATCCTCTGTACCAACATCGGTATTACCCTCATCAACCACGGTGTCATTGGAAACACCATCTGAATGTCTATGGAAAGAATCAACAAATGACTTGATTTGTGTCTAGTATTCTTCACGTGTTCTCTCATTGTCATCCAATGAGGAAGGCTCCACCTTCAACATAGCCTTCTCATCAAAAGTCACATGCTTGCTCATAACGATCTTCTTGCTAATAGGACACCACAGCCTATATCCCTTCACTCCTCTCTTATAACCTAGAAAGATACACTTGCGAGCTCTAGGTTCCAGCTTCCCTTTACTCTCATGCACATAAGCTGGGCAACCAAACACACTAAGAAATGAATAGCTAACATGCTCTCCTTTCCATACTTCTTCAGGGATCTTCATATCTATGGCAGTAGAAGGTGTGCGGTTGATGAGGAAAGCTGCCATAGATAAAGCTTCAGCCTAAAATCCCTTCTTCAATTTAGTAGTCAGTCTGAGGCATCTTGTTCTCTCTAATAACGTCTGACTCATCCTTTCTGCAACTCCATTAGACTGGGGGGTCACCTGGTGTAGTGTAATGCCTCTTAATGCCTTCAAGCTCACAATAATCGATGAATTCCTATGATACAAATTCACCGCCATTATCTGAACGGAGAACTTTCAATTTCTTCCCTGACTGCTTCTCAACCATAGATTTCCACTTTCGAAACCTGGCAAAGGTTTCACTCTTTGACTGAAGAAAGTATACCCATACTTTACGAGAGAAATCATCTATAAATGAAATGAAAAACCTGGCTCCACCTAAAGACTAACAAGGGGAGGGACCTAGACATCTGTATGAACATACTCCAGGACAGCTTTTGCTTTATGCTCTCCTATACCAAAAGAAATCTTTGTCTCCTTTCCAAGAACACACTCTTTACAAAAAACAAGTTTTGAATGATAAACTCCATCAATCAATCCTCGCTTTCTCAATTATCCATGCTGCACTCACCGATGTGACCTATCCGTAAGTGTCATAATTTGGAAGAATCTGAATCAACAGATGTAACAGAAGCTGATTCACCAACTACAGTAGTGCCCTTTAATAGATAAAGATTTCCTACCCACACACCTCTCATAACAATCATGGAACCCTTCGATATCTTCATTTTCTCTCCTTCCACTACAATCTTCAAGTCAAGTCTACTCAATGCCCCAATAGAAATCAAGCTCCTCCTCAAATCAGGTACATGTCTAACATCTGTGATCGTATGAATAACACTGTCAAACATCCTAATCATCACGCTACCAACACCAACCATACGGAAAGAAGCATCATTACCCATCAGAACTTCTCCACCATCAATTTCACGGTAAGTGGAAAAGCAGTTCCTATCAGGTGTCATATGATAGGATGCTCCAGAATCAATCAACCATAAGTTGCTCTTCCCAAAAGAGCCAGAAGCTGTAAATACATCGGTGTCACTTTATGTATCTGATTTCTGTTGTAGAAGCTGAGGCTTGCTTTGGATTTTTTCTTCTACCTTCAAGCTTGGGACATTGTGCTATGAAGTGCCCTGATTTCTTACAATAATGACAAGTCAACTTGTTAGGCCCCCTAGACTGAGACCGCGAATAATTCCATCCTCCACCTTTCTTCGACTTGCTTTGGCCTCTACCTCTCTGAACAGATAAACCTTCGGTATCACTATCCAAGCTAGTGCTCGCCAATCTACCTCTTAATACTTCATTATGAAGACCAGCCTTTACACCAAACAGGTTAATTTTACTACGGCTGTAAATCATGGAATTAACAAAAGAATTATACTCTTTAGGCAAGGAACATAAGAGGATCACAGCTTGAACCTCATTAGTAATATCAACTTCCACTGCCTTCATGTTCATAATCAAAATGGTCAAAGCATCTACATGATCCATGAGATCGGCTCCAGGCTTCATCTTGAACGAATAGAGTTATTGCTGATGAATAATCCGATTAGTGAAAGACTCGTCTTGATATGCATCCGATAATGCATCCCATGGTTCCTTCGCCGTCTTCTTCTGAGAGAATTCTCTAAGAACTTCATCTGATAGACTCAATTGAATTGTTGTGAGAGTTTCATCTTCCATCTCTTCCAAATCAGCTGTATCAACATCTTTCAATTTCTCAGGCGCAGAAACAACCTTATAAGTCTTCTCCTTCTTTAATACGGCCTCCATCTTCATCTTCCAAGTACCAAAATCTCCCTTTCCGTCAAAATGTGTTTCTCCATAATTGACACCAGATCTACCAACAGACTTACTAGAAGTAGCCATTAATATCCAAATAGGAACAATAACACTAGCTCTGATACCAAACTATAGTGAAACTTATTTTAATTTGAGCGGAAGCGAATTATTTGATTAGGATCTAGTATTGTCTATTAGATATCAATGGAACTTAAAAAATCAATTATGCAATATCACAGACATAATCGCAGAAATAAGAGACACAAAAGATTTAATGTGGTTCGGATCTGAATATCCTACGTCCACGGAGACACAACAACTTATTTTATTCCACTGAAGAAAAAGAGTACAAAAGAGAGAGAAGAATAATGGTTGATGCTCTCACACACTCACATACATATAAAGATGAAATTCCTTCATTTAAATGGACTTGATAATTAAGTTGGAGATTAAGAAAATCAGTTTCTTGATTACCCAAATATCTTTCCAAATTGCATGATTTGATTTTAGTACAAATAGATGGCGTAATCTTGGTTTTCATATCTTTCCTTTGATTGATTGATTCTCCATGCCTAGTCATTTATTTCTTCTTATAACAAATGCATTGACTAATTAATTGATTGGTTAATTAAGTAGTTTCCTTTCAAAATATCCTCTCATATCTTTCCATATGCAAGCCAAATTAATTGATTGATTGAACCAATTAATCAATTTCTTTCCTTCTCAACAAATATTTGAATCATTCAAATTTAACAGAAAAAACACTCTAGTAGCTTAAATGGAAATAATGATTTCTAATAATTCTGAGCTAGAAATATTAGTCTTATTTCTTTAGTCTTGTTTAACTTGTTTATAATGTATAATATACCTGTATATACATATATTTAATAAATGCAATCTCTTGAGGCATGTGTGATTACTAATTGAATCCAGTCCCAACCCTACAGTCTTGGTCTAGTCATCTTACTTTAACATCACAAACACCTAACTGATATTAGTCACATATTTTTGATACGACCACATCATAAAAACTAGTTACACTCTTAACCTTTTGAATATATCCCACCTTTGAAAATACTGAGTTATGTAAGCATTGTGCATGACATTTATAATATTCTCCCACATTGCTTATTTAGTTTATTTACATTGCATGAAACACAAAAATAAACATTTTAGAGAAAGTGGGTATGGTCAGATTGTGAACACAATACACATAGGCTTTATCATATGGACATCGCATGCTTGGTTGCTTTTGGATGTTCAATTTGCAAGCTGATATGGAGGTGGTGAGGTACTCACAATATTCCATTGTTTAAAGACTTCTGAGTTGTCAAAATTGCAAGTAATTAAATATTATGTTCTTACTTTGATGTCGGCTTTATATTTCATATATGTTTTGCATTTGAGTGTGTCGAAGCATATGTAGTCAATTGAATATGTTTACTTCTAAGTTTTAACTATATAATAGAAGTTTTTACTTGAATCATCTTTTGTATTTAAGATTCAAATTTGAGCATAGCTGAACAAAACATTAAAACATTTATTGGTTGCTAGGTAGGTGACCAGATGAGTCATCAATTCACTTCATTTTTTTCCATTGATAACTCTGTGTTAAATTTTATACTGTAATCATGTAGGGAATAACAACATTGCCACATGGTGATTTTGAAAACCAATATTACATGATGGCTCAATAATGTCCTTATTCCAAACTTTGAATGCAAGTAATATGCTCTTTCGTGGAAACCCAAGATAAACTTTTTTAAAATGACTACAAAACCAAAGATATAGAGTTGCCTGAAATTCCAGATACCAAGTCAATGTCCAATTCAGATCGTCATGCTGAAAATTTCCCTCGTCAAAGTCCTGAAGATATATCATATTCTTAATATGGAGATTATGAGCTTGTTTATCATTTGTATATTATGCTAAAAGCACTACATATGAAGACTGTCTCAGTTAGGCAAAATAGCAGTTTGGATTTCAGCTTCCATTCAGCAAGGTTCTAACTTCTGGCCGGCATGCCGAAATTCCGTCGTTTCCGTTCCGGTTCCAGCATGGACCGGACCGGAAGTTCATCAAAATCTTGTTTCGGGATTCAAAAAGCAAGAAGAGTAAGAAAAAAAGTTTACAATAAGAAAATCAGTTAAAAATGAACTTTGAATTTCGAAATTACCTAGCTTTGATAATCTATTTTGAGCTGCAAATCAAAATTAACTCTGATAGCGTTTTTCTCTTCGTCGGTTTCAAGCATCCATCAGTATTTTTTTTCTTTTTTGGAACTAGAACGAAAATCGATTTTGATTCACATTAGGGCACAGGCTTGGATGGGGACTGAGGAAGAAAGTGGTGAGGCAAGAGAAGGAAGAAGGGTTCGTTGTTTTAATTTGATGTTTCTTTTAATGCTGGGCTGGGCTAAACAAGTAGTTATATAAGTAAACTTAGTTAATGCTTTTTATAGGCATGTAAAGGAAGTTGGGCTAATAATATAATTTCTAATTTTTTATATACTTTGGTTTTCTTTTCATGCACCTAGATGTTTATAAATTATAGAATAATACCAGAATCTATAAACCGAAACTAAAGAGGAATTTCCGAAACTACCGAAACGGAACCGAAATTTCTAAATTTGTGAAGACCGGAACGGAAACGGGAAATGGAATTCCGAACCTTGATTCAAAGTGATAAAAGGATGCAGTTTTTTTTCATGTACAGGAATGGAAGAAGCTAGGAATTTCACCACATTTGGAATAAAAATCTGATGGTTATCAAATGACCTATCAGTAAATGTGATGTACTACTGTAAACTTCGATGTTGTAGTTGGAAAAAAAGGTGCTCGTTACTTTATAGAGTGAGAAAAACTACCTGGCATCAAATATTGTTAAAAATGTATATTAGTCATTAGAAGTTTAATTCCATGCCTTTGTAAATGTTCCTTTTGTGTTGTTTCGTTCTTTAAACCGATTCAAAAGTTTTGAATTCAGATGTTTGAAGCTTGTAGTTTTTGCGCTCTGCATAATGGTTGTATTCGTAGATTTTTCTATGTTAATATTTGTCATACGATGAATTATTTCATCTTTCTGAGTTATTGTTTACTAAATGTATAATTGTTAATATTATGGAAAAGGAATGGCAATTTTACCATTGGCGTTGAATCCGTCCGATACTTCAGACACCAATAGACTAATAGTGGCACAGCTGGTCAAATCCAGCGCACTCGTATTGAATTGTTACATAACTAATTTTTAAATTCATTTTGTATGCTTTTATATATCACATCGAAAGTGATTGTAGGATGAATATTTGTTGCCAACACGCCCGTACTGAATTGTTGTAATGAAGTTTTATATCATATAATGTTGTTTAATGTTTTAAGTAATAATTTCTCGGTAAATTTTCAGTTATCCTTGAACAATCACATTGTGGTTTTTACTTTTTAAAAGCCTAAAGGTTTGTTTGGTTTCAATGAAAGGGTTTCATTTTAAGTTTATGTTTTGAATTTTCAGCATGCATTACAAAACGTGAAAAGAACGGAGGAGAAAATTTAAAAATATAGGACATTACGAAGATGGAGAAACAGCGGAGAAGATGAATTGTTTTCTATGCTTTTGTTATTTCTTAAAATACAAAAAACAAAATAAATTTATTTTTTATTTTGTATGTTTGCTTCATAGTTGTCTTCCAAAAATACTTCTGTCATATGCATTTCTGTTTAGACAAAAACCTAAAACTAAAAAACAGCAAAGCAAACAGCTTCTAAATGTTTTGTTACATTACTATTTTTTAAATTCTTTTTGTATGCATTTATATCTAGATTACCGTCTTATCGCATCGGACGTGATAATGGGGTAAATACTCGTTGCCAATGCATTCGAATTGAATTTTTATAATGAAGTTTTATATCATATAAATTTATTTTATGTTTTAAGTAATAATTTCTTAATATAAACTAACTTATATTTATTCAGTCATTCTTGAACAATAATCATTGTGGTTTTACCTTTTGTTAAAAGCCTAGATGTTTTGTTAGGTAACTATTTTTTAAGTTCTTTTTGTATGCTTTTATATCTAGATTACCCCGTTACCATGTAGGACGTGATAATAGGATAATTAAATGTTTGTTGCCAACGCATATGTACTGAATTGTTATATTGAAGTTTTGTATCATATAATTTTGTGTAAAGACCCAAAAGTCGACCTTCGAAAATCGGCACCCGTACTTCACTTGTACTCAAAATGTCGTAGATTCAAATGCCGAATCTAGTTCTCCGGAGCTTATAACACACTTAAGTAAATAACACAGCGGAAGAAAAAGAATAATACATTGATATACAATATCTGATACAACAGAGTGATACAATGAATATCAATATACATCAATGATATGATACAATAAAATAGCAGCGGAAAGAAAACGATAACATCAGCAGCGGATAATCTCCATCTTCAAAGCACCAATCCAGAAATAGCTCGAACTCCCAATAATGATGCACAAAGATAAGCAAGTGCAGTCCAATCTAAAGACTGAACTAGCTCCAGAAAATCTACTAATTCTGACTATCTGAAAAACCAAACTCTAGACTGCCCGTGTAGAAAAATTTTGAGCATCCAGAGTTTAGGAAAGAAACAATAAACTCCGGATCAGTCATGGGACTGGTGTGAGCAACAAAAACAGTTTATCTTTAAAACAAATAGCAAGAAAATTTTAAAGTCAATTCGCAATGCTTTTGGAAAATGAGACTACCATAAGACCTCCTGCCACACACACAATGCAAACGCAGAATTGGAGGAGATTTCTTCTTATGATAGTCAAAGATGCTTACTACGCAAAAGAAAACTCTTTTGATATTATTACTAGTACATAGTGGAAAACATTTCGAAAGTAGAATATAAATCTTAGCCAGCATAGGCATTTCATGTTATGCCTATTATAGCTACTATGTTCAATAGCATGTTACCGCCACATTCCATAGCAGGTAATACAACTAAAACCGTACAAGGCTCGTATTGTTTCTTTGGATTTTCCAAAAAATGGTCAGGCTAAGGAACTTCTTTCCGCCGCATGGGATCGCCTCTGGCTGGACGTCCCGAGAGACAAACTGCTCTCTGCCAACACAAGGCCGGGTTACCCCTATAACAGGTAACTCACGAATATGCCACCTCCCGGTCCTTTGGGACCTTTATCCGAGGCCTCGGTAACCAACATCACACATAATAAATAAAGTGTGTCCACATGAGTATGTATCTGGGCTCCATACCATGATACCACCCTTTTCCAGAAGGAAATGACATACCCTAAAGGGCGCGACCCTCATAACCTTGCTGCAACATTCCTGTTTCGACCATTTCCGGTCTGTGAGGCTCTGACGAAGTCTCGTCCACAAAGCTACGCTTTGTCACAAAGCCATGCTTTGGGTCAACAGATGATCAAAGTAATGATCACAAAGATAAATGATCAAACAAATGATCATATCACAAATGATCAAATAATGATCATCACACAACAACACTCAGCATGTCACATTACCAAATTGGGAGTATATTGCTGATAACCTTCAACTACATAACCTCTGAGCTCGTACGTCTTAGAGAAGGGTGTTAAGTTAAGAGAATAAATTCTCCGCCACCAACAGAAATGTATTTGAAAGAAATCTACTTTATATCTCAAAGTGTAATGTCAGACATGTAACCATACAAGTCTGTTCCGGGTTCGAACAGAACCGAAGGCACTTCCGAAGAAGCCCTTGCAAATCCGGATAATTTTCTAATCACGTCCGGACTTCCCATCACAAAGGGTGCTAAAATCTCTATATCGGGGACCAGTCGATGCAGAGACATTCGACGAGTTGTCCTTTCGTTTTCGAAAATATCCGGTCTTCACCACCGGTCTTCAAATGCAATCCATATACGGCGTATCATTATTCGGAACGGGTTATATGACACAAAGGTCTTCTCCCGGCTAAACCGAATAACAAGCGCAATCTTTAAAAACATATGGATATTGGGATTTCCATTAAGTCACAACTTTTTACCCAAAACCTTTCTTTTAAATGGTTTAACAGATTACCATTTTCAAATCTTTAAACAAAAAGATTCATTTTAACAACCTTCAACGGTTTAACAATTTTCCACACTTTAATCTTTTAAACAAAAGATTCATTCACAGATTTTCCAAATTAATTTCCCTTTCAATTTGATTAACTCGTTAAATCTTTAAATCAAAGATTTAACTTATAGTTTTCAAAACAATTCCATTTCAAATGGTTTACACAAATCATCATTTTTAAATCTATTAAAAATAAACAGATTCAATTCATAGCTTTCAAACAGAATTTCATTCATAACTTGGAAAACCATTTTTTCAATTCAAACTTGAAATTCCTTTAATTAAACTGGAATTTCTTTTCTTATCTGAAAGCTTTTATTCCATTTGAAAACAAACAGTTTTCATTTTGGAAATCTGATTCATTTATACGAGTTAAGGTCTTTGGGTTAAATCCAAATTCTCAAAATTAAGCTTTTAAATGGTTTAGATTCATACAAACACATTTATACCATCTTTAATCCCTAGTTTCAAATCATAGGATTCAATTTCAAACTTGAATTCAAATTTAAATCAATTATTTAAATTTTCAAAACTTGATTAAGTTATTCAAAATAACTTTTATCTTTGAAATTTCATTTCAAAAGCTTTTCACTTTAAACCCAAATTTCCAATTTCAAAATCAGTTGAAATTTAAATTTCAAAAACATCAAATTTAAATTATCTGTGACTTAACCGATTTCCACGTGAAATCCATATTTGTGTGTGTAAAGGTGTAGTCCAGGGGTTTTACACAGTAGTGCAACATCATACAATCATCACAGATATATCGATAAGCGGTATAATTGATAACACTTATCTTCATTCACAAATTCATAGATAAAATAAATTTATCGGTCACAAAGATTCACTATTATAATTCGATGTGGGTTTCGGAGAACCAACTGGAATCCGACCCCCTGTCGCATCGAAATTCAAGTGCCATTTTACGGGCCAAGGGTTTTCATATTCACCTAGTAATATATCATAGAAACAGAAATCACAGCTCAGCACAAAGTAATTCACATCACAAAGCATCACGATCACAAACAGAAATATTAATCCAGTACACAATATTTGATGACAGTCAATCATCTTCAATTTAAGGTGAAGGTGATTTAAAAGGATTAACCACATAACTATTTAAATCAACCATTAACTATAAATTAATTCAATTTTAATTAATTATTTCTTAATCAATTATCTTAATTAACTACTAATTATTAATTAACTTTAATTAACGATTCTTAATTACAAATAAACTCTTAATAGTTAATTAACCAATCTTTAATTCAATTACAAATTAATTAAACACTTAATAATTAATTATCCAAATCTTAAATTTCAAATTGACTAATCTCTAGTCACTTAGTTAATTACAATTATAAATAAATTAATCATTCTTAATTACCCTTTTAAACAACTAATAATTAATAATTCTTTGTCTTAATTAACATTTTAAAATCTTCCATAAACTTTGAAATCAATTTATTATTAACTTATAAGACTTTAATTTTAATTACTCTAACGCTTAACTTTAGTTATTTACTTAATTGAAAGATTAATTGAGATTTTAAAACATTCTAAAGTATTAACTGGAAATAATTAAACTTATATTAAAGTTTAACTTCATTTGTTAAACATTTTCACTTATTATCATTTATAAAACAGCAGTTTGGAAAAAACCCACAAACCCGAGACTTCCAGGCTTTTACTCGAGTCCAACCCGAGTCTCTCTCCTTTCTTCCTCGTGCCTGATCTTCTTCTCTTTTTTTTCTTCTTTCTTTTCCAGTTTAACTATACAAACTAAGATAGCAACGTATACTCGCGTTCGCGAGTTCCATCCCGAAGCAAACGTGCTTTTACTCGAGCCATCTTCCTCTTCTCCCCATCCCAGTTTCTTCTTCTTCCCTTTTTTTTCTTAAGTTTTAAACCAACACTCCAGAACACAGACACTAACACCACCGTGTACGTGCACGTCACCGCGGCGCCCCTCCGGCAACTCTCGACACCTCCGACAAACCATGATTCGACCCCCAACTCGAAATCGAAACCCAGTATTTCGAATAAAAGTCGAAATCAAAATAGAGCCTGTAGCTCGAACCAGTAGCTCGAACAACCACGAGAAAACGCCTCGCTACCTCGTCTCAGTTCACCAGAAAACCAACGCTTTCGGCCATACCACATCAACAACCTATGCTAACCTTCCTCTCAACCTCGATGCACTCGATCAATCCTAGGTGATGAAATCACCTAGTTTTCAACCTACTGCAAAACTCAGGGTTAAACCCTAAGTTGAACTCGTCTCCAAAATTTACGCAATGAAATTTTTTTCCGACAATTTTCCCATTACTAGTAACTGTCAATCTTGCTTTATACCAAATCTTAGCATTTAAGGTTGATTCTATTATCAGAAAACGATCGAAATACATGTTTTGTTCAAACCTGAATTGCATTTGAATTACTTAACTAAAAATCATCACTGTTGTTTCAAAAATCCTGTTTTTAAGTGAGTATTCAAGTTATAAAATCAAATCAATGGTTTGAAATACTTAGATTAATCATAAAATCTTGTTTTTACTGTAAAACCTTGGTTACAGAGACAACCCTTTATGTTCAAGCTCACAACAAAAGTTAATCCATAGATGATGTTTTAAACTAACTTATTTATTGCAAATTAATATTCATCGGGGATCAGAGGAGTGAAATTTAAAGTTTAACTTAATTTAAACCTGATATCTTGAAAAGAATAGGACAGATGATGACTAACTATTATGTCCAGAACAACATCATTATCATACATGAACTTTTCATTTGTATGTAGCTGTATAACTTAATACTTGTTATAAATCATCTACACAGTTTTGAATCATACTTGAAGCCTTCCAAAAATATGTTCACTCACAGATTCTCAACATTGGATTCAAAGAAATGGTTTTAAAGATTAAAGTTGCTCACCTGAGTTTGAAAGACAGAGAACAGGCTCTGCATTTGAAAATTGGGAATGATTTTAACTAAAACTGGAATCTTTGCTTTGAATTTGAACTTGAACTTCCAGGTTTGAATTTGAACAGAAGCTTGTTTACTTTGTTTTGATTAAATTTTGTTTAAGTTTTTGAGTGACACTTGCTTTTGTTTTTCTCAGTTTTTAAATTTTTGATCTTTGGTTGAACTTGCTTTTGAATGAACAAATTTGAAATGGAGTTGATATGTGAGAAAGCAAGTTTGCAGGTGATAATGTTTTGTTGTACAAAGTTGATATATATTTTCCTTTCTAATACGAATATGGCCAGAGATTTTTTTTATTTGGAGGCTAATATTTTCCTTTGGTGGCTTGCATTTATTATTAGTTGTACAACTTATATATATATATATATATATTTACTTTGTTTATTCTTTAGCAAGCTTCACATAATCTTTTGTTGTTTGTCTAGTTTCATTTGTACAATAGGTAATGGCTGAGATGGTCTTGCATTTAATGCTTTGTACGAATTCATTTTTTTTTCCTTTGCTTTCGGCTGAGATGATATTTTATTGTGTACCAAGATAATGGCATGGATTGCTTAGTACTATACTATATTTTCTTTCCTATACTCCATTTTAGCTGTACAAAGCATGGAGATATTTGTTTTGTGTGCTAACATTTATTAACTTGGACTTGTTCATACTTATATATATTTGTTTGCTTCTTTTCTTTTGTTTACTGGTTTCTTTTCTCAGCCTTATACTTCATATACATACATACATACTTTGGTTTTGTTGTGGTTTTAATTTAACTAATTTGATTACCGTGTTTATTTCATATCTTTATAGTTCATATAACTAAAATTTTAAGATATTTATTTTCAACTTAAATACTTATCTTGTATTTCTCAATATATATATATATATCATTTCAAATCTATTCATATAGGCACAACTCTATAAATTCGTATATATATATATACGATTTCTAAAATTTTAAAATGATTAAATATATTTTTATTTGGATTCGGGGAAGCTCGAATTCATTTATCGATTAATTTTACAATTTTTATTCAAAAATCAATTTAATTATCAATTTAAATATATAAAAATTCGGGGTCGTTACAGACTTCCCCCCTTAAAAGAATTTCGTCCTCGAAATTGCTAAGGAGACACGAAGATAGATGAAGAATGTTTCATCAAATCAAACTGAGTATCTATTCTGTATTTGGCTTACCAAATCAGAATATCAATAATATATACAAGAACGAATCTGTTGAATTCCTTCACACGATACCCGGGTTATCCAGATCTACGAAATATACAATGGCATCGGTTAGTTCGAGAGGATAACTAACCATTCGTAGAACATATCGGGACCCAAAGAATAGATAGATGTATGGATACAATTTCAAAACTTTTAGTTTAAAAACCAAAATGTACCTATCAACTTTAGCAATCAAAGCAACCAAGGCAACCAATACATCCAAACAAACAAGTCTGGCCTATCTGGAGTTTATGTCCCATATTGATATATTGAATTTCTTCCTGGATCCACCAGAAATTATCGAAGAATTGAGAAAAGAGATGTTGAACAAAAGAGATTGATAGAGAAAAGATTTCTTCCTTGTTGTTACAGAGTATTGACCATTTCATAGTGGTATCCCCCTGTCCCATATCTCATCCTCTTCTTGCACTTACACTCACTATCAGTGGATAGTAAGAGAATTTACTGAGGCGTACGGACAGATACCTTAGAGATTACTCATTCTAGGGTATACCTCACCCTATCTATAATGAGCTACTTAATGTGTTATACTCCTGAGCTAAAGTTTAACACTCAGCTCTGATACCACGTTGTAAAGACCCAAAAGTCGACCTTCGAAAATCGACACCCGTACTTCACTTGTACTCAAAATGCTGTAGATTCAAATGCCGAATCTGGTTCTCCAGAGCTTATAACACACTTAAGTAAATAACACAGCGGAAGAAAAAGAATAATACATTGATATACAATATCTGATACAACAGAGTGATGCAATGAATATAAGTATACATCAAAGATACGATACAATCAAATAGCAGCGGAAAGAAAACGATAACATCAGCAGTGGATAATCTCCATCTTCAAAGCACCAATCCAGAAATAGCTCGAACTCCCAATAACGATGCACAAAGATAAGAAAGTGCAGCCCGATCCAAAGACTGAACTAGCTCCATAAAATCTACTAATTCTGACTATCTGAAAAAACCAAACTCTAGACTGCCCATGTAGAAAAATTTTGAGCATCCAGAGTTTAGGAAAGAAACAATAAACTCCGGATCAGTCATGGGACTGGTGTGAGCAACAAAAACAGTTTATCTTTAAAAAAAATAGCAAGAAAATTTTAAGGTCAATTCGCAATGCTTTTGGAAAATGAGACTACCATAAGACCTCCTGCCACACACACAATGCAAACGCAGAATTGGAGGAGATTTCTTCTTATGATAGTCAAAGATGCTTACTATGCAAAAGAAAACTCTTTTGATATTATTACTAGTGCATAGTGGAAAACATTTCGAAAGTAGAATATAAATCTTAGCCAGCATAGGCATTTCACGTTATGCCTACTATAGCTACTATGTTCAATAGCAGGTTACTGCCACATTCCATAGCAGGTAATACAACTAAAACCGTACAAGGCTCGTATTGTTTCTTTGGATTTTCCAACAAATGGTCAGGCTAAGGAACTTCCTTCCGCCGCATGGGATCGCCTCTGGCTGGACGTCCCGAGAGAAAAACTGCTCTCTGCCAACACAATGCCGGGTTACCACTATAACAGGTAACTCACGAATATGCCACCTCCCGGTCCTTTGGGACCTTTATCCGAGGCCTCGGTAACCAACTTCACACATAATAAATAAAGTGTATCCACATGAGTAAGTATCTGGGCTCCATACCATGATACCACCCTTTTCCAGAAGGAAATGACATACCCTAAAGGGCGCGACCCTCATAACCTTACTGCAACATTCCTATTTCGACCATTTCCGGTCTGTGAGGCTCTGACGAAGTCTCGTCCACAAAGCTACGCTTTGTCACAAAGCCATGCTTTGGGTCAACAGATGATCAAAGTAATGATCACAAAGATAAATGATCGAATAAATGATCATATCACAAATGATCAAATAATGATCATCACACAACAACACTCAGCATGTCACATTACCAAATTGGGAGTATATTGTTGATAACCTTCAACTACATAACCTCTGAGCTTGTACGTCTCAGAGAAGGGTGTTAAGCTAAGAGAATAAATTCTCCGCCACCAACAGAAATGTATTTGAAAGAAATCTACTTTATATCTCAAAGTGTAATGTCAAACATGTAACCATACAAGTCTGTTCCGGGTTCGAACAGAACCGAAGGCAATTCCGAAGAAGCCCTTGCAAATCCGGATAATTTTCTAATCACGTCCGGACTTCCCATCACAAAGGATGCTAAAATCCCTATATCGGGGACCAGTCAATGCAGAAACATTCGACGAGTTGTCCTTTCATTTTCTAAAATATCCGGTCTTCACCACCGGTCTTCAAATGCAATCCATATACGACGTATCATTATTCGGAACGGGTTATATGACACAAAGGTCTTCTCCCGGCTAAACCGAATAACGAGCGCAATCTTTAAAAACATATGGATATTGGGATTTCAATTAAGTCACAACTTTTTACCCAAAACCTTTCTTTTAAATGGTTTAACAGATTACCATTTTCAAATCTTTAAACAAAAAGATTCATTTTAACAACCTTCAATGGTTTAACAATTTTCCACACTTTAATCTTTTAAACAAAAGATTCATTCACAGATTTTCCAAATTAATTTCCCTTTCAATTTGATTAATTCGTTAAATCTTTAAATCAAAGATATAACTCATAGTTTTCAAAACAATTCCATTTCAAATGGTTTACACAAATCAACATTTTTAAATCTGTTAAAAATAAACAGATTCAATTCATAGCTTTCAAAAAGAATTTCATTCATAACTTGGAAAACCATTTTTTCAATTCAAACTTGAAATTCCTTTAATTAAACTGGAATTTCTTTTCTTATCTGAAAGCTTTTATTCCATTTGAAAACAAACAGTTTTCATTTTGGAAATCTGATTCATTTATACGAGTTAAGGTCTTTGGGTTAAATCCAAATTTTCAACATTAAGCTTTTAAATGGTTTGGATTCATACAAACACATTTATACCATCTTTAATCCCTAGTTTCAAATCATAGGATTCAATTTCAAACTTGAATTCAAATTTAAATCAATTATTTAAATTTTCAAAACTTGATTAAGTTATTCAAAATAACTTTTATCTTTGAAATTCCATTTCAAAAGCTTTTCACTTTAAACCCAAATTTCCAATTTCAAAATCAATTGAAATTAAAATTTCAATTTCAAAAACATCAAATTTAAATTATCTGTGACTTAACCGATTTCCACGTGAAATCCATATTTGTGTGTGTAAAGGTGTACTCCAGGGGTTTTACACAGTAGTGCAACATCATACAATCATCACAGATATATCGATAAGCGGTATAATCGATAACGCTTATCTTCATTCACAGATTCATAGATAAAATAAATTTATCGGTCACAAAGATTCACTATTATAATTCGATGTGGGTTTCGGATAACCAACTGGAATCCGACTCCCTGTCGCATCGAAATTCAAGTGTCGTTTTATGGGCCAAGGGTTTTCATATTCACCTAGTAATATATCACAGAAACAGAAATCACAGCTCAGCACAAAGTAATTCACATCACAAAGCATCACGATCACAAACAGAAATATTAATCCAGTACACAATATTTGATGACAGTCAATCATCTTCAATTTAAGGTGAAGGTGATTTAAAAGAATTAACCACATAACTATTTAAATCAATCATTAACTATAAATTAATTCAATTTTAATTAATTATTTCTTAATCAATTATCTTAATTAACTACTAATTATTAATTAACTTTAATTAACGATTCTTAATTACAAATAAACTCTTAATAGTTAATTAACCAATCTTTAATTCAATTACAAATTAATTAAACACTTAATAATTAATTATCCAAATCTTAAATTTCAAATTGACTATCTCTAGTCACTTAGTTAATTACAATTATAAATTAATTAATCATTCTTAATTACCCTTTTAAACAACTAATAATTAATAATTCTTTGTCTTAATTAACATTTTAAAATCTTCCATAAACTTTGAAATCAATTTATCATTAATTTATAAGACTTTAATTTTAATTACACTAACGCTTAACTTTAGTTATTTACGTAATTGAAAGATTAATTGAGATTTTAAAACATTCTAAATTATTAACTCGAAATAATTAAACTTATATTAAAGTTTAACTTCATTTGTTAAACATTTTCACTTATTATCATTTATAAAACAGCAGTTTGGAAAAAACCCACAAACCCGAGACTTCCAGGCTTTTACTCGAGTCCAACCCGAGTCTCTCTCCTTTCTTCCTCGTGCCTGATCTTCTTCTCTTTTTTTTCTTCTTTCTTTTCCAGTTTAACTATACAAACTAAGATAGCAACGTATACTCGCATTCGCGAGTTCCATCCCGAAGCAAACGTGCTTTTACTCAAGCCATCTTCCTCTTCTCCCCATCCCAGTTTCTTCTTCTTCCCTTTTTTTTCTTAAGTTTTAAACCAACACTCCAGAACACAGACACTAACACCACCGTGTACATGCACGTCACCGCGGCGTCCCTCCGGCAACTCTCGACACCTCCGACAAACCACGATTCGACCCCCAACTCGAAATCGAAACCCAGTATTTCGAATAAAAGTCGAAATCAAAATAGAGCCTGTAGCTCGAACCAGTAGCTCGAACAACCATGAGAAAACGCCTCGCTACCTCGTCTCAGTTCACCAGAAAACCCACGCTTTCGGCCATACCACGTCAACAACCTATGCTAACCTTCCTCTCAACCTCGATGCACTCGATCACTCCTAGGTGATGAAATCACCTAGTTTTCAACCTACTGCAAAACTCAGGGTTAAACCCTAAGTTGAACTCGTCTCCAAAATTTACGCAATGAAATATTTTTCCGACAATTTTCCCATTACTAGTAACTGTCAATCTTGCTTTATACCAAATCTTAGCATTTAAGGTTGATTCTATTATCAGAAAACGATCGAAATACATGTTTTGTTCAAACCTGAATTGCATTTGAATTACTTAACTAAAAATCATCACTGTTGTTTCAAAAATCCTGTTTTTAAGTGATTATTCAAGTTATAAAATCAAATCAATGGTTTGAAATACTTGGATTAATCATAAAATCTTGTTTTTACTGTAAAACCTTGGTTACAGAGACAACCCTTTATGTTCAAGCTCACAACAAAAGTTAATCCATAGATGATGTTTTAAACTAACTTATTTATTGCAAATTAATATTCATCGGGGATCAGAGGAGTGAAATTTAAAGTTTAACTTAATTTAAACCTGATATCTTGAAAAGAATAGGACAGATGATGACTAACTATTATGTCCAGAACAACATCATTATCATACATGAACTTTTCATTTGTATGTAGCTGTATAACTTAATACTTGTTATAAATCATCTACACAGTTTTGAATCATACTTGAAGCCTTCCAAAAATATGTTCACTCACAGATTCTCAACATTGGATTCAAAGAAATGGTTTTAAAGATTAAAGTTGCTCACCTGAGTTTGAAAGACAGAGAACAGGCTCTGCATTTGAAAATTGGGAATGATTTTAACTAAAACTGGAATCTTTGCTTTGAATTTGAACTTGAACTTCCAGGTTTGAATTTGAACAGAAGCTTGTTTACTTTGTTTTGATTAAATTTTGTTTAAGTTTTTGAGTGACACTTGCTTTTGTTTTTCTCAGTTTTTAAATTTTTGATCTTTGGTTGAACTTGCTTTTGAATGAACAAATTTGAAATGGAGTTGATATGTGAGAAAGCAAGTTTGCAGGTGATAATGTTTTGTTGTACAAAGTTGATATATATTTTCCTTTCTAATACGAATATGGCCAGAGATTTTTTTTATTTGGAGGCTAATATTTTCCTTTGGTGGCTTGCATTTATTATTAGTTGTACAACTTATATATATATATATATATATTTACTTTGTTTATTCTTTAGCAAGCTTCACATAATCTTTTGTTGTTTGTCTAGTTTCATTTGTACAATAGGTAATGGCTGAGATGGTCTTGCATTTAATGCTTTGTACGAATTCATTTTTTTTTCCTTTGCTTTCGGCTGAGATGATATTTTATTGTGTACCAAGATAATGGCATGGATTGCTTAGTACTATACTATATTTTCTTTCCTATACTCCATTTCAGCTGTACAAAGCATGGAGATATTTGTTTTGTGTGCTAACATTTATTAACTTGGACTTCTTCATACTTATATATATTTGTTTGCTTCTTTTCTTTTGTTTACTGGTTTCTTTTCTCAGCCTTATACTTCATATACATACATACATACTTTGGTTTTGTTGTGGTTTTAATTTAACTAATTTGATTACCGTGTTTATTTCATATCTTTATAGTTCATATAACTAAAACTTTACGATATTTATTTTCAACTTAAATACTTGTCTTGTATTTCTCAATATTTATATATATATATATATATATATATCATTTCAAATCTATTCATATAGGCACAACTCTATAAATTCATATATATATATATACGATTTCTATATTTTTAAAATGATTTAATATATTTTTATTTGGATTCGGGGAAGCTCGAATTCATTTATCGATTAATTTTACAATTTTTATTCAAAAATCAATTTAAATATATAAAAATTCAGGGTCATTACATTTTGTTTTATGTTTTATGTAATAATTTCTCATTACACACTAAACTATATTTTTTCAGCTATTCTTGAACAATAGTTACTGTGGTTTTACCTTTTTTTAAAAGCCTAAATGTTTTGTTAGATAACTATTTTTCTAATTCTTTTTGTATGCTTTTATATCTATATTATTAGATAAGTAAATGTCAGTACCAATAAATTGTTTTGTGATGAACATAAAAATGCTTTAAATAAAAATATCTTTTGATCGAATGCAGACAATAATCATGCTCTATAAGTTGATATTAATAGGTTGTAAGATTTAGAATAGAAACCCCATCAACTACTTGTATGCATATGCATGCCCAACACTTTTTTGCATGCGTACACGGTACACTAGACAATAACAATGAGAACACGATAATTATGTCCTAAAACTTTCAAATTAATAAAAAATGAAATTTATCTAGTTGAAATTTGTCACATATCGTTGATTTTAAGTATTTTATAAAATATGCGCCTTCCAATTTTAACTTATGTTTTACATCCCTTTTTTCATTTTTCACGTTCGTCTTTCTGTTTTTACCCTTCTATATACGTACTTTCAACTTCCTCTCAACAACTTCCTATTTTTTTTGAAAATTTCGAATAGTAGTTCTATGGAATTTAGGTGCCGACTTTTGTTATATATTGTTCGATTCGATCTTCAGTTGCATCTCGTTCGAATTTAGCTGCATCTCGTTTGATTCGAACAGTATTTGTCAAATCTTGTTCACTTTTTGCTACATCCCGGTCAGTTTTTGCAACATCTCCATTTATTTCAGCTTTCATCTTCTTCTACTTTGCGCAAAAATACGAGTTCGAGGTTAGTTTATTTTTTTCATAGTTATTTTTGTTTTTTTACTTTTTGATCTACGATTATGTTGGATTAAATTTTATTCATTTTGTTGTAGCTGCAATTTATTATTAACGTTGTTATTTTTTTAGTTCAACTTTGTTGTTATTTAAGATATGCAGACAATTATTGATATGACATACGTTTGTCTTTGTTGAATTCATTGTGTCTGTTATTGTTGTCATTGTAATTGGCTGTAGTACTCGTATTGTTATTGTTATAGTTCATGTATGTTGTTGTTCAATTATATGATATTAATGAGATATGGCACTGAAGTTTTATGCAGGACATTGTTGTTATGACAAATATTTATCATACAAATATTTGCCATAATAATATTTGTTTAGTAAATAATTATTATGGTAGTTTTTACTATAACAATTATATTTGTTATGTTATATTTTTATTCTAACAATATATTTATTTTTTCAGAACAGAGCCTATTGATGTTCTTGTCATTTTTCTATTGGGTAATGATACTTATAGTAGGCATCTTGGTTTGAGTGATTGTGTATTGAAATTGAGAAATGATATTTGTGAACATTGGTTGGAGTTAACACCTGGTTCTGTTGAATTGGTTTATGAAAGTGACTAAAAGAAAAGAGTTATTGAAACTAATTCTAATTTGCATAGTATATTGTTGCTTGTTGCTCATAGCCGTGATGATTTTCTACTTATTTCGGTTATATCTAAGCTGTGTAAAAGTATTCCGACCGATGTTGGTTTTTGTAGTTCTTCATTTGTTAGTTCTTTTGATGAGTGTGGCTTATTTACTTCTTAAATGGTTTGTTTTTCGGTTGATTCTAGTTCTACTTTGAAACGTTTGTTAAAAAATGATTCTAGCAATTCAGTATTTACTGGTGTTGGTCAAACATTTGATGGTGGTGTTGAGGAGTTTCAATTGTATCTTATGGTATGCTATATTAAGAATAGTTATAAAGTTAATGTTGCTAAAAATGGTAGGGAGCGAGTTACAACTGTTTGTTCACGAGAAGGTGGTAATTTTCGCATTTATGCTTCACGTAAGTTTAACCAACCAGGCTTTTTTTTCATCAAAACTATACAGCCTAATCATTCATGTGGAGCTGGGTTTGTAGATGTTAACCATCCATATTTTTCATGCAAATTAGTTAAGATGTTGGTTTTTGATTTTGTTCGTTCAAATCCTCTTATGGAAACGAAAGATATTGTTCATTTATTTCATACCGAGTACAATATTGTGTTAAATTACTTTTTTGCTTATACGTGGAAAATATTGGCTTGTAAGAAATACATGGCAATGATTTGCTTTCGTATCATCATTTGAAATCCTTTTGTGAAGATGTGGTTGAGTGTAATCCTTGTAGTACTGTTGAACTTTAAGGTGATTCTGTTACTCATGAATTTGAAAGGGTTTTTATTCGGTTTGAAGCATGCAAATATGGATTTGATTATTGTCATCCTTTGATTTTTTTTTGGATGGGACTTTTATGAGAGGTAGAGGACAAGGTTGTATTATGCATGCTACAGCTAAAATAGTAATCAAGGTATGATTCAATTTTGAAAATTATGAGAAAATTTATTTGTCTTTCATTTAATGAAATATTTGTTGTCAAATGTTTGTCATGTTTGCCTGTCAAATATTTGCCATGTTTTTACGGTAAATATTTGACATACCTGTGTTGTTTCATTTTATTTGATATGTTTGTTTTCTTGTTATTTTATTTGTTAAATTAGTATTATATATATGCTATTTATTCACTTGGTAAACATTTTTGAATGTTTTAACTTTTTGTTATATTGGATGATCTAGGTTGTTAATTATTGCAATGTCAAATATTTGCCATATTCTTATGGAAAATATTTACCATATTCTTTGACATATCTTTGATGTTGCAGTATTTTATATTTTTGCATTTATTTATAATTTGATTATGTGACAAGTGTTTTTATTTCTTTTGGGATTTTTTCCATTGGCTTTTGGGATTGTATCTGGTGAAGATGAACCTAATTGGTGTTGGTTTTTGACGAAGCTTCGGGAAATGTTATATCACGATGATCGTTATTTCACCTTTATATTTGATCTACATCCTGGTCTATTGCTTGTTATTCCTCAAGTGTTTCTATATTCAACTCATGGTTCTTGTTGCTATCATTCGAAGACTAATTTGAAGAGCTTTATAACAAAAAAGTGTCCTCAAGTTAAAAAGAAATGGATTATTTTATTGTTTTATTGCAATGTTAATGTTTCTACAGTAGACTATTTAATCAAACTATTTCTGAGTTTAAAAGTGCTGGTGGGGTTGAAGTAGAAAATTTCTTGCATATTTACCTTTTGAAAAGTTTTCTAATGTTTTTTATTGGTAATCAATATAAGGAAATGAGTTCTAATTTTGCAGAAAGTTTTAATCGATGGATTTTAGAGGAAAGATATTTACTTATCACTGCATGTTTAAATAAAATTCATTTAAAGCTTATGAAACTTATACCTGATAGACGTGAGTTAAGTAAAATTTGAAATGGTCAATTGTAACGACCCGTAAATTTCGACCATTTAATTTGTTAATTTAAATTGATTTTTGTAATTTAATGTAGAAAGAAATGAAAATATTATAATTTATATTGGAGCGAATGTTAGAAATTAAAGGTTGCATTGGTAAATAAAATAAATTCTTGACAATTGGAATGAAATCCAATTGAAGAAATAGTGGAAACCATTATAATTGGTTAATTAAACTTGATTGTGTAATTAATGCTGGAAGAAATAAATTGGAAATAGTATTAATGAAATAATAACTGAATTTAATTGCAACTATACAAATGGAAGTAAATTTGAGTAAGTGGATGTCAATATTGAATAAATTAATGGGTATAAAATCTAAATGAATGTTTGGATAGAACGTAAGTGAATGCATCGGTAGTATGGGAATAAATGCCAACATTTAATTGTAATGGCATATAAGGGATAAAGGAAAGGATTAAATTGATTTATGCAATTGAACATTGTAACGGTATTTGTTCGTAAATTTAGGTAATAAGGTAGTACATTATTTGGAAATAAATTTAAGGGTAATAACAACTATTATAAATTACCTAATTAATTTGGTCAATGAATTTATTTGGAATTAAAGTTCATTTAAATGTTAAGCAATTATGATGTTATTATTTATAATAAATGTTACTCTAATAATTAATAGTATAGTAACGGAAGTGGGAATGTAAATTTTTAGAAGCGTAAATTTACTTTAAGTAGTAATTGATAAATTGGGAAATAAGTTCAAATTAAGTTAATTGAGAAATTAACACGTAAAGTATGTAAAGTAATTAATTGAATGTAAATTTAATGTTGTAAATTTTTTAGAACGTAAAGTATTTTAAAACCTTAATTAATGCATTTAATTGATAGAAGTACATTTAGGAATATAATATTTATTCTAATTAATGTAAATAGGTGTAAATTAATGCAAGGAAATAAATTTAGCGTCATATATTGGATAGGGTAGTTATTTCACAAAAAGTGGAAATAAAAGAGTTAATACGAATAAAGGTGAAATTGGAAGATTTATGTAACAAAACATAACCAAAGGTTAAATATGTTTATAGGATAATAATTTGTTTGAATAATAAGAATGGGAATTAAGATTTGTTTATTTAATTGAAGTTAAATTAGGAAATTTGGTCATTGAAATTTAATTGGAATTAAGTGTTAAATTTTACGTTAATAGAGATTTAAACTGAAATTCAAGAATATTAAAATAATAGTTTTGAACCCAACATTGAATCCATCTACTTAAAAATTTATAGATGGAATAATCATTGATATTTAATTTAATAGAAATTTTGGGAACTTAATTTATAATTTTGAATATAATGAAATAGAAGATTTGACACTACAATTTATAGATTTATCAACTCTAAAATGGACATAAAGATTTGTTTAAATCATTGTAAATAATTGAGAAATATAAGGTGATAAAATTTGTGAGTTTAAAATTTAAAATTTGGAAGTTGATTTAATAATAAATTTTAATTTATTTAATTAATATAAAAATAGCAATTTTGGCCATTGACTCGGATTTCGACGAAACCAGTTTCATCGGATCCGTAACGGTGAATTATAATAATGTTTCAAGTTTCGTAGCAATCGGACTTGTCGTTTGATCGTACGGAATCGAAACGCCTTGAAATTTATGCAATTGAAATCAATTGAAAGAAATTTGGAAAAATATTGTTTTTAGTATAACTTCTATATACGATGGAATTTGGACTTGAAACCTTTTCCATTGCGTTTAAAATATTTTAAAACACCTATTTTGATATATGGGTTTACCCAATTTCGTTCCGGAGACAAAACGGTCTTTTTGGGCCACTTTGTCGTTAGCGCGTATTCAACCCGATCCATCTATTCTATTTTCAATTCTGTCTAAGTATCCCCGCTAAACCCTAGCCTCCGCCTATTCTCATTTGTCTGCGCGTAAAATTTCTTCAGCTCCTTCTCCTTCTCAATGACAGACAAAATTTCAGATTCAGATCCATTTCAAAATCAGAGTAAAAAATTCAAAGTCCTCAAAAAAACCTCAAAATAATATATATTGAAGCTCTCAAACAGCTTAGTTTTCTGGTGTAATTCGTTTTTCATTTTGGTTCTTCCTCTGACCAGTAAAAAATCGAAGAAGTTTCGGCCGTTCATCGCTCGACGATGAACTTTGTCGGATCGTCAAACTGTTTCTGGGTTTTGAAGAGAGAGCCGAGGGAAGTCGATCTATATGGTTCGTTCGTCGATTCGACGGCCAGATCGTCGTGATTTTTCGATTTAGGGTTTCGAAACCCTATAGTTCAACGGCGGCGGCGGCCTCCGTAGGCCAAGTGAGTGGCGCGCATAAGGGGGAATGGAGGCGGCTCGGCATGGGCTTCGAGATGGTGGTGGTTGGAGGCGGCCAGGTGGTTGGAGACGTTTGTATTTGATGGTCAAAGGGAGCGGAGCGTGGGTGCTAACTGCGAAGAGAGGCGCGTGCGTTACTGGAGCGTGCTTGGGTTTCTGAAGATGATGACGTGGCAAGTATGTGAATGTGTTCTCTTTTTTTTTATTTTAAAATTTAAATTCAATCACAATAATCGCTATATCTTTCACATACGAACTCCGTTTCACGCGCGGTTTTTTTTGTTAGGATCGTATTGAAATTCCGGACCTGATGACGCTGGTTTGGACAAATTCTGAGACGGTCAAATTTTTGGGTTTAAATTGAATTTAAATTCGATTTAAATTCAAAAGGTGAGTGTTTTAACCCACTCGCAACTTCTAAGATTTCCTATGTTTGTTAAATTCATGTATGATGTGTTTAGAAATTTATTTATAGCTGTTTGGCATATATTTCATCATTATCTCAGTTAATTGCATTCATCGTAATTAAGTGTTAATTTATTTATTCATTGCATTTAAAACTGCCAATTAATTGTTAATTAATTTATTCGTTGCATATAAACTGCCAGTTGAAAGTTATTAATTTTTATTGAATATAAACTATTTGTTGATGCCTGTTATATTTTATATGCTTTATATTGATGTTTTGTTTAAATTGGATGATGATTGTAATAAATGGTTGTTCATTGATATTTGGATGAATGGATGCTATATTTGATATAAACTGCAAGTTATTATGCATTTTTCATTCCATTCGGGATTGCGGTTTGAAATGATATATAACCGTAGACCTTTATTTTTAAAATTACGGATTGAAATGATAAATATCTGTATCACTTGACCATAGGATAGAAAATTATATACAGGCACCGTGGTCTATATATAAAATATTTTAAAGTGATTTTCTATGGGTTTTGGAAAATAAGGGTTTATATATATACTAATTTTGATATTATATAAATATTATTTTATATATGGTTAAATTTTAAAAATTTAAGCTATGTATAACTTGATGATGTTTTAAGTTTGATTTACAAATATTTCAAGTTTGAGCTTTATTTAAATGATATTGAATTTATTAAATAAATATTTCTAAACTAAATAATAGTAAATTGAATTAAGGTATATATAAGATTATCAGATTTGGTTGGGAATTTTGGAAATATTTAAAGTCTTGAAATATATCAAATTGAAATGTTTTATTGAAATTAAGGTATTATTGTTTTCAAAGTATTGGTTTTCGAAATTGTTATAACTTTGAAAGTAATATGGTTTGAAAAATGAATTTATTTGAAATAGAACTTATTTAAGAATTATCTGTGAATATATGGATTGGAAACCTATTGAAATTGAAAATTTAGAAATACAACTTCAAAATGTGGTTTGGGTTTAAGATGATTTAAAAGAATATTTCAAGTTATCTAAATTTAAGAAAGATTAGTGATTGGAAATTTGGTTTTATTTAAATAAGATATTATTGAATTGTTTTGGAAATGGAAATGATATATTATTGAATTGGGTTTTGAAATGGAAATAATACATTGATAATTTGGGTTTGAAATAGTAAAAATATTTTGGTTTTAAAATATATACTATTTTGAAATAAAGAATATGTTTTGAAAGGGCAATGATTGTGTTTTAAAAGTATATATATTTGTAAATGACCACGGTGTTATAATAACGATTGGTTGTTAAAGAGATCGGGATCGGATATGGACATACTCTCTGTCGATACCGAAAACCACTTTGACAACTGTGTACGCGGTGGAGTTTCCAGAATGAAGTAGGATGGTGGCGACGATCCTAAGGTATATACGTGGACCCAACTCCCGTGAGTTGGCATAAGGTGGCTAAAACAGGAGCGATCTCGGACCAGTGAGGTAGCACCTCTTCTCAGACACATTTCTTCGATATTATACTCTTACTTGTGATTTGACTAGATGGCCATCCTCCGATTTGGGAATGTTGTTCGAGGTGGAACGGTAGTGGCTGCTATGCGTATCCATCAGTCCGTGTGCGTAATTGGTATATCTACCCTGGCATTGCCTAGTTGTGCCGTGTCACCTACCATATCGAGCTTTACTACGATTATGATTTTAAGATCCGACCGCGTTAAGGTTCTCCATCCCCTTAACGCTATTTTCTATATGATTATACTTTACTGATTAGACACTACTGTATATAGCGAATATTACTACATAGTAGATAGTTTAACGGATCCTTAAGAGATGTGAATCCCAAACATTTCTTAAGTTACTGCACTCACGTTAGACACTGGATAGGAGATGTCAAACCCCGTAAACATCTCTGACGCCGTTTACACTCATATTTATTTCATTGATTTAACTTACATAAGATCTTTTAGTTCTGACTCGAGTGTTTTGTCTTTTCAATTCGCTCGGGTCAGCCTGAGCATTTCAGGATTTGAAGGCACTATTCCTGAAGGACGAAGACGAAGATTTTATTATAACTATTTGTTATATATTCTACTACACCATTGTATTCCGCTGCATAATTATCATTCTCTGGTATGTGTAACTCTGATATGTATTGTATAAGTATAATCAAATGTTTTGTAAAACAGCTTCATGAACTGTTATTTGATTATTATATTTTATCGTTCCGCTGCAAGATTCTATTTTGTTTCTTTTATTTCTCCACTTTTTCTTATTTACCCCATAACAATCCACCCTTCTGTATGGTTTAAGTTGGCACGTTTGTCTGCTTAAGCATACAAAAAGGTGGGACGTTACAGTTGGTATCAGAGCTTTGGTTTAGCGATAAACCTTAGCTTTGTGGGGTCTGACTCTTTATTAATAGGGTAGTAATACCCTATGGGAGTCGCTGAGTGTATATATATGAGAGAGCGTATTTGTTAGTGTTATAAAAAGGTTTTAATATTGTGTTAATCTGTTTCGTTTTGTATTTATAAATTCTGGTTGGTGCATGGGACGCTATGACATCAATAGGGATTGCTAAACACTTAATAGGACAGACCGACATAATATTTGTTTTAATATAGGTGAATGAAATAATTTTGCCTATTATATTTTCTATATATAAAGTAAAATATTTTATATAGATATATATTTGGTTGCTATAGATTGGGTGTTAGGTAATGAAAATATAAATAATCGTTGAAACTAAGTTGAAAATAAAATAAATAAAAACTGGAAATTTAGAGCTTAAGTTCCGGGGTTTTTGAAGACTTCTTTCAATTGATTTTGGAATATAATAATAATATTGTTAGAAGTATCTTCTGATATAAATATTTCAACATAATTTGAAAGAATTGTTTTAAAGAAAATTTTGGAAAGAGATAAGTTCTGTACTCCCCTCTCTGTCGCTGGAAAATAATTTCGGTGATGAGTGCACGCATCATCGACATTCATTTTTGAGTTTCGAAGAGGGAAGGCCACTGTAGTAGTTTTTCTGCAGATTTATTTTGATAAACAAATATAAATTTTAAATTGTTTTAAATATAATTAGAGACATATGTTGCAAGTATATACATCTATCTATTAATTTAAAATGATTTTTAAATAAAATCCGGTATTTAGTTCTTTAGTTTCCGTTAATTAATAGTTTCAATTATGTTAGTGAAATGAAATATAAGTAATTAATAATTGGAACCTTTAATGAAATATGAAATTTAATGCTAAGTTATAAATGAGTTTAAAAGAAAGTTGAAATGTGTAACTTAAAAACTAAAGAAAAAGTATTGAACAATGAATTAATTGAAAGAAATGAGATAAACTTGTATAACTTTTAATTACATCCTTAAAAGCATATGTAACTTACCAAATATTAAAAGTTGAAGTGTTTAAATTGTAATAGAATATTATACAAGTAAAAATTTGAAATAATGAAAGTATTCAATGAAATTGCTGTTAAATGGGAATTTAATGTTATAAGCTTAAGTATAATTGAAATTTTACCAAGTAAATATAGTTAAAGGTAAGTATGACAAATAGATGATTATAAACTTAAGTAATTAAAGTGTAAATAGATGAGGTCATACAATTATAAATGAATGTAATATAAATAAGAGAAATTGTAAATTGAAAGGGTTAAAGTAATTTCTAAATAGAAGTTGGAAGAAATACAATGAAAATAAAAAGATAAACCGTTATATGAATAAAAAGAATCAAACAACAAACGTATGAATGGAATGAATAAGAATAGACTAAAACTATTGCTGAAATTGTTGTTTGTCGTGGTTGTGGTTGTTGGGTAAGGAAACTTTAATTTTGTTGGGATGGATGAAAAATCCATTGTGTTTAATCTGAGACTGTTGAGTAAATGACGCACTCGATGGTTTATTCTTCATTCCGTACAATTTAAAAGTTCTGAAACCGAACAACTATTTGTTTGTTGATTGAATGGTTGTTTGTATTTGTGTGTGTATGCTGTTTGTGAAATTGATGGTTGTTGTATTGATTTGTTGTTAGTGATTGAAACCACTTAAATATTTCACTTTATATAAATTGTTAACCCTTTGGATTTAATAAGTGAAATGCAGGTTATGGAAGCAATTGCTACTGCTTTTGGTTTCATAATTAAGCGTTGTTTGCCCGACAAATAGGTACATTCTCGGATTACGGTTTTATAGCGCCATTTTATATATTCTCCCGTATTGGGATATAATATTTTGGATACTATATATGATATTTTGTTATATTTGATATTACATTTTCTCCCGAGTCTCTCCGTACAAAGGAGACTCTGCCGAAATTTTCCGTAAAATTTTGGCTTAGAAAATATTTTGAAATGTTTTCCAAACTTTATTTATTTAAGTATAAAAAAGAGTTAATGATTATAAAATGGGTATACTTTATTTAAAGTAATAACTATGGTAAATTATTGTTTATAAAGTTAATATTTTGAATAGGATGTATGGTTTATTTAATTCTTCTTTTCCCTTCTTTTTCTTTTCGGGGACGAAAAGTTTTGAGTGGGGGAGAGTGTAACGACCCGTAAATTTCGACCATTTAATTTGTTAATTTAAATTGATTTTTGTAATTTAATGTAGAAAGAAATGAAAATATTATAATTTATATTGGAGCGAATGTTAGAAATTAAAGGTTGCATTGGTAAATAAAATAAATTCTTGACAATTGGAATGAAATCCAATTGAAGAAATAGTGGAAACCATTATAATTGGTTAATTAAACTTGATTGTGTAATTAATGCTGGAAGAAATAAATTGGAAATAGTATTAATGAAATAATAACTGAATTTAATTGCAACTATACAAATGGAAGTAAATTTGAGTAAGTGGATGTCAATATTGAATAAATTAATGGATATAAAATCTAAATGAATGTTTGGATAGAACGTAAGTGAATGCATCGGTAGTATGGGAATAAATGCCAACATTTAATTGTAATGGCATATAAGGGATAAAGGAAAGGATTAAATTGATTTATGCAATTGAACATTGTAACGGTATTTGTTCGTAAATTTAGGTAATAAGGTAGTACGTTATTTGGAAATAAATTTAAGGGTAATAACAACTATTATAAATTACCTAATTAATTTGGTCAATGAATTTATTTGGAATTAAAGTTCATTTAAATGTTAAGCAATTATGATGTTATTATTTATAATAAATGTTACTCTAATAATTAATAGTATAGTAACGGAAGTGGGAATGTAAATTTTTAGAAGCGTAAATTTACTTTAAGTAGTAATTGATAAATTGGGAAATAAGTTCAAATTAAGTTAATTGAGAAATTAACACGTAAAGTATGTAAAGTAATTAATTGAATGTAAATTTAATGTTGTAAATTTTTTAGAACGTAAAGTATTTTAAAACCTTAATTAATGCATTTAATTGATAGAAGTACATTTAGGAATATAATATTTATTCTAATTAATGTAAATAGGTGTAAATTAAAGCAAGGAAATAAATTTAGCGTCATATATTGGATAGGGTAGTTATTTCACAAAAAGTGGAAATAAAAGAGTTAATACGAATAAAGGTGAAATTGGAAGATTTATGTAACAAAACATAACCAAAGGTTAAATATGTTTATAGGATAATAATTTGTTTGAATAATAAGAATGGGAATTAAGATTTGTTTATTTAATTGAAGTTAAATTAGGAAATTTGGTCATTGAAATTTAATTGGAATTAAGTGTTAAATTTTACGTTAATAGAGATTTAAACTGAAATTCAAGAATATTAAAATAATAGTTTTGAACCCAACATTGAATCCATCTACTTAAAAATTTATAGATGGAATAATCATTGATATTTAATTTAATAGAAATTTTGGGAACTTAATTTATAATTTTGAATATAATGAAATAGAAGATTTGACACTATAATTTATAGATTTATCAACTCTAAAATGGACATAAAGATTTGTTTAAATCATTGTAAATAATTGAGAAATATAAGGTGATAAAATTTGTGAGTTTAAAATTTAAAATTTGGAAGTTGATTTAATAATAAATTTTAATTTATTTAATTAATATAAAAATAGCAATTTTGGCCATTGACTCGGATTTCGACGAAACCAGTTTCATCGGATCCGTAACGGTGAATTATAATAATGTTTCAAGTTTCGTAGCAATCGGACTTGTCGTTTGATCGTACGGAATCGAAACGCCTTGAAATTTATGCAATTGAAATCAATTGAAAGAAATTTGGAAAAATATTGTTTTTAGCATAACTTCTATATACGATGGAATTTGGACTTGAAACCTTTTCCATTGCGTTTAAAATATTTTAAAACACCTATTTTGATATATGGGTTTACCCAATTTCGTTCCGGAGACAAAACGGTCTTTTTGGGCCACTTTGTCGTTAGCGCGTATTCAACCCGATCCATCTATTCTATTTTCAATTCTGTCTAAGTATCCCCGCTAAACCCTAGCCTCCGCCTATTCTCATTTGTCTGCGCGTAAAATTTCTTCAGCTCCTTCTCCTTCTCAATGACAGACAAAATTTCAGATTCAGATCCATTTCAAAATCAGAGTAAAAAATTCAAAGTCCTCAAAAAAATCTCAAAATAATATATATTGAAGCTCTCAAACAGCTTAGTTTTCTGGTGTAATTCGTTTTTCATTTTGGTTCTTCCTCTGACCAGTAAAAAATCGAAGAAGTTTCGGCCGTTCATCGCTCGACGATGAACTTTGTCGGATCGTCAAACTGTTTCTGGGTTTTGAAGAGAGAGCCGAGGGAAGTCGATCTATATGGTTCGTTCGTCGATTCGACGGCCAGATCGTCGTGATTTTTCGATTTAGGGTTTCGAAACCCTATAGTTCAACGGCGGCGGCGGCCTCCGTAGGCCAAGTGAGTGGCGCGCATAAGGGGGAATGGAGGCGGCTCGGCATGGGCTTCGAGATGGTGGTGGTTGGAGGCGGCCAGGTGGTTGGAGACGTTTGTATTTGATGGTCAAAGGGAGCGGAGCGTGGGTGCTAACTGCGAAGAGAGGCGCGTGCGTTACTGGAGCGTGCTTGGGTTTCTGAAGATGATGACGTGGCAAGTATGTGAATGTGTTCTCTTTTTTTTTATTTTAAAATTTAAATTCAATCACAATAATCGCTATATCTTTCACATACGAACTCCGTTTCACGCGCGGTTTTTTTTGTTAGGATCGTATTGAAATTCCGGACCTGATGACGCTGGTTTGGACAAATTCTGAGACGGTCAAATTTTTGGGTTTAAATTGAATTTAAATTCGATTTAAATTCAAAAGGTGAGTGTTTTAACCCACTCGCAACTTCTAAGATTTCCTATGTTTGTTAAATTCATGTATGATGTGTTTAGAAATTTATTTATAGCTGTTTGGCATATATTTCATCATTATCTCAGTTAATTGCATTCATCGTAATTAAGTGTTAATTTATTTATTCATTGCATTTAAAACTGCCAATTAATTGTTAATTAATTTATTCGTTGCATATAAACTGCCAGTTGAAAGTTATTAATTTTTATTGAATATAAACTATTTGTTGATGCCTGTTATATTTTATATGCTTTATATTGATGTTTTGTTTAAATTGGATGATGATTGTAATAAATGGTTGTTCATTGATATTTGGATGAATGGATGCTATATTTGATATAAACTGCAAGTTATTATGCATTTTTCATTCCATTCGGGATTGCGGTTTGAAATGATATATAACCGTAGACCTTTATTTTTAAAATTACGGATTGAAATGATAAATATCTGTATCACTTGACCATAGGATAGAAAATTATATACAGGCACCGTGGTCTATATATAAAATATTTTAAAGTGATTTTCTATGGGTTTTGGAAAATAAGGGTTTATATATATACTAATTTTGATATTATATAAATATTATTTTATATATGGTTAAATTTTAAAAATTTAAGCTATGTATAACTTGATGATGTTTTAAGTTTGATTTACAAATATTTCAAGTTTGAGCTTTATTTAAATGATATTGAATTTATTAAATAAATATTTCTAAACTAAATAATAGTAAATTGAATTAAGGTATATATAAGATTATCAGATTTGGTTGGGAATTTTGGAAATATTTAAAGTCTTGAAATATATCAAATTGAAATGTTTTATTGAAATTAAGGTATTATTGTTTTCAAAGTATTGGTTTTCGAAATTGTTATAACTTTGAAAGTAATATGGTTTGAAAAATGAATTTATTTGAAATAGAACTTATTTAAGAATTATCTGTGAATATATGGATTTGAAACCTATTGAAATTGAAAATTTAGAAATACAACTTCAAAATGTGGTTTGGGTTTAAGATGATTTAAAAGAATATTTCAAGTTATCTAAATTTAAGAAAGATTAGTGATTGGAAATTTGGTTTTATTTAAATAAGATATTATTGAATTGTTTTGGAAATGGAAATGATATATTATTGAATTGGGTTTTGAAATGGAAATAATACATTGATAATTTGGGTTTGAAATAGTAAAAATATTTTGGTTTTAAAATATATACTATTTTGAAATAAAGAATATGTTTTGAAAGGGCAATGATTGTGTTTTAAAAGTATATATATTTGTAAATGACCACGGTGTTATAATAACGATTGGTTGTTAAAGAGACCGGGATCAGATATGGACATACTCTCTGTCGATACCGAAAACCACTTTGACAACTGTGTACGCGGTGGAGTTTCCAGAATGAAGTAGGATGGTGGCGACGATCCTAAGGTATATACGTGGACCCAACTCCCGTGAGTTGGCATAAGGTGTCTAAAACAGGAGCGATCTCGGACCAGTGAGGTAGCACCTCTTCTCAGACACATTTCTTCGATATTATACTCTTACTTGTGATTTGACTAGATGGCCATCCTCCGATTTGGGAATGTTGTTCGAGGTGGAACGGTAGTGGCTGCTATGCGTATCCATCAGTCCGTGTGCGTAATTGGTATATCTACCCTGGCATTGCCTAGTTGTGCCGTGTCACCTACCATATCGAGCTTTACTACGATTATGATTTTAAGATCCGACCGCGTTAAGGTTCTCCATCCCCTTAACGCTATTTTCTATATGATTATACTTTACTGATTAGACACTACTGTATATAGCGAATATTACTACATAGTAGATAGTTTAACGGATCCTTAAGAGATGTGAATCCCGAACATTTCTTAAGTTACTGCACTCACGTTAGACACTGGATAGGAGATGTCAAACCCCGTAAACATCTCTGACGCCGTTTACACTCATATTTATTTCATTGATTTAACTTACATAAGATCTTTTAGTTCTGACTCGAGTGTTTTGTCTTTTCAATTCGCTCGGGTCAGCCTGAGCATTTCAGGATTTGAAGGCACTATTCCTGAAGGACGAAGACGAAGATTTTATTATAACTATTTGTTATATATTCTACTACACCATTGTATTCCGCTGCATAATTATCATTCTCTGGTATGTGTAACTCTGATATGTATTGTATAAGTATAATCAAATGTTTTGTAAAACAGCTTCATGAACTGTTATTTGATTATTATATTTTATCGTTCCGCTGCAAGATTCTATTTTGTTTCTTTTATTTCTCCACTTTTTCTTATTTACCCCATAACAATCCACCCTTCTGTATGGTTTAAGTTGGCACGTTTGTCTGCTTAAGCATACAAAAAGGTGGGACGTTACATCAATTGTGTCCTGTTATGGAGAAGTGTTTAAGGGAACTATACCTTGAGGGTATTCAATGGAAAGTTACTAGATCTACTATTGATGTTTATGAAGTTCAATCAACTCAATCTTATCATGTAGATTTGAATGTTCGGCGATGTAGTTGCAACTTATGATGGATTAATGGGTTTCCATGTGCTCATGTTGTTAGATGTATTCTTGCTTTTGATTTGGTTGTTTATTCCTACATTGAGGACTGTTTCAAAGTTTCCTTTTTTCGAACATCTTATTCTACCTAATTCATCCACTTGTTAATTTTCAAATGGAAGATGTTTTACATGAAGATGTTGAAGTTCATCCTCCTAAGAGAAGATGTGGTGTAGGAGAGCCTCCTTCTGAACGGGTTAAGTCAGCTGGTAAGGTGAAAAATTACAAACGTTGTAGTTTGTATAAGAAATTGAGTCACAACAAAAGATCTTGTTTGTTAAGAAATAAAGTGTAATTTTTATACATTATTGGCTTTTTATTATGATTAATGTAGCTTCATGCTTTGCTTTGTTTAATTAAATGTTTTATTTTACTTATTTGTTTGGTTAGTAGTGTAATATTCTTTTATTGGTTAGTATTCAACAATTAACAATCCGACAATATTTGCTTGGGTAATATTTCTCAAGCTGATATTTGCTAATGATACATTTAGTAGCTTTTGTGTGCTAGTTATACATGTGTGATGAATATGTATGTATGTGTGTGTGTGTGTGCATGTGTTTCTTCCATTATAATATGTTTTTAGTTGTTTCTAAAGATAAGTTTGGTTAGTCATTATTATAATTATGTTAAAAATAGTTATTTTTTGTACTTGACCGTGATGTGTATTTGGTTATCTTTTGCATCCATAAGTATATGATTATGCTTTATATCTTGTTAAATTTGTATTCAAACGATTCTTATTACGTTCTACACTAGCTAAATGTCTACCGGCAATTTTTTTTCCTTTCATGATTTGCTCAACTGTTGTTATTTTGTATATATGATTAGACATTAACTAATATTTGGTTGACTTTTTCATCCATATGTATCCGATTAGGTTTGGCATTCGGCTAGCTTTTGCATCCATACGTACCCGAATAGGTTTGGCACTCGACTAGTTTTTGCATTCCATTTTATGCTCGGTTAAACAATGTTAATTGGCTATAGATTGGTTTTCATATGTACTTGATTAGGTTTGGCATTGGGTTGATTTTTGCATCTATATGTACCTGTTTTGGTTTGGCATTTAGCTAACTTTTACTTCTATGTACCCGATTAGGTTTGGCATTCGATTAGCTTTTGTATTTCATGATTTGCTTAGTTAAACAATGTATCTTGTGTATAGATCAGTTTTCATATGTACCTGATTAGATTTGGCATTTGGTTGGCTTTTGCATCCGTACGTACCCGATTAGGTACGACATTTAGTTGGCTTTTGCATCCATATGTACCAAATTAGGCTTTGCACTTGGCTAGCTTTTGCATTTCACGGTTTGCTGGGTAAATAATATATCTTGGGTATCGGTTACCATATGTATCTGATTAGGTTTAGCATTCGGTTGGATTTTACATTCATACATACCCGATTAGGTTTAGCATTCGATTGGCTTTTGCATCCATATGTACCGGATTAGGTTTGGCACTTGGCTAGCTTTTGCATTTCATGGTTTGCTCGGAGAAATAATATATCTTGGATATAGATCGGTTTTCATATGTATCCAATTAGGTTTGGCATTCGATTGGCATTTGCATTCATACGTACCCGATTATGTTTGGCATTCGGTTGGCTTTTGCATCTATATGTACCCAATTAGGTTTGGCATTCGGTTGATTTTTGCATCCATACATACCTAATTATATTTGGAATTTGGTTGGGTTTTGCATAAATATGTACCCGGTTAGGTTTGGCATTCGGTTGGTTTTGCATTCCATGGTTTGCTTGGTGAAATAATATATCTTAGGTATATGTCATTTTTCATACGTACCCCATTAGGTTTGGCATTTGGTTGGCTTTTGCATTTATATGTACCCGATTAGGTTTAGCATTCGGTTGGCTTTTCAAACATTTGTACTTGATCAGGTTTGACATTCGGTTGGCTTTTGCCACCATATGTACCTGTAACAACCCGGTATTGCATACCGACTATTTATCATCTCTGGACGATTACCTTTCCTAGCTAATGGCTGTTTGGAATTTTAAAACCAGTTTGAAACTCTTTTGAAAAACCTGTTAAGTGTTGATATGCTTTAAAAATTTAAATAGTGGTCTATTTTCATTGGGCCGTGAAAAATTTACAAAGGCAAATAGCCATTCCCTTTTCAAGCTATTCAACCCGTTTTCCCCTTTACTATTTTCTCAGTCGAACCCTAATTAAAAAGATTCGAACGAGAAAAAAATTTAATGGCGGCGTTCGATTCGTTCTTCAATCAAATGGTGGCGGCATTCTCTTCGTCTCGCTCAGTCCTCTTCGAGCAAATTAGGGCTCGCGCACCTCAGCGTTCTGAAGGGAGAAAGAGGAGGGCTTTGGCTGCTCAATCGAGTTCAAGCACTGGCTTCGCTCGATTGCAAGGGTGCTCGGCTTCGAATCCACTTCGTGCTATTCGTAGGCAAAGGTGAGTAATACCTACTCACATCTAATTTGACTTAGTTCTGTGCCTTGAGTTTGATTTGGCTTCATCGATGATGATTTTTGATCTTGATTTCGCTGTGGTTCGACTTCTCGTCCCTTGTTTATCTCGGCGGTTCAAATTGTGTTCTTGTGGTTGATAACTTCTGATTTGGTTTTACTTTTTGATACTTGCGGCATTGTTCTTAATTTTTGAATTTTGTGGTCGAACCTGCTAATGTTCGATTGCGCCCAATTGAATTTGTCGATTAATTTGCTCTACCGTTTGAATGGATCAAATTCCTCGACTCACTCTCAGTATTAACTTGGGTTGTAGTTGCTGTTCTATGTTTTTGGACTGCAGACGTCCTCGTCTTGGTTTGGTCGTTTTCATCACATTAATTATGGACTTCGGCAGTGCAATTCTCATATATATAACTTGACTTTGAACCTCGTCCTTATGACTTGGTTCCAATTTTTGCAACTGCTGTTCCATTGAGTTTGAAACTAGTAAATAACTATGATCTGAACTGTGCAGTTATGTTTTGTTTGTAGTTGTTCAAGTAGTCTGGTGGCTTCATTGTTGGTTTTGTAATTAGGATGACATTGGCCAGTTCTGTTAGCATGAAGTATAGTTGCATTCCTTGGTTCATATTACATTACGAAATTCCCCCCCCCCATGTATTTACAGTTTCACATTTTAGCTCGGTTGCACTTGCAACCTGATATTGAAAACTTAGGGAATTTGAAAATAACTATTGAAGACATATGACTCCAGAAATTAAGTATAAAGTTTTATTCGAACAATGTTCATACTGTTGTGATGCTTTCTCGACCTTTGTTGCATTGTTTACCTGAGATTTACCCGACTTGTTCACGTTCGTTTTCATTTCGGGTTGACTTCGATTGATTGGTTTTGGGTTCTTTTCAAATTTGTAAGGTGCCTCTGTGCCTATGCGTGCCTTTGTGCCTTTGCGCCTTTGTAAAAATATCTTGAGTATGACATTGACATTGTCGAAATCTGCATTGAACTTGATCACTTCCTGTTGTTGCACGACTTCGGCAGCTACTTCTTGTTTAAAGTGGATACTTGTATTTGACTTCGATTTTAAACCCCCCTGTGACTTTATTTGATTTTGAACTGAACAGTGAGTATCATGTTTTCTGGCCTGTAGCTGAGTTACTTGTTCATGTTACAGTGACTAAATTTTGCTTTTGCCTTGAGCATTGTTATCACTTGAGTCTTGTGATTATGGTCTGTATATAGGAAGTGTTCACTGACCTAAGCTGTTGCATTAGTTATCTACCTGACTTGGTTAGTGGTTCGAGACAGTTTGCATTATCGATATTTGTGTTTGCCTGCCTCCGACCTTTTGGCATACAAGCATCATTTCGTGTTGATCTTTACTGTGATGTGTTGCCACTGTTTATATATCTCAGGCCTCGACTTAGTTATACACTGCATATTCATGTGTCATTGTTGCTTGCATCTGCTCATCCCTGTCGTACTTGTTGCCATGGTGGCTGCATCTATTTGTATGTGCAGTTCCACTTGAGCCATGTTGTCTGGTCTTTACTGTTGCCAGTTGTATTTGGGTGCAGTTTCACCCTTGCAGTTCTCTGGTCTGTTAGTCGAGTTTAGTTGCATTATTGTAGCGGCGAGGCAGTACACGCGTGCGTGTACTGCAGCCCTAGCAGGATTGACAGGTTTGGTTGATAATTCGATTGTTAAATTATTGCATTGGTTCAATTCAATACTTTGAAGCTGTATTTGAAATGGTTCATTTCGATTTGAGTTGTATCCGTTGGCTTTTGGACTCATTGATCTTCTGAGTGTTTGATAGACTGTATTGGCGAGGCAGTACACGTTAGCGTGTACTGCAGCCAATCAGCACTGTTGTTTTAAATTGACAATTTCAATTGTCTTAAATTGATTTAGTCGATTTGATAAATTGTTTATTTATCTCTGTTGATGTTTTAAATCTGCTGATTTATTGTTTAACACTATTTAGTGTTATATCTGCCGTTATCCAATTCTCGTATCGAGGGTTGGATATACGAGATTTCTGTGACTGTCGTCTATTTTGACTATCTGATTATTATTGCTACTAGGTACTAATAAACTGGTTTGAATTAGACTGACCTGGGTATTATTTTCTTTTGAATGTAATACTCGGGTCAGACCCGAGTATTTCAGGTTGTAGATTTCTTTCTTTGAGTTGCTGTTCGGGATTGAAGACTTTTCACATCTTCTGAAGTTGTCAGTCATTTTGTAGTAGTCGTGTCATTGTATAGAATGATATGTATTCTTGTATATTAGTCGATAATGTACTTGTATATATAACTTCTAGAGTCGACAGTTGTAGTTGTATCATATGTATCGTGTCAACTATATTGTAACTGACATCGGTTATATATATATGAGATTTTTGTTAATTTGTGTTCCGCATTTATATTATCTGTGTTATTGTTATATCTAATGTTCTAAACTATTATGAACTATCGTAGTTTGTTTTATACTGATAATTGGGTGTGTCGATGGGAGTAAATAAATGGTGGATGAAAAATAAAAAGTATATACCACTCCTATCGAGATAACCAATATTAGTGTAAGGTCAACTACGGATGGTCGCTCCTATCCAGCCTTATTCTTCGTAATAATAGACAGTATTTCTTTTAGTACTCTTTGTTATTATGACCATAGAGGTGGGGCGTCACAGTTGGTATCAGAGCTTGGGGTTTATGGACATAATATAAAACATAACTTGGATGGAACATATGTTACAACTATTGGTCGATGTTTTATTTGTACTTTGAGTCAAAACTAAAGTTTTGAAATTTAGATGAAATTTTTAAATATCATTATTTAAAAATAAAAACTGAAACTGTGTTTTGTTGATTTGATTGATTTGTGTTCTATTTATCAGAGTGCGCAGCGGAAACAGTGAAACTGTCTTCGCTGAGTACAACTGATAATCTTTTTGATTTAAGAATCAAAATACAAAATTGATGTGAATTCCAATTGTTGTTTACATAGCTGTAATTATTTGTTTCTTTGAGAATTTCGAATCCAAATTGAGGATTCGAAGAAATTGCAGATATGTGATTTTTGTTGAAATTTCCGCTGGCTTTCTTTTGTACTAATCATCTAGTGATTAGATTTTTGCTGTTTTGAATTATCTTCGTTGAAGATACCTTTGAATGATTTTTTGTTCATTTTGTAATCCGTGCAAAAATTTGAATTGCACGTTATTGCATTTACTTTTGCGTTGAACCGATGCTTGGTTATGAAACGTATTTTGTTGCCGTTATTTTTATAACGGGATTTTTACACCAATGCTGAATTTTTGAGGCACGGTGTTTTGTTGAAAATTTTAATGAATGAAAATTCACTGATGTCACATTTTGATGTGAATTCTTTGATGAGATATTTGATGTTTTAAAATTACTGTCGCTTTGACTTTAGTAACAGCCCAATTTTTAAAAGTGGATTTTCAAGCGGTTATTCCGCAATACTGATGTGTAACCGCTTTACGGTATTTTTAGAAGCACAATTTCCTTATCGAAATTGTTACTGATTTGCTGCTTTAACCACGTGATTGGAAAAATCGTTTTAAAATGAAAATTGTTTTAAAATTTTTTAATAGTTTGCGTTTTCAAAAGAATGAGAAAGCGATTTAAACGATTCAGCAAAATCGAGGATTATGACCCCTTTCTTTTACTGTTTCGCTTAACTCCGGACTTGTCCAGTTGAGAATGCGAATTGTTATTTTTGCAAAATAAATAAAATTGTTTTCAAAAATTTTACAGTTTGCAATTTCAAAAGAATGAGGAAGCGATTTAAACGTTTCAGCAAAATCGAGGACTATGACCCCTTTCTTTTACTGATTCGCTTAATTCCGGACTTGTTCGTTTGAGAATGTAAAGTGTATTTTTACGAAATACACAATTTTGCACTTTCAAGGAAACGAAGAAGAGATTTAAACGATTTAGCAAAAGTGCGGAGTATGGAACCACACTTTTACTTTTTTGGTTAATTCCGGACTCGTTAATTGAATATCTGCTGTTTTGATGATTTTGATGAATTTCACACTTTCAAGGAAACGATGAAGAGAATCAAACGATTTAGTAAAACACGTGGTATGGGACATGTGCGTTTGCTATTTCGGTTAATTCCGGACTCGTTAATTGAAATATTTGATGCTTTCGTGTGCTTTCGAGCCACTATGATGGACCTTCGGGTCATATGATGGACCTTCGGGTCATATGATGGACCTTCGGGTCAAATACCAGTACTAGACCTTCGGGTCACTCTGCGGACCTTCGGGTCAATCTGATGGGCGCCAAAAATTATGTTGAGTACTTGGTAGGCTTCGGCCATATGAGATGCACGTGCGGCGAATTAAAAACTCGCCATCTGATGGGATCGATCCAAACTTTTATGTTGATTTTCTAGTCTTCTTAATTGATTTCTAGATATTTGTTGTTTCCAATTATCTGCAGGTAATTGGATATTTGTTGATATGAGTTCTGATTATCGTTTTTGATAATCGGATATTTGTTGTTTCTAATTATCGCTTGTGATAATTAGATATTTGTTGATATGAGTTCTGATTATCGTTTTTGATAATCGGATATTTGTTGTTTCTAATTATCGCTTGTGATAATTAAATATTTGTTGATATGAGTTCTGATTATCGTTTTCGGTAATCGGATAATTGTTGCTTTTAATTATCGCTTTTGATAATTAAATATTTGCTGATTTGAGATTTAATCATCGCTTTTGATAATTAAATAATTGCTGATTGAGATTTTAATTATCGCTTGAGATAATTAAGTATTTGCTGATTTGAGATTTAATTATCGCTTGAGATAATTAAATATTTGTTGATTTGAGATTTAATTATCGCTTTAGATAATTAAATATTTGTTGATTTGAGATTTAATTATCGCTTTAGATAATTAAATATTTGTTGATTTGAGATTTAATTATCGCTTGAGATAATTAAATATTTGTTGATTTGAGATTTAATTATCGCTTTAGATAATTAAATATTTGTTGATTTGAGATTTAATTATCGCTTTAGATAATTAAATATTTGTTGATTTGAGATTTAATTATCGCTTGAGATAATTAAATATTTGTTGATTTGAGATTTAATTATCGCTTTTGATAATTAAATAATTGTTGATTTTAGATTTAATTATCGCTTGAGATAATTAAATATTTGTTGATTTGAGATTTAATTATCGCTTTTGATAATTAAATAATTGCTGATTTGAAATTTAATTATCGCTTTAGATAATTAAATATTTGTTGATTTGAGATTTAATTATCGTCTTTGATAATTAAATATTTGCTGATTTGAGATTTAATTATCGCTTTAGACAATTAAATATTTGTTGATTTGAAATTTAATTATCGCTTTAGATAATTATATATTTGTTGATTTTAGATTTAATTATCGCCTGAGATAATTAAATAATTGTTGATTTGTTGTTTTAATTATCGCTTTAGATAATTGAATATTTGTTGCTTTGAGGTTTAATTATCACTTTAGATAATTAAATATTTGTTGATTTCGAATTTAATTATCGCTTTAGATAATTAAATATTTGTGAATTAGAAATTTGATTATCGTTTGTGATGATCGAATATTTGTTAATTTGAGAAATTTGATTATCGCTTGGGATAATCAAATATTTGTTAAATTTAAAATTTGATTATCATTTTGATAATTGAATATTCGTTGATTTGAGAAATTCAATTATCGTTTTGATGATTGAATAATTGCGACTTTTGAGATCTGAGCTTCGTCTTTTTCTCTGGTGATTCAGGTGAGTAATTTGATTTACTCACATCCAATTCGTGCTCTGTATGGGATTTCTGCTATGTTTTCTTCTCTTTTAGTTGCTGGAACTCGATTGTTCTTGCTTTTGTTAGTCGTCTGATTTTGATCCCTGATTCCCACGATGTTGATTCTTTTGATTTGAAGCAGTCGAACCTTTTGATTTCTTATCTAATACTTCCCCGTTGACGCTTGCTTGGCTTGTTCATTCGACATTGCCATACTCATATGGATGTTACATTTTGTCCATTTATTCCCTATGATTGCGTGGACGCAATTTCTTTGATAATTGTGTTCTCAATCCTTATTTTTCTAGCATAATTAGTTTAGGTTAGAAGAATAATTGTTATAGACAATCTTGATTAGGAAAATTGCGGGGACGCAATTTTTATAAGGAGGGGAGTCTGTAACAACCCGGTATTGCATACCGACTATTTATCATCTCTGGACGATTACCTTTCCTAGCTAATGGCTGTTTGGAATTTTAAAACCAGTTTGAAACTCTTTTGAAAAACCTGTTAAGTGTTGATATGCTTTAAAAATTTAAATAGTGGTCTATTTTCATTGGGCCGTGAAAAATTTACAAAGGCAAATAGCCATTCCCTTTTCAAGCTATTCAACCCGTTTTCCCCTTTACTATTTTCTCAGTCGAACCCTAATTAAAAAGATTCGAACGAGAAAAAAATTTAATGGCGGCGTTCGATTCGTTCTTCAATCAAATGGTGGCGGCATTCTCTTCGTCTCGCTCAGTCCTCTTCGAGCAAATTAGGGCTCGCGCACCTCAGCGTTCTGAAGGGAGAAAGAGGAGGGCTTTGGCTGCTCAATCGAGTTCAAGCACTGGCTTCGCTCGATTGCAAGGGTGCTCGGCTTCGAATCCACTTCGTGCTATTCGTAGGCAAAGGTGAGTAATACCTACTCACATCTAATTTGACTTAGTTCTGTGCCTTGAGTTTGATTTGGCTTCATCGATGATGATTTTTGATCTTGATTTCGCTGTGGTTCGACTTCTCGTCCCTTGTTTATCTCGGCGGTTCGAATTGTGTTCTTGTGGTTGATAACTTCTGATTTGGTTTTACTTTTTGATACTTGCGGCATTGTTCTTAATTTTTGAATTTTGTGGTCGAACCTGCTAATGTTCGATTGTGCCCAATTGAATTTGTCGATTAATTTGCTCTACCGTTTGAATGGATCAAATTCCTCGACTCACTCTCAGTATTAACTTGGGTTGTAGTTGCTGTTCTATGTTTTTGGACTGTAGACGTCCTCGTCTTGGTTTGGTCGTTTTCATCACATTAATTATGGACTTCGGCAGTGCAATTCTCATATATATAACTTGACTTTGAACCTCGTCCTTATGACTTGGTTCCAATTTTTGCAACTGCTGTTCCATTGAGTTTGAAACTAGTAAATAACTATGATCTGAACTGTGCAGTTATGTTTTGTTTGTAGTTGTTCAAGTAGTCTGGTGGCTTCATTGTTGGTTTTGTAATTAGGATGACATTGGCCAGTTCTGTTAGCATGAAGTATAGTTGCATTCCTTGGTTCATATTACATTACGAAATTCCCCCCCCATGTATTTACAGTTTCACATTTTAGCTCGGTTGCACTTGCAACCTGATATTGAAAACTTAGGGAATTTGAAAATAACTATTGAAGACATATGACTCCAGAAATTAAGTATAAAGTTTTATTCGAACAATGTTCATACTGTTGTGATGCTTTCTCGACCTTTGTTGCATTGTTTACCTGAGATTTACCCGACTTGTTCACGTTCGTTTTCATTTCGGGTTGACTTCGATTGATTGGTTTTGGGTTCTTTTCAAATTTGTAAGGTGCCTCTGTGCCTATGCGTGCCTTTGTGCCTTTGCGCCTTTGTAAAAATATCTTGAGTATGACATTGACATTGTCGAAATCTGCATTGAACTTGATCACTTCCTGTTGTTGCACGACTTCGGCAGCTACTTCTTGTTTAAAGTGGATACTTGTATTTGACTTCGATTTTAAACCCCCCTGTGACTTTATTTGATTTTGAACTGAACAGTGAGTATCATGTTTTCTGGCCTATAGCTGAGTTACTTGTTCATGTTACAGTGACTAAATTTTGCTTTTGCCTTGAGCATTGTTATCACTTAAGTCTTGTGATTATGGTCTGTATATAGGAAGTGTTCACTGACCTAAGCTGTTGCATTAGTTATCTACCTGACTTGGTTAGTGGTTCGAGACAGTTTGCATTATCGATATTTGTGTTTGCCTGCCTCCGACCTTTTGGCATACAAGCATCATTTCGTGTTGATCTTTACTGTGATGTGTTGCCACTGTTTATATATCTCAGGCCTCGACTTGGTTATACACTGCATATTCATGTGTCATTGTTGCTTGCATCTGCTCATCCCTGTCGTACTTGTTGCCATGGTGGCTGCATCTATTTGTATGTGCAGTTCCACCTGAGCCATGTTGTCTGGTCTTTACTGTTGCCAGTTGTATTTGGGTGCAGTTTCACCCTTGCAGTTCTCTGGTCTGTTAGTCGAGTTTAGTTGCATTATTGTAGCGGCGAGGCAGTACACGCGTGCGTGTACTGCAGCCCTAGCAGGATTGACAGGTTTGGTTGATAATTCGATTGTTAAATTATTGCATTGGTTCAATTCAATACTTTGAAGCTGTATTTGAAATGGTTCATTTCGATTTGAGTTGTATCCGTTGGCTTTTGGACTCATTGATCTTCTGAGTGTTTGATAGACTGTATTGGCGAGGCAGTACACGTTAGCGTGTACTGCAGCCAATCAGCACTGTTGTTTTAAATTGACAATTTCAATTGTCTTAAATTGATTTAGTCGATTTGATAAATTGTTTATTTATCTCTGTTGATGTTTTAAATCTGCTGATTTATTGTTTAACACTATTTAGTGTTATATCTGCCGTTATCCAATTCTCGTATCGAGGGTTGGATATACGAGATTTCTGTGACTGTCGTCTATTTTGACTATCTGATTATTATTGCTACTAGGTACTAATAAACTGGTTTGAATTAGACTGACCTGGGTATTATTTTCTTTTGAATGTAATACTCGGGTCAGACCCGAGTATTTCAGGTTGTAGATTTCTTTCTTTGAGTTGCTGTTCGGGATTGAAGACTTTTCACATCTTCTGAAGTTGTCAGTCATTTTGTAGTAGTCGTGTCATTGTATAGAATGATATGTATTCTTGTATATTAGTCGATAATGTACTTGTATATATAACTTCTAGAGTCGACAGTTGTAGTTGTATCATATGTATCGTGTCAACTATATTGTAACTGACATCGATTATATATATATGAGATTTTTGTTAATTTGTGTTCCGCATTTATATTATCTGTGTTATTGTTATATCTAATGTCCTAAACTATTATGAACTATCGTAGTTTGTTTTATACTGATAATTGGGTGTGTCGATGGGAGTAAATAAATGGTGGATGAAAAATAAAAAGTATATACCACTCCTATCGAGATAACCAATATTAGTGTAAGGTCAACTACGGATGGTCGCTCCTATCCAGCCTTATTCTTCGTAATAATAGACAGTATTTCTTTTAGTACTCTTTGTTATTATGACCATAGAGGTGGGGCGTCACAGTACCTGATTAGGTTCGGCATTCGGTTGGCTATTGCATTTAAATGTATCCAATTAGGTTTGGCTTTCGATCGGCTTTTGCTTTCATATGTACCCGATTAGGTTTGGTATTTAGTTGGCTTTTGTAGTCTATGGTATGCTTGGGTAAACAATGTTTCTTGGGTATAGATTGGATCCATATGTATCCAATTAGGTTTGGCATTTAGTTGGCTTTTCCATCCATACGTATCTGATTAGGTTTGACATTATGTTGGCTTTTGCATCCATACCTACCCGATTAGAATTGGCATTTGATTGACTTTTACATCCATATGTACCTGATTACGTTTGGCATTCGATTAGCTTTTGCATCCGTATTTACCTGATTAGGTTTGGCATTCACTTGGCTTTTTGCATTCCAGTGTATGCTTGTTTAAATAATATATCTCGGTTGTGTATCCATAACAGAGCCATAACCGAGCATATACCAAGCTAATGACCGAGCCCATAATCGAGCATATGCCAAGCTAATGACGAAGCCCATGACGGAGTCCATGACCAAGCTCATGATTGGGCCCATAACCGAGCCTATGACTGAGCATATCGCCGAGGCTGTGACCGAGCCCATGACCGAGCCCATGATCGGGCTCATAATCGAGCCCATAACCAAGCACATAATCGAACCCATAATCGATTTGGAATTCGATTGGCATTTGCATCCATACGTATCTAATTAGGTTTGGAATTTGTTTTCTTTTACATCCTTACATATCCAATTAAGTTTGACAATTGTTTAGCATTTGGTTAGCTTTTGTATCCATACAAACTCGATTAAGTTGTGCATCTATTTAGGTTTTACATTTGGTAGTATGTTTAATTAATTATGTTATGGTATTGGCTATAACCTTGGTTAATCAATATTATAATATTAAATGTCATTACTTATATTGCTTGTGTAATTATTGCCCAACAAATATTTTACCAACAAATATTTTCCAGATATTTGAGTTTACTGTAGAGATTAAACAATATTATACTATATGATAGTAATAACATTTCATTTGAATTTAGTACATTACATTTCTGATATAGAATACTGTATATTACATCATGTTAAAAGTATGTAGCATTCAATATCCAACATAGGTTAGTTAAACATCAAATTTATATATTACACCAACCACATTTTCTATATAGGACATTACAGTTTAGACATTAAGTACTTTACATTACATTGTGATAAAAGTTCTAACAATCATCCAAAAGTGTTTTTTAAACATTCAATATGTACTAGTAATATTAGATATCTAGCATCCATCATTTATCATCCAAGTTTTGATACTTTTAGCCAAGTTATATAAACTATGATCATTTAACTGAAATTTCCTATGTTTATACAATCTTTAATACGTTTGACAGTGTTAAACTCTGATATCCAACCATGATCTTTGTCTATGATGATCTCATATAAGAGGTGCTCTTAGTTTCTGCCTTTCTTCATCTTCATATAAATCTACTTTTCCTTCTATTTTTATGTCATTGGATAGGTCTTCCATATATTGCATAATAAATATTGTACAATCAATTCCGCATTTATTTAAAATAAGTTTTTTTTAGGTTATTAAATTTACTTTTATAAAATAAAATTTTATGCTTACGAATAGTATTTTTTTCTTTGGACAATTCACAAAGTTGACTGGTTTGTCTTGAAGTTCTGATGGCTTTTTACCATTTTTTGAATAAGTTGACTTCAGAACATCCATCATTCTATCTCTCTACAAAAAATAATCAAGTCAATTAAGTGAATAAATATCTGCCACCAGGTGAATATTTGCTAAGAAAATATATATCACCAGTAGTTATTAATACATTTAAAATTTACCACTATTTTTGCTTGCTGTTTGTGGAGGCGGTCGAAGTTTTTTCTTCTTGGTGTTTGGAAATCATAATGTGTCCAGGCTTTGTCAAATGAAGTGAACTCCAACAGCGTATAATAATTTTTATGATGTAGTGTTATCAATATTTTTTTGTAATTCATAGCTTCTTCTTCAAGCACTTTGACTTCCAATGGTTCATATGTTGGTTTGTAGTCTTGAATTATTGATACCCTCGATTACATATTAATTAGCTTTCAAGCTTTAAATGATATCTATTTGCAATTTGAAGTATTTCATACCATTGCATAGGATTTTAAGTATATGATATCTTTGTGATTTGTCTTCAATTTTATCGTTGAGTACCAATCTATAACCTACGTAGAAATTAGATTTTGTACTAGTTTTGTTATTTTCAGTTAATAATAATATATTGATTTATATACCGTTGAGTCAATGAATCTATTGAACAGCATGCTAGGAGTATTGACTCCTCTTATTTCAATGTCTTTGTTCGGGTTACAGTATGCAGCTTTCCTGTTTTAATAATAGGTAAAGTATATTAGTATGTATTATAGTAAGAAGGTAGGAATGTAATATATGAACTTTAATTATGGTTTGTGTTAGAAATTGACACTTCAGTATGTGAATATTATTTAAACATTTTTTTGCATATATATTCCTAGCAAACTATTGACTGGTATATATTTGTCATGCAAATAATTGTCATGCAAATGTTTGCTAGTCAATTGTTTGTCGGGCACAATTTGTTATGCATTCATACATTTTTGTCTGTTTGTTTGTATATTTGCATTTCATGCTTTAATAAAATAAATTACATATTTCCATCTGCTTCATAAAAAGTGTTAAGCTCAGGATTTTGTTCGTTTGTGAGTCATTTTCTTCCAAACTTGCTTTTTTGAACTAGTATCTGTGCTTCTTCTTTTATTTCAAACCTATCATGATCAAACTCTAAGCTTTGGTCTGATATTTTTTCAGGTTAAGGAGCTTTTCCATCTTTTTTGTCAATGTTGCTTTTATATAATTTCTTTCGGTATGGTCTTTTTTTCTAAGTTGGATATTGGAAATCTGGATCATTTTTTTTGCTCTCGTTTTGGGAGTGAAGAAGGAGAAACTTTTGTTTTTTTTTTGACTTTTTCTTATTTTCAAGCTTGATTTTGAAATCTGCAGCCGTTTTTTGTTGAATGTTTTTTGATTCCTAAGTTAATTTTTGGCTGCTTTCTAGACTCTCGCTTGAAGGTGTCGGTAAGTAGGTTGTTGGGTAGTCTATACCAGGTCTGTCTTTCTTTGAATCAACTGTTATAATTTTATATTTAGTATATGTCAAATATTTGAGATATATTATTTTATATAAAAGAACGAGTTTTATTTTAAAATAAATATACCTATTGTTTTTTTTACTATTTTTCCTAATGTCCTTTGCGATCAAATCTTCTGATTTATCGCCGGGTTTGTCGAAAAATTTCAATTGTTAAATATTTTGTGCTAACATATAGATGACATGTCAGGCAAATATTTTCCTGACTGAATTATTAACAATAAGTTGTAAATACTTACGTTTTTTCGTGCTTTCTTTTTTCTCTTCAGTAGCCTCATTTTGTTCATCGCTTTTTACTGTCTTTGGTATGGCAACTATTTCAAATTGGCTTACTGTTTGGTCATCAGTGTCGTCATCATCATCTTAGGTAGTAGCATTATCTTTATCTTAGTCATCGCCATCATCATTTCTTGTTTGATTATCATTACCTTTTCTTTCCTCTGCACCATCACCATCATCTTTTCTTTTCTCTGCACTATCAACATCGGCATGTTTGTCATCACCATCACCATCCCCAATACCATCACCACCAACATCTGCTCCACCATCAACATTACCTTCACCACCACCATCAGCTCCACCATCAACACTATCATCACCACCACCATTACCATTTTTGTCATCTTCACCTTCATCTTTAGTTTCATTTGGACCGTCATCATCACCATCTTTAGGCTCATTTTCTCATCACCGTCTCTTTTGCCTTTGTCCTCATCACCATATTCCCCATCATCATTAATATTAGCTGCATTACTATCTTTATCCTCATCGCCATCTTCTTTGCCTTTCTTAGAACCATCACCTTCACCAACTTTGTCTTCGTTAAGACCATCAATATCAGCATTTATACATGCATCGTCATCATTGTCATCTTCACTTTTACCATTACCATCACCATTATGCTCTTTATCAATACCAATATATATATCTTTGTCAGCACCATCTCCATTTGCCTTTTCATCTTTATCTTGTTCATTATCATCATCATCATCATCATGTATTGTTTCGTCATCATTGATTTGATCATTATCCACTTCGTCATCATTATCATCTTCATCATCCTCTTCCTTTTCTTTTCTATTTTTCAAATCTTATTTTCTTTTATCAGGAGTTCATTCTCTTTTTCTAAAGCTGCATTCTCTTTTTCAAGCCTATTCATTTTCAGTTTTATATCTTTGTTACAATATATGTAAATCATGAATGAATATGCTTTTATGTTGTTTTGTTTAGTCCCATATCGTGGAATAAGTTATATCCTTAGCTCTGAAGCCTTTATATAAAGGAGGCTATGTAATGTAAATATATGTCGATTTTCAAAAATGAATAATATATCTTCTTCCGTCTCTCTCTAATGGCTTCTACTTTCTTCATTTTATAACACGTTATCAGCACGATCTCTAAACAAAAACAATTATAGATTTGAATTGAGATAATCTAAAAGATCAGTACTTTGTTTTTCAGATCCAATTATAGTTCTCAAGATGGTAAGCAATTTTTCAGATTTAATTATATTGATCTTATCTTTTTCAGATCTGATTCTATTAATTTTATCTTCTTAGATCTCATTCAATCATAGATCTAATATTTTTTGGATCTCATTCAATTGTAGATCTTATGTTCTAATTTTTATTTTAGATCTTTTGTAGATCTTGATATCATGCTCAAATGATATATCTTTGAGAATTATATATTTTAACCATCAGATCTATTCTTTTTAATGTGTATTCATCCTTTTCTCTTATTTAATTATTGAAATCAGGTATGACTTTTGAGATTACTTATTTTTACATATCTTTTAGTTGAAATCAATTTTCTTTATTCTTTTAGAATTTGTACTTGATAATAAAAATTCAGTGTGAATTGATTCAAAATTTCTAACAAGTGGTATTAGATCCACTCATCTTTGATTTCATTATGGATTTTTGATTTTTTGAGTAAGTTTTGAATCGAATTTATTTATAAGTCATTGAATTCTTGTAATATCTTACTAAAATTTCAAATCTATTTGATCTATATATGAAAGATATTTTTTTTGATAATTTTGGATTTGGTTTGAAGCTAAAATTATTTTACCTAGACCAAAAGTTAGCTTCTCGTATAGAAAGCAAGATCTAAATGATCTGTATATGGTTTCTGTAATTAAATAAAATTCTGAAATGTTTTTATTTTTGGGAAATAATCTTAATTCCCTAAATTTCTAAAATAACTTGCGTTGATTTGAAGATTTACATGTTTTTTTTGATATATTTGGTAAAGAATTATGAAGTTAATTTTCCTTTAAGGGAAATAATTTGGATCTGAGATGTATAGTTGTTTATGATTGTGAATGATATGGATAAATCTGAGATGATAATTTAGTTTATTTAGAAATTTTGATTATTGGGAAATAAACTTTCACTATAAGATATTCATTTTAATTTTATTATTGAGTAATGTTGAACCTAGATTTAAGATGAAATTATGTTACTTTAAGTACTGTTTGTTCACTTGGTTCATATATTTGTAATGAAATCATTTTGCTATGATAGTTGTTATATCCTAGACCACGTAAAGGTTAATTGTAATTATTTTATCATAAATGGATTAATTGCAAGTATTATGGTAATAAATTAAATTATTTACTATCATAAATGCATTAAATGCATTAGTTATTGTAAATTAAATGATGTTGTATGTTTGTGTTTGGAATAAGAATAGACATATGATTTCCTATTTGATGTATTTATTTTAACAAGTAATGTCTGATGTAATGGAAGAAAAAGGTTTAACAGCAACTTGAAGTTGTGCAAAGAAATTATTTTAATAGAAGTTGTATAACTCGAAGTCCAAGACCTGAAGTCTTGAATTATGAAAAGATTTTCTAATAAACTTTACAAGCTAGAATTCTTATCAGAATTTTTTTTAATTTTGCCAAAAGGTATAAGCTTCTAAAAAGGAAGTTTACACAAAATTTGAGAACCCGAAGTTCATAGCAAATTAATGAACTTGAAGTTTATAAATTAGAAGCCCGAAGCTCTATTGAAATTGTGTAAAATGATAAGATTGTACTTCTTGAAGAAGTTAAAGGAAATTAATAAATTATATGAGATAATGATGCTACATTCAAGAGATTACAAACATCTCCAAATGAGTTATACCTTACCTTATATCTTCACATTTATATAATATTAACCAAATATCCTGAAGATATTATGTTATACGATATTTCAAACATCATTGGATGTGTGTGTATATGTGACGCCCCGCCTCTATACCCACGCTAGCCAATAACACTACGGTGTAATGCTGTCAACTAGCACGGAGAATAAGGCTGTTGAGGAGCGACCATCCATGTAACTTCTTTGAGCGAGCACCGATATGTCAGATAGTATAGCATGAACTTCATTTAAGGAGGAAATCCGACATACCGATACAAACCCAAAGCTATCACACGGTGGCTATATATAATCTTCGGAAACAAACATAGAAATAAACATAACATAAATCAGTCACAGACATCCATATCACAAAGGCGGAAAAAGATATGAATATATATATAACACATGAAAGTGTACATCAGAGTAGTGGTCAAATATGATCCACAATAATACAAAAGAATAGCAACATGTGCTATACAAAAGAATACATCTAAAGGTCGATATCCCAAATGTATACAACAAAAACTACTAATCTAAGTAGTTAGCCAAAAGTCAGAGTAATAGATCCCTGGGGAGAAGTCAAGCAGAAGCACCTGTAACATCTCGGTCTGACCCGAGTATTATTTATAAGAAAATAATAAACGGATCAGTCTAGCTACAAATATCAGATGACATGATATAGAATAAAAGATATGGCATAAACATGTAATGACCATAAAGACATACTACTATAAGTATGGAAATGAACATCAATAAGAATAAATCGATATCACAAGAATCTTCACAAAGATCCAAATTCACCAAAAAGGTGATGGCACACAAATTCACCAATACACAAAAATTGATAAAACTTATCAATAGAAATCACGCAAATTGGTGAAGCACAAAATTCCAGAAATCATCTCAAGAAATCCAGAAATCACAAGAAGGGGGAGGCCTATCACAAAACGGGAGTATGAAAACTCACCAACACGTGTAACACAAAACGAGACGCTATCTCATGGTAGCTAACCATTAAATTTTGAGCCGAAGCTCCACAACAATGGCCCGAAGACCGTGGGTCGCTACCCCACTTCCATGTGATGGTGAAACATCACACAAGCGGGGTTTAGTCTCCCTCGCAGACAAAGAGACATCGCACAGTTGCTAGTCTAAATCACAAAAATGATCGTCATGATCATCAAGAAGTGTCAATTACACTAAGCTAGTAAATATAATAGTTTAGCTTCATGTCCCATAACCACTAGCTTAACTCAAATATTTACGAACAAACTGTAGATCTTCACTGGAAAATTGTCACAAGAGGTTCAATCGAACAAGTCCAAGAATTAACCGACGAAGTAAACGCAAGCGTTTCATACCACTTGTTTTGCTAAGCCGTTTAATTAGATTTCTCATCCGAGTGAGGTAAAGGCTTGTATATACTAATAGATTAGAAAACGGTTTTATAAACGAGTTTGGTATTGAAAATAAAGTTGAAAACATTTTGATGAAAGGGTTTTGATATTTACTACTAGTATTGAAACCTTTATATTTTTAAAGTGACAAATCACAGAAATTGGTGGTAGAATCAATAAGTCACAAAAATTCACATACGAAGACGTGAATGTAATCCAAGGAAATCAGTTCCAAATCCATCAAAGTAGAAACACCCATGCGACCAAATGTGGCCGAGTTAAAGTAAGTAAAATAGGTCGAATCGACTTAAGGGTATTAAGTCACGCGACCTAAAGTGTCGTGACATAGCGAGGTAAACGGTCAAGCGACCTAAGGGATTAAAGGTCATGCGACCGAACAAGAGACAAGACCGAGCGACCTAAAGTGCAGCGGCTTAAAGGCGAGCGACCTAAGCATGGCAGAGCGAATGATTCAATATCGAGCGACCTAACGTTGCCACGACCTAAGGTCTAAAACGAGGTCATGCGACCTAAAGGGGTGCGCGACCTAAGAAGGTATGCGAGCTAAGGGTGAGCGACCTAACAAGGTCGTGCGACCTAAGTGGTCATGTGACCTAAGTGGGATGGCCACGCGACCTAAAGTTTTAACACGCGAGCGACCTAAGGTTATAAAGGCCAAACGACCTAAGGCTTAACTTGCGAGCGACCTAGGTGGCGAACGACCTAAGCTGCAGAGAAGATTTAAGGCCGGAAACGACCTAAATGGTGTGCGACTTTTCAACGGCAGAGTGACCTAACACGCCCAGAACGACCTAAGTGGAGGAATTTTCCAAAAACGCTGAAAATTGGAGTTTTTCGCCAATCCAATCCAAACGAAATGCAAATGTGCATGCCGAAATGATAAGGAATCATTCCCAACAGATCAAGATGGATATAGACAAGAATGTGAGATAAAAATCTCACCTTTTCACTAAAATGGACGAAGATGAAGCTTGAAAGCAAGGAGAAGCAATCCAAAGCTTGAATCCAATATCTTCTACTTGAATTTGGAGTTGAATGTTGGATTTGCAATTGAATTTGAGTTTGGAGTTTTAATTTCCCATTCCCTCCTCCATTTTTGATGAAGCTTAGATGTTTTAGCAAAGAGTGAAGTTATGAAGGGAAGAGGGTTGGGCTGAGCTAAAGAAGGTGCAGTCCAACCAAAGTCAAAGGCGGGAAAAAAGTGACGAAAATTCCACTTACTCCAAACATATCGAAGTATATACTTAAAAAGATCGCAAACATCATTTTGAACTCAATGGGAGCGGTCTCGAGTCCTAATTTGACTGTATGCAAAAAGTAGCTTTTCGGACTAAGATCCGACTAACGATTAAAATATTTAAATAAGATATTCAAATATATACTCGTCAAATATGCGGGTTGTTACAGACTCCCCTCCTTAAAGAAATTGCGTCCTCACAATATATAAGAAGGAAAACAAAAGTAACAACCATAAAAGCATATTAACACAAAAGAAATTTGAAATAGAAGTTCTCTTGAAAGAGCATGAGAAAGTAAGTCCGGATGTGTACGCTCGATGAATTCCCTAGTTTCCCAAGAGCAATCCTTAGGATTTGAGGACCATTGAACTTTAACAAGCGGGACATCTTTATTTCGAAGGCGTTTGACCTCCGAAGCAATAATTCGAATAGGATGCTGCTCATAAGTTAAGTTAGGCAAAACTTCAATCTCTTCAACAACACCAGGCTCAAGAATAGCATCGGAATCCCGAAGGCACTTCCGTAATTGAGAAACGTGAAACACGTTATGTATAGCAGAAAATTGAGCCAGTAATAAAAGGTGATAAGCCATGGAACCAATACGTTCAGTGATAGGAAATGGCCCAATATATCGAGGCGCTAATTTTCCCGATCGACTGAAGCGTACAACACCCTTCATAGGTGACACACGAACAAATACAAGATCTCCAACAGAAAATTCTAATTTCCTTCTTCGGTTATTGGCATAGGATTTTTTGTCTACTCTGGGCTTCTTTCATCCTATGTCGAATAAGATCAATCTTTTCTTTGGAATCCCGAATAAAATCTGGACCTAAAACCAGCTTCTCACCGGCCTCAAGCCAACAAGAAGGAGATCGGCATGGCCTTCCGTAGAGTGCCTCGAAAGGTGCCATACCAATACTAGATTGGAAGCTATTATTATAGGAAAATTCAACAAGAGAAATATGATCTTCCCAACTTCCACCAAAATCAAGCACACAAGAACGAAGAAGATCTTCAAGAGTTTGATTCACACGCTCAGTTTGTCCATCGGACTGGGGGTGATAAGCGGTGCTAAAATTAAGCTTCGTTCCCAAAGCTTTTTGAAGACTCTTCCAAAATCCACTAGTAAACAATGGATCTCGATCGCTAACAATAGAAGTAGGAACTCCATGCAATCTAACAATTTCTTTGATAAAGAGTTTGGCTAGAAGAGGAACGGTTCGGTTAGACCGAACGGGAATAAAATGGGCGGATTTAGTAAGTCTATCAACAATCACCCATAAGCTATTATGACCCGAACGAGAACGGGGAAGGCCATCTATAAAATCCATGGAAATCTGATCCCACTTCCAAACTGAAATTTCCAAAGGTTGCAACAACCCACCGGGCCTTTGATGTTCGGCCTTGACAAGTTGGCAAGTCATGCAACACTTAACAAAGTTAGCAATATCAGCTTTCATTCCCTCCCAATAATAAAGTCGCTTCATATCAGCGTACATTTTACTACTACCAGGATGAATGGTAAATTTGGAACTATGAGAATCTTCTAAAATATCTTTACGAAGATTACTAATATTTGGTACGATAAGTCTACCAAATTTTCGAATGCCGCCATGAAAATCGATATCAAAGTCTTTCGAACCTTCAATATCAATTTTATCCTTAACATTTTGGCCAAGCAAAGCCAATACAGGATCTAGCTTTTGAGCTTCAAGAATGCGGTCTAAAAGAGAAGGATGAGCCTCAAGGCTACATAAAACAAGAGATGAACATAAGTCGGATACACGATCTCTAATCTCACAAGTGGATAACACCTCGAGATCATGCCATTCGGAGATCATCATAGAAACAACCGCTTGTTGCTTACGACTAAGAGCATCAGCAACTCGATTTCCTTTTCCGGGGGTATAAAGAATATCAAGATCATAAGAGGCAAGGAATTCTAGCCAACGCTGTTGACGTAGATTGAGTTCCTTTTGAGTAAACAAGTACTTCAAAGACTTATGATCAGTGTAGAGAATAAATTTCTCTCCCAAAAGATAATGATGCCAAATACGAAGGGCGAAACGATAGCCGCGAGTTCTAAATCATGTGTGGGATATCTAGTCTCAGCTGGCTTCAATTGCCTAGAAGCATAAGCAATAACACGTTCTTTTTGCATAAGAATGGCACCCAAGCCAACGCGACTAGCATCAGTATAAACAACAAAATCTTGGTTCCCTTCGGGAATAACAAGAATAGGAGCATCAGAAAGGAGTTCTTTTAATTTCTGGAAAGAAGCTTCACATTTGTCCGACCAAATGTATTTAACGCCTTTCTTTGTTAAGCTAGTAAGAGGTACGGCAATCTTAGAAAAGTCTTTTAGAAACGGCGGTAATAACCTGCCAATCCGAGAAAGCTACGGATTTCAGTTACGCTCTCTGGTCTCTTCCAATTTTGAATCGCTTCAATCTTTGAAGGATCCACGGATATTCCGGATTCGGAAATAATAGGACCAAGAAACTTTACACTAGCTTGCCAAAAGTGGCATTTAGAAAATTTTGCTTTTAATTGATTGCTCCTAAGAGTTTCCAATACAATCCGAAGGTGCTTTTCATGTTCCTCCTCGGTTTTAGAATACACAAGAATATCATCAATAAAGATGAGAACAAACCGATCGAGGAAATCTTTGAAAACTCGATTCATAAGGTCAATGAAATAAGCCGGAGCATTCCTTAAACCAAATGGCATAACTAGCCATTCATAAGATCCATAACGAGTACGGAACGAAGTCAAAGGAATACTATCCTCTATAATACGAAGCTGGTGAAAACCGGTCGCTAAGTCTAACTATGAAAAGATCTTAGCACCGCTAAGTTGATCAAAGAGATCATCAATCCAAGGTAAAGGATATTTATTCTTAATAGTAAGATCATTAAGCTTGTGGTAGTCAACGCAAAGCCTAAGTGTACCATCAGATTTCTTCACAAAAATAGTTGAAGCTCCCCAAGGCGAGGAACTAGAGCGTATGAATTGCTTCGTCTCCAATTCGGATAATTGTTTGCGCATCTCTTCATTCTCCTTATTAGACATGCGATAAGGAGGACGAGTAATAGGTTGAGCTTCAGGGGTAAGATTAATTCTAAACTTAATTGCTCGCTTAGGTGGTAATCCTAAAACGGGCTCAAATATGTCGGAGAATTCACGAACGACGTGAATAAGAGAAATAACATCTTCCTCATCATCATTGTCATCATCAAGAGGATTTAGAGAATATAAAGATGTCGTTAAAGTGGAATCCGAATCTTTAAGAACAATAGAAATCTGGTTAGCAGATAGTGGATGTCGAAGATAAATAGTCCGCTCGGGACATAGGATATGAGCTTCATAACGGTTCAGCCAATCCATACCCAAAATCATTCCAAAGCCTAAGTAACGCATGACATGCAAATCGGCTAGGAAAGAAAAATCACACAAAATAATCTCAACATCTTTACAAAGTAAACTGAGAGTTGCGGATCCACCAACAGGATTCGCAATTCTCAGAGAAGTCATTAAGGCATCAACACTTAAAGAAAAGATGTCAACAAGTTCTTTTGATATAAAAGAATGGGATGCACCCGTATCAAAAATAACTCGAATGGGTTGATCATGAAATATAATAATACCATCAAGGATAGAATGAGATATACCTTGACCACGAGATGTGTTGCCAGGGGCTTGAGCCACATTAAGTTTTCCCTCCTTGCCTTGAAGTCTGGGGCATAAGTGTATATAATGATCTGAGCTCTTACAATAGCGACAAGAACGCGGGTTAGTGCACTTGTTCGCAAAATGGTCCTTTGAACCACAGTTATAGCATTGACCACTACTGGAGGAAAAGGTCTTTGTTGGAGGAGTTGCTTGTTTCCCTTTCTTATAGGGATAAGGGCCTTTAAACTTATTGGGCCTTTTCTTGTTATTGTTGAAGTTTGGTTTGACACCCACGACTTCAACATCACTTTCCTTATCAGCCTCTTCCAGACGAAGAGCGATATCAACAAGCTGGTCGAAAGAAACTTCTAATTTTAGAAGTAATGGCTTCTTGAGATTCTTGTTTAAGCCATAAACAAATCTCTGATTCTTCTTCAATGGAGTGTTGATGTATTCAACCCCATATTTGGACAGTGACTCGAAGGATGCGACATAGTATGTCACAGAGGATTCACCTTGAACAAGGCCTATGAAACGTCGAGCCAATGTCACTTTCTCTACTTCTGGTACGAATTTTAATTTGAAGCATTCCCAGAATTTCTCCCAGGTGAGATCTTCTTCATTAATTTCAGAAATAAGAAGTTCGTACCAATCCAATGCTCTCTCTTGGAGCATACTGGAAGCCACCTGAACACGGTGAAGATCGACAAGATTCATGCGAGAAAAGATTCGATCGCATGTTCTTAACCAAGCCTGGACTTCAATAATCGTTTCAGAGCCTTTGAATGGTTTCCCACCCAAGTTGGTATAGTTGTTGCACAAACGTGCAAATCCAGACTTAGGATGAGTAGGTTCCTGATTAGGACTAGCTGCTTGGGCATTCTTTACTAAATCAAGAAGCTGCTGAGCGGTCATAAAAACTCCATCTTGGGGAGTAACAGTAGATGGTCCAGCTCTGGGACGACCTGATCTAGACATTCTCTTCTTTAAGGAAGAGAAAAGAAGAAAAGTTATTCTCCACATAAATATCAAGTAAGTCTTGATAGATAAAACAAGGATTTATAAGAGGAAATAGGATAAATCGGTACGAAGACCTGAATTAAATCCTAAGGCACGACTCCTAAGTTGGACTTAGGACGATGATCCTTGTTAAGTTATTCTACATTGTTCCGAAGTTTGTCTCTGATACCAAGCTGTGACGCCCCGCCTCTATACACACGCTAGCCAAGAACACTACGGTGTAATGCTGTCAACTAGCATGGACAATAAGGCTGTTGAGGAGCGACCATCCATGTAACTTCTTTGAGCGAGCACCGATATGTCAGATAGTATAGCATGAACTTCATTTAAGGAGGAAATCCGATATACCGATAAAAACCCAAAGCTATCACACGGTGGCTATATATAATCTTCGGAAACAAACATAGAAATAAACATAACATAAATCAGTCACAGACATCCATATCACAAAGGCGGAAAAAGATATGAATATATATATAACACATAAAGGGTACATCAGAGTAGTGGTCAAATGTGATCCACAATAATACAAAAGAATAGCAACATGTGCTATACAAAAGAATACATCTAAAGGTCGATATCCCAAATGTATACAATAAAAACTACTAATCTAAGTAGTTAGCCAAAAGTCAGAGTAATAGATCCCTGGGGAGAAGTCAAGCAGAAGCACCTGTAACATCTCGGTCTGACCCGAGTATTATTTATAAGAAAATAATAAACGGATCAGTCTAGCTACAAATATCAGATGACATGATATAGAATAAAAGATATGGCATAAACATGTAATGACCATAAAGACATACTACTATAAGTATGGAAATGAACATCAATAAGAATAAATCGATATCACAAGAATCTTCACAAAGATCCAAATTCACAAAAAAGGTGATGGCACACAAATTCACCAATACACAAAAATTGATAAAACTTATCAATAGAAATCACGCAAATTGGTGAAGCACAAAATTCCAGAAATCATCTCAAGAAATCCAGAAATCATAAGAAGGGGAAGGCCTATCACAAAACGGGACTATGAAAACTCACCAACACATGTAACACAAAACGAGACATTATCTCATGGTAGCTAACCATTAAATTTTGAGCCGAAGCTCCACAAGAATGGCCCGAAGACCGTGGGTCGCTACCCCACTTCTATGTGATGGTGAAACATCACACAAGCGGGGTTTAGTCTCCCTCGCAAACAAAGAGACATCGCACAGTTGCTAGTCTAAATCACAAAAATGATCGTCATGATCATCAAGAAGTGTCAATTACACTAAGCTAGTAAATATAATAGTTTAGCTTCATGTCCCATAACCACTAGCTTAACTCAAATATTTACGAACAAACTGTAGATTTTCACTGGAAAATTGTCACAAGAGGTTCAATCGAACAAGTCCAAGAATTAACCGACGAAGTAAATGCAAGTGTTTCATACCACTTGTTTTTCTAAGCCGTTTAATTAGATTTCTCATCCGAGTGAGGTAAAGGCTTGTATATACTAATAGATTAGATAATGGTTTTATAAACGAGTTTGGTATTGAAAATAGAGTTGAAAACGTTTTGATGAAAGGGTTTTGATATTTACTACTAGTATTGAAACCTTTATATTTTTAAAGTGACAAATCACAGAAATTGGTGGTAGAATCAATAAGTCACAAAAATTCATGTACGAAGACGTGAATGTAATCCAAGGAAATCAGTTCCAAATCTATCAAAGTAGAAACACCCATGCGACCAAACGTGGTCGAGTTAAAGTAAGTAAAATAGGTCGAATCAACTTAAGGGTATTAAGTCACGCGACCTAAAGTATCGCGACGTAGCGAGGTAAACGGTCAAGCGACCTAAGGGATTAAAGGTCATGCGACCGAACAAGAGACAAGACCGAGCGACCTAAAGTGCTGCGGCTTAAAGGCGAGCGACCTAAGCATGGCAGAGCGAATGATTCAATATCGAGCGACCTAACGTTGCCACGACCTAAGGTCTAAAACGAGGTCATGCGACCTAAAGGGGTGCGCGACCTAAGAAGGTATGCGAGCTAAGGGTGAGCGACCTAAGTGGTCATGCGACCTAAGTGGGATGGCCACGTGACCTAAAGTTTTAACACGCGAGCGACCTAACGTTATAAAGGCCAAACGACCTAAGGCTTAACTCGCGAGCGACCTAGGTGGCGAACGACCTAAGCTGCAGAGAGGATTTAAGGCCGGAAACGACCTAAATGGTGTGCGACTTTTCAACGGCAGAGTGACCTAGCACGCCCAGAACGACCTAAGTGCAGGAATTTTCCAAAAACGCTGAAAATTGGAGTTTTTCGCCAATCCAATCCAAACGAAATGCAAATGTGCATGCCGAAATGATAGGGAATCATTCCCAACAGATCAAGATGGATATAGACAAGAACGTGAGATAAAAATCTCACCTTTTCACTAAAATGGATGAAGATGAAGCTTGAAAGCAAGGAGAAGCAATCCAAAGCTTAAATCCAATATCTTCTACTTGAATTTGGAGTTGAATGTTGGATTTGCAATTGAATTTGAGTTTGGAGTTTTAATTTCCCATTCCCTCCTCCATTTTTGATGAAGCTTAGATGTTTTAGCAAAGAGTGAAGTTATGCAGGGAAGAGGGTTGGGCTGAGCTAAAGAAGGTGCAGTCCAACCAAAGTCAAAGGCGGGAAAAAAGTGACGAAAATTCCACTTACTCCAAACATATCGAAGTTTATACATAAAAAGATCACAAACGTCATTTTGAACTCAATGGGAGGGGTCTCGAGTCCTAATTTGACTGTATGCAAAAAGTAGCTTTTCGGACTAAGATCCGACTAACGATTAAAATATTTAAATAAGATATTCAAATATATACTCGTCAAATATGCAGGTGGTTACAGTATATGTTAATATCTTGAAGAGATGTTTTAGAGATTTATTTTTATTTATATTGCAAAATCCAACATCCCAGAAGAGATGTTATAGGAATTTTATTTTTATTATATTGCAATTCCTTAAAAGGAAACACTATATTCCCTGAAGGAATACCATAAAAAAGTTTCGAAGTAATAACAATATGCTGGAATAACATTACAAATGTGGTAAATACTATTTCCGTGAAGAGAAATAGTATTATGATTCTCATGTTCGAATACAATTATGAAGAGTCCTCTTGTTTCATTGTGTTTATTTAATATTGGAAACCTAAAGTTCTCAAATAAAATTTATGAATATAAGTTTGTATTCGTAAAAAGGGGATTATATATCAAAACTCTATAAATTTGAGATATGAAGCGTTGAATTATTAGAAAAGCCAATTCAGATTATGGTAAATTCTAACCATGTTTGCAATCAAACCTGTAGTTTGATAATGAAAATCAAATTGTACCATTTAGGATCTAAAGTACTAAACAAAGACTTTATTTTAAAGTAAAATTGGAACCTGAAGTTCTAAAAATATTTGCCAATAGTATTAACTACTAAACCAAATAAATGTATAGAAATTTGTTCACTCCAGAAGTAGTGATAATAAAACAAAAACAAATAAAAAAAATCTCTAGAAGAGATTTGTATATTTAGTAATGATAAAATATCTCTTGAAGAGATTTTTTGATATATTTGGTGCCTTATTAAACCAAATGAATACATAGAAATATATCTACTCTCCCGCTCTCTTTCTTTTTAATAGAAAACAAGGTATTCTAACATGAAGTTTATTTCCTTTTTTTTCTTCTTCCATTCATCCAATCATGCCTTTCAAAAGGTAAAATATGTAAACAGATAACCAATTTCTGAGGAATGAATAATATTTCTTCTGCCTCTCTCTTTAATGTTATAAAGAAATAAAAGCAGAAGCCATTAGAGAAAGAGGCAGAAGAAATATTATTCATTCCTCGGAGATTAGTCATCTATTTACATTACATAGCCTCCTTTATATAAAGGCTTCAGAGCTAAGGATTGAACTTATCCCACGATGTGGGACTAAACAAAACAATATAAAATCATATTCACTTCATTATTTACATATATTATAACACTCCTCCTTGAATATGCATCTTCAAAATCTTGAATTTTCTGATAACTTGAAATTGTCCCTTTTGAAACGTGTATGTGATTGCTCCCCCTCATTATTATCTTTCTTGCATTTATCCATTCAGTCGATATAGATATTGTTCGTTGCCTCATTAAAAACCTCTGTTAGGAAAACCCAGTGGGAAAAACCTTGAACGAGGAAAAGAGTGCAACTTGTAAAATCATATTAAAAATGATTTTCTTTCTATAAGTTTTGATACTTCGGGATCAAAACAATGCCTCATTAAAACCTTAGTAAGAAAAACCCAATGGGAAAAATCTTAGTGAAGGAAAAAGAGTACAATGACATATTTTATTTTCTAATTTCTTCAAATGAAGCTTGATACTTCTGGATCAAACAAATGCCTCGTTAAAACCTTACTAAGAAAAACCCTATGGGAAAAATCTTAATCAAGGATAAAAATACAATTTAACTTAAATAACATATTTGAGATGTTATTTCTTGAAAAGATGTTTGACTCTTCTAGATAAAGATAATGCCTCGTTAAAATCTTGGTAAGCAAAACCCAGTGGGAAAAATCTTAAATAAGGAAAAAGAGTACATTATAACTTATTTTCAAATGTTACTGGGGAGTTGATACTTCTGGATCAAGATAATGCCTCATTAAAACCTTACTAATAAAAACCCAGTGGGAAAAATCTTAGTTAAGGAAAAAGAGTGCATTATAAAAAAAACTTATGGATGCTCCCCCTGATTTAAAATTTTCCTCTGAATTCATATTCATCTTTCGATAACTCAAATTGGTTATAAATACTTCTGGATCCATAAATATGAATCCCATTGATAATACAATTTATTAATAGTTTCATTCGATACAATCAAATTTCTAAGATTGTTTCTTCCAAATATGATTTGCATTTTATGCATTTTGTATGCTACTTTTATGAAATACACTTCATGTGCTTTCATTTTTGCGCTTCACATTAGTTTTGCGTATTGCAACTATACATCTTTCATGAATATTAAAATTTTCATTACAACATTACTAAAAAGAAGGAAGTAATCTACTCATCTTGAAGTATATCAAGATTTTCATTACAACAATACTTGGAAGAAGGTTGTAATCTACACTTCATATCTTTTGCATTCTTTATAACTATAAAAGTTATATACATTATTCAGGAATTTGTATACTTTAATAAGTATTTGCATATCGCAACTACCACTTCAATGGATATTAAGAGTTTCATTACAATAATACTTAAAAATAGGAAGTAATCTACTCATCATGAATTATATCAAGATTTTCATTACAACAATATTTAAAGGAAATTTGTAATCTACACCCTTTATTCTTTGCATTCTTTATAAGCATCAAAGTAATTTATATTCTTTGGGAACGACTTTCATCATTTAGTATGATTTAACCAATATTCATACCTTCAGGGTACTTTAAGTGTTTCAAACACTTTCACTACTTCAGTCAATTCAACTATTTATAAAAACATCATGCCTAAAGCATTTAACACGATGTAGCACTACATGTGCTTCAGTATTTTAGTGTTTTTTTCTACTTTATATATATATATTTCTAATTATATTTTGCGAACTACAGGTTCACATTTCTTATTTAGGAGAATTTCATGATGGCCAATCATGTTTTTCTCTAATCCAGGATTTTTAATCCATTTATAAACATAAGCGCTTTATTATTTATAAATTTATCATCGATGATTATTTCTTGTTAGTTCTAGACATGATTTATTGAGATCTCTTTAATTATCATGTTTTAGGTAGCTAAACCACTTCTAGGGTAATTTGACAATCATGTCATTAGTCTCTTCAAGAGCACCCTTAAGTGTTTCTTCAAGAACACCCACCTCTTTTATTTGGCATCTTTATTACTTACTCCAAAAATATTTTGAACTGACTTTTGAACCACATTTCAGATGTGGTTTATACATTTTGATCCTTCAGGGATTCAAATCTATATTGGAGAAAGTCTACTAGGGATATTATTGATAATTTATTCAAGTTACTTAATATTTTGCATCATTGTATATTTTAACAAATATTTAACACTGATGATCAAAATGAGCTTATATCCCTTTATCCTCCCCCTCAATGTTGACAAACATTGTCACAATAAATAATAATCATCTTTGGATTCTCATTTTGATCCATTATGATATTGCTACTAGCAAATACACCATGCATATTAATAATAGGAGGATAATTCTTTTATCAGTAGATAAAATGCATTCAATTGATATTTCTTATTAGAGTTTGTTCTCATTCATTGATCTAGCCAATTGGAGGAATTTACTTATTGTGTAGATCATTTGAATACATACATGACTTCAGGTCATTCAACATTTATGTTGATTGACTTTTAAATCACTAATAATATCTATGCATAATCTATAAGATGAGCTTATAACAAAGTTCAGGTTGTTAGCTGAATATTTACATATATGGATGTATACGTGCATCCACGTATTACACATATATTATAAAATTTCATATTCTTTCTCATCTGACTTATTGATTTTTTTAGAACAAAGTATTACAAGGATCCAAACTATTGATTTCTATTTATAAATCAATGTCAATGTGAATCCGTCAAAACCGCATGATAATGTTCAAAACATTTGATTTGGAACCATATCGAACTTCTGGTTCGAACAAAATATACACACAACTTCAAGTTGTTAAGTTTTATTCCTCAATTATATCTCAAATATCAATTTTGAAAATTAATTATGATTACTTATCAAAGAATAATTTATAATTGCATATAGACATTTCTACACATCTCTTTTGAGAGTTCTAAAAATAATTACTGCAAAAATAATAATAAAAGTATCTTCTGGATACTTGGAATGTTACAGATACATATCTCCTCAAGACCGTATGTATAGCTTGCATGAAAATTATGATATGAAATATAGACTATCTCTTCAGGAGAATATTTAAAGATATTTCTTCAAGAAATGATCATGCATATAATATTTCTTATGAAATAATAACTAGGAACATGAACTTTATGATATAATTAGACATATGAACATAGAACAATATATACTAGAGATAATTTAATTTCTTACCTATTTGGGAGGTTTGATATAATTATAATGAAATATATGATACACGTTGCATAGCTCTCAAACTTTTAGGATCTAATCTAAACTAAATTAGGATCCTTCATAATCAAATTTCTATGCATTTATTTGGTTTAATAAAATTACCAAATATATAAACAAATCTCTTCTAGAGATATGTTATATTTTCCTAACTTATTAGTCACTTTTAGTGATATTTTATTATCACCACTTCTGGAGTGAATTTATCTCTTCTAGAGATATATATGCACCATTGGAATGCCATATCAATGTACAATATTTCTTTTATAGAAATTACATAACTACTACCTTTACAATAACATAAAACATCCCTACTAGTGATTTTTTGTTGTAACTATCTTTGAAATGACATATCAAACTTTAAATACAGTAACAAAATTAGATGCACCAAATGAAAGTAAGATGCGAAGGTAAAACCACTACTTCTGGAGTGTAATATTGGTATACAATATCTTTTTTTTGGATAAATTATTGTTATTTCTTCAAAAAAAATTATATGGTTATTCCTTCAGGGAATATAGTGTTTCCTTTTAAGGAATTGCAATATAATAAAAATAAAATTCCTATAACATCTCTTCTGGGATGTTGGATTTTGCAATATAAATAAAAATAAATCTCTAAAGCATCTCTTCAAGATATTAACATTTACACACACACACATCCGATGATGTTTGAAATATTGTATAACATAATATCTTCAGGATATTTGGTTAATATAATATAAATGTGAAGATATAAGGTAAGGTATAACTCATTTGGAGATGTTTGTAATCTCTTGAATGTAGCATCATTATCTCATATAATTTATTAATTTCCTTTAACTTCTTCAAGAAGTACAATCTTATCATTTTACACAATTTCAATAGAGCTTCGGGCTTCTAATTTATAAACTTCAAGTTCATTAATTTTTTATGAACTTCGGGTTCTCAAATTTTGTGTAAACTTCCTTTTTAGAAGCTTATACCTTTTGGCAAATTAAAAAATAATACTGATAAGAATTCTAGCTTGTAAAGTTTATCAGAAAATCTTTTCATAATTCAAGACTTCAGGTCTTGGACTTCGAGTTATACAACTTCTATTAAAATAATTTCTTTGCACAACTTCAAGTTGCTGTTAAACCTATTTCTTCCATTACATCAGACATTACTTGTCAAAATAAATACATCAAATAGTAAATCATATGTCTATTCTTATTCCAAACACAAACATACAACATCATTTAATTTACAATAACTAATGCATTTAATGCATTTATGATAGTAAATAATTTAATTTATTACCATAATACTTGCAATTAATCCATTTATGATAAAATAATTACAATTAACCTTTACGTGGTCTAGGATATAACTACTATCACAGCAAAATGATTTCATTACAAATATATGAACCAAGTGAACAAACAGTACTTAAAGTAACATAATTTCATCTCAAATCTAGGTTCAACATTACTCAATAATAAAATTAAAATGAATATCTTAAAGTGAAAGTTTATTTCCCAATAATCAAAATTTCTAAATAAGCTAAATTATCATCTCAGATTTATCCATATCATTCACAATCATAAACAACTATACATCTCAGATCCAAATTATTTCCCTTATAGGAAAATTAACTTCATAATTCTTTACCAAATATATCAAAAAAACATGTAAATCTTCAAATCAACGCAAGTTATTTCAGAAATTTAAGGAATTAAGATTATTTCCCAAAAATAAAAACATTTCAGAATTTTATTTAATTACACAAACCATATACAGATCATTTAGATCTTGCTTTCTACACGAGAAGTTACCTTTTGGTCTAGGTAAAACAATTTTAGCTTCAAACCAAATCCAAAATTATCAAAAAAAAATATCTTTCATATATAGATCAAATAGATCTAAAATTTGAGTAAGATATTACAAGAATTCAATGACTTATAAATAAAGTCGATTCAAAACTTACTCAAAAAATCAAAAATCCATAATGAAATCAAAGATGAGTGGATCTAATACCACTTGTTAGAAATTTTGAATCAATTCACACTGAATTTTTTTAAGTACAAATTCTAAAAAAATAGAAAATTGATTTCAACTAAAAGATATGTAAAAATAAGTAATCTCAAAAGTCATACCTGATTTCAATAATTAAATAAGAGAAAAGGATGAATACACATTAAAAAGAATAGATTTGATGGTTAAAATATATAGATCTCAAAGATATATCATTTGAGCATGATATCAAGATCTACAAAAGATCTAAAATAAAAATTAGAACATAAGATCTACAATAGAATGAGATCCAAAAAATATTAGATCTATGATTGAATGAAATCTAAGAAGATAAAATTAATAGAATCAGATCTGAAAAAGATAAGATCAATATAATTAAATCTGAAAAATTGCTTACCATCTTGAGAACTATAATTGGATCTGAAAAACAAAGCACTGATCTTTTAGATTATCTCAATTCAAATCTATTTTTTTTTGTTTAGAGATCGTGCTGATAACGTGTTATAAACTAATAAAATAAGAAGCCATTAGAAAAGAGGAGAGAAGAGAAAATGTTATTACTCAGATGTTAGTACTTAATATTTTGCATCATTGATAAATCTATGATAACTCAAACTTGAAGTTTGATAAGTACTATAAAATAATTAGATCTGGTTTTTTCTAATCGTTAAAAAAAATCCCGATGTTTTGACAAATTACTTCTATGTACATATGGCTAGCTATTTAGTTATAGAAATACATTTTAACATTCTTTATAATAGATAATTTATATGTCATACTATTTATATACATAGATGTGTGTGTGTATATTAATCTCCTAAAGAGATGTTTTAGAGATTTATTTATATTTATATTGCAAAATCCAACATCCCAGAAGAGATGTTATAGGAATTTTATTTTTATTATATTGCAATTCCTTAAAAGGAAACACTATATTCCCTGAAGGAATAACCATATAATTTTTTTGAAGCAATAACAATAATTTATCCACAAAAAAAGATATTGTATACCAATATTACACTCCAGAAGTAGTGGTTTTACCTTCGCATCTTACTTTCATTTGGTGCATCTAATTTTGTTACTGTATTTAAAGTTTGATATGTCATTTCAAAGATAGTTACAACAACAAAAAAATCTCCAGTAAGGATGTTTTATGTAATTGTAAAGGTAGTAATTATGTAATTTCTATAAAAGAAATATTGTACATTGATATGGCATTCCAATAGTGCATATATATCTCTAGAAGAGATAAATTCACTCCAGAAGTGGTGATAATAAAATATCACTAAAAGAGACTAATAAGTTAGGAAATGATAACATATATCTAAAAGAGATTTATTTATATATTTGGTAATTTTATTAAACCAAATAAATGCATAGAAATTTGATTATGAAGGATCCTAATTTAGTTTAGATTAGATCCTAAAAGTTTGAGAGCTATGCAACGTGTATCATATATTTCATTATAATTATATCAAACCTCCCAAATAGGTAAGAAATTAAATTATCTCTAGAATATATTGTTCTATGTTCATATGTCTAATTATATCATAAAGGTCATGTTCCTAGTTATTATTTCATAAGAAATATTATATGCATGATCATTTCTTGAAGAAATATCTTTAAATATTCTCCTGAAGAGATAGTCTATATTTCATATCATAATTTTCATGCAAGCTATACATACGGTCTTGAGGAGATATGTATCTGTAACATTCCAAGTATCCAGAAGATACTTTTATTATTATTTTTGCAGTAATTATTTTTAGAACTCTCAAAAGAGATGTGTAGAAATGTCTATATGCAATTATAAATTATTCTTTGATAAGTAATCATAATTAATGTTCAAAATTGATATTTGAGATATAATTGAGGAATAAAACTTAACAACTTGAAGTTGTGTGTATATTTTGTTCGAACCAGAAGTTCGATATGGCTCCAAATCAAATGTTTTGAACATTATCATGCGGTTTTGACGGATTCACATTGACATTGATTTATAAATAGAAATCAATAGTTTGGATCCTTGTAATAGTTTGTTCTAAAAAATCACTAAGTCAGATGAGAAAGAATGTGAAAATTTATAATATATGTGTAATACGTGGACGTACATATACATCCATATATGTAAATATTCAGCTAACAACCTGAAGTTTGTTATAAGCTCATCTTATAGATTATGCATAGATATTATTTAGTGATTTAAAATTCAATCAACATAAATGTTGAATGACCTGAAGTCATGTATGTATTCAAATGATCTACACAATAAGTAAATTCCTCCAATTGGCTAGATCAATGAATGAGAACAAACTCTAATTAGAAATATCAATTGAATGCATTTTATCAACTGATAAAAGAATTATCCTCCTATTATTAATATGTATGGTGTATTTGCTAGTAGCAATATCATTATGGATCAAAATGAGAATCCAAAGATGATTATTATTTAATGTAACAATGTTTGTCAACATTGAGGGGAAGGATAAAGTGATACAAGCTCATTTTGATCATCAGTGTTAAATATTTGTTATAATATACAATGATGTAAAATATTAAGCAACTTGAATAAATTATCAATAATATCCCTAGTAGACTTTCTCCAATATAGATTTGAATCCCCGAAGGATCAAAATGTGTAGACCACATCTGAAATGTGGTTCAAAAGTCAGTTCAAAATATTTTTGGAGTAAGTAATAAAGATGCCAAATAAAAGAGGTGGTTGTTCTTGAAGAAACACTTAAGGGTGCTCTTGAAGAGACTAATGACATGATTGTCAAATTACCCTAGAAGTGGTTTAGCTACCTAAAACATGATAATTAAAGAGATCTCAATAAATCATGTCTAGAACTAACAAGAAATAATCATCGATGATAAATTTATAAATAATAAAGCTCTTATGTTTATAAATGGATTAAAAATCCTGGATTAGAGAAAAACATGATTGGCCATCATGAAATTCTCCTAAATAAGAAATGTGAACCTGTAGTTCGCAAAATATAATTAGAAATATATATATATATATATATATATAAATAAAAAGTAGAAAAACACACTAAAATACTGAAACACATGTAGTGCTACATCATGTTAAATGCTTTAGGCATGATGTTTTTATAAATAGTTGAATTGACTTAAGTAGTGAAAGTGTTTGAAACACTTAAAATACCCTGAAGGTATGAATATTGGTTAAATCATACTAAATGATGAAAGTCGTTCCCGAAGAATATAAATTACTTTGCTGCTTATAAAGAATGCAAAGAATAAAGGGGGAGATTACAAATTTCTTTAAATATTGTTGTAATGAAAATCTTGATATAATTCATGATGAGTAGATTACTTCCTATTTTTAAGTATTATTGTAATGAAACTCTTAATATCCATTGAAGTGGTAGTTGCGATATGCAAATACTTATTAAAGTATACAAATTCCTGAAGAATGTATATAACTTTTTTAGTTATAAAGAATGCAAAAGACATGAAGTGTAGATTACAACCTTCTTCTAAGTATTGTTGTAATGAAAAATCTTGATATACTTCAAGATGAGTAGATTACTTCCTTCTTTTTAGTAATGTTGTAATGAAATTTTTAATATTCATGAAAGATGTATAGTTGCAATACGCAAAACTGATGTGAAGCGCAAAAATGAAAGCACATGAAGTGTTTTTCATAAAAGTAGCATACAAAATGCATAAAATACAAATCATATTTGGAAGAAACAATCTTAGAAATTTGATTGTATCGAATGAAACTATTAATAAATTGTATTATCAATGGGATTCATATTTATGGATCCAGAAGTATCTATAACCAATTTGAGTTATCGAAAGATGAATATGAATTCAGAGGAAATTTTTAAATCAGGGGGAGCATCCATAAGTTTTTTTAATGCACTCTTTTTCCTTAACTAAGATTTTTCCCACTAGGTTTTTATTAGTAAGGTTTTAATGAGGCATTATCTTGATCTAGAAGTATCAACTCCCCAGTATCATTTGAAAATAAGTTACAATGTACTATTTACTCTTATTTAACATTTTTCCCACTGGGTTTTTCTTACTAAGGTTTTAATGATGCATTATCTTGATCTAGAAGAATCAAACGTCTTTTCAAGAAATAACATCTCAAATATGTTATTTAAGTTAAATTGTATTTTTATCCTTGACTAAGGTTTTTCCCATTGGGTTTTCCTTTGTAAGGTTTTTAATGAAGTATTATATTGATCTAGAAGTATCAAACTCTATTTGATTCTGTAAATTATTGAAATATGTCGTACTATATTGTACTCTTTTCCTTCACTAAGATTTTTCCCATAGGGTTTTTCTTAGTAAGGTTTTAACGAGACATTAGTTTGATCCAGAAGTATCAAACTTTATTTGAAGAAATAAGAAAATAAAATACGTCATTGTACTCTTTTTCCTTCACTAAGATTTTTCCCATTGGGTTTTCTTAGTAAGGTTTTAATGAGACATTATTTTGATCTCGAAGTATCAAACCCTTTTAAAAGAATATCATTTTTAATATGATTTTACAAGTTGCACTCTTTTCCTCGTTCAAGGTTTTTCCCACTGGGTTTTCCTAATAGAGGTTTTTAATAAGTCAACAGACAATATCTATATCGACTGAATGGATAAATGCAAGCAAGATAATAATGAGGGGGAGCAATCATCATACACATTTCGAAAGGGAAATTTTCAAGTTATCAGAGCATTCAAGATTTTGAAGACGCATATTCAAGAGGGAGTGTTACAATATATGTAAATCATGAAATGAATATGCATTTATGTTGTTTTGTTTAGTTCCACATCGGGGAATAAGTTATATCCTTAGCTCCGAAGCCTTTATATAAAGGAGGCTATGTAATGTAAATATATGTCGATTTTCAGAAATGAATAATATATCTTCTTCCATCTCTCTCTAATGGCTTCTACTTTCTTCATTTTATAACAATCTTTCAATTGTTTATTGGTATTTTCATATTTTTTATCGACAACTGAAGCTTTTTTAAAGAGATTTAGCTTTGGTTGATTTTAACTCTTTTCCTTTTTTCTTCTTCTTTTCTCTACAAATTAGAAAAACAATTCGTATTTGTTCGGCAAGTATTAGGTAGGAACTATTTGCCAGGCAAAGATTTCACTGGCAAACATTTGCAATTCACTCTTTATAATAGCATTCCTGTGTTTTGTTAGGAGATTTACCTTTTTGTTAAGGAATCACTTCATTTTGTTTGGAGTAACTTCCAACTATGTTGATTAAGAAAAAGTTGGTCATTCTGTTGATAAATTTATTTTGGAGGAATTATTTTTATAATATCACAGAACCAATACTGCACAAAGAGGTATTAGGTGTTAGTTTAGTTTATAACATAAATTAAAAAAGATAAGATGGGATATTAAATTTTACCAATAAAAGGATTACGCATGTCCGTATTTTTCTTGGACTGGCTTTATTTTTTCTCACTTGCTCCATCAAATATTTTTCTATTATTGCTGGCCAAGAAATAGTTTTTATTTGCTTCAATCTATGAACATATGGTAGCAGCACCAAAGGAAATGCTGAGTTTGGATTGGAGAACAAGTATGTTGAAATCAAACGCATAATAAGAAATCATTCAACATCAACTGTACTTTCTGTTTTTTGGCTTTCTAAAGCTAACCGGATGCTTATTTCGATATCTTTTGCTTTGATCATTTTTGAATTACTGAAATATTTCTATTTGAATGCTTTTAGTTTAGAGTTCATGTTAGATTCTGTCAAATGAGATATTTTGTTCATTATGATGCCTTCATTTGAAAATCCTAAAATTATTGCGATGTCACTTTCTTTCTAAATTGCTTTCATGTCTCCAAAATAAAAACAGTTTTCCTCAATTGAAAAAAATTCCATTATCATATCTATTGGAGTTGATTCTTTCGATATGTCCTTAGTTGTTGTATCTCCTTCGAAGAACGGATTGTTGATGTTGAAGAATGGAGTTTTCATCAATAATTCCATATGTGCTTCTAGAAGTAGCTTTTTTTAATTAAATTTTCTACTAATGTATGGAAAGACTTAAAGCATCTATTGTTTTCTGAATTTTCTTTTGGCTCTTCTTATTTCTGTTTCTTTGCAGGTGTTTTTTTAACTACTACTTCTTATTGCTGGTGTTTTTCTCTTGAGGGATGAAAGATGAACATCAAATTCTGATGGATATTCTGAAGGTTTTGACGTTGGAGTTGCTGGACCTTTCGAATTTGAGGATTCAGTGTTTTGAGTGATTCGGGTTTGTGAGAAGATTCAGGTAAATTTACAAATTTCCTGCCTTTTAATTGTAGCATTCTTTTTTATGCTACGACTTTGTGTCTTCGTCGTTGTACCTATAGAGGTTTTAAAATTATCAAATTAGTATCACATACATAGGTAGCAAATATGGGCACGACTGATATTTGCCAAGCAAATATTTGGATAATATGTCCCATAATCTCTCTTTTATTCCACTCTAGTCTAATATTCATTAATCTCTTTTTACTTATTTTAAGTTAAAGTTATATGCATCATTCAGACCTCTTGAAGATTTGGAAAACAACCCTAATTTAGGTAGAAATGAAACATTGGAGTAGTTCAGCAAATCATATGGGTGCTTTTAGTTGTTTTAACATGCATATTCAATAATATTTATTCGATCAAGTTTGTTTAAATTCTTTTTCAAAACAAAATAGTCTATGCTTTTTATATAAATGTATATATGCTAAAATTTCAATCTACCAAAAATGTAAACTTTGTTTTACAAATATTTAATATTTATAGTATTTGCAGTAAAAAAATTAGATGTACGAAATTACAATCATAAATTGTTTGGCAAATATTTGTCTACCTTATTTGTGTTAAAGGTTTTTGTAATATACTACTATTTTTAAAATAAATTTGTTAATGCAAATATTTGCTATACTCACTTCATCGTTTAATTCTACACTACAGTTAGAATCTACCATCAATCAAAACTACATTTATGAGTTAGTAGACATTTTTAGCACTAGTAATAAAAATATTTTTATTTGCTAGGTTAATACTGTGGCAAATATTACCACTAGTAATTAATTCCTTATCATCCCATATCGATCCCATAATATTTTCCAGGTAAATATCATGGCAAAAAATTTACTATTATTGATAATAAATTATGGAAAATATTTGCCAGAAAAACATTTGTCATTTTTCATTTCATTGTACACGAATCTACGATTCCTATCTATCTAGTACCAAAATAATATGTGTCAAATATTTGCCGTAAGTTTCCTTTCACTTATATACACAGTATAAATACAGCGAAAACGAAATTCAAATTACCTTTTATACTTCATTTTCTAGATTTCTAGTTTGCACTGATGCATGTTCATCATAATAGTTATCTTTGGTTGCTACATTCAAATATTGAAGATCCTTTTCTACAAATTTGCATATATTTTTCGCTTTTTTGGGGAAACAACTTCAATTTCTTCTTGCTTGGGCTTGGTTGCTCGATTGAAACTGTAATCGGCTAGTTTTACTTCTATTTCGTCGATTGAAAGTGTAAAGAAAACCTAATTTGCAAATTAGGTATTTTGTTCGATTTCGAGTTTTCGTGTTTTTTATGTTCAATCGAATGACTGAAGAAAGAGGGTAGGGTTATGCGGATTTATGTTTTTTAATTATTTAAAAATAGAGACATAGATTATAATTTGTAAATGGGAGGGATGTGAGCCTGGTTATTTTCAAATGGAGGGATGTTGGCCAAAATTTCCCATTTATCTAGATAACCCAATTAAAAATCAACACCATATTTTATCAGAATAGATAATTTATAATAGCTTTTTGTTAGTTATAAGTGGAGGTTCTTTAATAATACAAACATATACATTACTAAACTTAAACAAAATGCCTGTTGAATAGAAAACAGTGCATGCTTAATGGGAAAAGCAGTAGCTTATCAAAATGACCATAAAATTCAAGTTCAAAGAATCATTGCATTTTATGGTCTTCATGTTAACAATGATTATTCAACAATAAAAACCATTACCCTCTATAAAGCTAAAAAACTCATAACCAACATACATGAGCTTCATTCAACATATCCATTTGTATTTCACCTAAATCAACAAAGCATGATCAAAAGCAATAAGAATCAAAAATCAAACAACTGGAATAGTTGGATAAGGACCATAATCTATCTAACTGGTCCAACCCCAATGCCACAACATACTCTCCCAAAAGCAACTCTTCAAAACAAATACTCAACCTAGGATTTTAAATAGGCAAGTAAAGAATGGCCTACTCAAATAGTTTTCCTTCTCTACGCCTTCTATCTGATTCCAACCGTACTTTATGCTTCAACCTCAAAAGGAAAAACTCTACATATCCTCAAACATCGCACCTTGCAGTTTACTCCTCCTAACAAATGATGCAACCTAAGCACAATTACAACTTCCCTCCTTCAAATCCATGATCTGTCATATCAAAATTCTCAATTTGTACATTTATAACAACATAGAAGACTATATCATTAGCAGGCACATGAAATTGTTTTTATCTTTACGAAATATTATAGAAGTTAGTGATATGAACCCAATATAAACCATTAGTGCCTAGAATTCTAAAGCCCCTAGCAAACTAACAATATCATTAAAAAGAGGAAGCAACTTGATATTACAATTGTTAATGAAACAAAACATCCAAGTAGGTTTGAAAAAATAATTGGAAAGATTTGGTTAATAGCACATTTATGTATTTGAGCTATGTAACAAATGATCTATTTTTTCTAGAAAAATTCCGCCATCTTTCTTTTAACATAAAGATGAATTCTTTTCAATTTTCATAGAGATTAAATCTTTTATCTTTATATACATAAACAATCTTTTCAAAGGAATTCTAAAAAAATATTTTTTTTATCATTTTTTGCAAACATAAATTCATTTAATATCTTATTTCTTTTTCACTAACAACATACTATTAAGTTTTTTCAAAAAAATAACTTCTAAAAAGATAATTACATGTCTTTTTCGGAAAATAAGATAAATACAAGGTAGTAGATTTTTTTAAAAAAAAATCAAGTCATTTAAATAGTAGAAGCTACATTTGGATGAATTTAACAGTATCTTTTTGGACACATATATGCAATATCAGTACCCATTTACCATTTTTAATTATAACGTTTTTTTATATAAAGATAAACATATTTAACTTTTAACCAAATAGATAAATTATAGATTAAAAAACTAAAAGAATTTATCTTTTTTTACTATGGTTTTTAATTTTCTTCTTTGCCAAAGCATGTGCATTCACCATTTTATTGCATTCTTCTTTGCTAGAGCATGTGCTACTTTAAGAAATGATTAATCGTTTTATTAACTAAATATAAGAAAAAAAAACAGAAAAATATTTTTTTAATCTTTTTGTAAATATTTTACATTAAAATAACTTCATTTAGAAATCAACCAAAATTTTAGTTGTTGACATGATAAATTCAATTTTCTTTTTACAAAGAATAATAAAGATTAAAATTGTAACTTCTATATTCATAACATAAACTAATTTCAAAAGAAAGATAAATGATTTTATCAATTTATAATTAGTTTTACATAAAATGATAGTCCTTGTATCTTTTTTATACAAAGTAATAAATTTGTAGCTACGTAACGATAAAAAACAAAAGTGATCACCACTATCATTTTGTATGGATTTATAATTGCAAATGATATAAATGATAAATATATCACAAAATGACTACTTGTTTTATTAATTATATATCAGAATCAAATAAAAAAGATTAAAACTTGTATCATTTGTATAGTACTTAACTCATATTGAAATAAGCCATATAATAATTGTATGCAATAATAACTTTAATTATCATTTATATAGAATGATAAATAATAAAATAATAACTTCTACCTTTTTTCCATATAATTATGATTAATATATATATATATATATATATTAAGCACATATAAATTATTCTTTATCGATGAAAATATTAAGTTCAACACGATATAAATAATTTACCGTTTTATATATAGTATAATAAAAAAATTGTTTCTTTTATCTCTTTTATATAAAATGATAAACAATTCACTTATCGTTTTATATGTAATGATAAAAGATAAAAGTGATCACCAATATCATTTTCTACAAGTTTTTAATTTACATTTAAGGGATAAAATATAAATCACGAAATATAAACGATGAAAGATGAATAACTTAACAATTATTTATCTTTAAATTTAAAAAGATAAACGACAAAATATAAAAGATAAATTATTAAATAAACTAGGATATATTTATATTTAAAATGATAAAATATAAAAGATAAAATACAAAAGATAAATAACTTGATAATTACCCATCTTTAAATATAAAAATAGTACCCATCACTAGGCTATAATTCACACACTTATAGTAACGACCTAGAATTTCAGTCATTTGATTTTTGAATTATTTTATTAATTTCATATATTGAAATATTAGTTTTATAAGTCAAATAGCTTAAATTTCAAAAATAGAGATTTATTAGAATAATAAATTTAAATAGTTGGAAGTGTTTAAAAGGTTAAATCTTGAATTTAATATGAATGAAAATGGTTTCGAAAGGTGATTTATATTTTATGTAAATAAGAATGAGGATGGTAAACTTTTAAATTTGAATTAATGTGATTAGAAATGATTTTAATAATAATCCATTTTAATCAACGTATGAAAATAGCCTTCAGAGACACTATCTTGAATTTGGACGAAACTAGTTCCATTAGATCCGCAATAGTGAATTTTAGTATGTTGTCGAATTTCATGGCGATCGGACGTATCGTTTGGTCGTGCGAGCTCGAAACGCGTAGAAATTAATTAAAGGAATTAATATAATAAAATTTGATTTAAAAATTTATCTTCTGTATATGATCGAATTAAGTCTCGAGACTATTTCCATTGTATTCAAAATAGGGGTATTTAGTATGGAACGCCAAGTGGCACGCCTTGCTTGGAGTTTGAGATTTTGGGTGCTTATAACCAGATATTTTATAATTAAATAATATGCTACCATGTTCAAGCCCATACCACTCCACTATTCAACCATTAGGATGGTCAATGGATACCCGAAAAATCCGAAATCCGAAATCCGTCCGCATCCGCAAGTGAAAAGCGGAAAAATATCTGATATCCGAAAAAACGGATGCGGATACGGATACGAAGACATCCGCATCCGAAGTAATTCGTCTGGTTATGTCAAGATTATAGTCCAAATTATGTGTATTTTAATGCAGTAAATGATAAACGTTTATTATTTCATTAAGTTAGTAGTTTATATTATATGCATTTAATGCTTATTAACTGCTCAAAATTATTTGTTATCATCATATTTGTTAATTTTAACACTTCTATAATCAATGAGATTGAAAAATATTTATGTTAAACTAAAATTTTCTTTTTATAATTCTTGATTTATCGGTCGTTAGCAGATAGGATAATTATCTGATATCTATCCGTATCCGCGGATGCAGATATCTGATATCCGAAAATGATTTCGGATGCGGATGCAGATATGACACTATCTACATTCCAAAGCATCCGTTGACAAGCCTATCAACCATACCATTCCCCATGTCCTTAACCTATACCTTTCTCCCTTTATAATTCACGTGCAACCAGTGAAATCAAAGTTTTCCATTTTTTTTGAAATTATCCTCATCTCCATCCAACGTCCCACGATCATCGAAGCCTCTACAAGCATTTCCTGGAGATGGCCTCAACTGCGCTTTTGTTCGCGATGATGTGATGGACGATTTGGACGGTGGACATCGTCTAAGGCAGTCAGTGGTGGCCAGAATTTCGGGATGAACTTGAATTGGTTTTCGTGCTTGTTCTGGAGATGGTGGCGGGGTAAGGCGGCGACACTTGAGGCGTAAGGTGTGTCGAGGTCGGAGCTTTCGTCGATGGAAGTACGATGGTGGACGGGTGTCGGTGGCGGTTTGGGATTAAAGGTCGCACGGATTTTAGGGTTCGTGGTCAAGCTTCGGGCGGTTAGGGAAGGTGGCGCTGGTGTCGATGGAGTCGTCGGAGGAAGGGGTTCTACGGCATGAGAGCGTCGTGGTCCAGTGATCTCTGGTGGCGGCGTAAAGGAGTTGAAGGTCGGCCTGGTGGAAACCAAACACAAACGAGGAGAAGAATTAGGAGCGGGTTATTTATTTTTATTACAAGGTTAACCGTTAACTAATGATTTGTAATTAAGTGATTTAAATATAATTATTTAATTCGTAACCTTATAAATGCTGTAACTAATTCATACGAGATCGGAATCGAACGCAACGAGTTGCATTGTGATGGTATCAGCGAATACTAGGATATAGAGTTAGATTGGATGTGTTTGGAGCTAGTAGGAATTTGGGTTAAAATTGAACACATGTTCGATTTTAATTCAAACTGGAGCGCTTTGGCGATTACTGGAAATTTCAGTGAGTTAAACTCACCATTTTTTGTTAACCAGTTATGTTATGTAGTTGATACAAATTGTTGATTGGATGTTTGGATGATTTACTATTTTACTAGTTGGTTTGGTTTTATTTCCGCCCTTGGAGCAGATGACCTTATATATATACTCGCAGAGTAGCGGGTGACCCATATTATGTAATTATATACTGTTTGTGATGTAGGGGAACGGGTTGGAGGGATCCAACGGGATTCCTCGCCATTGTCAATTTTAATTTCAATAATATTTCTGTTATATGAATCATTGAATATCAACCTAATTCCTTGACATTGTTATATGTTCAAAACTTAAGCCCTATGGTGATAGAAATCAATATCGATATTGGTTAAGCGTTTGGTAGCTATTGGTCTTAAATTAGTATTTTAAAGTACTATAGATTTCCATTGAGGCCGGAACTGGTGTTTGAGATGGAGAAGGATTTAAAATCGGAATTTTGTTTTTGGAAATATTTTATTTTAAATGAATTAAATTTCCATTTTTTCTCCAACCCTTTTATCTGTCCTTTTTGAATTATTAGAAATGATTTTATTGTCCAACTATTGTTTTAAAAGTTAGATATATATTGTTTTAAAAATGTTTTAAAAGTTATTATTTATATTTAATATTGTTTTAAAAGTTACTTATTTATATTTAATATTGTTTAAGGTTACTTATTTATAATTAATATTGTTTTAAGGTTATTTATCAATATTTTAATATTTTGAAAGGTCAATTACTTAAAAAAATTAATATGGTTTGAAATTAATAATAATGATTTATTAATAATGTTTTGGAAATTAATTATTGCTATTTATAATAATGGTAAAGGTTAATTATTATTGTTTATTTAATAATGTTTTGAAACTATTTATTATTATTTTTAAGATGTTTTGAAGTGAATAATTATCATTTATTTAAAATGTTTAGTTTTCTTAAATATTATTATATAATAGTTGTTTTGAAGTAAATGATCATTATTTCTTTACAAATGTTTTTGAGATTTATAAATAGAGTTTGATTAACAGGCTTGGGTTTATAAGAAGAGTTTTATAAAATGGTTTGGAGGCTTAAAGGAACAATATTTACAATGTATATAAAGAAGTTTATAAATGGTTTTAGAATTTGGTAAAAAGAAAAATCAAATGTTTTGGAAACTTAAAGAGAAATTGTTTACAATGTATAAAGAGAGTTTTGTAAATGATTAGATATTTATAAACGAATTTTAGAAATGGGTTTATAGATTTATAAGAGGAGTATTGTAATTAGTTCTATGGGTTTATAAAGAGATATAAATGATTTGAGAAATGGTTTAGGAATGTTTATAAATGGTTTCTATAGATTTGTAAAATAATTTATAAATGGGTTTAGAAATTTATTAAGTGATTTATAAATGATTTTAAAATTAAATAAAATGGGAATCTTTCTCTGTTTTGTTAATACACTTATACCATTGAGATAAGTATATGGATATTTTCCAAGTGTTGAAATATAAGGGTTTGTGAATGAATCTTTGCAAAAGTATCTTGATACAATTATTACAAAGTGATGTTAATTAATGAAAAGACTAACCAAGGAGGCTAGTGGTTGATTATGTGCTTAATCAATGTTGGTTTTCCCGTTTGAAATAAATCACCGATTTGAATGTGTGTTTGTTGATAGTCAAATAACATACTATCAAATGTGGACCCAAATGTAACTTTGGAAATATCAAGGGAGAACACGTGAGTTATATGGCACGGTCATCTCAAATGATGTTGTACTATGTGTATAAATCTTGTTTCGTTCTTTTAGGACAAATGATAAGGAAACCCGTCCAGTTACGGTTAGGAGGTGATCTCCGCTCTTATTTTTTATTGTTTATTTCCTAAAGAACTAGATTGAGTTTACCGAAAATTGTCGAATGTTGTTTCGAAGAGACTGAGGTTGGATCTGTTTCTATTTGTTGGATTAACGTGATAGGAGGTTATCTGTAACACCCTACATTTTTGATAACATATTTTAGAAGATTTAGTTAGATAAACTAAAAAAATAATGTGTTGATAAGGGGATTGAGATTTGATTTAATTAAGGTAGCCGTGTCTTTTTAACTAATAAATTAAATGAAGGGTTTAAAATGAATTAGAGGAGGGGTATTATGGGAAAGAGGCCATTCCCATATTATCTTCCTTAGGCCGTGTATCTCTATACACATTTCATTTCAAAATTTTCTAAAGTGAGGCCGGCCACCATTAACAAGGAAAGAAGAAGAGGAAACTAAGGAAAGCAAATTCAAATCAAACTCATTCAAATCTCAAGCTTCTTAATCTCTAAAGCAAAGATGAATAATGTTTACATCTCTAAATTTTATAAATTTGGGTTTAAGATTAAATATGAATGATTTTGCAAATGTTTTCCATATTTCTGAATGATAAAATGATTATATATGCATGTTGATGATTTATGAATGTTCATATAGATTTTATGACACGTTTTAGGATAAAAAACCTATTAAAGGACATCCGTTAGTCTTGCAAATTTTTATGATGATCTAAAAGGTTACCTTGGAGATGGATTTCAATTTTCAGATTTTTCTGAATTTTTGTGGAATTGTTATGAATTTTCTAAGAAAGAAAATGGTATTTTGGATTATTAAATTATTTATGAGAAAAATAATTATTGTTTGGATCCGAAAATTTTATATGTTGAAGAGAACATAATTGATTTTCTGGAATTTTTCCAGAATTTTCTAAGTTTATTTAATAGTTATATAAAATTATTTAAGGTATGAGACTTAAATGTTTTATATAATTATAAAGGAGTAAGGGGCTTTTTCAAAATTATTTAAATTTTCAAACAAGGAAAGTCAGTAGCATTTTTGAATATAAAATTCTAGCAACCAATCAGATTTAGACAAACAAGGCATGTTGGGTACAAAAGAATTATTTTAAAGTACAAATAAATAATTTTTCTACTATTTCAACTCTTTCGGCAAGAGCTTCCGCCTCCATTCAAAACCTTCTGACAAGATCGAAAGGTATCAAACCTTTCGACTAGGTCAATAACCAATGCACATGGTATCAAGCAATTGGTACATAGTGAATTGGATGAAGTCGAAACGTTTAGGACGAAAGGTTAGAGTTTTCGAAGGAGATGAACTTTGTTTTGGTTTTAAAGAAAATACGCATGCTCGCTTTCGACAAAGAGCTTTCGACATTGTCAAATGGTTTAAAAGAAAAGGTTTTGATTGCTTTGCTTTCTTGTTTTAATTGAAACCTTTCGACTTTGTCAAAAGGTATAGCTTTCGACAAGGTTGAAAGTATATTTTCCTCTTTCTAACCTTTCGATACAGATGGAGTCGAAGGTAATCTTTTGTTTTTCTAAAACTTGCCGCCTCTCTCCATTGATTTCAAAGGGTTGGTTCCAACACTAACACTTCATTGTTTTCGAATGGTTTCGAAAGGTTTTATAAAGGTTTCGAAGCAATTGCTTTCGACCAGCTTCAATCTTTTGATCAGAGAGCCATTTTGTCGAACCTGCAAATTCCCCACTTGTTCACCTGTAGCGGGCCTTTTGCACTACTTGAAGGCATAATCCAAATGTTTTAAGTCGAAACGTTTTAAAGGTTTCAAAGTACTTAAAAGGCAGATGTCATATGTTTTAAAGCTTATAAAAGGAAAGATTTTTAAAGGTTTTGAAGGAGTTACCTTTAATGATTTCGAAGGGTTTTATTAATGGTTTAGTAGGAGTTACCTTCTATGTTTTCGAAAGGTTGTTTAAAAGTTTTAAACAAAGGTTTTGAATATAAGGACTAGGCAGATAGCCTAAGTGTTTTAGGTTATAAAGGACTTTAACTTATTTTAAAAGGATAGATAATCCTTATTGAACATCATCAACATTATTTTGAGTAAAGTATATATAACATGGAAAAAAATAGCTTAGAGTAAAGCTAAAGATATATTTTCCTTGTATATGCATGATTTGACGGAATAAATCATTTTGAAAAGGTTTTCAAGGAAAATTTAAAGGACAGTTAGCCTAGATATTTTGAAGGGTAGTTAACCCAAATGAAAATTCGGGCAGTTAGCTCATTTAAAATTCGGACAGTCGATCCATTTGAGGGCAGTCAGTCAAGAGGACAGTTAATCCATAGGACAGTTAGTCCAGAAAAGAGCAGTCAGCTCTGATATGAACAGATAGTTCATTTATTAGCATAACAGACCTTGCTACTTTTTAAGGACAGTTAGTCCACCCTTTTTTACTTGTTTTGGGCAGATGGCTCATTATCTAGCATAAAAGATATTACGGTATAATCAGTTTCAGGACATATAGTCCAGAAGAGAGCAGTTAGCTCGGAATTTAGGACAGATAGTCCAGTATAGAGCAGATAGCTCAAATTTTAGACAAATAGTCTATCTAATCACCTATTTTAGCATAATGGATATTGCTATATTATTATTATAATCAGTTTACTAACCAGTTTGGTTGCAGGAAAGGATTTGCAAAATGTATGTTTAGAAAAGAGATATTAGTGAGGGGAAACCCGTTCCGCTAAGCGGCGTGATCTCACTATTTATCAGCAAACTGAGATGTAACATAAATTATTCATACCAAGCTTTATGTCTGACTCGAATTTTTTGTTTCCCCTTAAACTCTCGGGTGCTCAAAATTTGATTTGAGTAGGATGAAGGTTTAGAATTTCATATTTTAGCAGAGTTTGGTGAATAAAGCATCCGAAGACGAGCAGGTGGCTGACGGATAGCTAACTTAGGAATTCTGTTTTAAAATTGTTTTCGTTGTGTATTAAGACAATTATGTCTATATTGCTTTGATCAACCAAGAAGGCATCTTCATATGTCGCTCTTGGCGTATTGTTGTGAATTATATTTGATCAATGCTTGGGATATATTTGGGGATTTTTGTAACTTGGAGATGATATTATTTATAATGTAATCACTGAAAATTATTGTTTTTGGAAATCTGTGATTTTGTTCATATTAAAGTTCTACTGATATTATAGATACCATTAACATTACCGTATTTAGTCACCAGAAGTTAATACTGTGGATGACTGCGGCATCCATAGTGCTTAGCTTTTGGCCTCCAAATACGGGATGTTACATTATTGCTTTCTATTTGGTGGCGAGAAAGAGACTTTACCCCTACACATCCCGAAGAGGTAATATAAGGCCTTGATGGGTTGGTTTGCTAGGTGCTTACAATCATGAGGCTGGCCGTCAAAGCAAATTCAAGGTACTAATGTATGTCACGGTAGTGCCGGGATGGTTGAAAAGCCTACAAGTCGTCACTGTTGATGGTTGGAAAGCCTAGATTATTACAGTATAGTATCAGAGCTGAAAGTTAAGCAAGAACCTTGGCTTTGGTGGGGTAACTCATTAGAGGTAGAGTTAGTAGCACCATAGAATGAGTTTGAGTGTATATTTATACGAGCGCGTATTTGGTGGTGATATAAAAATGTTTTATATTGTGTTGATTGATCTGTTGAGTGGCTTATGGATTCTGGTCAATAAGAGTAATTAACGTTACTGATAAGGATCTCTAAACACTTAAACCGAGCAATTCGACATAATTTTAGTTTGAAATTGGGTAAATGAAATAATTTTACCTTGATTATATTTTATATATAAAGGAATAATTTTTCAGAAATTATTATAGTATATCTGGTTTGTTTGGGGTGTCAGTGAATGATAATATTTGATTATTATCATTTGTTGTTTTATGTTAGTGTTCTAATAAAAGGTGTTATTATTATAATGTAAACAAGATAAAAAATTAAGAAATGGTTTTATATAACTATAGTGAAATTAAATATAAGAAGAAATATAAATATGATATGTAAATAAAAAAGACTAAAAGGTTGAAAATTTGAGAATTTAAATCCTGTTGATTTTGGCAGTTGTTTTTCAAGGTTTTGGAAGAACAATAATAGTATTATTTTGAAATTTTTTGATTAGAAATATTTTAAAAGGATTTAAAAGAGATAGAAAGCACTGAAACTCACTTTGGTCGCTGGAAAATAATTTTGGTGATGACTGTAGCATCATCGGCATTCATTTTCGAGTTTTTAAGTGATGGACTGCTACCATTGAAGTTGTATTTTTGTAAAACAAGTTTTGATTTTAAAATCTAAAGTATAATTTGATAATTATGAGAAAATAAGTTTCATAACTTATAAATTTTTAGAATTAGTAAGTTAAAACAAAAATTTTAAATTGTTGAATATGAATGTAAGAAAAGCAAATTTGAAATGAAATTTAACATAAGTTAAGTTATATGAAAAGAATTTTCAAGAAGAAGGTAGATGAAGTGAATTAATGAAATGAATTAAATGAAACTGAGTTTGATTTGTAATGAATTAATGAAATGGATATGAACTTGAATTACAAAATGAAATTCAACTTAAGTTGTAAATGAATTGAATATTGTTTTGGAATGTTGTTTGATAGAATTGAATATGAACATAAGTTGTAAAGTGAAAATAAACATGATGTTATATAAAATGTTTATAATAAACTTAAGTAAAATTTGATGGAATGGTTCTTAAGTGATACTAGTATTGAAATAAATATACTAAGTAGTAAATGAATGTGAATAAAGTCATATGAAAAATGATTATGAATAAAAGAATCTGCATAAAAAAATAAAGGGATATATTAAGAAACAATTGGAATAAATACGTAAGTTGTACGTATATTAATTTATTCGCATAACTGTTTGATCCAGATTCGAGTACATGATTTCGATATGAATTACATCGGTTCGGGTTAGAATTTTTCACTCAATTCTCGACGGCAAACACTGGATATTGATTTTTGATTGATTCTGATATTCTCTATCATAGTATATGGTTATACAAGGAGAATGATGATCACAAATCAAAGAACCAGATCTGGGTCTGCACTAGAGTGGTCATGTGAATGATACTAGTTCGGAAGTGAAATTGTAAGATCGAGCGAGCGATCAAGTATGGTTTGGCATACGGATGGTATATGTACATCGTACGGGATGTTGACATTGGAAAATGTAATTGATATGGTTATGAATAAATTGGATGGATATTAATTGTTTGATAGTTCTTTGATTACATTTGCATATGGTTATTGTATTAGTATATGTTATATATTGATATTACTTTTCTTATGCTTGTTCTCATTGGTTGTTAAGAGATGAGTAGGTGCGGATGGTGTATGCTTCGCAATTGGAGCTTGCTTTTGCATTATATTGATTGTATATGCTTTCTAATGCTAATTAAAGGTACACATCTTGGATTACATACCTTATTTTTATATTTTCACTATAAGATGCCTCATTCTTGAAGATGAGATGTATATTTGTTATATATATATATATATATATATATATATATATATATATATTGTAAAATTTTCTGATCGAACCACGCAAAGGTGACGTGGGTGAAATTTTCCGTAAATTTAAGGTGTTAGAAATTTTTTGAGAATTTTGGAAAAAAATTTATGACTAAAATTTGATGTTTATGTTATAACTTGGAATGTTATTAGTTAGTAATTATGAATGAATTTAAATACTTAGAAAGTGTGATAACAAAGTTTCAACAAATTTATTTTGAAAAGTTAAAGCTGAAAAGAATTTGGTAATCTATTTTATCTAATTGGTTTTGAAAAGTTACTAGGATTGCGGCATTTTCTTACCTGCTAATTCCGGGGATGAAATTCTTTTAACACGGGAAGAATGTAACGATCCAGAATTTCAGTCATTTGAATTTTGAAATATTTTATTAATTTTAAATATTGAAATATTAGTTTTATAAGTCAAATAGCTTAAATTTCAAAAATAGAGATTTATTTGAATAATAAAATTAAATAATTGGAAGTGTTTAAATAATTTTATCTTGAATTTCAAATGAGCGAAACTAATGTCGAAAGCCGATTTAAATTTTATTTAAATAAGAATGAGGATAGTAAACTTTTGAGTTTGAATTACAATGTTTATAAATGATTTTAATAATGATCTGTTTTAGTTAACGTATGAAAATAGCCTTTCATGGCGATCAGACGTATCGTTTGGTCGTGCGAGCTCGAAACGCGTAGAATTAATTAAAGGAATTAATATAATATAATTTGATTTAAAAAGCTATCTTCGGTATATGATCGAATTAGGTCTCGAGACTAGTTCCATTATGTTTGGAATAGGGGTATTTAGTATAGAACGCCAAGCGGCATGCCTTGCTTAGAGTTTGAGATTTTTGGGTGCTTAGAACTGGATATTTTGTAATTAAATAATATGCTGCCATGTTCAAGCCCATACCACTCCACTATTCAACCATACCCTTCCCCACATCCTTAACCCATACCTTTCTCCCTTTATAATTCACATGCAACCAGAGAAATCAATGTTCGCCATTTTTTTTGAAATTCTTCTCATCTCCATCCGACGTCCTACAATCAATGGAGCCTCAACAAGCATTTCCAGGCGATGGCCTCAACTGCACTTTTGTTTGCGATGATGTGATGGATGATTTGGACGGTGGACATCATCTAAGGCAGTAAGTGGTGGCCAGAATTTTGGGATGAACGTGAATTGGTTTTCGTGCTTGTTCTGGAGATGGTGGTGGGGTAAGGCGGCGACACTTAAGGCGTAAGGTGTGTCGAGGTCGGGGCTTTCGTCGATGGAAGTACGATGGTGGACGAGTGTCGGTGGCGGTTTGGGATTAAAGGTCGCACGGGTTTTAGGGTTCGCGGTCAAGCTTTGGGCGGTTAGGGAAGGTGGCGCTGGTGTCGATGGAGTCGTAGGAGGGAGGGGGTTCTACGGCATAAGAGCGGCATGGTTCAATGATCTCTGGTGGTGGCGCGAGGAGTTGAAGGTGGACCTGGGTGGAAATCAAACGTGAACGGGGAGAAGAATTAGGGGCGGGTTATTTATTTTTAAAACAAGGTTAACTATTAACTAATGATTTGTAGTTAAGTGATTTAAATGTAATTATTTAATGCGTAATCTTATAAATGCTGTAACTAATTCATATGAAGTCCGAATCGAACACGGCGAGTTGTGTTACGATCGTATTAGCAAATACTATGATATAGAGTTGGATTGGATGAGTTTGGAGCTAGTAGGAATTTCGGTTAAAATTGAACGTCTGTTCGATTTTAATTCAAACTGTAGCGCTTTTGGTGATTACTGAAAATTTCGGTGAGTTAAACTCGCCCTTTTTGGTTAACCAGTTATGTTATATAGTTGATATAAATTATTGATTTGATGTTTGGATGATTTACTGTTATACTAGTTGGTTCGGATTTATTCCCGCCCTTGGAGCGGATGACCTTTTATATATATACCTGCCTAGTAGCGTATGACCCAATTATGTAATTATATACTGTTTGTGATGCAGGAGGACAGGTTGGAGGGATCCAATGGGATTCTTTGCCATTGTCGATTTTAATTTCAATAATATTCCTGTTAGGTTTGGTTTTCAACAGGTTAGGCACTATTACAATATCAGAGAATTTCATATGAAATGGTTTGGTTATCGTCAGGTAAAAACCCGTTCGATTTTATGTGTGGCATGGTCTTACGAGATACCTTTGATTCAAAGGTTTATATAACTTTAAAATCTAGTTGGGTGTGTTTTCTCACGCTGGTTTTTCAGACTGACTTGGGTGTTATTTATTTATAATGCTCGGGTCAGACAGAGCATATTATAGTTTTAGTCTGGATGCTTTGGAGCTTCAGGAGACGAGCCTGAGGCCCGGATACTTATTCACGTATATGGTTATTTTTTCGTTGCATTCATTGTAGTATTTATCAGTAATTGTGAGGATATACGGTTATAACTGTCCAGGCTGGAATAGTTAGTGTACTCTGATTAATGTATGCATATTACATTTCTTCTTTATGTAAAGATTTATTGTATATTATAGATTATTCATTCCACTGTGAGATTCTGAGTTGTTTAGTTTTCCTCTCTTCTTCCTTCTTTTACCTAACTATTCGCATTTCCGTTCAATTTGGTTTGGACATGTGTAATTTATTATCAGCTTAAATTGTATGGAAAAGTGGGTCGTTACACATTTCCGTTCAATTTGGTTTGGACATGTGTAATTTATTATCAGCTTAAATTGTATGGAAAAGTGGGTCGTTACACTTATGGTCCAATCTCCACCATTGAACAAATAAAAAGGTATATATGTACTCCATGATTAACCTAGCATTTATCAATTAGTAAAGATTTTCATGTTAGCCCTTAACACTTATGAAGGAGAATATAATCAAAATCAAAGCACAAAGGTAGAAGGTTAATTTGTAACTAAAAATAACCTTTATATTTGCAAACCGGCCTTTTAAATTGCAAATAGCCAGTAAACCTTTTCATTTAACTCATTTTCTTCCTGTTATATAAACCAATTAAAATTAAGTAGAAGAAGCCCCATATTATCTTTCAATTATCAGCTAATATTTCTAACATCAAAGCATTAAGGCAGCTGAACATCAATGCATCATCCAAGTCCAGACTACCTTCTTCATTTAATGTTAGCTTTCAATCCAGACAGCAGTGAACTCCAACATCGGATCATGCGCCAGATTACGATGGCAGGCTATGACATTGATGCTTTTAGATTGCAGTGGCGATCTACCAATCGACAAACTCCAGGATTGGATCAATGCTCTATGATACATCGACGCAAGCATCAAGAGGGCGCAAAATCGGCAAATCCTACTTTATTGTTTTAAATGTGAGAACTAGAAAACCCTAATTTGTAGTTCAGATGATGGAAGAGAAATGTAAATTATGTTGGTTATGCAGGAAAGAGGGCAGCAATGTAATTTCACTTTTATGTCCTTAAAACTTATTAAAGCCCTTCAAGGTAAAATCCCCTTAAGAAATATGTATCTTGGATGGAGTTTCTTAGTACATGACATAAACACTAATATTCTCCATATTTATTTTCTAAAAGATGCGTAACCTATACATTCAAATTAATACTATATTAACCATGAAGACTTAACAACATGTCATATATATTTTTGTGTGAAATTTTTTTAAAGAAAAAGTGATTATTAATTTAGTAATAAACTGTCTTCAAAGGAATAGATAGAGATAAAATACAATAAAATTGTAAAATCACCAAAATATTAGGTGGGGTTTGGTTTCAAAAGGAGTTCTGTGTTTTGCATTTTCAATCGTCTACATTAAAAATATTATCATTAAAACCGCAAGCGTACGGCGTACAATTATAGTACGTATGCAAGTACGGGTCGATCCGTAGGAATATGAATTAATTTTAAATTTTACTCAATCAAATTAACCCAAGTTATCAAGTTTGTTTTAAACTAAGAAAAATAGCAAAAATTAAACTAGAAGAAAAGTGAATAAAAATATGAGATTAAGAGACAATTTAGAGGAAAATCCACTCTCATGCTCTCACATAAATCAGCACAAAATCAATCTATGATCTCTCATTTTAATCTAAGTATAATTAGTGATGTATTTATCATAAGTATGGTCTATTTATGTTATTAATTAACATAATTTAAACCATCAAACTTTAATACAACAACTAAAACTACTTATTAATTGTAATGAAAATGAACATGAAGTCAAAGAAAAAGCTATTTTAAGCATAATCTATTTACTATTTTGTTTAGTAACATAGATCATCAAATTTTGATTCTACTTTAATTTCATTATCAAAATCAATTAGTAAGATGATGGTGTAAATTGTGTTTAAGTTGGACTAAGTTAGCCCATTTATGATTAGAAACACAACATAGGCTATCAAATTCCCAAATAAACTTACACCAACATCTAACTATCCATGAAGCATAAGAAGTGATCATAAATTAGTAAATACATTGAATCTACATGATTTAAAAGAGCTCCATTACCCCTAAATTGAAGGGGTTTAGCTTCTCATTTTTGTTATCATTTCAACACATGTAGATTATAACATAGAACAAAAAAAAGTGCAAGCTAATTAAAATAAAAAGAACTAACTACTCGCATAAAAATAAAACAAAACTAAGTGCATAAATGAAAATCTAATCTACTAACATAAAAGGAAAGAGAGCATGTAAATAAAAATGAGTATAAAATAAAAGCCTGTAAAGATCAAAGAAGAAGAAGAGGCTTAGGAAGCCATTTTATTTCTCATTAATTTTGTGGCTACAACTTGCATAATATGATGAGATCATAAAACTTCTATTACATGAACATAAGAGGGTTATTTATACATGACTAAAACCCTAATCCATTTTTAGGGAACTCCCTAAAATGCCCTTGAGGTAGTGTGGCCTCCAAGTTATCATTAGTATGAAATGAACCCTCCATTAAATGTGCATGTACTTTTAATCCCTACTAATATGTGCTTTAGCTCTTAACTGTGGTTTATTAGTTAGTGGGTAGGTGGGGTCCTCCATGATTACATGAATTCTTTTATTTCTTCATTTCTTTCACTTCCAACTCTTGTATATGTATATTTCCATGAAGCCACTTCCAAGTTGAATCCAAATTCCTACAAAACAAATTAAAATGTGCAAGTAATTTTTTTCAAATTAATTCTCGCACAAAAATTACCGTTTTACCCCCATGTAGACATGAATGATGACTTGAAAGTATTTTTGAAATTTGGCTTTAAAAATGTAAAAACGCCCAATTATGACATTTATTTTACTAAAATGAGACTAAGTGTAAGTTAAAATATACATTTTTACGTACATATGTAACGATCCTAATTTTTGAGTTGATTAAATAAAATGAATAGGGATTTAAACTGCAGGATTTAAATCGTTAATCTGGAATTTAAAATGATTTATTCATTAATAAATATTAGTATTTGCAAAGAATTGCAATTGTAAAATTTTTAATGTCGGTTAAAAAGAAAATATGGAATTAATTTGAATCTTTTATTTTAAACAAAAGAGAATTTGAGATTTTATTTTAAAAAATGATAATGTAAAAATATAATTAGCATTTAAAATGATGTTTAAAATAAAGATGTAAATTTGTATTGTGTTGTATTAAATTTTTGGTTTCATAAAATAATAAGTATGGGCCTTTATTAATTAAATAAATTCTTTAATATCTTAATGGGTTGGTTTTTAATCCAAGCCCACTAGCTAAGAGAAACCAAACATAATTTTCTTTTCTCATTCTTTTGCATGTACGTTCATTCCATCTTCAGTAAATAGAAAACAAGAGAAAACCTAGTTCCTCTTTAACCCCAGATTCTAAAATCAACAAATTCAAGTGCAAATCAAAGGGTTTTTGTTCTATAATGATGTAAGTATTCTAAACCCTATCTCTACCTTTTAAGAACATAATAGAATGATTTTTATCCCATTTTTGATTGAAGTGCTGCTATGTTTGTTTGGGTTTTTGAGTTTTTAGGTGATTTTGGTGAAGTTAGGTGTTTAGAAAGGCTTATTTGCTGATCTAGCAAGCTATATGAAGTTAAAAGGTGAGTTGAATACTCACCCTACTATCTCTAATTCAAATTTATAAGCGATTAGTCAATGTTTGAATTAAATTGGATAGTCATGTTGATTGAATTGCTTTTAATTTCATTGTGAATTGGTTGCTTGAATTTGATGATTTTTTATTGTTTGCTGAAAATAAATTGTGAAAATCACTGCTGTAAAATAGCGATATCTTGGTGTGAAATGATCCAAATTGGTTCAATATTTTTATGCTACAAAGATGTTAAAATAAGCTATAAGTTCTCTTTTGACCATTTTTTGAAATAATATGTTTAAATGGATCTAAATTTAGTTTGAAACCGATGTTATATCACAGCCATATCCAATTTTCTGAGTTGATACCTGACAGTAAAATGGTCATAATTTTTTAGCCGTAAACCCAAATTATGTAAGCTTTTTTTTGATAGAAATATGAGACAATAAGGAACAACTTTCATGTGGCATGTTTTGTAAAATTCTATGATTTAAAGGGTTGAAATTGGGTTTGAAACTGATATACATGCTCTGCTCTGTCAATTTTCTGAGTCGAAACCTTAAACTAAAACAGCCATAACTTTTTATGTATTTGGAAATTCTATAGTTTATGTGGTCTAAACTGAGTTAGAATCAAATAGTGTCGCTCTGTCTTTTGTATTTGCTGTGTTAAAATCCGAAATTAAAATAGCCATAACTTTTTACACGTGAATCCAAATTGACCAAATCATTTTGTACTGGAAAGCCGAGACATTTAGGAACAACTTTTGTGTTTTAAGTTATTGAAAATTCTGTGGTTTAATGGGTCTAAATTGCACTTCAAAACTGAACATCTGAATTGAGTTGTTTTGTGAAGAAAAAAAAAGTGTTTTGTTGTCTGTTCGAAGATTTTAGTGCTTGGTTTTTTTTGACTTCCGGTTGATTTCTCAAGTGTAATTCCTGAGTTTAAATTCATTAAGCCTATGGATTTAATTTAATTGAGTTTTGGTATGATATTAATATATGTATGGTTTTAAATGAGAAATTATATAAAGTTAGTGTATTTAAATAATATGGATTCCAACTTGTTTTCCAAACAATATTACTCCTTCTATAAATTATTTTAACAGAGTTTTATACGAATATTAAATATTATTAATTATAAAATGATTTTATCATGATAAATGGACTTATTTAATATGGGATTTGGAAGAACGGATTTGGAAGCATAAACTTAAGTTGTTTTATATAAATGTAGTATATTCTAGTAATTAAATAATAGAGATGATTTTATGGATTTGGAATTTTGGTTTTTTTTGGGAAATACCGGTGTAAGAGATTTTTAACTAATTAATACTAATTTGGTTTGAAAATGAATTTATGGATTCACGAATAAATGAATACTTTATAAGTAGCTTTTGGAATATGGTGTATAACCTTATATCCTTATGGAATTTAAGAAATCAATGTGATTTTGGAATATGAAAAATCTTTTTTTGTAAAATAAATACTTTTGGAACAGTTTGGAAGAATGGAATATTTTGATAGGTGACAAATTAAATAAATGTTTTGAGAATCTTAGTTCTATAATGTGGAGAGTACTAATAATCGATATAGTGTTATTGATTGGTTTAAATGCTTTCGAATAACGCTTTATTGATTATGGTATAACTCATTGAATAGAATGTTTGAGTGGAATTTACTAACTCATTAGCGAATACATGAATTTAACCGGGTAGTATGGGATGCTTGGGTTAAGTTCTTGTGATCGAATTGGGAAAGTACTTAACACTTTAGAGTTGTATTCTCTTCTGGTGTGCGACAAGTGGTTGCTAGATCCTTAGGAGAAGGTAGTTTAGGTTTTCCAGTGGTATCCGTAATAAGTGATATTTACTAGCTTTTAGTAAATACTTGAATTTCACCATACGGTATGGGACGTATTGGTTAAATTCTAGTGATTACTGAAGGTGAGAGTATTTGGCACTTTAGAGTTTACTCTCTTTTGGTTTGCAGCACGTGGTTGCTAGATCCTTAAGAAGTTTATTCCTGGATTTTTTTTCAAACATAATAATTTAATAATATTAAATAAATATGGATTTATCGAGTCAGGGTTTCTACGATCACCTTGATTGGTATGGTTTATCCTTGAGATCATTATGTGATTCTGTGTTCCCGATCTGAGTACGATCCTTGGTATTGGATCGGTTCGAGTGATACCAATTTGTTTGTTTGTTTGCCATGGGTTTTGAGTACAATTATTGCGATTGTTTTGGACAATCATTACGATCGGTTTGGATTAAGATCTCTTGGATTCTGTGACTGTTCTCTGTTCGTGAAATAAGTATATATACTTGTGTCTTGTGTTTGTGAAATAAACATATATTCTTGTGTCATGTTTTCGTGAAATAAATATATGTTCTAGTGTCTTGTGATGGATGTTAAGTTAATTCTGTTATTTTATGTTTAGTGACTAGTTCGTGTTTGTGACGTAAACTTATAACCCTGTACTGAGTTAATCAATTATATTTGCATGCTTAGAGATATTGTGTTTTGTTCTATGAATTCAATCCTGAACATCTGTATTTACTTATATGTTGTTTGTTCTTGTGCTATACCATGTTCTCACCCTATTGGATATTTAGAGATAGTCTGACCTGGGTGTTATTTTGATCGGGTCAGACCGAGACTTTTTAGGTTATAGGACAAGTTGACCTTTGAATGGTTGTGCTAGCAAGGAGATAAACATTTGGACTTTTAGTTTATCTCATTTAGGAATTTGGACCTTGTATATAAAATGTATAATTAAGATTAGAGAATTGTTAAATCTGTATAACAATCGAGTTTAGTATTTCATTTTGTAAACTAAATAATTTGTATATGTATAAGTTGAGATTTATTCCACTATGATCTGTAACTGTTATTTATATGGTATATTGTTCTGATTTTGAGAAATCGGTGTGTCTATTACTTCGTATTAATATTGTACACATCAAATTCAGTTTAGATATTAAGTGAAAAGGTATAAATGACGTGTCCGTATTAATATAAAGATATATTCACATTCGATCGCCCTTAACAAGCCGTATTCTCCGGATTAGCAAACGACATTACTTGTAATGTTCTTTGCTAATCTGAGCATCGCGGTGGGGTCGTTACAACACATCAAATACCCCCACACTTATCTTTTTATTTGTCCTCGAATAAAGAAAAACTAAGATAAATCCACTTTTGTAGAGAGCGCGATTGCATTGAGCGTATGCAACAAGCCGTTAAACCTCTAGGTGTCCCTAGTAGGAAAAGTGTTGTCTCGTGAGGGTTTTCAGCGGATACTACGCACAAAATCCAAACGCAACATGAAAAATTCCTAAATGCAAGATTTATTTACAAAGATATGAATTCAAGTTTTTGAAAATATTTACAAAATAAGAATTTACTTTTAAATTGACACGAATAAGTTGAAAATAAGTTCTGGTCGTTATCAAGAAATTTAAGTCCTTTTACTTGTCAAAACTTCCAACAAAAATTAAGTTGTCATCACAATTGGACTCTAGTTTGACTCGTTGTTTCGGTTGATAACATAGTGCAACTATGAGATGGATCATTAGTTGATTATCAACATTTTTCAAAGTGGTATTTTTGTTTCTTTTGAATAACAAGTCGAATGAACTAAGTGAAAATAGTGCTTGGATTTCAATTGTTTGCTCTCTCTATTTTTGAAAAGTATTAACATTATTATTATTTACACACCTAACTCAGAAAAAATGAGGCCAAATATACCGATCATGCACGTCCTTTTGGACTTACGTGAGAGGGGTACAGAGCATGGAGAGTGTACACACTTGCATATGAACACATGACTCTAGGTGGTTGTTCTTATTAAAAATTTATTTACATACACCTAACTAATATAAACTGAGGCCAGATATACCGATCATGCACTGCCTTTCGGACTTAAGTGAAAAGGATACAGAGCATGGCGAGTGTACATACTTGGGTGTGAACACATGACTCTAGGTGTTTCTAATTTCACAAAAACCTTTTTTTATGTTTTATTTATTTATTATTTTTAAAGAGATAGAGAGTTACGCAAAATCATCTTAGGACCACGTAACTTAGAAGATTGAAAATGTTATCGCCTTTACTTTAAATCAACCACTCTTTTAAACAAAGATTACAATTAAGATATACTTCATTATCACCCATGAACCTCCCTATATACTAGTTAAACCATAGCTACTTGTAATCAAACTTTATTTTTATTTTTGTTGAGACAAACAAATTTTCATAAATTTCAATTTAATAACCAAAAACATGTACTTATCCTACAGTGTTTCTTCAAAAGTAGATCAATATACTAAAAAGAAAATTTATTTTGGAATTTTTTTGTTTTTTTTTAGTTTTTGAGTTTTGGAAAGAAAATGCAAAAAATAAACCATGAAACATCAAAAATTATGATGAGACCCCCCCACACTTAATTTTAACTGTGTCCCCATAGTCAATTCATGATATAATGAGTGTAATGTGGAAAAATATGTACATATTTACAAAAGAGGGTTAACATTTCTTACTAGACATAGTATGGCTCATGAAGAATCATGAGCTCCTCCTCTTGATTACTTGGCAAATCCAAGTATGGTTTAAAGCGATGACCATTGACTTTGAAAATTGTTCCATCCCTAGGTTTTTGTATTTCTATGGCACCGTGTGGAAAAATAGTTCGTACCACAAATGGTCCGGTCCATCTTGATTTTAATTTCCTAGCAAATAAGTGAAGTCTAGTGTCATACAAAAGAACTTTTTGGTTTAGCGAAAACATTTTTCTTAGGATAGACTTGTCATGAAAAACTTTTGTTCTTTCTTTGTAAATTTTCACGTTTTCATACACGTCATTCCTAATCTCCTCTAACTCGTTGAGTTGCAATTTTCTATTTTAGTCACTTTTTTCAAGATCAAAATTTATGTTCTTAATTGCGCATAACGCTTTATGTTCGATTTTAATTGATAAATGGCATGCTTTCCCATAAACTAAACGAAATGGGGACATCCCAAGGTTAGTTTTAAAAGCAGTAAAGTGCGACAGTCAATTTCTGAGACCAATCTTTTCGATTTTTATTAAAATATTTCTCCAAAATTTGTTTTATTTGATGATTTGAAACTTCAACTTGACCACAAGTTTGAGGATGACACGGAGTGGATAACTTGTGGGTTATCGAGTATTTCCTTATTAGAGCCGCTTATTATTGTGCGAGGTGTTCCAAACCTCGAAAAGATGTTTTCTTTATGAATTTCAAAATAATTTTATGGTCATTTGTTTTACAAGGAATGGCTTCAACCCATTTGGAGACATAATCAACAACAAGAAGAATGTACAAATTTATGAAAGAATTGGGAAACGGTCCTAAAAAGTTAACACCTCAAACGTCAAAGATTTCGATCGTATGAATGGGGTTTAAAGGCATCATGTCTCGTCGAGAGATTCTTCCTAACAGTTGGCAGCGACCGCAAGTTTTACAAAACTCAAATTCATCTTTAAAAAGCATAGGCCAATAGAAACAACATTGAAGCACCTTTTCCACGGTTTTCTTCGGACCGAAGTGACCACCACAACTTGATCGTGACAGAATGAAAGAACACATTTGATTTCACAATCAGGGATGCAACATCGAATGATTTGGTTGGAACAGTACTTAAACAAGTATGGATCATCCTAGGAGAAGTACTTGACTTGGGAAAGAAATTTATATTTATCTTGTTTCGACCAAAATGAAGGAGTTTCCTTAGTGACTAGATAGTTTACTATGTCGTCATACCATGGATCGACAGAAACAAAAAGGAGTTGTTCATCAGGAAAGTTCTCGTTGATCGGTAAAGAGGATGGTGCATTTGGAAGACATGATAAATGATCAGCAATGACATATCGGATCCTTTTTTGTCTTTGATTGTAAGGTCAAATTCTTAGAGTAATAGGATCTAATGGATCAAACTACACTTAGCATCCTTTTTAGCGAAAAGGTATCTAAGAGCAGAATGGTTAGTGTAAACCGTAATGTGTGAGCCAATCAAATAAGGTTGGAATTTTTCGAGCGCAAGACTATTGCTAGAAGCTCTTTTTCAGTGATCGTGTAATTGAGTTGAGCATCATTAAGAATCATACTAGCATAGTAGATGACATGACGAATTTTGTTGATGCGTTTTCCTAAGACAGCACCAAGTGCAAAGTTAGAAGCGTCACACATTATTTCAAAAGGAAGATCCCAATTGGGTGAGCAAATGATGGGAGCAGAAATGAGTTCGTTTTTGAGACGTTCGAAAGCAGAAACACAGTCAGAATTAAAGTCGAATAGAGTGTCTTTCCTAGAAGAGTCGTCAGAGGTCGAGCAATTTTACTGAAATCCTTCATAAAGCATCGACAAAAACCAGTGTGTCCAGAGAATGAACGAATGTCCTTGACAGATTTGGGAATGGGTAGATTCACAATTGTAGGATCGATTTCACCCTAGAGGGGGGTGAATAGGGTGATACTAACAAATATTAAAATTATTGCGGAAGTTATATCACAGAACATAGCAGAATAAAAACAGCACAGATATTGCAGAATATAAATAACAGAAACAGAACAACACAGATTTTACCCAGCTTCGGCAAAACCCTGCCTACGTGCTGCCCCAAGGTTTCTACTAGAAATTAGATAGTCAGACGCTTACACACGTAAACTCGCGACACCCGCTACCGACTAATCCTAACTCTACGCTCAAAACCCTGCCACAACTCAGCCACTGAGTTGCGAATTCTCAATCTACGCCACGTAGATTGTCCCCTAGTCACACGACTAGAAAATACAATGGTTTGAAAAGATTTTAAATTTAAAACACAAATTAAAATGAAACAATTATAAAATAAAACCCTAAAATAAACTCCCTTAATAAAAAACAAGCCGGCCTCTTTTCTTTGTATTATAACTTGTGAAAAATGATGGCCCGTTTGTTTTTCTTCGTTCGTTCCTCTTCTTTTAGCTTCTGAAATTAGGGCTTTTGATTGTTGAAGCCGCCGACTATATTTATCTCGATCGAATGATGATTGTTTGCTCCTTAGCTTTGTCGACCGATGCTTACTCCACTTGCGTCTTCGTGTAGCTTGCTACGGCAGCTTCAATTCGATCGAATTCGAATTTGTTCTGGTATGTAATTTGTTCCTTTTGCTTTCTGGTTTTATTGCTTGAACTCGATGCCTCTTTGCCGATGATGTATAGGGTATTTATATAGGATTCCATCTCCTTGTTTTTCGTTCGTCTGATAGTTATTTGATTTCGTCAATCACTCTTGCTTACCGTTCGATTTTACTTGAATGATGATGATATGCACTGACTTGTTCATGCGCGTATATTCGATTCACACGTCATTGATCGATTTCGTGATGACAACGGTTTCGATTCTGGTTTGACGATGTTGATTTTTCTTTGTGACTTCGGGCTTGACTTGTTCTTACTGTTCGATTTTTGCCTTGACTTGGTCACAACTTATATTATCTGGTTGTATGCTTGAACTTGTGATTTTGAGATTTGGACACGGCTGTTGACATTGATTATTTGAAAACTGCTGTTTTAAAAAATCATACTTGATTAATTTTGTTGCCACTGTTTCATTTTAGACAGACATGTATTTGCGTATATACTTGATTTCTTGGTTTGCACGGCTTTGTATTATTTCGTGATTGCCTAGGCTTGAATTTACTGCTCCGTGAATTTCTTGTTTTGACTTGTTCAAGTCACGGCTTCGATCATTTATCATCACCTGACTTCGGTTTTAAAATACTCGGCTTTGACAACGATATTGAACTCCCCTGTGACTTTATTTAATTCTGAACATCACCTGATTTTGTTCAAACATTTTGAACTGAGCATTGAATATCATGTTTTCTGGTCTGAAGCTTGGTTACTTGTTCATGTTACAGTGACCGATTTTTGTTTTTGCCTTGAGCATTGTTATTTACTTGACCAGTTGTGCATTTGAACTTGTTTGAGACCTGATTGCTTTGAACTTGATCATGTTGGCATTGTTTGAGTTTTGCTTTGAGTTCAGTTGAAGCTTATATCTGTTGAGTTCACTATGTTGATGCTTTATATGCGGTCAGTGATCATGTAGCTTGTCTGCATTGAACTTGTGCACTTCACTTGGACTTGTTTCACATGTGTCCATTTGCATTGTATTTGTGTCTTTGAGTCTTGTACATGCAATACATATGCTGTTGAGTTTGTAGCCATCCTGCTTTGCCTGGATTGTGTACATTTGTGCACTTGTTTTGGTTGCTGCATTGAGTACATGTCTGATTCATGTAGTCGAGCTGCTTCACTTGGGCCTGGGCAGTTTAGTTCATGTGTACTCAAGTGTGTGCTTGATTTCTGGTTGACACTGTTTTGATACTACTGTCGAGTCTGATTTGCTTTCGACTGTTATTGCATTTGTACATTTGAATTTTGATTGAGGCTGTGATTTATGTGTCTTGACCATTTCATTTGATTTGCACCTGTGTTCAATCCGATAATCTGGGTTTGACCTGTGCTCACCTGTCCCTGTAAATTTATCAAGTGTATATATATCGGTGTGCACGGCCTTGTGGCATGTACAGTGATACACTGTGCATGTCACAATGTTCGTGTGTGATGAATTCACATATAAATGATGACGAACAACCCAAATAACTGAGGCAAATAATATTTTCAAAACCATCTTTTATTTCAAATTTCAAAAATATTTCTCTTTCAATTTTACTGCGTTTGAAAATATTTTTGTAGATTACTCGGATGCTGGAATCAGACTGGAATGCAGTTGAAGACAAAATACGAGTGTGAGTGATATGTAGTGAGGTTATTAATGTAAAAATGAATTGTGATGTATTCAGAAATTGTATAGATATAGTGAGAGCCTGAATGTGTACTATTCAAAAATTGTAATAAAAATTTGTTTGAATAAAATTTTTGTTTGAATTCAAATTCTGTGTTATTTAATTTTATTCAGCATATTGTCATTTAATCTGTGAAAAATGAAATAGTACATTATCAAATACATTTAAATAAATGTATATATGTTTATTATCATCAAACAAAAATCATATACACGCATATTCAACAATCTCCCCCTTTTGATGATAACAAACATATATTTAAGATTTTGACTATTTCAAATGTATTTGATTATTCAGTTTGCTCCCCCTATTTATATGCTCCCTCTCTACACAATACTCCCCCTTCATGTATGCATAAAAAAAATTCAAATTAGAAAATATTTGACCTTTATTTTCAAAATCTTAACTTTTCTCTCCCCCTTTTGTTATCAGCAAAAGAATAATAGTGCTGGAAAAAATAGAGATAAAGTGATTGACATTAAAATAATATTAATTCTCAATCGAGTATAAATATTAAATTTCAATAAAAAATCAAACAAAAATCATAAATACTTTGTTTGACGCATATTCCACTTTAGAATGATAGGGATAATGTCATCATATAAAACCATATAGTTGGGTCTATTTGTGGTATATTTATTACAGGAATTTGAATATCTACTAACCATGCATAACCGTTAGGACTTTTAAATGAGATTAGTAGTATTCCAATTTTATTTTTTTTAAATGAATTCAAGTATCTTCTAACCACGCATAACCGTGAGGACTTTTAAATGGGATTAGAATCAACTTGTCTATTTAATCAATCAATTTTTGATATGCGTTCCATACATGCATAACCGTGAGGACTTTTAAATGAGCATGGAAGCACATAACAAATTCAAAGTAATTCACTCATGCATAACCGTGAGGACTTTTAAATGAGAGTGAATTCTTTGGATGTTTTTATTTGTTAAAATAATAAAATGAAAAACGAATGATTCCCGTTTAAAATACCACATATTGACTTACTATATTGGATTTTGATGAGTGATGGTTGATAGAAAAATTATAGAAATAGAAATGGTCGTGAAATTTTTGCCAAACAAAATTTTTATAACTCTTGTTTAAAATTTCTAAAGAATTTTATTAAATATACCGTCTCGAGTTATAATATATGATTAATATCAACACTCATCACTTTTTCAATCACTATTTATCTTTTCGATAATTAGTAGGGGATCAGATTAGTTAAAGTAGTGATTCAAAATCAATTTCAAAAATAATTATAAAATCAATTTCTCTGAAATAACTAATCTGAAATAAGGTCAAAAATGATTTTCTTGAAGGGTGTATCTAAGAAAAATATCTGTTAATTGAAAATTATTTGAAATGAAAAATATGCAGATATTTTCTTTGAAAAATGATGCAATTACTGAATGTTAAATCACGTTCCACTAGTAATTTTTCATCAACTAGATTGCCAGTGTAATCTGCATCTAAATTTTTCTTTCACTCATCATTTTCAATGTTATAGACCAGACTGTGAAAATTCAACAAATTTCATAAAATCATTTGTAACATCCCTTTTGAATTGAAGCCGTTGAAATATACAAGCAATAATCATAGTGTCAGAACAGATAAGCAAATATATCCACTTGTAGCATGAGTAATCAGTAATCAATCAATTAATTAATCCAAGCAATTTCTATTCAATGATAATTGGTCAACATTTTGAATAAGTCGGAATTAACATCATCAATTATTTCATATAACTGGCTGATTTAATTCAGATTATGGTGCAGATTATCACATTTAATTTATCGTTTGATAATAAATACAATTACCTGTTTTACCTGTACGATAATCTTTCGTTGTCCTTGTGAATCTGTCACCTTTATACTAGGCTAAGGAACTTTGAATTGTCGCCTGTTGTGTTTCTGGAACATCCAGAATCCAGATAACACCGATGTTGTTCCTTAGCCTGCCACCACACCTACACGGTAGAATATTTTTGTGACCTATTTGTTTTTATAGGTCCATGGTTGTTAGTGGCAGAATAATTTGAAAAATAATTTTGTGGAGACCCATAACTATCTATATATGTTCCTTTTGGCACCCAGATTTGTTTAACTTTGAGAGATTCTATATTTGTGCCTTTTGGAACCCAAATTGGAATTGTTTTCACATGTTTGGGTCTATACCAACAATTATTTTGATCGTGTCTAAATTTTCTACAAATAGTGCACATTGAATTGTCTTGCTTAATTTCACTTTTATATCGTTCTTTTTGAGTATACCCAAGTCCTTGTCTATCAATATTGACCGATTGTTTCCCTAATAGCATATTCAATGATTTTTTACTTTTGGAAAACTTATCTAAAGTAGTAGACAATTGTTGGACTTGTGATTTGAGTGATTCGTTTTCATTTAACAATTGTGTGCACCTTTTGATAGAATTTTCTCTTCTCGTATTTTCACTTTCTTTTAAAATCAGAATTTCATTTTCAAGTGATTTTACATTAATTTCTGATTTTTTAATCTCATCTTCAAATGTTGGACACTTATCACACTTAGGGATCCTACTTTGATAGTTTTTAACTAATTGGTCAAGTTGTTTATTTAATTCTATCAAAGTATCTTTTTGTGATTCGAGTTTAGCGTATCTTTCCCTAAGTCGTTCAAAACAGCCGTTTACTTCATGGAAATAAATAAGCAACTCAGAATGGGTAAGTTTTGATACCTCACTTGGCTCGTCATCGTCACTGTCAGTTATATTACCTTGAAGGCACAAATCCGCTTTTTCGCTTTCACTGCCAGTGCTTTTATCATCCTCATCCGTTTCATCCCAAGTGGCTGCAAAACTTTTCTTTTTCTGTTTCTTTCCACGGCTGAATTTATTTTGTGGACAGTCGGGACTGATATGACCGGGTTTGTTGCACTCGTAACAGATGATCTTCTGTTTGTCTGGGCTGTCAAATACTTTTGCTATTCTGCTTTTTAACTTTTGGTTTAGAGCTGGATTTCCGTGTTTCTGATTCCACTTTTTGAATTTTCTTATTAACAGCTCTAGTTCTTTTGCACCATCATCATCATCATCATCATCACTTTCAGTTGTTCCTTTAAGAGCTATCGATTTTTTCCGAGTATCTCCTCCTTCACGCTCTTCTTTGAATTTTATCTCTAGCTCATATGTGGTGAGATTTCCGATGAGTTCTTCAACTTTCAACTGTTTCAAATCTTTTGATTCTTGAATTGCAGTCACTTTGGCTTCAAAGCTTCGTGGAAGGACTCTGAGGATTTTTCGGACTATTTCCAGTTCGGTGTATGATTTTCCGAGAGCTTTCGATTTGTATACGATATTGGAAAGTCGTCCGTACATCTCTTTGACATTTTCTTCCTTCGCCATTGTAAAGTTCTCATATTCGCTGCTTAGCATAGCAAGGCGAGATTCTTTGACTTGAGATGTTCCTTCGTGAGTCACTTCGAGAGTGTGCCATATTTCCTGCGCAGATGAACAATGTGAAACACGATTAAATTCAATTTGATCTAATGAACAAATAATAGAATTCATTGCTTTGGCGTTAGTAATTTGTAATTTGTTTTCTAACTCTGTCCATTGATCCTTTGGTTTTTCTATTTCCTGATTGTTCACTGTTATAGTTGGTTTGTTATATCCAGTCTCAACTATATTCCAAGCGTCAATGGTTTCTAGAAAAAATTTCATCCTATTTTTCCAATAAGCATATTCACCATTGAACATTGGTGGTCTAACTATCGACTGACCCTCAGCAAAAGCATTATTAAAAGACGCCATTTTTTTTAAAAATTCAAATTTTTAAAACAAAAATTGATTTTTGAAAAAAAATCGAATCTTTATAAACAACAAATAATTGACTCCTATTCCTAGCTCTGATACCACTTGTAGGATCGATTTCACCCTAGAGGGGGGTGAATAGGGTGATACTAACAAATATTAAAATTATTGCGGAAGTTATATCACAGAACATAGCAGAATAAAAACAGCACAGATATTGCAGAATATAAATAACAGAAACAGAACAACACAGATTTTACCCAGCTTCGGCAAAACCCTGCCTACGTGCTGCCCCCAAGGTTTCTACTAGAAATTAGATAGTCAGACGCTTACACACGTAAACTCGCGACACCCGCTACCGACTAATCCTAACTCTACGCTCAAAACCCTGCCACAAACTCAGCCACTGAGTTGCGAATTCTCAATCTACGCCACGTAGATTGTCCCCTAGTCACACGACTAGAAAATACAATGGTTTGAAAAGATTTTAAATTTAAAACACAAATTAAAATGAAACATTATAAAATAAAACCCTAAATTAAACTCCCTTAATAAAAAACAAGCCGACCTCTTTTCTTTGTATTATAACTTGTGAAAAATGATGGCCCGTTTGTTTTTCTTCGTTCGTTCCTCTTCTTTTAGCTTCTAAAATTAGGGCTTTTGATTGTTGAAGCCGCCGACTATATTTATCTCGATCGAATGATGATTGTTTGCTCCTTAGCTTTGTCGACCGATGCTTACTCCACTTGCGTCTTCGTGTAGCTTGCTACGGCAGCTTCAATTCGATCGAATTCGAATTTGTTCTGGTATGTAATTTGTTCCTTTTGCTTTCTGGTTTTATTGCTTGAACTCGATGCCTCTTTGCCGATGATGTATAGGGTATTTATATAGGATTCCATCTCCTTGTTTTTCGTTCGTCTGATAGTTATTTGATTTCGTCAATCACTCTTGCTTACCGTTCGATTTTACTTGAATGATGATGATATGCACTGACTTGTTCATGCGCGTATATTCGATTCACACGTCATTGATCGATTTCGTGATGACCACGGTTTCGATTCTGGTTTGACGATGTTGATTTTTCTTTGTGACTTCGGGCTTGACTTGTTCTTACTGTTCGATTTTTGCCTTGACTTGGTCACAACTTATATTATCTGGTTGTATGCTTGAACTTGTGATTTTGAGATTTGGACACGGCTGTTGACATTGATTATTTGAAAACTGCTGCTTTAAAAAATCATACTTGATTAATTTTGTTGCCACTGTTTCATTTTAGACAGACATGTATTTGCGTATATACTTGATTTCTTGGTTTGCACGGCTTTGTATTATTTCGTGATTGCCTAGGCTTGAATTTACTGCTCCGTGAATTTCTTGTTTTGACTTGTTCAAGTCACGGCTTCGATCATTTATCATCACCTGACTTCGGTTTTAAAATACTCGGCTTTGACAACGATATTGAACTCCCCTGTGACTTTATTTGATTCTGAACATCACCTGATTTTGTTCAAACATTTTGAACTGAGCATTGAATATCATGTTTTCTGGTCTGAAGCTTGGTTACTTGTTCATGTTACAGTGACCGATTTTTGTTTTTGCCTTGAGCATTGTTATTTACTTGACCAGTTGTGCAGTTGAACTTGTTTGAGACCTGATTGCTTTGAACTTGATCATGTTGGCATTGTTTGAATTTTGCTTTGAGTTCAGTTGAAGCTTATATCTGTTGAGTTCACTATGTTGATGCTTTATATGCGGTCAGTGATCATGTAGCTTGTCTGCATTGAACTTGTGCACTTCACTTGGACTTGTTTCACATGTGTCCATTTGCATTGTATTTGTGTCTTTGAGTCTTGTACATGCAATACATATGTTGTTGAGTTTGTAGCCATCCTGCTTTGCCTGGATTGTGTACATTTGTGCACTTGTTTTGGTTGCTGCATTGAGTACATGTCTGATTCATGTAGTCGAGCTGCTTCACTTGGGCCTGGGCAGTTTAGTTCATGTGTACTCAAGTGTGTGCTTGATTTCTGGTTGACACTGTTTTGATACTACTGTCGAGTCTGATTTGCTTTCGACTGTTATTGCATTTGTACATTTGAATTTTGATTGAGGCTGTGATTTATGTGTCTTGACCATTTCATTTGATTTGCACCTGTGTTCAATCCGATAATCTGGGTTTGACCTGTGCTCACCTGTCCCTGTAAATTTATCAAGTGTATATATATCGGTGTGCACGGCCTTGTGGCATGTACAGTGATACACTGTGCATGTCACAATGTTCGTGTGTGATGAATTCACATATAAATGATGACGAACAACCCAAATAACTGAGGCAAATAATATTTTCAAAACCATCTTTTATTTCAAATTTCAAAAATATTTCTCTTTCAATTTTACTGCGTTTGAAAATATTTTTGCAGATTACTCGGATGCTGGAATCAGACTGGAATGCAGTTGAAGACAAAATACGAGTGTGAGTGATATGTAGTGAGGTTATTAATGTAAAAATGAATTGTGATGTATTCAGAAATTGTATAGATATAGTGAGAGCCTGAATGTGTACTATTCAAAAATTGTAATAAAAATTTGTTTGAATAAAATTTTTGTTTGAATTCAAATTCTGTGTTATTTAATTTTATTCAGCATATTGTCATTTAATCTGTGAAAAATGAAATAGTACATTATCAAATACATTTAAATAAATGTATATATGTTTATTATCATCAAACAAAAATCATATACACGCATATTCAACAACAATTACATCAACTTTCGCTTTATCTACCTTAATGCCTTTGTTTGAAATGACATGCCCAAGGACAATGCCATGTATGACCATAAAATGACATTTTTCCCAATTTAATGTTAAGTGTTTGTCCTTGCATCGTTTAAGAACCAACTTAAGATGGTGTAAGAACTCGAAAAAAGAGTTTCCAAAGATAGAAAAATCATCCATAAACACTTCCAAAAAGCATTCGATCATATCATAAAAGATGCTGACCATGCATCTTTGAAATGTAGCAGGAGCATTGCAAAGGGCAAAAGGCATACGTCGATATGCAAAAAAGCCAAAGGAACACGTGAAAGTCATTTTCTCTAGATCTTCGGAAGCGATTGGAATTTGGTTATAACCGGAATAACCATCAAGAAAGCAATAAAATTCGCGACCAGCTAATCTATCAAGCATTTGGTTGATGAAAGTAAGAGGGAAATGATCCTTACGTGTTGCAGCATTCAGTTTTCGATAATCAATGCAAACGTGCCAACCAGTTTGATTACAAATTGGAATGAGTTCGTTAGAGTCGTTCTTGATAACGGTAAGTCTGGATTTTTTAGGCACGACATGAATTGGGCTAACCCACGAACTATCAGAGATTGGGTATATGATTCTGTTATCGAGAAGTTTAAGAATTTCATCTCGAACCGCATCCTTCATTTTTAGGTTAAGCCTTCGCTGCGCGTCATGAATAGGCTTGACACCGTCAATTAAATATATGCAATGTTAAATAAGAGAGGGACTAATTCCCTTTATATCGGTGATCGACCATCCAATTGCTTCTTTTTTTTGACAAAATTGAAAGTAAAGAAGTTTTTTGGTCAATAGAGAGAGTTGAAGAAAATATAACGGGAAACGTTTCGTTGTCACCTAAGTATGGGTACTTAAGGTGATCAGGAAGGGGTTTGAGGTGCAACCTCGGGGGTTGCTCAATCAAAGAATTAGGTGGAAGTTCTAATTCAATAGTAAGGGGTTCAAATGGAAGTGCAATTTCAATTTTGTTAGGCTCGTCCTGAAACAAATGTTCGTATTTGGTCTCGCATTCGTTGTTTAGGTCAACTGTTCCGTAGTCAAAATTTTCTTGAATGGAGCTAACTTCCAGCGTTTATTCATGTGGTTCGTTCGGTTGATTTTCAAGATTGAAGATATTAAGATAAAAATTCATGTTTCCAAAAGAAATTTTCATCGAACCATTTCGACAATTGATTAAAGCATTTAAAGTAGCTAAGAAAGGTCAGCCTAAAATCAATGGAATTTGACCCATCGGATTATTCACAGGTTGAGTCTCCAAAATGATGAAATCAACAGGGAATATAAATTGACCAATTTTGATGAGTACGTCCTTGATTTCTCCCATGGGTTTCTTTATCGGACGATCGACAAATTGAAGAGTTACTTTTGTCAGTTTTAGTTCACCCAAGCCAAGTTGCTGCTAAACTGAATTAAGAATCAAATTAACACTCCCATCCAAATTGAGTAAGCATTTGTTAATCATTTTTCTCCTATCGTGCACGAGATCGTCAGACATTCAGGATCTTTGTATTTAACGGAAATTGATTGGGACAAGACTTCGCTAGGTCCGACAGGTAAGAAAACTTTCTTGGGTACATGAGTGTGTCGTTTTTGAGTACACAAGCACTTGATAAACTTAGCGTAAGTTGAGACTTGCTGAACGATATTAAGGAGCGGCATGTTTACTTTCACTTGTTTGAAAATTTCCAACACCTTTTCCATTTGGTTAGAGTGTTTCTTGGGTCGAAGACGATATGGAAATGGAACACGATACTAAGTAGGTTGGTCTACTTAAGTAAAAGAAGAATTTAGATTGGCATTTGATTTGATGTTTGGCTCAATGTTTTGTTTAGATTCACTTGTTTTTGAAGTTTCGGGAGGATTTTCCGATAAATCATTTGGATTAACAACTTGATTATCGATTTGTTTACCGGAACGCAAAGTCGTGATAGCATTCATTTGGGTTACAATGCTATCTTGAACAACATGAGCTTGATTCGAATTCATGTTTCGATTTTTGGGATTTGGAACTGGCTGACTTGGGAATGTGCCTCGTTCACGTTCACTCACAAATGTGGCTAATTGACTTATTTGCATTTTAAGTTTAGCAATCGATTGGTTCGTATTCTACATGTACGTGGTTAAATTTTTTTACAAATTGCTATTTGATTGGAGGCTCTGAGTAGTTGCTTTAGCTAAAGTTTCAAGACTTTTCTCAATCGAACTCAATTGTTTATCATCTTGAGGTGCAAAACATTGATGCGGTTGATTTTGAGATGGACCCGCAAAATTTTGTTGAAAATTATTGGGTGGAAAGGGAGGATTCGAAGCATTGTTCGAAATTGCTTGAAAATTTGGACGAACCAAATTCGTGTTGGAATTATTTTTGTTCCAAGCAAAGTTCGAATGGATTCTACAACTAGGATTATACGTTGGAGAAAATGGGTCATTCTTAACCATATTGAAAGCATTGAGTTGTTCAATCGCGTTAGGGCACTGATCGGCAATGTGATTCGGATCGTTACATTTATAGCACATGGGTTGGGAAGTTTGGTTCATTTGATTGGATGTGAAAACATTATCGAATTTATTAATCATTGCATCGATTTTAGCTTCCAAAGCCAAAGATTGTCCTATCGAATGAGTGATCGATCATGAGTAAATTGATTTTCGTTAGAACGTTCCCATCGGGATGACTTTTCAGCTAGGCTTTCAAGAAATTGCCAAGCATCGTCATGATGTTGGGCGAGAAAATTGCCTTCGCACATAGATTCAAGCATGGTTTATGAGCTATTTTCAAGTCCATTGTATAAGATTTGGGAAAGGGTCTATTTTTTGAAATTATTGTGTGGACATTTCATCAAAAGCTCTTTAAATATTTCAAAATATTTTTCGAAAGGTTCACCCCTGAATTGATGAAAATTGACAGTTTCGTTTCGAACTTTAATTGTTTTTTCCAAGGTTATAACTTCCAAGGAGACTTTAACAAATTCTTCCCAAGTTTTAATCGTGTTTGATGGTAAGCTATACAACCATTTTTCAGCGTAATCAGTAAGGGAAAATGGAATTATTCAAAGTTTGATTCCGTCACCACAAAGTTGTTGGAGTTTAATGCTAGCGCAAACTTGTTCGAATTTCATTAAGAAAATGTATGGATCATCGTGTTCAAAATTGCCAAATTTTGGAAGCATGGCAATATGGTTTGAATGAATTTCGAAGTGGTTTCCCGTTGGGGTGGGTAAAGTGATACAAGAAGAGATAAAAACTCGATTGGGAAAGATTCTATCCATGAGAGTTCGAGGGGCGTTCTCGTTCACCATCGTTGGAGGGTTGTTTGTTTGAGTTAAACGATTTATTGTTGAGTCACGAGTCCAAGTACTCATGCACAAGAAAAAGTCGAGAAGAGAAAGAAGTGAGAATTGAGCTGAAGAGAAAGAAGCAAGGTTTAGAAAATGAAGTGAAAAACTGTTTTTTTTATAAAAAATTTTTTAGAAAGGCCAAATATTTACCACAAAGGATTTATCTTTCAAAAGGGAGATTTGATTTTTGTTTTGTTTTCTTTGGATTTTTGAAAAAAAAAATTCTTTTTTGCTTTTTTTTAGTTTTAAAAAAGATTATTTTTGTTTTGGATTTTTGTTTTTCTAAAAAAAACTAAATTAAATAAAATGATTTGTTTTTTTTTATTCTTGATTTTGATTGAAGAAAATTTTTCTCTTTTTTTTCAAATGAAAAGATTTAAAAAAAATTTGGATTAAAAAAAGAACTAAGTTTAGTAAACTGTACAAATTTTTTTAGTTTTTTATTTCGATTTTTTTTTGTTTTTTTAAAATATGTCTGAACTAATGCAACTAAATGAATGCAAGGACTTAATTACAAATTTTCTGTCCTTAGTGGCTCCTAACCCAAAATTGTATAATCACACTTTGTCTTAATCCAACAAAATATTTCTTAGCTAGGTAATGGACATAAGTTATATGTGCACTACGAATCACCGTAGCAATGCAGCCGAAGGTTTAAGTACCTCCGAGAAACAATCACTATAATATTTACGAATCACCGTAATATTTATATATGATTATTGCTCTACCGTATCCTATACACCAAGAAAATAAATTGTTCAAAGAAACAACTTGTGAAGATAAATTTAAGCCCTAGGTGAGCTCGTGACTCCTTTAAGTCCAACGTCTAACCGTTATTATTAGTCAAATTTTATGATGAAATGCAATTTGTGGGTCAAGGAAGGGGTGATGAAATCCTCCACCTTATGTGGATTTGTGTATTGGCCAGAAAAAAAAGATGGTATGAATGCAAATCAGAAATTAAACATGAATTAACGATGCAACTACGAATGGAATTTATTTTTGTTTTTGAATTTTTTTTAAAATGCAAGCAACCAACAATGCAAAGAAAATAATGACAAGGGATAAGAGTACGATACCAGTACGTGCAGAATTATTAGCAATTTATTTTAAAATGGCAAATTTTTATAAGAAAGCAAAGCAGTTTTTGACAAGCTAATCCTTTCCTTCTGAATTTTTTCTTTTGCAACCCGGAAAACTTGAACAAGGTATATACAGTGTATTTATTCTATAGTTTTTTTTATATATCAAGGAAATAAAAACTAAAACAAATGAAACCAAAACAACTTGTTTTGTTTTCTTTTTGTATAAAGCCAAGAGAAAATTTAAAATAAACTTATACTTAAAAAATGCAAAATAAAACACAACACAACACCCCAAAACAAATACATAACACAACACACACTCTAAAACACAACACAACTCAACGCAACGCAACACTCTTAACAAAATTACTTCTCTGTTGCAAACCAAAATCCCAAAACACTCACCCACTTAACAAAATTCCATGATTGAAGTTCAAAATTAGAAATCAAATTTCTGATTGCGATTTCTGAAATCAAAATCAAAATCAAAGGTAGAGATTCTGAATCAAAGGCAGGTAGAAGTGCAATTGGGGTTTCGGATTGTGGATGGCATTACTTTGGAAGTTGGAAAGGGAAGGGTCACGCAAAGACGTATGTTGATTCGGTGGTGGATTGCGATGGAATGTGGATTGATCGCGGTCATGGTAGGGAGCAGTGCAGGTTTGCTGATGCTGTTGCGGTTGAGGATAGAGGTACTTCGAGTTTCGGATATTTTGGATAATGGAGAATGGTTGCAGAGGGAAGTGGTGAAGGAAGTGTAGTTGAAATGATCTGGAGGGTGTGAAGCTACAGGGGGATGTATGCAGGAAGTAGTGGTAGGTCTGATGGTAGCAGGCAGAGGATGTGCAATGTAGGTTTGAAGTGTGTACAGGTTGGTGTAGGATGATTGAAGTGGTGCAGATGGTTTGGAAGTGAAGATGAATGGTGGACAGAGGTGGTTGCTATAGTGAAGTGGAGTAGTAGATGGTTTGTAGAGGGAAGAGTGGTGATATGATGATGAGGCAATATTATGGCAGTACTGAGGGAGTATGTAATGAATGGTTAAGGATGTTGTGGATGATGCTTGAAGTTCATCTGATTAGGTAGTGGCAGTGAGGAGTTTGCAGTGGTGGATATGGGTGAAGCAACAGTGATGTATGGGTGATGGTTGATCAAGTCTCTAGTTTGTGAACGGTTAGGATAAGGCAGTCTGATGATATCAGTGGTAGTTGACGGTAGTGGCAGGTTGATGGCAAGAAGAAGTGGTGTGATGGAGTTATGGGAGGTAGTGTGACAATGGGGCGATGATGATTTTTTGGTTTTAAGGTGTTTCAGTTGGTATGGTATGTGTTAGAGGTAGGTGTTCAGCTGATGGTACAAGGTAGTAAGAAGGCTGTAGGAGGAGTTACTGTAAGTGAGCACTGACGTATGGGATAAGAAAAGGTGGTTGATGATGTTGTTTGGACAAGGCAGTGTGTTGGTTAAAGAGAGATGCTGCAAGTTATGTATGTATGCAACTATGGTGGTTTTTGGTGGATGATGAAGTAATGTTAGAGGTTGTAGATTGTAAGTGAAGTTTTGTTGATGGTGTTGAGGATGTTGGCAGTGAGTTGAAGGATGGTGTGGTTGTAGGTGGAGCAGAGATGTTGATGATGTTTGTATAGGGAGGAGGAGTAGCAGTTTGAGGTGGCAGGTTAGAAATTGAAGGCGGGTTGTGGATAGTTTCTGGTGAAGTTATGAGGCATGGGTGAAATGTAACAGTGCAGTTGGTTTGTTGGTTGATGTTGGTGAGTTGATGCACATGCAACAGCAGTTTTTGTGTTGAAGACAGAAGTGCACAGAGACGTGCACAGAGTTGATGTAGTTGTGACGTAGTGTAAGTTGAAGTAGTGTTAATGAAGTGAATGGTCAGCGCCGAAGTGAACAGAGGGGCATGGCAGCAGTATGCAGTATGTAGATGGGATATAGTTGTGGAATCAAGGAAAGATGAAGGTTGAAGGTTGTGGTTTGCTGTAGAGGAACAGGTAGAGGAGGATGTGCATAGGCAGAGACAGTGGGAATTGACTGTTTATGTGCACAGGTGTAGGAAATTCACTGTTTATGTGCACAGTTTATGTGCACAGTTTGTAGAGGCTTGGTTATGACAGTTTCCTGAGGGGAATGTATAGGATGATGTGATGACAGTGGTTATGACAGTAGTGGGTAGGTGGTTTTGCAGTAGTGATGATGGTTGTTGTGTGGGTTTAAGTTGAACAGAGGCAAACTTTTGGTATCTCTACTGTGATGAATGAAACAGTGGGAAAAGTTTGTTGAAGTAGGCAGCGATATGTTGTTTCTTATGGAGGCAAAGATTTGGTTGATGGCAAAGAAATGTAACAGAGAGATATATGAAATATAACAAAGAGATATACGAAATGTAAATGAAATAATTTTATTTTTTGAAATAAAATTGTGTGTGTGTATATATATATATATAATATATTTTTACTAGAATTGCAAATGCAAATAGAAAAACAAAAAGCACACAAATCAAGTAAAAGCAAAAATCACACAACAAAAACACAACACAAAACATTCTTTTTAAAAAAATGCAAATTAACACACAAAATAAAATCAAATAAAAATAATTCGAATATTAATTAAAATCAAATTGCTATTTCCCCGGCAACGGCGCCAAAAATTTATTGGATAATGACGAATTTCCTATCGGTTAGAAAATCGCCTTTAAAAATATTACCTTTAAAATCGCAAACGCACGGCGTACAATTGTAGTACGTATGCGAGTACGGGTCGATCCGTAGGGAAATGAATTGATTTTAAATTCTACTCAATCAAATTAACCCTTGTTTTCAAGTTTGTTTTAAACTAAGAAAAATAGAAAATATTAAAGTAGAAAAAAAGTGAATAAAAATATGAGATTAAGAGATAATTTAGAGGCAAATCCACTCTCATACTCTCACATAAATCAATACAAAATCAATCTATGATCTCTCATTTTAATCTAAGTAGAATTACTGATGTATTTATCATAAGTATGGTCTATTTATGTTATTAATTAATATAACTTAAACCATCAAACTTTAATACAACAACTAAAACCACTTGTTAACTGTAATGAAAATGAATATGAAGGCAAAGCAAAAGCTATTTAAGTATGATCTATTTACTATTTTGTTTAGTAACATAGATCATCAAATTTTGATTCTACTTTAATTTCATTATCAAAATCAATTAGTAAGATGATGATGTAAATTGTGTTTATTTTAGATTAAGTACAGCCCATTTGTGATTAGAAACACAACATAGGTTATCAAATTCCCAAATAAACTTACATCAACATCTAACTATTCATGAAGCATAAAAAGAGATCATAAATTAGCAAATATGTTGAATCTACATGATTTAAGAGAGCTTTATTACCCCTAAATTGAAGAGGTTTAGCTTCCCATTTTTTTTATCATTTCAACACATGTAGATTGCAACATAGAAAAAAACGGAAAGTGCAAGCTAATTAAAATAAAAAGAACTAACTACTTGCATAAGGATAAAACTACACTAAGTGGATAAATGGAAACCTAATCTACTAACATAAAAGGAAAGAGAGCATGCAAATAAAAATGAGCATAAAATAAAAGCATGTAAAGATCAAAGAAGAAGAGGCTTACGAAACCATTTTATTTCTCATTAATTTTGTGGCTACAACTTACATAATATGATGAGATCATAAACTTCTATTACATGAATATAAGAGGGTTATTTATACATGACTAAAACCCTAATCCATTTTAGGAAACTCCCTAAAATTCCCTTGAGGTAGTGTGGCCTGTTATCATTAGCATGAAATTAATCCTCCATTAAATGTTCATGTGCTTTTAATCCCCACTAACATGTGCATTAGCTCTTAATTGTGGTTCGTTAGTTATAGTGGGGTCCTCCATGATTACATGAATTCTTTTATTTCTTTATTTCTTTGGATTCCTACTCATGTATATGTATATTTCCATGAAGCCAATTCCAGGTTGAATCCAAATTCCTACAAAAAAAATTATAATGTGCAAGTAATTTTTTCCAAATTATATCACACATGAAAATTATTGTTTTACCCCATGTAGATGCATGAATGATGACTTGAAAGTATTTTTGAAATTTGGTTTTAAACATGTAAAAACATCCAACTATGACATTTATTTACTAAAATGAGATTAAGTGTGTGAGTAAAAATATACATTTTTATGTGCACATCAAAAATACACATAAGAGGAGTGGATGAAAAACGGTCGATTCAGAAAATGATTTCAACATGTAAGTATGTATTCCAAATATTATTTTTTGCTTTCCATCTTTTAGGAAATATCGATAACTATCTTCCCTCTCACAATTTCTCCCTTTGTTAAAATGATTAGGATTCTTCGATTCCTCCTTCTCTCCCACGTCCTTTGACATGCGTATTAAAACTGCAAAACACAACATGCATTTTCTAGCCAAACACTACCTTAATCTTTCAATTTTCGGCTTGCTGATTCCTTTAACTTAATATTAAACCTATAATAGCTTACGTACTAATAGAAAAGTCAACCCTAGATAAAAATATATATAAATTAGTTAAAAATGAGTCAAAAATTATTTTTGTTTCTTATTTTCAAAATGGAAATTCAAATCAGAACGCGGACTAAAGAAATGGAAAGTTGTTAAGTAAACTCTTCTAGAATTGAAAACATAATAAAATGGAATAAGTGGCTTTCATTAATTGTGAAATGAATGAGGAGAAGAGGCACGTCGAATTACATGATGCATTTGGAGTAAATGCAAAATTGTATGTGCAAAAGGAAATTAATATTGATTTATGAAAATAGATAATAAACTAAGGAAGAATGAAACCTAATTTTTGAAAAATAAGCAACATTGACACGAAAGTTGTCCAAGTTTATTTTCTTTTCAAAGAATATCGGTAAAAGGGACGATTGAGCTTTTTGTACATGATTGAGAAGCATATAGCATTAAATGCTAGTATAATGCTGGTATTCATTATGGAAAAATAGATTTTTAGGTGATTAAAAGGAAAATTGATCCATAAATTAAAAAAAATTCATTATTCAGGTTGAAACAAAACGAGGAAATGGAAGAAAAAAGGAAGATGTATAATACTGATATTATGTGCGTGTGTGTGTATCGAAATGCTCATTTAATAATATCAAAACTATCGTACTTAATAACGTACTAAATTCTAAACGTTGCTCAAATGTAAAATTTAAATGTCTTATATTCCTAAACTAAGTAAATAAACAATGTATTTGATATCAGTTTTGGTAGCTTGGTCTTCAACATATTATACATACATGCCTAGACACACGCATGCGTGTATGCGTGCGCACGCACACACACAGAGAAATGTAAATGTTTATGCGTGCATATATTATAGATAGGTGAGATTTAAAATTCCTCCTTTTATCCACTTTATAGTAGTCGTTGGATTTAGAATTTTGTGGATGAATTTGGTGATGTTGCAAGAAAAAGCAAAATGATAAATTATGAGAGAGAATCATGTCAAATCCATCCATTTTTTTAATAAATCTAGTGCCTAATTTAAAGAAGAAAGGATTTGGAAATAAAAGGGACTACGATCCCCGTTTATAGGTATGTACACATAAGTGCATGTAACATGATGCGGTAGGTTATCATTTAATAAATCATCAACCATGGTATGAATTTATTCCTTTAACCACGATATTATACCGTGACTTGGTGTAACACGATATATCTTTAAAGAAGTAAATAGTAAGATTAGAACCTCAATCTTGTAGTCATAATATCAAATAATGGATCAGTCAATTTATCTTGACATGCAAACACACATACACATACACATACACATATGCACAAAGTTGATAGTTCACGAACTCCAACCAACTATTTATTCCAAATAACACTAAATTAATGATGAAAACTTAATAGTAGTTCGCGAACTCCAATCAACTTTTTTTTACAAGAAACAATGCTAAATTGATAAAAAAATTAGTTTGTAATAAAATATCGTAAAATGAATAAAAATTGATAGTTTGTAGTAAAATTTGAAATGACCTGAAAATTGAATTTCCAATCTATAACTTATTAGTTCCATTAATCCAATTGAAAATGTTGGACTGTCTCGCATTGTATGTGGGTAATGGACGCACATTGAAAAAAAAGAATAGTCCCACATCGTGAAAAATAATGGAGGTGTAGTAGTATATATATGAGTTTGGTCGTATGTGACAGCAAGGGATTCTTTTTGTTAAAAGGTGTTGACCAAACTCATATGTTGACCCCACGTGGGGATGTGTTGACCTGATTTCAATATGGTATCGAAGCCGATGGTAGTGCATGGGACAATGAACAGTGTGCAAGAGATCTGTAAATCGTGGTGGCTAGCAGTGTAGGCTTAAGTAGTCAGACTTAAGGTGGAGCTAGATCATGATACGTTAGATTTGGTAGAATGACATGGGAACAAAGTATTGATATGGTGCAGGCGTCATGTTCGCGTATTAGAAGATGCATATACGGATCCGAGCCAAGGTGGAGAACTGTTGAGGTGTCTCGCATTGTGTGTGGGTAGTGGACGCACATTGAAAAAAAAAGAGTAGTCCCACATCGTGAAAAATAATGGACATGGAGTGGTATATATATGAGTTTGGTCACATGTAACAAGAGATTCCTTTTGTTAAAAGTTGTTGACCAAACTCATATGCTGCCCCCACATAGGGATGTGTGGACCTGATTTCAACAGAAAATCCAAGCAAATTCACATACCCCAAAATAAAATCAATCCAAAATATTAAATAAATCGTATAAATAATGAACCAAAAATATTTCTATAATTATTAATTTTAGAATGGAAAACTCAACATATATTTACTGTGTGAAACTCAATTCGAAGTTAGTCCTAAATATGAAAGGATGTTGAGTGATTTTATTATGCACTAAAAATTCAAAGAAATGATATAGTCAGTTTAAATTAATTACGAAATGGATAAGGGGAAATGACATATTTATTACCTCACATTTGGACCAAATACAAAATTGTATTGGCCAAGTAAAATAAATATTCATTTAAGAATATGAGGAAGCATCCGAAGAAGGAATAGAGTTACTAAGCGAATCGCATAGACAGTAACACTACCCATTTTATTTTCAAGAGATGCATAACAACATATATTCAAAACAATACTAAACTAAAACTAGCGATGTAATACAATTTCAGTAAACTCTGATAAAATATTTCTTGCAACAAATATAAAAAAACTAAAAATATGATTTTAATAAAAAAAGAAAAAAAAAGTTGGAATCAAGTGTACGAGGCTTCCACGCGATAGCGGACTCACGAGAGGTCGATAATGTTGCAACATTTGCCTCGCATTGCGAAGAGGCTGTTTCCGGAGTTGAACCTTGACGCCCAAATCACCATGTGGATGACCTAACCATCGCGCCAAGGCTCCACCTCAAAAATATGATTTTATTATTTTAATAAAATATTCTAAATGTAATAGAAGTAAGTTACCACAAAATTGAAAATGCCTGAAAATTTATCGTTGTTATATAACTTGTCACTTCATTAATCTACCGAAAACCTATTGATAAAAAGATCACTCCCAAATATAAAACAAATGTAAATTAGTTGAAAATTGATACAAAACCATTCCATTGTTACTTATTTTAGAATGAAAACACAATGCATTTTTATTACCTAGAATGGGAAGCTCAAATCAAAGTAGAACTAAATATACAGAAGGAGGTAAAGTAATTTTAGTTACAAAACAGATAAGGGAATGAGACATATAGAATTAACTAATATATTCGATAAAAGATAAAAATTTGTAGGCTAAATCTATTAGTCCCCTATTATTTCTCTTTCCCAACCCAGCTACAGCTAAAAAGTAATAGTGCCTAGTTCCATGTATATTCCATACAATATGACAAAATATTTATTTATTTCTTCATTATTCCAAGCCTCGTTGAAAATATTATATAAAGTTTCATGTTTATATCTAATTCCATTCAATGAATCCATCATGAATGAAATTTTGATACAATTCCACAACCTCCGAACATTATTTAGTTAGTATGAAAAAAAGCAATGATATTATAAACTCAAACCTAGGAATAACTATTTTCTTTTCATTATTTTATTTTCAATTTTTTGAAGACGATAAAATTTAGAGTAAGTCTTAATTCTACCTTTCATGAATTGAAGAAGATAAGAAGAGAAAGAGGAGAAATTAAATGCAATAAAAGTAGAAAAGGAGAAGAAATGAAGAAGGATAAAATTGACAAAAGATGGGGTGAGGAAAGAAAATTGTGTAGTGTAATTATTTTTCACTAAATACTGGGTGAGAAAGGGATATTTAAGGTTATGAATAGATGAAACAGTATTGTTGAAAGAAAATTAATGCCTATTTAAAAAAATGAAATGGAACGAACTCTAAATTTTGATGAACAAAGGATGGTGAAAGTGACATTGATTATGTTTCTTTTTTTAAAATACATGTAAAAGAAGCTATTGAGCTGTTTACCGTTATTTTTTGATATTCCCATAAAATTAATTGACATGTTAATGTTGGTAGTTGTAGTGACCTACAAATTTATCGATTTGATAAATTATATTTATTATTAAATAATCAAATATAAACTTTTTAAAACATAGATTATGATGTTTTGAACAATAATGATGGTAATCTTATTTTAAATAAACATTTACAAAAATATAAACTTTGTAGGAATATCGATAAAATGGTCAAAAATCGTTTTATCAATACACATTTCTATAATTATCAGAAGTCGCACATGGAGCTGGATACATATACTTATTTATTCGTTTAAACAAGAAAATGAAATAAAAAACTTATTTTATTGTTGTAAATAAAATGTATTTATGACATCATATTTAATAATTGATTTATGAATTTAAATTGAGATTCGATGATTTAATAATTATTATAGTAATTTAAAGAATTATTTTTAAATGGTAATAATTCATTTTAATTAGTTATGAAGTGATAATAAATCATTTATAATAGTTTTATAAAGATATATATATATATATATATATATTTGACTTGAAATTATAAGGAAAATTGGTATCATTTTATCGATATAATAGCACTTTCTGTAAACAATTGTTTAATATTGATTTATATGGTTTTATAATTCAAATGGGATCATTTTTAATTAGTTAAAAATGATAAGAAATTAGTTTTCAATTTTTTTACATTTATATGTAATTTAATTTATAAGTGAAAATATGATCGGAAATCGGAATTGGAATTCGTAACGGTATAATGTAGAGAAGTTGTGCAACGTTGTTTATATAACTTGTACACACATATGACATGCACATATTTGTCACATGCACACATATATGTATACATATAACATATATATACACACACACACACACACATTTACCATTTACCTTTATATTTACATAAAGTAAAAATCAAAATATCATGATATTTTTACAAAGTTAAAAAAAAGCTAACTTCACTTCACTCTTACACACATCAACTCACACACATGGAGGCACAAGTGGGGAGGCTTAGCCGTGCGCTAGTGATGGGAAAGGAAGGGTGTAGGCAAGGGTATTTTGGTCCATGCACATTTGGATATTTATTTTCAAAATTTTTCTATAAATACCCATCCACTCTTTATTAAACACCATTCTTCATCTTCTTCCTCCTCATTTTCAAGCTTTTTAATGGCTTCTTGTCAGGAAATTTATGAAGGAAAATAGTGGAAAAAGAAATTAAAGTAAAATAGTATATATTGTCGAATCCACTTCAAAACAAGCTCAAATCACTCCTCTCCACCTTCCAAACTCACTACCAGCACCTCCATCACCACTGGTTGATAGCTCCACCTCTTCCTTGCTTAGTTCATGGCTTTCCAAAGGTCTCGGGCTCGATTCCATAAGGTTTGATTCGATCGTAGCGAAGCTATAGTCTGTTTTCGTAAACCCAATATGCAACGAAGGTGAGAAGCTCTATTTATATTATGATATATTGGATGATATGTGTGTGTGTGTGTGTGTGTTTGTTTGGCTATGATGATTGTGAACCATGTTTGGATATGATTATTCTTTTGTTTGGTTATGAGAAATATTCACGCTTAATACACGTCGAAATCTCACAAAGGAAATCACTTTCCTTTATAAATTATAAAAGTGTTACGAGTTGGTCAAACCTCTTCAAAGTGATTTTAATGGTTTATAAATGGTTTATAATCACTAAAACTCAATTTGGTGAAGTTTTGAAAAGAATTGAAATGAGAGTCAAAAATAGGTGCATCGCGTAACGGCAGTTCACGATTTCGCGCCGCGATAGTTTAAATCCATTATATGATGGAATTGGAGTCGAAATTCTTTGGAATAGGAATTTTTCGAACTCTTATAATCATACTTTTCAAACAAAAGAAAATGATCGAGATTTCACTTAGTAGATTTTGAAATATGAGCAAAATAAGTATAGTCGCGGTTTGACAGTTCGAAATCCAAAAAGGAAATTTTTTTGAAATGATATTTTTAATTCTTTAAAAATATGAAATAATTTCTATAAATATATTAAAATATTTTAAAAGAGATTTGAGTTACTAAAATGGACTTCCAATTGATAGAAGGGTTGTTTTGATCAAAGAAGCCTTAAAAACATTATTTGCAGCATTTTTTTGCATCACTTTCTAGTAACTTATGCAAACAACGGTTTTAACTTAGTTATTCTTTCCCGAATCTTTTAGGAACATTTTAAATTTAATAGTTAAGTATTTTAAATATGATTTGGAAGTTTTGAAATTTCTTTTAAAGAATTATAAATAAATTGTTAATAGAAAAGTTGTTATAAATAAATGATTTAATCTTGACTCTAAAAGCAGATGAGTAGACTGGATTATTCTATTCGTGAGATCTGGATGTGGGGTGCTTAAACTAAGGAGATGTTCAGGAGCAACCAATGCCCTGGCTTACCTGGCCACTTTCTTGGACGAGAAATAGATAAGGTCGAAATGTCGGAAGCGAGACAAGTATAAAAGATTTAAATTTACAAATTTAATACAACTTGGATTATGTAGAAATTATCTTCTTAACTTTGTATTAAATTCCGAGTAGGGAACCCATACTATCCATGTGAATTTAAAAGGTGGTTTCACCATTAATCAGTGAATAGTAAAGGTCGAATACCGAAATTGTTATTGAATGGAATTAGTATAATTTCTATCGACCATTTTTACTCAATAATGTTTTCCAACATGATTTATGAGAAATGATTTGGTGTTTCCCAAGTTAAAGAGAGGTTCAATAATCTCGTATATACTAAAAAAGAAATGATATATCTTTGAAAGATGTTCTATTGATAATTGGTTCGGAAAGACCGAAATCGAATTTGGGTGATTCCTATCCGAAAACCACTTCGAACCAATGTACGTTCGAAAGTGAAAACATGATAAAAGAAATGATTTTGAAGACGGAGATCTTTATAATGGAAGGCAACTTGCTACTAGCCCGTAGATTTCCACGTTACATACATATGGTGGCTGTAGTACTTAATTTTGAAAATCAGCGATGCAAGGACTTCTCTCTACTAATTCTAGGGGTGATTCCCAAAACATGATGTAGTAGGGGAGTGCCTTCGGTTTGTCCTATTCTTGGACAACTTGTATGGACGAATTTCTGATATTGGATTTCTAAAATACACGTACATTGATCTCTACAAATATACATCTGTTTGGTAGTGTAAGAGGTAACATCTCTTACACTTAACATCCTTCTCTGAGACGTATAAGCTCAGAGGTTATACATTTTTGGAAATCAATAGTGTGTGATGGAAATGACAATGTGGCATTCTAGGTAGGATTTGATGATTTTATGCAAAGTAAAACATGACCTTAAGCCTCACACCCGAGAATTACAAAAACAGGGTAGATGCAGCAGGGCTATATGGGTCGCACCCATTTGGATATGGTCATCACCTTTCTAGATTACCCTATGTATATCGAGTACGTTGTGTATGCTATGAGAACTCTCGGATAGGTCGAAAACGACCAGGGTGATGTCATATTTGGTACTATCTACGGCAATGGTAGGCCGGTTCTGTATTGGTAGAGGACCATCTGTTGGTGCCTTGGTGCATTTTTCTAGAGATGTACTATTGGAAGGTAGTCTCTTACCTTGTCACTGTATGGAATCCATTCTCCAATACGAGCCTTTACGATTTTAGTTGTAAACCTATTATGTTGTCGAATTTAACAAATGTAACAATTCCAGCTATGATTAATATGTTATTTGAAAGGATTTTCAAAGAATCTCATTAAATATAATATCCCTGATTTTGCATAGCAAATGTTTTAGTTATCATAAGGTAAAAACTTGTTCCGTGTTTATGTGCGGCATGGTCTTATGAGATACCCTTTGTTTTCAATACTTGTATTTTGAGTTTCTCAAACTAGTCCCATGTCTGAGCCGGAGTTTATTTTCTTTTCCCTTGAACTTGGGTGCTCTATTTTTTTCGGGTAGCCAAGTAGTCAGGTTTAACTTGGAGCATTGTGATGGAGCTTGAATTCTGAAGCTGAAGATGTTTCTGTAGATAGTTCTCCATTTCTATTTCCGCTGCATTAGTTTACTGATTGTATCGGCATTTATAAGGACATAGATTTATAACTGTCTAGGCTGATTTATAAGATACACTCTGATAAATGTATTTTAAATTTCACCTGTAAAGATCATATATATCAAAATAATATATGTTATTCCATTTGTGTAAGATTCTATTCTGTCTTTACTTTCTTTTTACCCATTACTATCTGTCCTTCCGGCACTTGTTTTTGCGGTACGTAAATACCGAGAATGTATTAGTGTCGATTTCTGAGGACTGAAAGGGCGGGTCATCACATTTGGTATTAGAGCTTAGGTTGAGCAAACACCTGAGCCTGGTAGGGGTAAGACTCATCAGAGATAGGGTTAGTAATACCCTAGGATGAGTAAGTCATTAGAGATAGGGTAAGTGACACCTTAGAATGAGTTGAGCAAGTATTTGTTAATGATATATAAAAATGATTTGCTTTGAAAATATGGTAAAAATACTTAAGGTCATATTTTAAATATAAAGAATATATTTTGGAAAAATAGTTAGTTATGATATTAAAGTTATAAATTGGATAATTGTTTTTAAAACAAGTTAGTTAAATCAAGAATAAACATCTCGTGATTAGAATTTCACAATTTGACTATAAGATGTTTAATAATGGTATTGAGAGGATTAAGAATAAGGAGGAAAACCTAAGATTTGGATAACGAGAACTTTTATCTAAAAGGTTTTTTTCGAGAAAGGATTTTAAAAGTTGATAATAATAATGTTTGAAAAACATTTTAGCAAAAAGATTTCAAAAGGATTTTTGGAAAGAGAGAAAACATTTTAATAAAGATCTCGATTTGCTTCCTAAGTATTGATCAAATGTTGGTTTGAAAAGATTTATACTTGTCAAGTTAGGATAAATACATAGTGTCTGCTTCTAAGTATTTGTGTTTATATTTGTAGAATCCATATGGAGGGAAGTATTCAAAAGGAGAAACCACAAGAACAAATTGGGGTGAGAAAGATGATCTAGTCACTCTTTCAAGTGATGAGGAAGAACCCATAGAAAAATAATATGATCTGTATACTCGTAGAGACGAAGATGGTTACCCGATAGCGGAATCTTATACCTCCCCTAACTCCAGATCTGGTCATAATATCTAGTGACGTTGAGGCCGCTCCAGCCTCAGGAGAAAGGTGGATCATTGACACCGCCAGTTCAGAATCCGAACTTGAAGAAGAGCTAATGAAGGAAGAGTCTGAACCAGAGGAGAACCCGAATGATATAATATCAAATGAATCCAACCGCAAAAGTGGGGACAACATTATCATATGGGGGATGGATGGGGATCATGTTATTTGGCGGAGGAGTCATCAAGTTCATACATCTATTGGGATGATATGGAAGATAATGAAGAGGAAGCTAAGGAAGAAGTTGGGAGGAATCCGAGAATCCTACAGAGATGAGAGTGCAAGGATTGGAGGAATTAGAGGAAGGAGAAATGTTACAGGGAGTACCAGTCGGACTTGGACATGTTCAATAGAATCAACCTTGGCTATCATATGTGGAGGATGAGATACAACAAAATAAAGACGGAAAGAAGCTGACGACGAACAAGAAAGTGAGGACGTTGGGGAGGTTTCATTAGAGTTTGGATATTGGAGCGCACCATCGGCAATAGATTCTAAGTGATGATTGAGATGTGATTGAAGATTTGTGGCTATCTATCTAGTATTAAGTATTAAGTAGTAGCCTATATGTGTGGCTTGTAATAAGGTGGTGTTGTGGTTAGTCATGTATTTTTATTTGTATTATGTACTTCTATTATGTACCCAAGTAATATTGAGATGACTTAAGGATGATCCAAGTATGGTAAGAATGATGGATGTAAGATATAAAGTGGTATAATATAACTATGAGCTTTCATTTCAACTTCGTTCATTTGCAATTACACAAATCCCTCAGGTACATTAACAAGAATTCTTGATAAAGAAAACAAAATTTAGATGAGGAATTTTCTTTGTAAGATAAAAAGGCATGTTATGAAATGTTTAGAACAAAGTTCTACTAAAAATTTTGGAAAAGAAAAATTATAAATGCATTATCCATTAATTATTTCGCAACATAACTTAACCTAAGATTTGGATATAAGACTTTGATAACCAAAAAGAATTTATCACTCGATGCTCGATGGTAAACATTGATAAGGGTTGTAGTCAGATACTTACATTCTATATCATAGTTGAGAGCTGTGCAAGGAAAATAAAAACTTCTGAGCCTAATCAAAGTTCCGCACTAGAGAATTGAAGGATCAATAATAGTTCGGACGTAAAATTGTATATTCGAAAAAGAGATCGAAATAACTATCGCATACGTATAATCTATATACATTATACAAGTGTAAGCTTTAAAAATAAATATTTACAAAAATATTCAAATATAAGGTTTTGCGTTGTAATTTTAAGGACGAAATTCTTTTAAGGAGAGAAGTCTGTGACGAGCCGTAAATTTATCAATTTCATAAATTATATTTATTTTTAAATATTCAAATATAAGTTTTTAGAACATAGATTATGATGTTTTGAACAATAACAATGGTAAGCTTATTTTGAATAAGTATTTACAAAAATATAAACTTTGAAGAAATATTGATAAAATGGTCGAAAATTATTTTATCAATAAACAGCTCTATAATTATCAAAGTCGTGCACGGAGCTGGATACATACACTTATTTATCCATTTAAACAAGAATATGAAAAATAAAATTATTTTATTTTTGGAAATAAAATGTATTTATGACATCATTAATAATGGCATCATATTTAATAATTGATTTATGAATTTAAATTGATATTTAATGATTTAATAATTATTATAATTATTCAAATAATTTATTTTAAATGATAATAATTCATTTCACTACAACAAAAACACCCTTTCACAACTGCCAAAAACAGTTGTAATAGGTCTAATACAACGGGCAACCGCCCGTCGTTATATCAGGAGTTGTAATAGGTCCATATTTTTTTACAACGGTCTACGGCAATTGTAAAATAATCTTTTACAACTGTCTAACGCAGTTGTAAAAAGTCATTTACAACTGCTCTTGACAGTTGCAAAATATTATTCACAACTACAGTAGGCTGTTGTAAAAGATTTTTCACAACTGCTACTAGCAGTTGCAAAAGACATTTTAACAACTGCGATTAGCAGTTGTGGTAAAAAATACAAAATAAAAAAATAAAAATTCTAAATACAGTTTGCAAGTGCAACAAGGAACAGACACACAACAGTAAAAATTTAATACTAATTCAAAGACATCATAATCCATTCTCGGATAAGCAACAAAAATGATATAAATTCAAAGACATCATAATCCATTCACAGAGAAGACATCACATTTTTATATTCAAAATACAAACAATAAAGCATATACTATATAAAAACTGCATAAAATTACAAATTATTATAAAACTGTTATATAATTAAAACTGTCTAGAGCAAAGTACAAACTACAAATCATACATGATATAATGCCAACATACTGATAGGTGCTACAGATGTTCGGACCACTTGAAATAGTGCATAAGCTCATGTTTTCTGTTATTGAACTAGAGTCCATCCACACATTTTTCAATCATTCTGTTCATCGTTGCCATTGCTACTATTTCATCTGTTAGCTCACAAACAATGCGAAAACCTCAACAGAAATGGTCGTCAACAGGTTGTGCCTGGTTATTTATACATTTACTATATTATTGTCAATCTCACGTTGCTATGTTTAAACTTTGCTTAGTGATTAAAATGTTAGTAGCATATACATACATAGAAATTAGAATCTACCCCTTATTTTCAAGTTTCATAGGTTAAAAATAATTCTCAAAAACATGTTTTTAATTACCATACATAAAGAGGGTGTTTTACAAAAGTTAACATACATTATTATCTAACAGTTGCTTAAAAATGACAATTTTAAAATAAAGAATGTTTTTCCTTCTAATTTAAGTCTACATGTTTTACTAATATATCATGTCGTCAATCCATTGCAATATCATACCCTGCCTTGCTTGTAGCATATTGCATCTCGTTTCAAAAATATGATCCACTATATGTAGGATATAATGTCAACCAAATTTTTTGGTGGACTATGAATCCCTAAGCTCAATAAACCAGCAACCATATTAACAATGTTTATCTAACTGAATGTTAAGAAGGAGACAAATAACATACCAAGAAACCCACAGCTTGGCTTATGTGCTCAAGCTCATCCCAAGATGATCCAGACTACTACAATGTGAAAATACATTAGATAAACTTAAAGACAAAGTAGAATACAATAAAATTAAATTCAAAGATCTCAGAAAACCTTTACTTTTACTTGTGCACACCACAGTTCCAAATCAGTCAGACCAAATTTTACATACTCCCCATTGATAAACGAGCAACATTCCCGTCTCAATAGAAGACTACAGGAACAATATGGATATGATAAATCAAGTTTTTTATATCAGAAGTTTTCAATAACCAAATGAAAATACAGAAGATATTCAAGTGTGGGAAATTTAAGGGTGAAGTAGAATCACCCAGTTGACTTCTATATCAACAGAAATTAAATAGAAAGAAAAATAAATGATAATTACCAATACAGTTTTACATACTCTTATTTTGCATATAGGACATCTTCCTATGGACGACAGTATAACAGCTGCTTCAATCTCTTTTAGTCGAAAATCTTTCTATGGACAGCAGCATAACAACAACGCCACCATCACAGGAAGCAAGAGCATTCATATATACTTGTTAAAAAGATGCACATTGACAAAAAAAAGCATAGAATTTTAGGCAACCGATCAGCAGTAGAACAACTACAACGAAACATACACATTCATATATACCAAAGAAACAATGTTATTACATTTGCAGTACATAACAACAGTAAAACACAAATGGATCAACGGAGAAAGGAATATGCTAAGTCATGTACTTGTAAACAAACTAATATATAAATACCACAAATGCACAAACTATTGCTAGTACACACGCAAGCTCCCCAAGTCTCTCACAAGTGCACAACAAGATGAGGTAAGGCGCAGCAGCGCTGGCCACTGGTCGATCGGTCGACCGATGCCAGGTCGAGTTGTTGTGCGTTCGTTTATTTTTTTTCTTTTCTTTGACTGACATGAGGCATGGCACAGTAAGCGATTCAAAGCATGAGCATAGAAAAGTGATTCCAAGCATTAGTAGAGCAAGAAGATTCAAAGAGAAAGCACATCGACGAGACTCAAAGTATAGTATGTAGACATAGATGTGTGAGTGTTTACTCACCTGGATTCTCATTTCCTTCTTGCTCTCTGCTTTTCTCGCCCTAAGCTATGCATGCAACTCAGCACTTAAAGCCCAGCAACGCGATGAACGAACTTGGCATCGAAGAAGCATAGGGTTGATGCCATGCACATGCTTGAATTTGAGGATTTAAAATGATTTCTTGGATTTGATTCTTAATTAATAGACAAGAGGAGCAACTTTGTTTGAGAGAGGAAGAATTTGGGATTGATTTTGATTTGGGGAGGAAGAGTATGGGAGGAGGCAGACCCGCATAAGAGCGTAGAAATATAAGACACGAAAGGTTTTGGAGCCAAATTTTCACTTTTTCCGCCTAAAATTTCATGCTTTTGTGCTAACATTTCATGACTTACAGCCAATTTTTCATGGGTCTTTATCAAAATTTCACCAAAATTTATAAAAATGAATGTTATAAGTTATATCAACAAGTGAAAATTTATATTAAATATAATATGAATTTATTGAAATTAGTTTTTATTAAAATATTAAATATTACTTCTTAATTGTTATTAATTATAACTTATTACTTCCTAGTTATAATTGAATATTAATTATTAATTATTACATATTAATTGTTAATTTGTAAGGTTTTTATTAATTATTAATATTATCAATAATTAATTATTAAATATTAGTTATACTGATATTTAGTATGTCTCTATTACAATTGGTGAAAAAAAAGCGGTTGAATATAAGTCTCTAAAACTTCTTAAAAAAACATTATAATTATTAATTATTAATTATCAAAAATTAATTACTAAATATTAGATATTGCTTCCTAATATTTAATTTGACTATTAATTATTATTGTTTAACATTGATTTTTAGCTTTTATTATTACTATTTAATTTTTATTTAGCTAATTATTCTTATTACAAAAAGTTTATTCTTAATAATTAGTTACTATTATTCGATAGTAATTATTATTTATAAATTATCAATTAAATAGTTAGAATATAATTATTAGTTATAATTACTTCATATTTCAAACTAATTATTATTATTTAATAGTATTTATTGTTTATTATTAATTTTCTTATTAATTATTAATTACCATTATTGATTATTATATTTTTAAAATCAATTATTAAATATTAATAATTAATGTTATTTTTTATTTCTTAATTATTAGTGTTAATTATTAATTATAAAAAATTAATTCTAATTTATTAATTATTAGTTATTATATTAATTATTAATTATATTGAATAGTAATTATTAATACTAATTATTTCATATTTCAGATTAATTATTATTATTTAATAGTAATCAATATTTATTATTAATTATCGATTATTGTATTTTAAATATCAATTATTAAATATTAATAATTAATATTAATTATCAATGTTAGTTATTAATTATTAAAAATTAATTCTAATTTATTTATTATTATTTATTTAATAATTAATGATTATTATATTAATTATTAATTATATTGAATATTAGTTATTAATATTAATACTTCATATTTTAAATTAATTATTATTATATAATAGTAATTATTATTAATTATTAAGGATTGATATTTAATTACAATTATTAATTAATTACTGGTAAAAAATGTTGTAATAGACACCTATTACAACTGAAAAAAGGGTTGTTAAAAATATGCGTCTATGCAACTAGCAAAAACGGTTGTAATAGGCATCTATTACAACTGATAGAAAAAAGAGTTGTAAAAAATAGGCATCTATTATAACTAGAAAAAAAATGTTGTAACAGGGATCTATTACAACCGACAGAAAAGAAGAGTTGTTAAAAATAGACATCTATTACAACTGACAAAAAAGAAAGATTGCAATAGGCATCTATTACAACTGGCAAAAATGAAGAGTTGTTGAAAGTAAGTTTATTACAACTTTCTGAAAAAAAGAGTTGTAAAAAACCTCTATTACAACTGACAAATTGTGACAGTTGTAAAAATACAGTTGTAATGGGGACTTTTTGTTGTAGTGTTTTAATTAGTTACGAAGTGATAATAAATCATTTATAATAGTTTTATAAAAATATATATTTGACTTGAAATTATAAGAAAAACTGATATCGCTTTATCAATATAATAGCACTTTCGGTAAACAATTGCTTAATATTCATTTGTATGGTTTTATAATTCAAATGAGATTATTTTAATTAGTCAAAAATGATATGAAATTAGTTTTAAATTTTGTTTACATTTATATGTAATTTAATTTATAAGTGAAAATATGAACGAGAATCGGAAATCGGAATTCGTACAGTTTAACGTAGAGAAGTTGTGCAACGTTGTTTATATAACTTGTACACATATGACATGCACATACAAGTCACATGCATACATATACATACATATAACATATATTTATACATATACATTTACCATTTACACTTATATTTTGATGCAGCGCAACCCACAACTTTCAAAGGTATAAGTCGTACACGACTTAAGGAAGTAGACATAAGTCGTGCACGACCTAAGGAAGTGCCACGAGATAACCAAATAGCAGTGCGAGTTGAAGGCTTAAGTCGGCTACGACTTAAGGGGAAGGTTTTGAGTCGTCCACGACTCAACTGGAAACTAGAGGGAGAGATTACATTGAGTTCACGACCTAACAAAGCGGCCATAAGTCGGAAACGACTTAACGAAGATGAGGTACTAAGTTGTCTACGATTTATCGAAGTAGATGGCATAAGTCGTCCACGACTTATCGGAGTTGAAGACATAAGTCGCCCACGACTTACAGAAGGAGCAACACAAGTTGAAAAGGAGCAAGGCTTAAGTCGGCAACGACTTAAGGGAAGTGTTTTGGGTAGTGTACGACTTAACGAGACAGGTGATAAGTCGTTACAGAGTTACGACTTAAGATGAGTCGTCTGGTGTGCTTAAGGCGTGAACTGGGTTAAGTCGTGAAGTCACTATTCATAAAGTCGTCCAAGCTTAAGTCGTGTGAGGAGGCTGCTGTGATATGTGTTTAAATCGCTGCTGAGGATAAGTCGTCACCAAGCTATGATGAGTCGTTAAGTCGTCTACGACTTAAGTGTTGAGTCGTTGTATGGTATTATGTTGTATTTCTTTAAGTCGTATGTCGTCTGTACTTAAGTCGTAGGTCGAAGAATTGTGTTTTTGTATTGTAACTGTTGAGTCGGAGCTATTGATAAGTCGTCAACGACTTATGATGAGTCGTAGGTCGTAGGTGATGAGTCGGAAACGACTTAAGACTTGTGTAATTTTCTGTGGCATGTGTTGTAGCCTATAAATAGGCAAGTTGTGTCATTTTGTAAAGGTTGTTGATTTTTGAATCAAATTCTTGTTTGATTGCTTTGTGCTTTCATTTAAATTGGTAGTTGAGTGTAATCTCCTATCTCCTCTTTCGAATAATCGAGTGCGCTCGATTCAACGATTGCAGAAGCCGATTCGCGGAATCAAGTGCGCTTGATCAACGCTCGAAGAATTGAAGATCTCTCCTCACAGTATCGTGCGCGATCAACGTGTCAGAGATAGCTAGGATTCGGCATCTTCGGATCAACGAATTTGGGCATTTCAGTATCTTCCAATCCACCGATTACTACATTCATCGATCTACATTGTTTTTGTAATATCCGCTGCGTCATATTTACATAAAGTAAAAAATCAAAATATCATATATTTTTACAAAGTCAAAAAAAAAAGCAAAATACAGTTCACTCTTACACACATCAACTCACACGCATGGAGGCACAAAGGGGAGGCTTAGCCATGCTTTAGTGATGGGAAGGGGAGGGTGTAGCCGTGGGCATTTTGGTCCATGCACATTTAGATTTTTATTTTCAAAAATTTTCTATAAATACCCATCCACCCTTTCACATTTTAAACACCATTTTTCACCTTCTTCCACCTCACTTTCAAGCTTTTCAATGGCTTCTTGCCTTGGGAAATTTATGAAGAAAAATAGTGGAGAAAGAAATTAAATTAAAATAGTGTGTGTGTGTGTGTGTCTATATATATTGTCAAATCCACTTCGAAACAATCCCAAATCACTCCACTCCACCTTCCAAACTCATGGCCACCACCTCCATTGTGATAACCCAGATTTTTGGACATTGGATAATTGGATAATTAACTGATTTTAAACTATTGGGATACTGATTTTATTTAGTTAAACAAATAAAATTCTGGTAGTTAAAAATATTTGGATATATAAATGGATTTGAAACTATAATAAATGTTGAAAATTTTAAGTGTATACATATACAAGTATATAAGTGTGTATATATATGTGTATTGTGATTAGGAAGAATTGATTTGAATTCAATACAATAATTTTCAAAAGACATTTAAAGTTAAAATCTATATTTTAAAACACTAAGGATATATATTTTTTTATAATAGATTAAGCTAAGAATTAAAGGTTTTAAATACTTTCTTTTAAAAGTATAAGTAGTTTAAGCTTAAAGTGGGTATAAATAAGTTTATATTGCTTTCTTTGAGTTATATACATATAAATAAAAAGAAAGTTAAAAATATATAATATAAAAACACATGAATGCATGCATAAAAACAAAAAAATAAATATAATATTTGTGGTTGACATTTGTAGCTTGAGACAACATGCAAATTTACAAGTGGCCTTAGTTTTTCTTTAAATTGAAATATATATAAATAAAAGTGTTTTTAGAAACCAGGTTAATACATATTCATTTTCATCTCTCTCTTTTCATTCCTTTTTCTTTTATCTCCTTCTAAACTAAAAACTAAAAAGGAAATCGAAACCTGTTCAAGTCTTCAAACTGAACTAAAGCAAAGTAAGATCAATATAATCAAACAACTTCCAATTCAACTGAAGTAAGCAAGATTTTGGCTTCTAATTTCAGTTCAAAATAAAGATTCCAGATCAAAGGGAAAAGCTCTATCCTCTGTTATCCAAATACAGGTGAGTAAACCCCTTTCAAAAGCTAAATCTGGGTTATACTTTGATGCATATGCTAAATATGTGAAGTAATGTTGTAAATATGATTTGCATGGATGTATTTTGTTTGAAAAATAGCTGAATTACTGAGTATATACATATGTGCATGTCTGTGTATAAATATCTGGCCTCTGTTTGATTCTAACAGACTAAACCAAGTTTAAAAATCTATATCTCTAAATCTAATTCAAATCTGGTTATGTTGTAAACTAAGAAAACGTTTATTTTTTTGTGTAGTTTAAGTTAAAAATAATTCTATGAATAGATTATGCTTTGTAGTTAACTAATGATAAGTTTTACAGTGAATAACCAAATTTGGTGAAAATTTAATGTATTTAAAACAAGGATTCAAGCATGCTATTTGGATTCTTTTATAGAAATAGGAATTTTAGAAGTAAAATTGTGATTTTTAGTAGTTCATAATGTAAGAGATTTTAAGATGACCAATTTCTCTTTAAAAATTAATTTCACCGCCGTGGGTGGAGGAGGCATCGGGACGGCGACACTGGGAGGTGCGCATGGACATGGTGATGAGCTCGACCGTGGCCATTTGTTGGATTAAGGCTTGGATTGGGTTGGGCGATGGATTTTAGGGTTTCGAACCAGTTTTGGGTTGCCTGAATTTGCGAGGCCACCGTGATGTCTCTGGATGATCGGAGTGTATGTGACTTGGGGAAAGGCAGCGTGGAAGGTCGGCAGAGGTGTGGCCAAAGTTTCTTGGTCGCTGGTGAACGGAGGCGCCGGAATGAGGAAGTTTTAGGTGGTCGGGTATGTCCAGTTTTGGTTCTAGGTTGAGTTGAATAGCTCGATTCCAATTTCTAGCATGATCGAGGCTCTGGGTGGTCGTAATCAAGTGAGAAGATCGTAGTCGACTTGTCGGCGTCAGCATCGATGGTCGGAGCATCGTAGATGAACTGTGCACGTGCACGCTCAAACTTGTGTATCTGGGTTTAAGAGTTTTGGGAAGAAGAAGCAGTTCCTCTCGGGTCGAACCAGAAGTATGACGCGTAAAAACTCGAAGCAAAAGAAATATGGGTAACTCGAAGTAAGGCTCGGGTATTTTGGGATTTAACTCGAAGTTATCTCGGGTTTAATATTTTTGCAGTTTTAAAATTTTAAATTAAACAAGTTTTGAAAGTTAAAGATTTCTTACTTAATTCTTTTATATGATGAATGTCTAATTAAGTTGGAATGTACTAAAAGGTTTAAATATATATATATATATATTATTTTTGAGTTTAAAGTGTTTTTAATATATAACCTTTGTTTTTTTTAAAAGTTTATTTTTTTATAAACTTAATATTGTGATTAAGTTATTGATTAAAGAATAATTAATTAAAGGGTAATTAATTTATGTGATTAATTAATTTAGTAATTAATTTGAGGGTAATTAATTTAAGGTGAATTAATTAAAGTTTAATTAATTTATGATTGATAGATAATTACTTAATGAAAGTGATTAAGGATTAATTAATTAATAATTAAGGGGTAATTAATTAGGTAATTAAAGATTAATTAATTGATATGTAAGGTAACCAAGGAATGATTAATTAATTAAATGGTTTGTAGTTAATTAATGATTGATGAAGAGGGTTAAGTGATTAATTCTTAAGTAATTACTTTAATTAAGTAATTAGAGAAACATTAATTAATGTGATTAATTAATTCAAGAGATTAATTAAAAGTTAATGTGAATGGTTAAGGCTAATTAATCTATGGGGTAATTAAGGGTTAATTACTTAATATAATTAAAGGATAATTAATCAAGGATGATTAATTAAGATGGATGATTAAAGAATGATTTATTAATTGGATTGTAATTAATAAATGTTGAGTATGCAGGAATAAGGTAATCTAAATGATAAAGTTGATAATTAATTTAATTGGAAATTAATTAAATTAATTTGGAATTATATATCTAATAAAATCTTGTTATGGATGGTTGAATGATAATTGGATGACTTGGATTGATTTTATCTCTAATAGGCGATTGAGATGTGCTGTGATATGAATGGGTTAAACTGTGATAATGTAGGTTACCTATCTGAGTTGAATTGTTGCAAGATATCCTGGATTTGAATTGTATTGTTTAAAACTTAACAACTTGGATTAGAGATGACATTGAATTCGAAGAGACCGGGGCCGGGTATCAGTAAATACCCAAAACCACTTCGATTCTTTATAAATGTGAATTTGGAAGCAAACAATGAAATAAGCTATGTATCATGGATATTTAAAACTGATAACAATTCTTGGATATTGTTTTGAGATAAATGATTGACTTAAATAAGATTAGAACTCGTAGAAAAGTACGAGTTACCCTGGTAATTCACTTAAGTTATATAGCTTGGTATTTCATATTATGGGTTTACTCACGCTGGTTTCCAGCCTGACCCGGGTGTTACTTTGATGTAATGCTCGGGTCAGACCGAGTATTACAGATTTCCAGATAAGGACGTTCTGGAGCTCAGGAAGCGAGCTGGATGGCAGGAACGTATGGAGTGTATTCCACTGTGATATATTGTAGTTGTTTGGGACATGTTAATTGTATTTGTCCAGTGATTTGTGTATATGTTGTAACTCTGATGTATTTATGGAAATTAACAAATACAGTTTTCTTTGTATAACTGATATTATTATTTGATATTGTATTTTGATCCGCTGCGAATGTGAGAATCTGTGTCTTGTTCTGTTTCTTTCTTCTATCTCTTTTCTTTTTCTCCTAACTATCTGGAATTTTCGGTTTCGAAAATCCCGGGTCGTTACATTTGGTATCAGAGCGAAGGTTAAGCGAGAACCTTGGCTCTGGTGGGATTTACTCATTAAGGATAGGGTCAATAGTACCCTAGAATGAGTTGAGAGTATTATATATGAGAGCGTACTTGTTATTTTCTTATATAAAGATTTTAAAATGGTTTTAAAAATAAATGATTTTTTATATAAGTTTATCTTTTGATATATAAAGAAATAATTTTTCTAATTATTAAATAAAAAAAATTGGTTGTTGAATCATTGGAATAAAATAAAATAATAAGAATTAAGTGGTAATAGTAATACAACCAAATTAAAATTGAATGAAGATCAGTTTGAAATGGATCCAAACTGAAATTAAAATCTTGAATTTGTAGAAGTGTTATCAGAATAAAGATAATAATGAATTGGTTTCCAGATATGATTATCTTGGTTATTATCATAAATGGTTGTTGTGTTTAATAATGAAATGTTTTAGGGAAGTAAACTTTTAGGTGAGTATGACTTATAAATTGGAATTGAAGATAATTTAAATTTGTGAAGTTCTAAATCTAAATCCAAAAAACTTGAAATTGTTTTAAAGAAATTTGTTTTGAATTAAAACCAAAGGTGGTTTAAAAATTTAAGGTATAACTTGGTGTGTAAAGGAAATAAAAATGTATAAATGAGGATATACATAATATCAAAGATGATTTGAAATAAACTCTAAGTGTTGAGTTTTAAATTTTTTCCTTGGAATGTGATATGAAAACCCAAAGTGATAAGTTTTTGAACTTATAAGTGGAAAGATTATTAATATGAAGTTTAAAATTTGAAATTAATCCAAATTGATTTGAAATAATTTGGAATTGTGATTAAAGTTGAATAAGTTTAAAAATCAAATGGAATTTGATTTGAATTTGGAAAGGAATTAAGGTTAATTCAACTTGAATTGGGATTAAATCAATTTCAATGGAAATTGAAGTATTGAGTCAATTTAAATGGAAGTGGAAATTTAAATTGAATTGATGGGAAATTAATTGGAAATGGAGATTGGTAAATTAAATAGTTTGGCTCTGAATTATTTTCAAAATAAATTGTTTTAATACAAATATATTTTTACAAACTATTTACTATACAATCTTTCTTCTTAAACCCCAAACTATTTTACACTTATTTTGCAATTATTTTGGAACTATTTAACTATTTTGAAACTGTCTTATAAACTAATTACTATTTTTCAGTTACTTATATCTAATCACTATTTTAAAAACTATTTTGCAATTATCTAACTATTTTATACCTACTTAACTATTTTACAGCTATTTTACAAACTAACAACTATTTTTCAACTACTTATCTATTTAAAACTTTTTCAAGCTATTTTTTTAAATTTAAATAGGTCAGAGTTCAAACTGTTTGTAATTGAAGTAATAACTCAATTGGAAATGGAAGCAATTGAGAATAAGTGAATGGAATTAAGGAAATGTGAATAGAAAAGAGAATTGATTTGGCTAATAACCAATAAAGATAAATACGTAGGATATACGTATATTATCCTATTCGCATAGTGATTTGATCCAGATTCGAGCATAGAATTTCGAGATAGTATTATCGATCCGAGTTTGGATTTTTCGCTCGATTTTCGACGGCGAACCTGGATATGGATTGTTGATTGGTTCTGGATATTCTCTATCATAGTTGTGACTATGCAAGGAGAATGACGGTTTCTGATCAAGAAACCAGATTTGAGTCCGCACTAGAAAGTCGGGTGGACGATACTAGTTCGGAAGAGAAATTGTGTGATCGAGTGAGCGATCAGATTGATATTGCATACGGATGATATGTGTACATCGTACGGGTTTGAATGAAATTGATATTGAAAATTTGTGGATAAAAACTGTAAAATGGTTTTGAAATAGAAGGGTATATTCTGAGAAATAAATGATGAATAAAATGTGAGTTGAATATTTCTATGATTAGAACTCATTTTATAAAAAAGTGATATGGTTAATAACTTTATAAAAGAGTAATCAAATTTGAATATTTGATGTGGAATAAACAAAGTTGTGTATAAGATAAATCTTCCCTTGTTGAATCTATTGCCAGAAGAAAAAGGGTTTTGAAAATATTTGAAGTATAAAAGAGGTTTTATACAAGTTTGAAGTGATTTAAAGATTTTTAAAAGATTTTTAAAAGTTATATATCTCTATATATATAAGGGATTTTATGGGAATGATTTTGGAAAAGGTTTTGGGAACTTATGGATTTCTAAAAAGGCTTTTAATTTTTGGAAAAAATCGATTTTGGGAATTTGGAAAGCCTAGTTTGAGAATTATCGATTTTGGAAATCGATTTTGTGTAAAGGAGATTTTGATATAAATCATAAAGGGTATGATTTGAAGATACTATAAGTGTATAGTATAAAGTGTTTTGAGAATAGCTCTGGGGAAAAAGGTGCTCCCTTGAAATGAACTTCTCAGGAGTGCCACTAGGTGGTACTGCCTTGAGCCCCAAGGGGGGTTTCTAAAGTTGATCCTGTGAGGAGTCCGGACAAAACTAGTTCCTTAGGATTATTTGTGTAGCGAAAGTCGAGGGGCTGGTGCCCACAGAGGCATTTGGGTTATGCTGCGACGACAGTTTAACTCGATGTCACTGCGATCTACTATAGACCATAGCGAAAGTCGTGTGTGCCGCTGAGAGCCAACAGTCTATGTTTGATTTTATATCGGTAGACTGCGACACTATGGTAACATAGCGAAAGTCATGTGTGCCGATGAAAGCCACAGTCTGCGTTTGATTTTATATCGGTAGACTGCGACCTATGTAGGAGTGGAGAAGTTTCATTTTGACAGCGAAAATCGTGTGTGCCGCTGAGAGCCAACAGTTACATGGACTTTTGCTGCGACGGCAACGTAACCCTGGAATGTAACTGCGATCTGTTGTGGGTTCCATGGTGTAATCAGTTACATGGACTTTTGCTGCGATGGCAAAGTAACCCGGGATGTAACTGTGACCATGGATGGGGGTGATGATTTCCAGAGCATTCTCACCAAAAATACTTCCTCTATTTTCAAAAACGTTTTCGATATTTTCAAATAAAGTATTTTCTAAATATTTTCACTAGGTGTTGAAAATGAGTCTGCTAAGTACTTATAGATTTTCAGTCTTACGCCTGATCAACGTATGACCGAATTTCGGTGAGAACGAGGATGGACTGGTTGAGACATCGAGTTATAAAAAGTATTTTTATAAAAACTATTTTTGTAATACTATATAGATTTTAAAGTGTTTAAAGAGTAATTTAAATGATAATGAACATTTTAAAAAATTATGGCTTCATTCCTTTTCGAGGACGAAAAGATTTAAAGGGGGGAGGAATGTGATAACCCGAATTTTTGGACATCGGATAATTGGATAATTAACTGATTTTAAACTATTGGGATACTGATTTTATTTAGTTAAACAAATAAAATTCTGGTAGTTAAAAATATTTGGATATATAAATGGATTTGAAACTATAATAAATGTTGAAAATTTTAAGTGTATACATATACAAGTATATAAGTGTGTGTGTGTGTATATGTGTATTGTGATTAGGAAGAATTGATTTGAATTCAATACAATAATTTTCAAAAGACATTTAAAGTTAAAATCTATATTTTAAAACACTAAGGATATATATATTTTTATAATAGATTAATATGACGACCGCCCATGACCCCTGCACTAAACATAGAAATAGTGCGCTGATGAGTGTGCCAGGCAGCCATGGATGATCGTCGGGGTAAGTTAAAACAGCAGAATCTATCGTATTACTCACAGCGCATGGATAAAATACAATAGAGAATATATATAGTGAAGCTTCACAAAATAGAATCTCATCTATTAAGCTTCATAATAGTTGAATACAACATCTGAATAGTCAATACATCAAGCCTCACTACATATCACTCGGAGAATTATACAAGCAGCGGAACATCCAGTACATATAGTAAGAACCTCGCTACATATCGACGATAATATCCTGCTAATCCAAGAAAACTTCTCACATCAGATGCATTCTTAGGTCTACCCCAATCCTGGATTGCTGCTATCTTGGCGGGATCAACCGCTATTCCACTTCCAGAGATAATATGGCCTAAGAACCTCACTTCGCTCTTCCAGAAGTGACACTTCGAAAACTTAGCCTTCAGCTGATGTTTCCGTAAGATTTCCAAAACAATACGCAAGTGCGTCTTGTGCTCTTCTTCAGTTCTGGAATAAATCAAAATATCATCCACGAACACTAGTACGAACTTGTTCAACTGATCTCTGAACACTCTATTCATAAGATTCACAAAATATGCTGGCGCATTGGTTAATCCAAACGGCATTACCAGCCACTCAAAGAAACCGGATGGTGTCCTGATAGCAGTCTTCGGCACACTATCCTTAGCCACTCTTAACTGGTGAAATCCCGTTGCCAAATCCATCTGAGAAAACACCTTAGCTTCGTGAAGCTGATCAAACAAGTCATCTATTCTCGGCAATGAATACTTGTTCTTCTTAGTCACTTTATTCAGCTCACGATAATCCACACACAACCTCAACGATCTATCAACGATATCTGGTTCTAAACCCAACCGGCCGACAAGTTCATTACAAACAAAAGAATGCGACGCCCCAGTATCGAATAACACTCTAACTGGAACACCACATATGGAAAGAGTACCTTGAACCACCACACTCTTTCCTTTCTCTTCAGCGGTAGGAGCTTTTGAAGATGATGGAATAGCCCCCAAAGCATAAGCTTGCACAATCTGCTTGTCCTTTCACGGTTCTGGACAATTCCACTTGATATGCCCCGGCTTGTCACAGTTGTGGCACTTCACCGGCACCTTCGGATTCTTGCAATCTCTGGAGAAATGGCCCTTCTGCTGGCAATTGTAGCAGGTCACTTCGCCCTTCGGCTTCTTCTGGCCATCCTTACCCTTTTGCTGCTACTGCTTCCTCTTCTTGTTTCCACCCTGCTGTGGTTTAGACTCTTCCTTGGTCACAGCAACAACAGATCCTTCTTTAGGAAACAGATTTTCGTGCCTGAGAGCTTTCTCCACAAGCTTCTCAAATGGATCGTCTAAATGATCCACCAACTGCCTCCCAAGATAATTGTCCAAGCCTGTCACAAACTTCTCATTCTTCTGGTATGAAAATTCAATATACGACCGGGCATACTTGGACAAGGCTTCAAACTCGGAAACATACTCAAGAACTGGTCTTCCACCTTGCTTGAGCTCCACAAACTTCTTGAACAGAACAGATTTCTGAGCTGTAGAAATGAACTTAGCTTCAAATCTGGCTTGGAATTGCTCCTAAGTAATTTCTTCCTCCGGAGTATCAATGGTGATAGAGTTCCACCAGTCAGAAGCTCTCCCTTGAAGCTGTCTTGATGCGAGCTTCCTTTTGGTTGCATCCTCGATTCCCAAGTCACCAAAGATCCTTCTACAAGCATCTATCCATCTCTGGACTTCAATGGTTGACTCTGTTCCCAAGAAAATCTTCCCTCCAAGAGCAGTATAGTCTTTACACAGCTTAGCAAAATCCACCGGTTTTGGAGTTTGAACTTGAACTCCAACATCTACTGATGGCCCCGGAGCTGGCATCCTTCTCATGATCTCATCATAGCCTCGAACATAGCAGCATAATCAGCAGCCCCCTCAGCAGCACAGCCTTCCCTAGCAGCTGGTCTCCCTCTTCGACTCATTCCTAATATCTATAAAAGAAATGATTAACACACCTTGAGAAACAACTGCATAAGGAATTCAAATCCTTCTAAGCTACTATATATATATATAGTAATCATCCATCAAAATACAATTACGTCTCTCATACGTAGTTACGTCAGCGAGCGTTGGCTAAAATCGATTAATCAAAGCTCTGATACCAAATGTGACGACCGCCCATGACCCCTGCACTAAACATAGAAATAGTGCGCTGATGAGTGTGCCAGGCATCCATGGATGATCGTCGGGGTAAGTTAAAACAGCAGAATCTATCGTATTACTCACAGCGCATGGATAAAATACAATAGAGAATATATATAGTGAAGCTTCACAAAATAGAATCTCATCTATTAAGCTTCATAATAGTTGAATACAACATCTGAATAGTCAATACATCAAGCCTCACTACATATCACTCAGAGAATTATACAAGCAGCGGAACATCCAGTACATATAGTAAGAAAATAATATGCAAGCCTCCAGCTCGTCTTCATCATCAGCATTGTTGGAAACTAAGAACAGCACCTGTCACCTGCTACCTAGTCTGCCCATCCCAAAATGGATGAACAACCCAAGGTAATAAGAGTTGAACATAAAACCTTGAGTCAGACAACAGTCTTAGTGAGCGGTAAATTAACTAACAACATACCAAAAGAGCATAAAGGTAAAAGGAATAGGAATCCAACCCTCCCACTCCACCTCTTTCTACAGTGATAGCCCCCAGACACACTAAGCAGAAGTAAACATAGCAAAGCAACATTTAAAGTAAAGCAATTATCACTCGAGTCAAGGTCAATGTTTTCCAAGTACAAACCCCCAAGGCCTAAACCAAGATCAGATAAGCACCCAGAAAATATTACTCTTGAGACCGAATGACGATATAACCAAACATCCATGACTCTGGCTATCACTGTTATCTTTGCTTCGATACCACCGTTAATGGAATGACCGGCACATTCTTTCAGCCGTCCGTCAAGGGTTAATGGTAACCTCGGTTCTAGACAAAACTCTGCACGTCGTCGCAGCCCGTGCCTAGGACTATCGAATCTGCCCAGAGTACTCGACTACCAACTGTAGTCTTTTGGGACTATCGAATCTGCCCAGCGTACTCTTGCTTTGAGCCTGCTAGAACCTTCAACGACGATGAAATCTCAGCCTTCTAGTCATCATCCTCGACGACTATTCTCATACTAGCTCAAGCGCCTCTCGAGCTAACCATTATCCTCAAACTCGGACCATTTCACCGAGTCATCAACATGCTTGGAATGATCCCGTCTGGATTAAACCAAGGCTATCTCACATCATGCCTCGCTTCATCTTATCATAGCAAAGCCTCATCTCAACATCATCATCAAATCTATCCATATGAGCTTTATCATCCGCGTCATATGCCACGAGCAGCTTTTCTTATTCAAGAGCCTTTCCCTTAGCTTTTGAATCATCTTCGACCAACTTGTCCAAATCAAATTAATCAATCAACTAATTTATAACAATCAATCAAATCAATCATTAATCCAAGTAATCAAACATTCAAACATAATCTAATAAACAATTATAACAATAATGGCAATCTTGTAAATAAAGAGTCCAAATCTAACAAGTATGAATCATGAGCAATATCTCTACAACTTGATGAATGAACTTGCATAGATTAACATATAGTAAAATGGATGTCAAATCATCATGAACAATGGATCTATATTTAAGTTTACGAAAAATGCATGAAATCACTATTTTAAACACATAATCAAGCCACCAATCCGATATACTCCTTTGGATCCGTGTGAGAGATAACCACCACTCACCTTATTATGTAAATAGTTCATGCTATGTGATACGCGCGCGCGTGTGGATGAAAAAATAACTTTACAATCTCTGTTAGTATTTTGTTGTATATATATTTTTAAGGATTTATGAATGAATTAATGAATATTGCGCAATTAAATGTATTTAACTTTTTTAAATCAATGATCAACTTAAGTAATTAAATATAAGGAGAAAAATAAGAAGAGCTTTGTATCTAATTGTAGTTAAGAAGAGCATCTTATAATCAACATATCTACACGTGAACTTCATCCATTATCCTAGATTTCAATTATTAAACCTTTTTTAACTTTGCATTTAATCGTAAATTTTATGTTTTTATAGGAGGGTTATGTGTACAACTTCGATAATTGTAAAATAATATTATATAGCATTAAATTGAGTTATGAGTTTGGTAAGTTCTAATACCATGTTGAAAATGAGAATAGCATAACCTAATTTTTATTAGTATAATCCATGCTTTCACATCGTAATGCTGTAAAGTCTAAATTTATCCTTTAAAGATTGTAAAAAATGAAATTTTCTAATGCAATGTATGATTATTATTTTTTGAGATAAATGAATTATAAATTAAAAGAATTATTATTATTTATGTTTACATTTTTTGTTAATGTGATTTATATATCTTTATGTATGAATAAAAATGTTATTTTTATCATCTTTTCTTATAAAAAACGATTATATCCACACATCCAGGTGGATTTGCATTTGATCGATTAACCACATTTTTGCAGTGTAGCCTTTACAAAGCAAATTTTAACATTACCTGAAGAATTATTCCATGTCAATTATGCATATCACATCAATACAAAATATTATGCATAGCTTTACACAAATATAGTATATGCATCATTCATGTACATGTAAATAAATTTGCTAGCATAAGAGAATAATAAGAACCCAAGTCACATTGAATGCACATATATTGGATATTTTGTTATTGAATACATATGTAAGGGATAGTTTGAAATGTAAATGTTAACAGAATACATATGTAAGTCACATGTTATCACATTGAATGCGTTGATCATTCAAAATTTACCATTCTCCTTGCAACCGAGTTGACCACTTCTAAGCTTGCTCAAGGAAATAGAAAAAAGCCATAACAAATAAAAATGAGTTATCAAATGCATACTTTTTCTACGAAGCATACTTAGTACTTAAGAAAACTTTAATATAATATTCATGCATCCTAACTCTGCTGACTCCATAGAGTGCATTAAATAAACAAATGGAATTGAACAATTCGAGCATATAGAAAGTGAAATCAGTTCCTATTGGGATCCCTCCTTAATTTGAGAGTTTCTAGAAAATTCTAGATCTTTCTAGAGAAGTATAGAATTTTCTAGAACGTTCCGGAGAACTCTCTAGAAGCTTGTGGAAGAGTGTGGAACCCTCTGGAATATTCTAGAGATGTGTGGAACCTTTCGGAACCTTACGGAAGAGTATAGAAGGATGTAGAAAGGAATGAAAGAGTGTAGAGATTCCTAGAGAGTGTATGCATTCTAGAGAATCAATCTTCACCCTTGGATACAAGTAATCTCCACCATTCATTGTGGATGTTGAGTAGTATAAATAGGGGTAGGAGCCTTCATTCTTAATCAATCAAAAAAAAAGAAGAAATATCCAAGAATTATAAAAGAGAGCCTCTTTGAGAGAGAAAGAGAGATAGCTTGGGAAGTCTCTATCCTCAAGCTTGAGTGAGCCACCGAGTGTGAGTTGCTTTTGTAATCATATTTTTGTAATCCTACTATTCTTTGGTATAGTGGAAGAATCTCCATATTGGAGAATTATAAACTCTTGTGCTCCCATTACTACTTTCAATCTTAAAGTGCCTATCTTAACTTCACGAGGTGGGAAAGCCCGAGATTTCCCAACAGTGGTATCAGAGCCAGGTTCATTCGTAGCCGTAATCAAGCTCATGCAAGTTCAAAGTGGAGGATAATGTCGCTCATGATGGAGACATGTTCAAGCTCACAGCCAACAACTACTCCTATTGGAAGCCGATGATGGAGGACCACTTGTATTGCAAGGATTTGCATGAGCCCATCATCTACAAGGACAAGGTAGAAGGAAAGAGTGATGCTCAGTGGGAACTATTGAACCGGAAGGCTGCTGCTATGATTCGTAAGTACATTGACAAAACTCTCTTCGAGCATGTTTCTACTTATACAAATGCTTATGAATTATGGACAAAACTTGAGTCCATGATTTAGAAGAAAACGCCTCGTAACAAGGCTAATTTAGCTCGACGATTGGTGAAGTTGGAGTATAAGGATGGTCATAGTATGATTGAGCACTTGAATAATTTCAAGGGGCTCGTAAATCAACTAACAAAAATTGATATGAAGATTGATGATGAGTTACAAGCCCTTCTACTCCTTAGTTCCTTACCGGAAAGCTGGGACACACTCGTAGTTACACTTAGTAACTCAGCTCCGGAAGGAAAGCTAACCATGGATACCATCAGTGACAGTCTTCTTGGTGAAGAAGCAAGGAGAATGGAATGAGGTGAGTCTATCCATCCCAAAGCAAATGTTGTTGAGAATCAAGGTAGGAATGAAACTCGTGGACGTAGTAAGAGCCGAGATCTGCATCAATCTCAAGGTAGATCCAAGTCACGCTCGAAGATTGCATGCTATTACTGTGGAAGGATGGGTCACAAGAAAATGGAATGTCGATCCTTCAAGAAAGACCAAAAGGACGGTAATGTTAAGCCAAACCAAATAAGCCCAACGAAGAAGCAAGAAGAGAAGAGTACTACTGCCATAGTATTAAAAGAAGATCTACTATATCTTGTTGGTGAAGGTAACATTCTAAACATTGCTTATGATGAGAGTTCTTGGATAGTTGATTCTGGTGCTTCCTTCCATGTTACTCCACATAAAAGCTTCTTCTCATCCTACCAAAGCGGTGACTTTGGTATGGTGCAAATGGGAAATCAAGATAGGAGCAAGATCGTTGGGATAGGCGACATCATTCTGACAACAAGCACCGGGTGCAAGCTTGTTTTGAAAGATGCGAGGCATGTCCCGGCCATGCGCCTCAATCTTATCTCCACCGGAAAGCTAGATGATGATGATCTGATGAATTGCTTTGGTGAAGGAAAGTAGAAGCTCACCAAAGGAAGTTTAATAATGGCTTGAGGAAAGAAGGTAGGATCATTGTACATAATGCAAGCTAAGCTCTGCAAAGGAGAGGTAAACATCACCACTGATGATATCGACACATGGCATAAACGACTTGGGCACATCAGTGAGAAGGGTCTTCACATACTTGCTCGAAAACAACTCCTCCCTGACGTGAAAGGTAAACCACTCGATCCTTGTGCTCATTGTTTAACTGGAAAACAACACAGAGTTGCCTTCCAAAGATCTTCTCAACCCACAAGGAGAAAGAACATTCTAGACCTCGTGCACACCGACGTGTGTTCGATGTCTGAGAGATCCATTGGTGGTGCTTTACATTTTCTCACCTTCATTGATGATCATTCAAGGAAAGTGTGGTTGCATGTAACGACCCTAGATTTTAATTAATTTAAATTGATAATTAAATGAATTTTTGAATAAAAAATTGTAAAATTAAATTAATAAATGGAAGCGAGTTTCCCCGATCGTAATAAATTTGATATAAATCATTTAAATTTAAATATGTTGTAAATATTGTATATATGTGAATATATATGTATTTGAGCATATATGAAGAAATTTGAGATTTATAAATAATAGAAATAATTAGTATTAAATTTAGAAATAACATTCAACTACAATTCAAAAATGTAAAACAAGAAACATATATTTGCATAGCACTAAGAAAATTGCCAGCTTTCAAAATAAAATCTACATAGTTAAGAAAGAAATAATAACTTGTTAGAAAGTAAGCATAGGATAGGTATGAATACAAGTGGTTCGAATATGATAACCATGTAGTCTTGAGGACAACTAAATCAAAAAGAATATGTAGGCTGTAAAGTAAACAAACAATATTAAATAGGTATGTAAGTGTACATTATAGGCAAGGTCATTTAATGCTAGTAAGGAAAACATCTTTTATAGTACATGAACACACGATTTCAGCCTCCAAGCTAATAAAACTATCCCTGATAATTGTACAAAGTGTACACTGTTTTGTATAAAGTATGATATGCATAAGGTACATTAGCATTTAATGCTTACCATCCTAGCACAAAACAAAGCCTGTTCGAAAATGCTTTCAACCCCCAAAGAAAATAAAAATCTCTGATTCATTTGTACTAACTAGGATTATTTGTATTGTTCAAACCATACCCTATTTTATAAACAAATATCACCTGTACAAAATGAAGTATCAACCAGTGAGCCTTCTTTTCTATATCCATCATCTTCATCGGTTCGTTCATTTTTACTGAGAAAAATTTATTCTAAAAACAAGCTTCATCTCAAACTTAAAACAAACAAACTTCAATCTAAAACAAAAGAAAACCAGAAATGAAAAATCAAAACAGAAAATTCAAAAGTCTTCAACCTGGAAGCTTTAAACAAATCAAGCATGAAAGTTCCTGGCTAAGATTCTTCTTTGCTTCTCTATCCAAAATCATCAAAATATGCTACTTTGTTCCACTACAAGGTGAGCAACTTTAGTCTTTAAAACCATTTCTTTGAATCCAATGTTTGAGAATCTGTGAGTAAACTAACCTTGAACTAGCTATAATGTCTTGATGTTATTGTTTGTATGAATGTTAAGATGCTTGCATGTTTGTGTATAATCTATATATGTATATATTGAATACATATTTTTTTATAGGCATCTGCTTCTCTGTTAAACATTCATAGGTTAAAGAACAGCATGTAAGAAAAGAAAAAAATCTATATCTCCCTAAATAAGCATTTTTTTGATTTTGATTCTTAAATTAGGATAGTAGATAATGTTTTGCTTGTATGAATTTGTGTATGCATGTGAGTGTCTGAGAAATGTTCGTGCATATATTCTCCTCCGTTTAAAGTTGTAAATTCAAACTCAATAGGAAAAAAAATTAGTATCTTCCCAATCCAATTAATATTAGACTTTGATGTCTAAATGAAAGTTGCTTGTTATTGTATGATAATGGATTTAAAAATAGTTCCTGGGTTTTAAATTTAACTAATTATTTTTAAAATCTTAAATAATAGTGGAAGCCTTATATGGGTTAAAATCAACTATTTTAATTTTCAAATTGGGATACAGGAATGAATTCGTGACTGGAAATCATGAATTTTAATACTCATTTCATGATTTTTAGTTCAATAATTCTTGGGCATTCTCGTGTTGTCCATTTTTTGGCATTTGGGTTGATTGCCGATGAACGACATGGTGGAGTGGTTCGATTTTTGGACTAGAGGTGGTCTGATTGATGGAGAGTGCAGGAAAAATGCAGGTGGATTTTATCGTTGGTTGAGACAATGGAATTTTAGTGATTTAGGGTTCGGTGGTCGTTTAGGAACGAGGTGGTTTGCAGGGCAATGGCGATGGCCATTGGGAATCGGAGTCGATCGCAATAATGGGGATGGCTGCTGGAAGGTTCGACGAAGCTTTAGTGATGATGGCAGGACTTCTCAAGGTCGGAGGCGATGGGGAGGTGCGAATTTCCAGCAGTAATGGTTTCTGCGCTTGGTCGAGGATGTTCGTTTTTGCATCGTCGGGTTTTCATTCGATTGGGGTTTTCCTTTATGGTCGTGTAGGTTCGTGGGGTTGTTGGGGATGGTCGCGACCATCGCCAGAGGTCGGCGACGATGTTTCAGGTGCACCATGTGCACGTTGAACTGGGAAGAAATGGGTTGTTTTGTTGCTTTTGTATTAAGAAGACGAAGCAGACTAGAAGAAGGTCTCGGGAATGTGGTCTGTTGGCTCGAGATTGCTACTGGGTTCATTCGCGTGAGTATAACAGTTTTATAATTTAAAAACAAAGTTAAAAAGAAGAAGAAAGGTTTTTCGCGGGGGAAATAATGGTTGGGCTCGGGATTTTGTTTGATTTGCTCGAGTTTGTCTCGGGTAAGGGTTGTAACGGTTTAAGTTTGAAAATAAAACAAGTTTTCCAAATTTAAATCAAATCAAGTTTAAACACCTTCTTGATTAATTCATTTAAAATAATAAATGTTTAAACAAGTTTAAAGGTTTAAAAGTATATTTCATTTTAAATGAATTTGTTAACCAATAAAATGTTTAAAACCTTATTTATATAAATTCTTCTATAAAAGTTTTCTTTAATATTTGAATGAAGAGTTATATAAATTTGTTTAACTTAAATATGCAAGTTAAATGATTAATTAATGTGATTTATTTAAGTTAATTAATTAATTAGATTAAATTAATTAAGGATAATCATTTATGGAATTGGTTAAGTAAAATTACTTAATTGAAAGTAATTAAATAAATGATTAAAATTTATTAATTAAATGATTAAAGTATAATTGCTCGATGTAATTAACTTGTAATTAGAGATAATCAATTTAGAAATTAATTAAAGGTTAATTAATTAATGAAGGTGATTAAGGAAGGATAATAAATTGAGGAATAATTAATTAAAGGAATTAATTGAAGATAATTGATTTAATGGTGGGTTAAATAATTAAAGGTTAGTTATTTAATGATTAAAGGTTGATTGATTTATTTATTAAGGTTGATAAATTAATGACTAAAGGATAATAAATTAAAATGGGTTGTAATTTATTAATGTTAATTAAACCAGGATTAGTGTCTAATCTAATTTAATTTAATCAGGTAAATAAATTGACCTTACTTATGGATGATTGGATTTGACTAAATGATTGAATTGTTTGATATCTCTGATCTGTGATGCTGTGTGATATGTGCTGAGCTGTTATATCTGTGATGTATATATTGTTATATGAATATGCAACCCCTTGACCCATAGAACGGCACTTGAATTTCGATGCGACAGGGAGTCGGATTCCAGTTGGTTATCCGAAACCCACATCGAATTGTAATAATGAATCTTTGTGACCGATAAATTTATTTATCTATGAATCTATGAATGAAGATAAGCGTTATCGATTATACCGCTTATCGATATATCTGTAATGATTGATATTGCACTATTGTGTGTAAAACCCTTGGACTACACCATACACACACAAATATGGATTTCACGTGGAAATCGGTTAAGTCACAGATGATTTAAATTTGATGTTTTTGAAATTGAAATTTTAATTTCAATTGATTTTGAAATTAGAAATTTGGGTTTAAAAGTGAAAAGCTTTTGAAATGGAGTTTCAAAGATAAGACTTATTTTTGAATAACTTGATAAAGTTTTGAAGTTTAAATAATTTGATTTAAACTTAAATTCAAGATTTGAAATTGAATTCTATGATTTGAAACTAGAGATTAAAGATGTTATACCCGTTATATAAGGGTTAAACTATTTTAAAAGTATTGATTTGGAATGTGAATATAATTCAAGGTCTTTAATTCGTGCAAATATAATTGGATTTTTCTGAAACGAAAACTATTTGTTTTCAAATAATACCAGCTTTCATATAAGAAGTGAACTTCCAATTTGTGTTGAAAGGTTTCAAATTTTAAAATGAAATTGAAATGTTTTGAAAGGCTATGAATGAATTGTTTTTGAAAGCTATGAATTGAATCTGTTTATTTTTAACAGATTTAAAATGATGATTTGTTTAACCCATTCGAAATGAAATTGTTTTGAAAGCTATAAGTTGAATCTTTGTTTTAAAGATTTAACGAGTTAATCCAATTGAAACGGAAATTGTTTTGAAAACTGTGAATGAATCTTTGTGAAAATTAAGTGAACTTTGTGAATTTAATCTTTTTGTTTAAAAGGATTAAAATGGTAATTTGTTAAACCATTTGAAAAGAAAGATTTTGGGTAATAAGTTGTGACTTAATTGAAATACCAATATCCATATATTTTTAAAATATTGCGCTCGTTATTCGGGTTAGCCGGGAAAAGACATTTGTGTCATATAACCCATTCCGAATAATGATACGTCATATATGGATAGCATTTGAAGACCGGTGGTGAAGACCGGATATTTTCGAAAACGAAAGGACAATTCGTCGAATGTCTCTGCATCGACTGGCCCCGATATAGAGATTTTATCACCCTTTGTGATGGGAAGTCCGGACGGGATTGTGAATACCCGGAATTGCAAGGGCTTCGTAAGAAGTGCCTTCGGTTCTGTTCGAACCCGGAACAGACTTGTATGGTTACATGTCTGACATTACACTTTGAGATATAAAGCTGATTTCTTTCAAATACATTTCTGTTGGTGGCGGAGAATTTATTCTCTTAGCTTAACACCTTTTTCTGAGATGTACAAGCTCAGAGGTTATGTAGTTAAAATTTATCAGCGATATACTCTCAATTTGGTAATGTGACATGCTGAATGTTGCTGTGTAATGATCATTGTTTGATCATTTGTGATATGATCATTTGTTTGATCATTTATCTTTATGATCATTACTTTGATCATTTGTTTGACCCGAAGCATGGCTTTGTGAAAAGCGTAGCTTTGTGGACGAGACTTCGTCGGACCTCACACCCCGAAATGGTCAAAACAGGAAAGATGCAGCAAGGTTATTAGGGGGTAGCGCCCCTTTAGTGTATGTCATTCCTTCTGGATAGAGGTGGTACCATGGTATGGAGCCCAGGTACTTAACCTATGTGGTTGCTGCAAATTCATTACTTTGTGGTTGTTGGAATCGAGGATCCTCAGGAAGATCGGTTACGATCGGGGGATGACATATTCATGTTAGTAGTTACCCAGTTAGGGATAACCCGGCCTTGTGTTGGCAGAGATCTAACCGTAATGTTAGGTTATTTCTCAGGACGTCATTCCAGAGGCGTTTCCATGTGGCAATGGGAAGTTCCTTGGCCTGACCATTTGTTGGAAATCCAAAGAAACAATACGAGCCTTTACAATTTCAATTGTATAACATGTCTCCTCAGGAGGCAGCTATAGCAGGCATAATATAATGGTACCTATGCTGGCTAAGATTGATATTCTATTTTCGAAATGTTTTCCACTATGCACTAATAATAGTATCAAATCTAAAATTATTTGTTTTGCGTAGTAAGCATCTTTGACTAACATAAGAAGAAATCTCCTCCAAGTCTGCGTTTGCATTGTGTGTGTGGTGGGAGGTCTTATGGTAGTTACATTTTCAAAAAGCATTGCGAATTAACTTTAAAATCTTTTGTTGATTGTTTTAAAGATAAACTATTTTTGTTGCTCACACCAGTCCCATGACTGATCCGGAGTTTATTGTTTCTTTCCTAAACTCTCGGTGCTCAAAAATTTTCTACACGAGCAGTCTAGAGTTGGGTTTTTCAGATAGTCAGATTAGTAGATTTTCTAGAGCTAGTTCAGTCTTTGGATATGGACTGCACTTGCTTATCTTTGTGCATCGTTATTGGGAGCTCAAGCTATTTCTGAATTAGTGCTTTTAAGTTGGAGATTATCCGCTGCTGATGCTATCGTTTTCTTTTCCGCTGCTATTTGTTGTATCATATCTCTGATGTATATTGATATTCATTGTATCATTCTGTTGTAACAGATATTGTATATCAATGTATTATTCTTTTTCTTCCGCTGTGTTATTTACTTAATTGTGTTATAAGCTCCGGCGACTCGGATTTGAACGATCGAATCTATGGCATTCGAGTACGATGTAAAGTATGGATGTCGATTTTCGAGCGGGCAAAATCCGCTGACGTTACATTTGGTATCAGAGCTAAGGTTAAACTTTAGCTCAGGAGTTTAACACATTAAGTAGCTCATTAGAGATAGAGTGAAGTAAACTCTAGAATGAGTGTATCCTTAAGATATCCGTCTGAACGTCTCAGTAAATTCTCTTACTATCCACTAATAGTGAGTATGAGTGCGAGAAGAGGACGAGATAGGGGACAAGGGAATTCGACTACAAATGGTCAATACCCTACAACAGTGGAAATAATTTTCTCCATCAATATCCTTTGATTCATTTCCAAAATTCTTTTGATTGCTTCGTATCAGCTACCAGAAGAAGTTTCGATATGATGATGGCCCTACGAACCGTTGTAGAAAATCCTTACTTCGTATCTTCATCGGTTTCTTATCAGCTTTTTGATTTAAACTTTAATGAATATGAACTGGAATTTGGAATTAGAATTTTAAATAAATTGGAAATTTTTAATTGAGTTAAATCGATTAATAGAATATGAAGCTAAATTTGAATTGAATCGATAAAACAATTTCGTTTGAAACCAAATTTGAAATCGTATCCATATATCTATCTATTGTTGATATTCTGATTTGGTGAGCCAAATGCAGAATTGATATCCAGTTTGACCTAGAAAACTGTTTCTCAGTCTTGTGTATCTATCTTCGTTGTTTTCGTGCCTGCGAATTTCGAGGACGAAATTCTTTTAAGGGGGGAAGTTTGTAACGACCCTAGATTTTAATTTATTTAAATTGATAATTAAATGAATTTTTGAATAAAAAATTGTAAAATTAAATTAATAAATGGAAGCGAGTTTCCCCGATCGTAATAAATTTGAAATAAATCATTTAAATTTAAATATATTGTAAATATTGTATATATGTGAATATATATGTATTTGAGCATATATGAAGAAATTTGAGATTTATAAATAATAGAAATAATTAGTATTAAATTTAGAAATAACATTCAACTACAATTCAAAAATGTAAAACAAGAAACATATATTTGGATAGCACTAAGAAGATTGCCAGCCTTCAAAATAAAATTTGCATAGTCAAGAAAGAAATAATAACTTGTTAGAAAGTAAGCATAGGATAGCTATGAATACAAGTGGTTCAAATATGATAACCATGCAGTCTTGAGGACAACTAAATAAAAAAGAATATGTAGGCTGTAAAGTAAACAAACAATATTAAATAGGTATGTAAGTGTACATTATAGGCAAGGTCATTTAATGCTAGTAAGGAAAACATCTTTTCTAGTACATGAACACACGATTTCAGCCTCCAAGCTAATAAAACTATCCCTGATAATTGTACAAAGTGTACACTGTTTTGTATAAAGTATGATGCATAAGGTACATTAGTATTTAATGCTTACCATCCTAGCACAAAACAAAGCCTGTTCGAAAATGCTTTCAGCCCCCAAAGAAAATAAAAATCTCTGATTCATTTGTACTAGCTAGGATTATTTGTATTGTTCAAACCATACCCTATTTTATAAACAAATATCACCTGTACAAAATGAAGTATCAACCAGTAAGCCTTCTTTTCTATATCCATCATCTTCATCAGTTCGTTCATTTTTACTGAGAAAATTTTATTCTAAAAACAAGCTTCATCTCAAACTTAAAACAAACAAACTTCAATCTAAAACAAAAGAAAACCAGAAATGAAAAATCAAAACAGAAAGTTCAAAAGTCTTCAACCTGGAAGCTTTAAACAAATCAAGCATGAAAGTTCCTGGCTAAGATTCTTCTTTGCTTCTCTGTCCAAAATAATCAAAATATGCTGCTTTGTTCCACTACAAGGTGAGCAACTTTAATCTTTAAAACCATTTCTTTGAATCCAATGTTTGAGAATCTGTGAGTAAACTAACCTTGAACTAGCTATAATGTCTTGATGCTATTGTTTGTATGAATGTTAAGATGCTTGCATGTTTGTGTATAATCTATATATGTATATATTGAATACATATTTGTTTACAGGCATCTGCTTCTCTATTAAACATTCAAAGGTTAAAGAACAGCATGTAAGAAAAGAAAAAAAATCTATATCTCCCTAAATAAGCATTTTTTTATTTTGATTCTTGAATTAGGATAGTAGATAATGTTTTGCTTGTATGAATTTGTGTATGCATGTGAGTGTCTGAGAAATGTTCGTGCATATGTTCTCCTCTGTTTAAAGTTGTAAATTCAAACTCAGTAGGAAAAAAAATTAGTATCTTCCCAATCCAATTAATATTAGACTTTGATGTCTAAATGAAAGTTGCTTGTTATTGTATGATAATGGATTTAAAATTAGTTCCAGGGTTTTAAATTTAACTAATTATTTTTAAAATCTTAAATAACATTGGAAGCCTTATATGGGTTAAAATCAACTATTTTAATTTTTAAATTGGGATACAGGAATGAATTCGTGACTGGAAATCATGAATTTTAATACTCATTTCATGATTTTTAGTTCAATAATTCTTGGGCATTCTCGTGTTGTCCATTTTTTGGCATTTGGGTTGATTGCCGATGAACGACAACATGGTGGAGTGGTTCAATTTTTGGAATAGAGGTGGTCTGATTGATGGAGAGTGCAGGAAAAATGCAGGTGGATTTTATCGTTGGTTGAGACAATGGAATTTTAGTGATTTAGGGTTCGGTGGTCGTTTAGGAACGAGGTGGTTTGCAGGGCAATGGCGATGGCCATTGGGAATCGGAGTCGATCGCAATAATGGGGATGGCTGCTGGAAGGTTCGACGAAGCTTTGGTGATGATGGCAGGACTTCTCAAGGTCAGAGGCGATGGGGAGGTGCGAATTTCCAGCAGTAATGGTTTCTGCGCTTGGTCGAGGATGTTCGTTTTTGCATCGTCGGGATTTCATTCGATTGGGGTTTGCCTTCATGGTCGTGTAGGTTCGTGGGGTTGTTGGGGATGGTCGCGACCATCGCCAGAGGTCGGCGGCGATGTTTCAGGTGCACCGTGTGCACGTTGAACTGGGAAGAAATGGGTTGTTTTGTTGCTTTTGTATTAAGAAGACGAAGCAGACTAGAAGAAGGTCTCGGGAATGTGGTCTGTTGGCTCGAGATTGCTACCGCGTTCATTCGCATGAGTATAACAGTTTTATAATTTAAAAACAAAGTTAAAAAGAAGAAGAAAGGTTTTTCGCGGGAGAAATAATGGTTGGGCTCGGGATTTTGTTTGATTTGCTCGAGTTTGTCTTGGGTAAGGGTTGTAACGGTTTAAGTTTGAAAATAAAACAAGTTTTCCAAATTTAAATCAAATCAAGTTTAAACACCTTCTTGATTAATTCATTTAAAATAATAAATGTTTAAACAAGTCTAAAGGTTTAAAAGTATATTTCATTTTAAATGAATTTGTTAACCAATAAAATGTTTAAAACCTTATTTATATAAATTCTTCTATAAAAGTTTTCTTTAATATTTGAATGAAGAGTTATATAAATTTGTTTAACTTAAATATGCTAGTTAAATGATTAATTAATGTGATTTATTTAAGTTAATTCATTAATTAGATTAAATTAATTAAGGATAATCATTTATGGAATTGGTTAAGTAAAATTACTTAATTGAAAGTAATTAAATAAATGATTAAAATTTATTAATTAAATGATTAAAGTATAATTGCTCGATGTAATTAACTTGTAATTAGAGATAATCAATTTAGAAATTAATTAAAGGTTAATTAATTAATGAAGGTGATTAAGGAAGGATAATAAATTGAGGAATAATTAATTAAAGGAATTAATTGAAGATAATTGATTTAATGGTGGGTTAAATAATTAAAGGTTAGTTATTTAATGATTAAAGGTTGATTGATTTATTTATTAAGGTTGATAAATTAATGACTAAAGGATAATAAATTAAAATGGGTTGTAATTTATTAATGTTAATTAAACCAGGATTAGTGTCTAATCTAATTTAATTTAATCAGGTAAATAAATTGACCTTATTTATGGATGATTGGATTTGACTAAATGATTGAATTGTTTGATATCTCTGATCTGTGATGCTGTGTGATATGTGCTGAGCTGTTATATCTGTGATGTATATATTGTTATATGAATATGCAACCCCTTGACCCATAGAACGGCACTTGAATTTCGATGCGACAGGGAGTCGGATTCCAGTTGGTTATCCGAAACCCACATCGAATTGTAATAATGAATCTTTATGACCGATAAATTTATTTTATCTATGAATCTATGAATGAAGATAAGCGTTATCGATTATACCGCTTATAGATATATCTGTGATGATTGATATTGCACTATTGTGTGTAAAACCCCTGGACTACACCATACATACACAAATATGGATTTCACGTGGAAATCGGTTAAGTCATAGATGATTTAAATTTGATGTTTTTGAAATTGAAATTTTAATTTCAATTGATTTTGAAATTATAAATTTGGGTTTAAAAGTGAAAAGCTTTTGAAATGGAGTTTCAAAGATAAGACTTATTTTTGAATAACTTGATAAAGGTTTGAAGTTTAAATAATTTGATTTAAACTTAAATTCAAGATTTGAAATTGAATTCTATGATTTGAAACTAGAGATTAAAGATGTTATACCCGTTATATAAGGGTTAAACTATTTTAAAAGTATTGATTTGGAATGTGAATATAATTCAAGGTCTTTAATTCATGCAAATATAATTGGATTTTTCTAAAACGAAAACTATTTGTTTTCAAATAATACCATCTTTCATATGAGAAGTGAACTTCCAATTTGTGTTGAAAGGTTTCAATTTTTAAAATGAAATTGAAATGTTTTGAAAGGCTATGAATGAATTGTTTTTGATAGCTATGAATTGAATCTGTTTATTTTTAACAGATTTAAAATGATGATTTGTTTAACCCATTCGAAATGAAATTGTTTTGAAAGCTATAAGTTGAATCTTTGTTTTAAAGATTTAACGAGTTAATCCAATTGAAACGGAAATTGTTTTGAAAACTATGAATGAATCTTTGTGAAAATTAAGTGAACTTTGTGAATTTAGTCTTTTTGTTTAAAAGGATTAAAATGGTAATTTGTTAAACCATTTGAAAAGAAAGGTTTTGGGTAATAAGTTGTGACTTAATTGAAATCCCAATATCCATATGTTTTTAAAATATTGCGCTCGTTATTCGGGTTAGCCGGGAAAAGACATTTGTGTCATATAACCCATTCCGAATAATGATACGTCGTATATGGATAGCATTTGAAGACCGGTGGTGAAGACCGGATATTTTCGAAAACGAAAGGACAACTCGTCGAATGTCTCTGCATCGACTGGCCCCGATATAGAGATTTTATCACCCTTTGTGATGGGAAGTCCGGACGGGATTGTGAATACCCGGAATTGCAAGCGCTTCGTAAGAAGTGCCTTCGGTTCTGTTCGAACCCGGAACAGACTTGTATGGTTACATGTCTGACATTACACTTTGAGATATAAAGCTGATTTCTTTCAAATACATTTCTATTGGTGGCGGAGAATTTATTCTCTTAGCTTAACACCCTTCTCTGAGACGTACAAGCTCAGAGGTTATGTGGTTGAAATTTATCAGCGATATACTCTCAATTTGGTAATGTGACATGCTGAATGTTGCTGTGTAATGATCATTGTTTGATCATTTGTGATATGATCATTTGTTTGATCATTTATCTTTATGATCATTACTTTGATCATTTGTTTGACCCGAAGCATGGCTTTGTGAAAAGCATAGCTTTGTGGACGAGACTTCGTCGGACCTCACACCCTGAAATGGTCAAAACAGGAAAGATGCAGCAAGGTTATTAGGGGGTAGCGCCCCTTTAGTGTATGTCATTCCTTCTGGATAGAGGTGGTACCATGGTATGGAGCCTAGGTACTTAACCTATGTGGTTGCTGCAAATTGATTACTTTGTGGTTGTTGGAATCGAGGATCCTCGGGAAGATCGGTTACGATCGGGGGATGACATATTCGTGTCAGTAGTTACCCAGTTAGGGATAACCCGGCCTTGTGTTGGCAGAGATCTAACCGTAATGTTAGGTTATTTCTCAGGACGTCATTCCAGAGGCGTTTCCATCTGGCAATGGGAAGTTCCTTGGCCTGACCATTTGTTGGAAATCCAAAGAAACAATACGAGCCTTTACAATTTCAATTGTATAACCTGTCTCCTCAAGAGGCAGCTATAGCAGGCATAATATAATGGTACCTATGCTGGCTAAGATTGATATTCTATTTTCGAAATGTTTTCCACTATGCACTAATAATAGTATCAAATCTAAAATTATTTGTTTTGCGTAGTAAGCATCTTTGACTAACATAAGAAGAAATCTCCTCCAAGTCTGCGTTTGCATTGTGTGTGTGGTGGGAGGTCTTATGGTAGTTACATTTTCAAAAAGCATTGCAAATTGACTTTAAAATCTTTTGTTGATTGTTTTAAAGATAAACTGTTTTTGTTGCTCACACCAGTCCCATGACTGATCCGGAGTTTATTGTTTCTTTCCTAAACTCTGGGTGCTCAAAAATTTTCTACACGAGCAGTCTAGAGTTGGGTTTTTCAGATAGTCAGATTAGTAGATTTTCTGGAGCTAGTTCAGTCTTTGGATATGGACTGCACTTTCTTATCTTTGTGCATCGTTATTGGGAGTTCAAGCTATTTCTGAATTAGTGCTTTGAAGATGGAGATTATCCGCTGCTGATGCTATCGTTTTCTTTTCCGCTGCTATTTGTTGTATCATATCTCTGATGTATATTGATATTCATTGTATCATTCTGTTGTAACAGATATTGTATATCAATGTATTATTCTTTTTCTTCTGCTGTGTTATTTACTTAATTGTGTTATAAGCTCCGACGACTCAGATTTGAATGATCGAATCTATGGCATTCGAGTACGATGTAAAGTATGGATGTCGATTTTCGAGCGGGCAAAATCCGCTGACGTTACATTTGGTATCAGAGCTAAGGTTAAACTTTAGCTCAGGAGTTTAACACATTAAGTAGCTCATTAGAGATAGAGTGAAATAAACTCTAGAATGAGTGTATCCTTAAGATATCCGTCTGAACGTCTCAGTAAATTCTCTTACTATCCACTGATAGTGAGTATGAGTGCGAGAAGAGGACGAGATAGGGGACAAGGGAATTCGACTACAAATGGTCAATACCCTACAACAGTGGAAATAATTTTCTCCATCAATATCCTTTGATTCGTTTCCAAAATTCTTTTGATTGCTTCGTATCAGCTACCAGAAGAAGTTTCGATATGATGATGGCCCTACGAACCGTTGTAGAAAATCCTTACTTCGTATCTTCATCGGTTTCTTATCAGCTTTTTGATTTAAACTTTAATGAATATGAACTAGAATTTTAAATAAATTGGAAATTTTTAATTGAGTTAAATCGATTAATAGAATATGAAGCTAAATTTGAATTGAATCGATAAAACAATTTCGTTTGAAACCAAATTTGAAATCGTATCCATATATCTATCTATTGTTGATATTCTGATTTGGTGAGCCAAATGCAGAATTGATATCCAATTTGACCTGGAAAACTATTTCTCAGTCTTGTGTATCTATCTTCGTTGTTTTCGTGCCTGCGAATTTTGAGGACGAAATTCTTTTAAGGGGGGAAGTTTGTAACGACCCTAGATTTTAATTTATTTAAATTGATAATTAAATGAATTTTTGAATAAAAAATTGTAAAATTAAATTAATAAATGGAAGCGAGTTTCCGCGATCGTAATAAATTTGATATAAATCATTTAAATTTAAATATATTGTAAATATTGTATATGTGTGAATATATATGTATTTGAGCATATATGAAGAAATTTGAGATTTATAAATAATAGAAATAATTAGTATTAAATTTAGAAATAACATTCAACTACAATTCAAAAATGTAAAACAAGAAACATATATTTGCATAGCACTAAGAAGATTTCCAGCCTTCAAAATAAAATCTGCATAGTCAAGAAAGAAATAATAACTTGTTAGAAAGTAAGCATAGGATAGGTATGAATACAAGTGGTTCGAATATGATAACCATGCAGTCTTGAGGACAACTAAATAAAAAAGAATATGTAGGCTGTAAAGTAAACAAACAATATTAAATAGGTATGTAAGTGTACATTATAGGCAAGGTCATTTAATGCTAGGAAGGCAAACATCTTTTCTAGTACATGAACACACGATTTCAGCCTCCAAGCTAATAAAACTATCCCTGATAATTGTACAAAGTGTACACTGTTTTGTATAAAGTATGATGCATAAGGTACATTAGCATTTAATGCTTACCATCCTAGCACAAAACAAAGCCTGTTCGAAAATGCTTTCAGCCCCCAAAGAAAATAAAAATCTCTGATTCATTTGTACTAGCTAGGATTATTTGTATTGTTCAAACCATACCCTATTTTATAAACAAATATCACCTGTACAAAATGAAGTATCAACCAGTGAGCCTTCTTTTCTATATCCATCATCTTCACCAGTTCGTTCATTTTTACTGAGAAAATTTTATTCTAAAAACAAGCTTCATCTCAAACTTAAAACAAACAAACTTCAATCTAAAACAAAAGAAAACCAGAAATGAAAAATCAAAACAGAAAGTTCAAAAGTCTTCAACCTGGAAGCTTTAAACAAATCAAGCATGAAAGTTCCTGGCTAAGATTCTTCTTTGCTTCTCTGTCCAAAATCATCAAAATATGCTGCTTTGTTCCACTACAAGGTGAGCAACTTTAATCTTTAAAACCATTTCTTTGAATCCAATGTTTGAGAATCTGTGAGTAAACTAACCTTGAACTAGCTATAATGTCTTGATGCTATTGTTTGTATGAATGTTAAGATGCTTGCATGTTTGTGTATAATCTATATATGTATATATTGAATACATATTTGTTTACAGGCATCTGCTTCTCTGTTAAACATTCATAGGTTAAAGAACAGCATGTAAGAAAAGAAAAAAATCTATATCTCCCTAAATAAGCATTTTTTTTATTTTGATTCTTGAATTAGGATAGTAGATAATGTTTTGCTTGTATGAATTTGTGTATGCATGTGAGTGTCTGAGAAATGTTCGTGCATATGTTCTCCTCTGTTTAAAGTTGTAAATTCAAACTCAGTAGGAAAAAAAATTAGTATCTTCCCAATCCAATTAATATTAGACTTTGATGTCTAAATGAAAGTTGCTTGTTATTGTATGATAATGGATTTAAAAATAGTTCCAGGGTTTTAAATTTAACTAATTATTTTTAAAATCTTAAATAACAGTGGAAGCCTTATATGGGTTAAAATCAACTATTTTAATTTTTAAATTGGGATACAGGAATGAATTCGTGACTGGAAATCATGAATTTTAATACTCATTTCATGATTTTTAGTTCAATAATTCTTGGGCATTCTCGTGTTGTCCATTTTTTGGCATTTGGGTTGATTGCCGATGAACGACATGGTGGAGTGGTTCGATTTTTGGACTAAAGGTGGTCTGATTGATGGAGAGTGCAGGAAAAATGCAGGTGGATTTTATCGTTGGTTGAGACAATGGAATTTTAGTGATTTAGGGTTCGGTGGTCGTTTAGGAACGAGGTGGTTTGCAGGGCAATGGCGATGGCCATTGGGAATCGGAGTCGATCGCAATAATGGGGATGGCTGCTGGAAGGTTCGACGAAGCTTTGGTGATGATGGCAGGACTTCTCAAGGTCAGAGGCGATGGGGAGGTGCGAATTTCCAGCAGTAATGGTTTCTGCGCTTGGTCGAGGATGTTCGTTTTTGCATCGTCGGGATTTCATTCGATTGGGGTTTGCCTTCATGGTCGTGTAGGTTCGTGGGGTTGTTGGGGATGGTCGCGACCATCGCCAGAGGTCGGCGGCGATGTTTCAGGTGCACCGTGTGCACGTTGAACTGGGAAGAAATGGGTTGTTTTGTTTCTTTTGTATTAAGAAGACGAAGCAGACTAGAAGAAGGTCTCGGGAATGTGGTCTGTTGGCTCGAGATTGCTACCGCGTTCATTCGCATGAGTATAACAGTTTTATAATTTAAAAACAAAGTTAAAAAGAAGAAGAAAGGTTTTTCGCGGGAGAAATAATGGTTGGGCTCGGGATTTTGTTTGATTTGCTCGAGTTTGTCTTGGGTAAGGGTTGTAACGGTTTAAGTTTGAAAATAAAACAAGTTTTCCAAATTTAAATCAAATCAAGTTTAAACACCTTCTTGATTAATTCATTTAAAATAATAAATGTTTAAACAAGTCTAAAGGTTTAAAAGTATATTTCATTTTAAATGAATTTGTTAACCAATAAAATGTTTAAAACCTTATTTATATAAATTCTTCTATAAAAGTTTTCTTTAATATTTGAATGAAGAGTTATATAAATTTGTTTAACTTAAATATGCTAGTTAAATGATTAATTAATGTGATTTATTTAAGTTAATTCATTAATTAGATTAAATTAATTAAGGATAATCATTTATGGAATTGGTTAAGTAAAATTACTTAATTGAAAGTAATTAAATAAATGATTAAAATTTATTAATTAAATGATTAAAGTATAATTGCTCGATGTAATTAACTTGTAATTAGAGATAATCAATTTAGAAATTAATTAAAGGTTAATTAATTAATGAAGGTGATTAAGGAAGGATAATAAATTGAGGAATAATTAATTAAAGGAATTAATTGAAGATAATTGATTTAATGGCGGGTTAAATAATTAAAGGTTAGTTATTTAATGATTAAAGGTTGATTGATTTATTTATTAAGGTTGATAAATTAATGACTAAAGGATAATAAATTAAAATGGGTTGTAATTTATTAATGTTAATTAAACCAGGATTAGTGTCTAATCTAATTTAATTTAATCAGGTAAATAAATTGACCTTATTTATGGATGATTGGATTTGACTAAATGATTGAATTGTTTGATATCTCTGATCTGTGATGCTGTGTGATATGTGCTGAGCTGTTATATCTGTGATGTATATATTGTTATATGAATATGCAACCCCTTGACCCATAGAACGGCACTTGAATTTCGATGCGACAGGGAGTCATATTCCAGTTGGTTATCCGAAACCCACATCGAATTGTAATAATGAATCTTTGTGACCGATAAATTTATTTTATCTATGAATCTGTGAATGAAGATAAGCGTTATCGATTATACCGCTTATCGATATATCTGTGATGATTGATATTGCACTATTGTGTGTAAAACCCCTGGACTACACCATACATACACAAATATGGATTTCACGTGGAAATCGGTTAAGTCACAGATGATTTAAATTTGATGTTTTTGAAATTGAAATTTTAATTTCAATTGATTTTGAAATTATAAATTTGGGTTTAAAAGTGAAAAGCTTTTGAAATGGAGTTTCAAAGATAAGACTTATTTTTGAATAACTTGATAAAGTTTTGAAGTTTAAATAATTTGATTTAAACTTAAATTCAAGATTTGAAATTGAATTCTATGATTTGAAACTAGAGATTAAAGATGTTATACCCGTTATATAAGGGTTAAACTATTTTAAAAGTATTGATTTGGAATGTGAATATAATTCAAGGTCTTTAATTCGTGCAAATATAATTGGATTTTTCTAAAACGAAAACTATTTGTTTTCAAATAATACCATCTTTCATATGAGAAGTGAACTTCCAATTTGTGTTGAAAGGTTTCAATTTTTAAAATGAAATTGAAATGTTTTGAAAGGCTATGAATGAATTGTTTTTGATAGCTATGAATTGAATCTGTTTATTTTTAACAGATTTAAAATGATGATTTGTTTAACCCATTCGAAATGAAATTGTTTTGAAAGCTATAAGTTGAATCTTTGTTTTAAAGATTTAACGAGTTAATCCAATTGAAACGGAAATTGTTTTGAAAACTGTGAATGAATCTTTGTGAAAATTAAGTGAACTTTGTGAATTTAGTCTTTTTGTTTAAAAGGATTAAAATGGTAATTTGTTAAACCATTTGAAAAGAAAGGTTTTGGGTAATAAGTTGTGACTTAATTGAAATCCCAATATCCATATGTTTTTAAAATATTGCGCTCGTTATTCGGGTTAGCCGGGAAAAGACATTTGTGTCATATAACCCATTCCGAATAATGATACGTCGTATATGGATAGCATTTGAAGACCGGTGGTGAAGACCGGATATTTTCGAAAACGAAAGGACAACTCGTCGAATGTCTCTGCATCGACTGGCCCCGATATAGAGATTTTATCACCCTTTGTGATGGGAAGTCCGGACGGGATTATGAATACCCGGAATTGCAAGCGCTTCGTAAGAAGTGCCTTCGGTTATGTTCGAACCCGGAACAGACTTGTATGGTTACATGTCTGACATTACACTTTGAGATATAAAGCTGATTTCTTTCAAATACATTTCTATTGGTGGCGGAGAATTTATTCTCTTAGCTTAACACCCTTCTCTGAGACATACAAGCTCAGAGGTTATGTAGTTGAAATTTATCAGCGATATACTCTCAATTTGGTAATGTGACATGCTGAATGTTGCTGTGTAATGATCATTGTTTGATCATTTGTGATATGATCATTTGTTTGATCATTTATCTTTATGATCATTACTTTGATCATTTGTTTGACCCGAAGCATGGCTTTGTGAAAAGCGTAGCTTTGTGGACGAGACTTCGTCGGACCTCACACCCTGAAATGGTCAAAACAGGAAAGATGCAGCAAGGTTATTAGGGGATAGCGCCCCTTTAGTGTATGTCATTCCTTCTGGATAGAGGTGGTACCATGGTATGGAGCCTAGGTACTTAACCTATGTGGTTGCTGCAAATTGATTACTTTGTGGTTGTTGGAATCGAGGATCCTCGGGAAGATCGGTTACGATCGGGGGATGACATATTCGTGTCAGTAGTTACCCAGTTAGGGATAACCCGGCCTTGTGTTGGCAGAGATCTAACCGTAATGTTAGGTTATTTCTCAGGACGTCATTCCAGAGGCGTTTCCATGTGGCAATGGGAAGTTCCTTGGCCTGACCATTTGTTGGAAATCCAAAGAAACAATACGAGCCTTTACAATTTCAATTGTATAACCTGTCTCCTCAAGAGGCAGCTATAGCAGGCATAATATAATGGTACCTATGCTGGCTAAGATTGATATTCTATTTTCGAAATGTTTTCCACTATGCACTAATAATAGTATCAAATCTAAAATTATTTGTTTTGCGTAGTAAGCATCTTTGACTAACATAAGAAGAAATCTCCTCCAAGTCTGCGTTTGCATTGTGTGTGTGGTGGGAGGTCTTATGGTAGTTACATTTTCAAAAAGCATTGCAAATTGACTTTAAAATCTTTTGTTGATTGTTTTAAAGATAAACTGTTTTTGTTGCTCACACCAGTCCCATGACTGATCCGGAGTTTATTGTTTCTTTCCTAAACTCTGGGTGCTTAAAAATTTTCTACACGAGCAGTCTAGAGTTGGGTTTTTCAGATAGTCAGATTAGTAGATTTTCTGGAGCTAGTTCAGTCTTTGGATATGGACTGCACTTTCTTATCTTTGTGCATCGTTATTGGGAGTTCAAGCTATTTCTGAATTAGTGCTTTGAAGATGGAGATTATCCGCTGCTGATGCTATCGTTTTCTTTTCCGCTGCTATTTGTTGTATCATATCTCTGATGTATATTGATATTCATTGTATCATTCTGTTGTAACAGATATTGTATATCAATGTATTATTCTTTTTCTTCTGCTGTGTTATTTACTTAATTGTGTTATAAGCTCCGGCGACTCAGATTTGAATGATCGAATCTATGGCATTCGAGTACGATGTAAAGTATGGATGTCGATTTTCGAGCGGGCAAAATCCGCTGACGTTACATTTGGTATCAGAGCTAAGGTTAAACTTTAGCTCAGGAGTTTAACACATTAAGTAGCTCATTAGAGATAGAGTGAAATAAACTCTAGAATGAGTGTATCCTTAAGATATCCGTCTGAACGTCTCAGTAAATTCTCTTACTATCCACTGATAGTGAGTATGAGTGCGAGAAGAGGACGAGATAGGGGACAAGGGAATTCGACTACAAATGGTCAATACCCTACAACAGTGGAAATAATTTTCTCCATCAATATCCTTTGATTCGTTTCCAAAATTCTTTTGATTGCTTCGTATCAGCTACCAGAAGAAGTTTCGATATGATGATGGCCCTACGAACCGTTGTAGAAAATCCTTACTTCGTATCTTCATCGGTTTCTTATCAGCTTTTTGATTTAAACTTTAATGAATATGAACTAGAATTTTAAATAAATTGGAAATTTTTAATTGAGTTAAATCGATTAATAGAATATGAAGCTAAATTAGAATTGGATCGATAAAACAATTTCGTTTGAAACCAAATTTGAAATCGTATCCATATATCTATCTATTGTTGATATTCTGATTTGGTGAGCCAAATGCAGAATTGATATCCAATTTGACCTGGAAAACTGTTTCTCAGTCTTGTGTATCTATCTTCGTTGTTTTCGTGCCTGCGAATTTTGAGGACGAAATTCTTTTAAGGGGGGAAGTTTGTAACGACCCTAGATTTTAATTTATTTAAATTGATAATTAAATGAATTTTTGAATAAAAAATTGTAAAATTAAATTAATAAATGGAAGCGAGTTTCCGCGATCGTAATAAATTTGATATAAATCATTTAAATTTAAATATATTGTAAATATTGTATATGTGTGAATATATATGTATTTGAGCATATATGAAGAAATTTGAGATTTATAAATAATAGAAATAATTAGTATTAAATTTAGAAATAACATTCAACTACAATTCAAAAATGTAAAACAAGAAACATATATTTGCATAGCACTAAGAAGATTTCCAGCCTTCAAAATAAAATCTGCATAGTCAAGAAAGAAATAATAACTTGTTAGAAAGTAAGCATAGGATAGGTATGAATACAAGTGGTTCGAATATGATAACCATGCAGTCTTGAGGACAACTAAATAAAAAAGAATATGTAGGCTGTAAAGTAAACAAACAATATTAAATAGGTATGTAAGTGTACATTATAGGCAAGGTCATTTAATGCTAGGAAGGCAAACATCTTTTCTAGTACATGAACACACGATTTCAGCCTCCAAGCTAATAAAACTATCCCTGATAATTGTACAAAGTGTACACTGTTTTGTATAAAGTATGATGCATAAGGTACATTAGCATTTAATGCTTACCATCCTAGCACAAAACAAAGCCTGTTCGAAAATGCTTTCAGCCCCCAAAGAAAATAAAAATCTCTGATTCATTTGTACTAGCTAGGATTATTTGTATTGTTCAAACCATACCCTATTTTATAAACAAATATCACCTGTACAAAATGAAGTATCAACCAGTGAGCCTTCTTTTCTATATCCATCATCTTCACCAGTTCGTTCATTTTTACTGAGAAAATTTTATTCTAAAAACAAGCTTCATCTCAAACTTAAAACAAACAAACTTCAATCTAAAACAAAAGAAAACCAGAAATGAAAAATCAAAACAGAAAGTTCAAAAGTCTTCAACCTGGAAGCTTTAAACAAATCAAGCATGAAAGTTCCTGGCTAAGATTCTTCTTTGCTTCTCTGTCCAAAATCATCAAAATATGCTGCTTTGTTCCACTACAAGGTGAGCAACTTTAATCTTTAAAACCATTTCTTTGAATCCAATGTTTGAGAATCTGTGAGTAAACTAACCTTGAACTAGCTATAATGTCTTGATGCTATTGTTTGTATGAATGTTAAGATGCTTGCATGTTTGTGTATAATCTATATATGTATATATTGAATACATATTTGTTTACAGGCATCTGCTTCTCTGTTAAACATTCATAGGTTAAAGAACAGCATGTAAGAAAAGAAAAAAATCTATATCTCCCTAAATAAGCATTTTTTTTATTTTGATTCTTGAATTAGGATAGTAGATAATGTTTTGCTTGTATGAATTTGTGTATGCATGTGAGCGTTTGAGAAATGTTCGTGCATATGTTCTCCTCTGTTTAAAGTTGTAAATTCAAACTCAGTTGGAAAAAAAATTAGTATCTTCCCAATCCAATTAATATTAGACTTTGATGTCTAAATGAAAGTTGCTTGTTATTGTATGATAATGGATTTAAAAATAGTTCCAGGGTTTTAAATTTAACTAATTATTTTTAAAATCTTAAATAACAGTGGAAGCCTTATATGGGTTAAAATCAACTATTTTAATTTTTAAATTGGGATACAGGAATGAATTCGTGACTGGAAATCATGAATTTTAATACTCATTTCATGATTTTTAGTTCAATAATTCTTGGGCATTCTCGTGTTGTCCATTTTTTGGCATTTGGGTTGATTGCCGATGAACGACATGGTGGAGTGGTTCGATTTTTGGACTAAAGGTGGTCTGATTGATGGAGAGTGCAGGAAAAATGCAAGTGGATTTTATCGTTGGTTGAGACAATGGAATTTTAGTGATTTAGGGTTCGGTGGTCGTTTAGGAACGAGGTGGTTTGCAGGGCGATGGCGATGGCCATTGGGAATCGGAGTCGATCGCAATAATGGGGATGGCTGCTGGAAGGTTCGACGAAGCTTTGGTGATGATGGCAGGACTTCTCAAGGTCGGAGGCGATGGGGAGGTGCGAATTTCCAGCAGTAATGGTTTCTGCGCTTGGTCGAGGATGTTCGTTTTTGCATCGTCGGGATTTCATTCGATTGGGGTTTGCCTTCATGGTCGCGTAGGTTCGTGGGGTTGTTGGGGATGGTAGCGACCATCGCCAGAGGTCAGCGGCGATGTTTCAGGTGCACCGTGTGCACGTTGAACTGGGAAGAAATGGGTTGTTTTGTTGCTTTTGTATTAAGAAGACGAAGCAGACTTGAAGAAGGTCTCGGGAATGTGGTCTGTTGGCTCGAGATTGCTACCGGGTTCATTCGCGTGAGTATAACAGTTTTATAATTTAAAAACAAAGTTAAAAAGAAGAAGAAAGGTTTTTCGTGGGGGAAATAATGGTTGGGCTCGGGATTTTGTTTGATTTGCTCGAGTTTGTCTCAGGTAAGGGTTGTAACGGTTTAAGTTTGAAAATAAAACAAGTTTTCCAAATTTAAATCAAATCAAGTTTAAACACCTTCTTGATTAATTCATTTAAAATAATAAATGTTTAAACAAGTTTAAAGGTTTAAAAGTATATTTCATTTTAAATGAATTTGTTAACCAATAAAATGTTTAAAACCTTATTTATATAAATTCTTCTATAAAAGTTTTCTTTAATATTTGAATGAAGAGTTATATAAATTTGTTTAACTTAAATATGCAAGTTAAATGATTAATTAATGTGATTTATTTAAGTTAATTAATTAATTAGATTAAATTAATTAAGGATAATCATTTATGGATTGATTAAGTAAAATTACTTAATTGAAAGTAATTAAATAAATGATTAAAATTTATTAATTAAATGATTAAAGTATAATTGCTCAATGTAATTAACTTGTAATTAGAGATAATCAATTTAGAAATTAATTAAAGGTTAATTAATTAATTAAGGTGATTAAGGAAGGATAATAAATTGAGGAATAATTAATTAAAGGAATTAATTGAAGATAATTGATTTAATGGTGGGTTAAATAATTAAAGGTTAGTTATTTAATGATTAAAGGTTGATTGATTTATTTATTAAGGTTGATAAATTAATGACTAAAGGATAATAAATTAAAATGGGTTGTAATTTATTAATGTTAATTAAACCAGGATTAGTGTCTAATCTAATTTAATTTAATCAGGTAAATAAATTGACCTTACTTATGGATGATTGGATTTGACTAAATGATTGAATTGTTTGATATCTCTGATCTGTGATGCTGTGTGATATGTGCTGAGCTTTTATATCTGTGATGTATATATTGTTATATGAATATGCAACCCCTTGACCCATAGAATGGCACTTGAATTTCGATGCGACAGGGAGTCGGATTCCAGTTGGTTATCCGAAACCCACATCGAATTGGAATAATGAATCTTTGTGACCGATAAATTTATTTTATCTATGAATCTATGAATGAAGATAACCATTATCGATTATACCGCTTATCGATATATCTGTGATGATTGATATTGCACTATTGTGTGTAAAACCCTTGGACTACACCATACACACACAAATATGGATTTCACGTGGAAATCGGTTGTCACAGATGATTTAAATTTGATGTTTTTGAAATTGAAATTTTAATTTCAATTGATTTTGAAATTATAAATTTGGGTTTAAAAGTGAAAAGCTTTTGAAATGGAGTTACAAAGATAAGACTTATTTTTGAATAACTTGATAAAGTTTTGAAGTTTAAATAATTTGATTTAAACTTAAATTCAAGATTTGAAATTGAATTCTATGATTTGAAACTAGAGATTAAAGATGTTATACCCGTTATATAAGGGTTAAACTATTTTAAAAGTATTGATTTGGAATGTGAATATAATTCAAGGTCTTTAATTCGTGCAAATATAATTGGATTTTTTCTGAAACGAAAACTATTTGTTTTCAAATAATACCAGCTTTCATATGAGAAGTGAACTTCCAATTTGTGTTGAAAGGTTTCAAATTTTAAAATGAAATTGAAATGTTTTGAAAGGCTATGAATGAATTTTTTTTGAAAGCTATGAATTGAATCTATTTATTTTTAACAGATTTAAAATGATGATTTGTTTAACCCATTCGAAATGAAATTGTTTTGAAAGCTATAAGTTGAATCTTTGTTTTAAAGATTTAACGAGTTAATCCAATTGAAACGGAAATTGTTTTGAAAACTGTGAATGAATCTTTGTGAAAATTAAGTGAACTTTGTAAATTTAATCTTTTTGTTTAAAAGGATTAAAATGGTAATTTGTTAAACCATTTGAAAAGAAAGGTTTTGGGTAATAAGTTGTGACTTAATTGAAATCCCAATATCCATATGTTTTTAAAATATTGCGCTCATTATTCGGGTTACCCAGGAAAAGACATTTGTGTCATATAACCCATTCCGAATAATGATACGTCGTATATGGATAGCATTTGAAGACCGGTGGTGAAGACCGGATATTTTCGAAAACGAAAGGACAACTCGTCGAATGTCTCTGCATCGACTGGCCCCGATATAGAGATTTTATCACCCGTTGTGATGGGAAGTCCGGACGGGATTGTGAATACCCGGAATTGCAAGGGCTTCGTAAGAAGTGCCTTCGGTTCTGTTCGAACCCGGAACAGACTTGTATGGTTACATGTCTGACATTACACTTTGAGATATAAAGCCGATTTCTTTCAAATACATTTCTGTTGGTGGCGGAGAATTTATTCTCCTAGCTTAACACCCTTCTCTGAGACGTACAAGCTCAGATGTTATGTAGTTGAAATTTATCAGCGATATACTCTCAATTTGGTAATGTGACATGCTGAGTGTTGCTGTGTAATGATCATTGTTTGATCATTTGTGATATGATCATTTGTTTGATCATTTATCTTTATGATCATTACTTTGATCATTTGTTTGGCCCGAAGCATGGCTTTGTGAAAAGCGCAGCTTTGTGGACGAGACTTCGTCGGACCTCACACCCCGAAATGGTCAAAACAGGAAAGATGCAGCAAGGTTATTAGGGGGTAGCGCCCCTTTAGTGTATGTCATTCCTTCTGGATAGAGGTGGTACCATGGTATGGAGCCCAGGTACTTAACCTATGTGGTTGCTACAAATTCATTACTTTGTGGTTGTTGGAATCGAGGATACTCGGGAAGATCGGTTACGATCGGGGGATGACATATTCGTGTCAGTAGTTACCCAGTTAGAGATAACCGGCCTTGTGTTGGCAGAGATCTAACCGTAATGTTAGGTTATTTCTCGGGACGTCATTCCAGAGGCGTTTCCATGTGGCAATGGGAAGTTCCTTGGCCTGACCATTTGTTGGAAATCCAAAGAAACAATACGAGCCTTTACAATTTCAATTGTATAACCTGTCTCCTCAGGAGGCAGCTATAGCAGGCATAATATAATGGTACCTATGCTGGCTAAGATTGATATTCTATTTTCGAAATGTTTTCCACTATGCACTAATAATAATATCAAGTCAAAAATTATTTGTTTTGCGTAGTAAGCATCTTTGACTAACATAAGAAGAAATCTCCTCCAAGTCTGCGTTTGCATTGTGTGTGTGGTGGGAGGTCTTATGGTAGTTACATTTTCAAAAAGCATTGCGAATTGACTTTAAAATCTTTTGTTGATTGTTTTAAAGATAAACTGTTTTTGTTGCTCACACCAGTCCCATGACTGATCCGGAGTTTATTGTTTCTTTCCTAAACTCTGGGTGCTCAAAAATTTTCTACACGAGCAGTCTAGAGTTGGGTTTTTCAGATAGTCAGATTAGTAGATTTTCTGGAGCTAGTTCAGTCTTTGGATATGGACTGCACTTGCTTATCTTTGTGCATCGTTATTGGGAGTTCAAGCTATTTCTGGATTAGTGCTTTGAAGATGGAGATTATCCGCTGCTGATGTTATCGTTTTCTTTTCCGCTGCTATTTGTTGTATCATATCTCTGATGTATATTGATATTCATTGTGTCATTCTGTAGTAACAGATATTGTATATCAATGTATTATTCTTTTTCTTCCGCTGTGTTATTTACTTAATTGTGTTATAAGCTCCGGCGACTCGGATTTGAACGGTCGAATCTATGGCATTCGAGTACGATGTAAAGTATGGATGTCGATTTTCGAGCGGGCAAAATCCGCCGACGTTACATTGCACCTATTAAAATCAAAGGATCAAGTGCTTGATGCCTTCAAAGAATTTCATGCTCTAATGGAGCGTGAGACTGGAAAGAAAATCAAGTGTGTACGATCAGATAACGGAGGTGAGTATAGAGGTCCTTTTGAAGCCTATTGCAAGAAATATGACATTAGGCTAAAGAAGACTCCACCCAAAACACCACAATTGAATGGGCTAGCTGAGAGAATGAACCGTACCATTGAAGAAAGAGTTCGTTGTGTGCTCTCTCATGCTAAGTTACCCAAATCATTTTGGGGAGAAGCTATAATGACCATGGTTGACATTGTCAACCTCACACCATCAGTTACTTTGGATGGGGCCATCCCAGAGGAAGTTTGGACGGGCAAGAGGGCTTCATACAATCATCTCAAGGTGTTCGGGTGCAGGGCATTTGTTCACATCCCCAAAGATGAGAGAGCGAAGCTTGATGCAAAGACAAAGGAGTGTATCTACCTTCGTTCACCAAAGGATGAATTTGGGTACCGGCTCTGGGATCCAACTAACAAGAAGATTGTTCACAGTAGAGACGTTGTATTCTTCGAAGATCAAACAATTGAAGATATCAAGAATTTAGAGAGGCCAAGATTGAGAAGCATTCAGGAAGAACCTCAATCTAGCACTCCAACCGCACCAGAGCCGAGACGATCCTCAAGGGACAGAAGACCATCCACCCGATACAACACAGAGGAGTACGTTATGCTCACTGGTAAGGGGGAGCCTCAAAGCTATAAAGAAGCAATGAGTGATTGTCGTAAAGAAGAATGGAGAATAGCCATGTAAGAAGAAATGCAATCATTGCATGAGAATAACACATATGAACTAGTGGAGCTGCCAAAAGGGAGAAGAGCTTTGAAGAATAAGTGGGTGTATAGAATCAAGACCGAATAGAACTGTTCAAAGCCTCGCTACAAAGCTCGGTTAGTCGTCAATGGATTTGGACAAGAAAAAGGTATCGACTTTGAAGAGATATTCTCTCCCGTGGTAAAGATGTTATCCATCTGAGTTGTCCTTGGCCTAGCAGCCGTACAAGATTTGGAGATTGAATAGCTCGATGTCAAGATGACATTTCTTCATGGTGACCTAGAGGAAGAGATCTACATGGAGCAGCCTGAGGGATTCAAACTTCCAAGCAAAGAAAATTTAGTGTGCTACCTCATGAAGAGTCTATACGGTCTTAAGAAAGCACCAAGGCAATGGCATAAGAAGTTCGACGCATTCATGGAAGAACATGATTTCAAAAAGATGGAAAGCGATCATTGTGTCTTCATAAAGAGTCAAATGGATCCTCCGATATCTACGTGGAACTTCCAAAAGATGTTTATGCTTTGGAAAAGGAAAACCTGTATTAGAAGGATACACAGATGCAGACTTGGCCGGTGACATTGATTCAAGGAAATCAACATCGGGATACTTAACTACTTTTGTAGGGGGAGCTATTTCATGGCAATCAAAGCTGCAAAAGTGTGTTGCATTATCCACTACAGAGGCAGAGTATATCGCAGCTACCGAAGCTTGCAAGGAGATGTTATGGATAAAGGACTTATTGCATGAGTTGGGAATAGATCAAGAAAAGTATGTCTTGAAGTGTGACAATCAAAGTGCAATTTACTTGGTAAAGAATTCAACATTTCATTCCCGCACAAAGCACATTGATACAAGATATTGTTGGATCCGAGAAGTCCTTGAGGAAAAGCAAATACATCTTGACAAGGTTCACACAGATGAGAACTGGTCTGACATGATGACCAAGGTAATACCAACAAAGACGTTTGAAGATTGCTGTCAAGGTGCCGGTTTGCTACTACCCCCCAATTAAGTCGGGAGGGGGAGATTTGTTGGGATCCCTCCTTAATTGGAGAGTTTCTAGAAAATTCTAAATCTTTCTAGAGAAGTATAGAATTTTCTAGAAAGTTCCAGAGAACTCTCTAGAAGCTTATGGAAGAGTGTGAAACCCTCTGGAATATTCTGAAGATGTGTGGAACCTTCCGGAACCTTACGGAAGAGTATGGAAGGATGTAGAAGGGAATGAAAGAGTGTAGAGATTCCTAGAGAGTATGGGCATTTTAGAGAATCAATCTCCACCCTTGGATACAAGTAATCTCCACCATTCATTGTGGAGGTTGAGTAGTATAAATAGGGGTAGGAGCCTTCATTCTTAATCAATCAAAAAAAAGAAATATCCAAGAATTATAAAAGAGAGTCTCTTTGAGAGAGAAAGAGAGATAGCTTGGGAAGTCTCTATCCTCAAGCTTGAGTGAGCCACCGAGTGTGAGTTTCTTTTGTAATCATATTCTTGTAATCCTACTATTCTTTGGTATAGTGGAAGAATCTCCATATTGGAGAATTATAAACTCTTGTGCTCCCATTACTACTTTCAATCTTAAAGTGCCTATCTTAACTTCACAAAGCGGGAAAGCCCGAGATTTCCCAACATGCAATTACCATTTAGTATAAACACAAAATACAACTAACATGTTCTGAGAATTGAACATAAAATGCAATTACCGTTCATAAACCATAGTGCGTAGATCATCAAAAAACATCCAATTTCTGATTTCTAAGAGCATCAATACCATCAACATAACAACAGAAGGTGTCCAATTTATGAGAGCATGGTATTGTTCTTAGTTTGGAAAACGGCTTAAGATACAAATAACCTACCCAAACACCATGCAATGACACTACTGTATAAGTATACAGATAATGGTAAAATTATTGTCTGTAGGAGCAATTAACATATTGTTGTCAACATTCAAATTTTCCAAGAGTTAAGCTGATGAGTGGCCAGGCCCGGCCCCAGGGCAAGGCAGCCAAGGCGGCCGCTTGGGGCAACAGATCAAAGGGGGGCAAGAAACTTCTAAATTTTGGGGGAATTAATTTAAAGGACAAAAATTTGTATATTTTTAGCCTCAAGGACACGACCTTAATATATTAACCACAAGGACAAACATTCTCCTAAAAATTATTCATAAGGACAAACATTCTTTCAAAATTATTCACAAGGACAAACATTTTTCCAAAACTGCTACCGAACTAAAAACTGATACCTAAAAACTACTACCGATAACTACAAACTGATACCTAAAAACTGTAAAAACTGATACCTAAAGAAAGTTGTCCTTCAGGCTAAAATACTGAAGGTCTGTCCTTGAGACTAAAATACTGAGAAATTTTGTCCTTGAAAATAATTTCCTGTTTCTTTTAACTGATTTGTTTAGTTTATACAAAAGGGCAACCATTATCAAGAGATACTTTAGTGCATTGGTATGATTTTCCACTTCCTCATCAACGTGTAGAGTTCGAGTGTGCTTGCTTGGGTTATTTTTTCTATCTTTGTTTTCACTTTTCTTCCACCTCATATTCACCTTGGGCAACCAAAGTTAACGGGCCGGGCCTATTATAAAAAAGCAATAAACCATTTAATAAATAAACCGCAATTGTCAGTTAGCACAATATCCTTCACCAATTACTCCATGCCTTTAGAAACGATGTACATTGTAATGTTATGTGAAATAAGAATATATAATATTCCATAAGAAAAAAATACATATCAAAATTTGCTTTGCATTGTGGCTTCTTCATGTAATAGAATGTAAAAATTTATCATAGCATCGTGAAATGTAGGACCCGATAAGTACTTATGTCCCTATAGACCATGTTCCTATCTTGTATGTGTTGTAAGCCTTCCCAGAGTGCAAGCTACCAATTTGTATGTGTTGTAAGCCTTATCATTCCTGATATAAAATCAAAACGTGTACCGTGTAAGTTTGACAAAAGGTTTTTAGGCTTATTGAGTTGTGTACTTTTTGGTGCTCTACTTGTCAACTACTATCTGGTATACTTAACAAATAAAATTAATATGGATTATTGTATGTATAGTTTGGATTACAGACATTAAAAGATAATGAATATGAAGCTAGAATACTGATAATCATGACAAATCATTTGGTTGTGAACTTTTTAATGTCAGATTATGATATTCAAAATACGATAGATACAACTAAAGTTGTTTGTAGAGACATTGGAATAACCAACAGTCTAGTTCAATGGGGCAAGCTAAAAACTATAATATAGTTTGTAAATTTAAAACTCGCTTAGAAATAAATGGTTGGATGCATGGCTGCCAAAGAGTAATTTTTGTTATAAATTATACATTGAAAGGTAAATTTTCAAGTGTGAAATTATTACGACTAAAATCTTTGATATACAGAACCTTCATAAAATTATAAAAAGATAATCATTAATGTTAAATAAATAAGACTAAATGGAAGATTGGGAACCTTTAAGCGTCACTGGTATATATATGATGTGTAAGTGAGAATCTCTACAAAATTAGGGAACTTTAACCTTTGAGTTGACACAAAATTTAAGTGAAAAACCTTTACAGTAACATTCGAATAACGATCCTTAAATTTTTCATAATATGCATACACACATGTGTGTATGTATTTGTACATATGCATATGTGTACAAATACATATATGTACGTGTATATATACATATGTTTTAAATTAATTCGATAGTATATGTATTTAAACAAAAGAAAACATTAAAAAGTTGATTTTGCTAAGTATATTAGAAATTTGACAGTATAAAAGCAAACAATAAATAACAATGACTACATTGGTGAAAATACCATCAAAATTAGCAACAAATCATGCAAAAGAAAGTGTTACTGAATGAATGCATGGTTGATATAGATCTAGATTAAGAACCGCGAATATTTCATCAAACTCACTTTTGTACTCTTTGAGTAGAGTTCTAAGGCAGTCCATCATGAGTGGGCTATTTTTACTTTCCAGCAGTTTCTTTAACTGTATGAATATTGGGATAGCATTTTGGGTTAAATTCTTTTTAGCAACATGGCTTATTAACGGTAGTGATGCGATTCAGACCAACACAAATACTAAACGTTATCTGCTAAGTGAAAGTCTCTAAACATAGGTTTAATAATAGATTAAAAGCAACTAAGTAATGTGCATAAATTGTACTGACCAAAACATATTGCAATAAAGCTTGTTCAGCAATTACCCTACCAATCTTTAAACAAATAATTTAGTATGGCTCTAAAGGTTGAGTATTTGACATATAGTAAATGATGAAACATTGTATATTTTTAAATTAGCATGTATTCTATGTATCTCGTTATATGACATACTGTAGTATAATTTAAACAAACTTTCAATAATCATTAATATATGCCAAGCATAGCTGAAAACTAAAATTGCAACAACCATAGAAAGTTTCATAGTGAAGAAACAAAATTAGAGAACTAAAAATAATAGATATTAAAAATTGAAATCAAATGCTAAAAAAATCAAAATAATTATAAATAAATTTCATAGTAAAAGGAAAAAAGCAATACCATCTAAATTTGAAGTTGAACAATAAAAAAAAAATCATTAAATCGCAATTATAAGCTAAAAATCAACATTACAGCATTAAAATAAAAATATCAATATTTGTGTGTTAGATGCAGAAATTTATAGGTGAACAAAATGTTGCAGCGATGATAAAGGCCTATTCGATGAGTGGTGAATAGTACTAAATTTCAAAGCAAAACCTATAGTAACGGTTGAACTGATATAAAAAGAATAAAAACTTGAGAAAGTAATTAAATATCATTTAGTCAATAGTGATGGGCGACGCTTACATAATTAAAATCAAAATAACTTATATTTAAACAATATACATGCAAAGTACTTCTACCCTTCGTGAAAAGACTTTCAATGGCTGAAAGCCCGAAGTCATCATTTGTATGCCTAGTAATTGTTTGGCAAAAGATTCACCTAAAAAATAAAATCATGATCATGATTGGCTCTTAACATTATTCATTATCCAACCCACCTAATTTAATCTTAAAGTGAAATATTCAGGGACAAAAAGCATAAATGAATCCAAAATAATCTACCTAAGTGCGGCATACACGCAAATGATTAAAAACTGGATTAGGTTTTTAACATAAGGCTTGCTTTGGACTACCAAAAAAACTATAGTTACATAAGATATATTATACTGCATGGTAAATATATTATTTATAGTTTAAGTTTATTTGTTTTTTAACATAAGGCTCATAATTCTAATTATACGATCTAAAGTGTGGAACAAATATGATTCAAGTAAACTATAGAAAAAATAGATTTCAAATGATTTAAGATATTGAAATAAAAGTTTATATACCTCACAGATAGTATAGAAAAGGAGGGAGTAACAATAAATGAAGCAATGAAATCTCCAAATATTGGCAAGGCATAGTCATTTCCAAAATATTTGAATATCCATTTATTAGATATCTCATGCCATTAAATAGTAGAATTGCAGTTATGTGTACTTTTAAGTACCATAGAGAAAATCAAGTGTGAATCATAAAAGGTTCTCTTTCTCTTTTTATAGTAAGCATCAATGTGTTCATGAACAAAAGTGACTAGTTTAACTAACATGATAAAAAAGCATTTGCATGAATGATCTATGGGCATAAATAGAATAATCGAGAAAAAATTGATGAATAAATGTGTACATAATGCACACAACACTAAAGGTACAAATACACATAAAGAAAGGTTAATAAATGAATCAAAAATAATATACATAAGTGGGCCATATATGAAAATGATTAAAAACTGAATTTAAAGTAAGGTAATAACAATACTTAAAAGGTGCAAACAACACCAACTCAGCATGAACATACACATGAACCTAGATGGAAAGAATGACAACAGTGGTGACGCTGTAAAACCAATTCATTTGTAAAATAAAATTTGTTTTGTACTTTCATGGAAAACTATCAAAAGCCTATCGAAATTCTATCAAAGTCCATATCAATAATTTGGTTGGCTATTTTGTTGAACAATATCACAAATTTGATATTTAAAGACATATCCTAGTTGTTTTATTTAATAACTCATAGTATATATGTACATGATTCAATCTTCATTATACAACTAAATTAAGTTTTATTTCAACATTTCAAAAAATTTACCTTATTCATATTAAACTTATAAAGAAGAATGTTTAACTATAATCATTATAGTTTTGTACACCAGAAATAGTGCAAGTCAATTCATGGAGAGTTTGTTAGTTAAAGTTCATGTTATTGCTATTAGATTTTACAAGAACTTCATGTAGTCATTCACTGTTGTGTTGATGCTTCTATCTTTGACCTCCTAATTTAATGCTCGATCCATTTATAAAGTGATATAAAGCGATGAAATGTCTCTCTTTCAGCTTCAATAACTCTCAAACTTCGATGTTGAAGCATAGAAATGTCTCAAACTCTCAAGCTTCAATAACTCTCAAACTACATGACGAAATTCAATATAGAGTGAAAATTTGTTACACTGCACTAACTTTAATGTATTTAAGTCCTTTGGATGGATCTCAACTGAGAAAATTTAGTAGTTAGAGGTTTTTTTTCTTTAGATTATTCTCTTTTACGCAGAAATAGACACTTCTACTTCATATGGACTAAAATTTAATGAAGTAAGGACGATGTTTGCACTAACAGAACGAAAATAAGTTCACTAAAAACATGGTTCACAAAAGCATTTTTTAGAAAGCCAAAATTGGGGGATATTTTTTTTCCACCAAGAATACATATTTTTATTCACAAACTTTCCTTATAATTTATCTGGATTTTGATTTGTGATTTGACGTGTACAAAATTTACAAAGGTAAGCTTAGTTTTTTAACCATAATAAACAAAATTAATCCTTATCCTGAAACCTGCAATACAGAGTATGAATAATTTTGGCGACACATTTCCCTTTACATATATAAAATAATGCAGTGGGATATGAAATTCATACCTAATTAAATTACACAAAAGCATGTAAAATGCTTCAAATTTAAGCATCCGGCGCACGTAGGGAAGAGAGCCACTAACATTTTGATGAACTTTTGTTCCTTAGCATGGAAGCACATTACACAATTCAATAGATATTCAGGAAAGAGAGAGAGAGTGTGTGTGTGTATGGGATCAAATAATCAACTCTTTTAAAAAGTTTTATATTGCATTTTTTGTATTCTTTTACCAAATTCTTGTCCAGATTTGCATTTATACAACTTCTAATTAATAAGCTAAAATGTCTAGAAAATAAGCACAAAAAGGTAGATGGTGGGAATCTCATCTAATAATTAATGCTCGATTTTGTGGTTGGGGTGAGATATTAAGAATTTTATTAAATAATATAAAAACTCAATCATGCTCGATTTTGTATATCAGAAATACTCATATCAACATATTTAACTTTTTTATCCGCAATAATCAAAAGGTTATTAAGATCATCTAACTATTCATATCATAGCTTCAATGAAGCTTAAATCTTTAAATTAAAATTAAGGCATCTTTTGTTATGAACAATGAAAATTAAAATAAGACAAAAAAAAAAAATGAAATTTGGTTATGCTAATTTTGAATTGTAATTTCATTGAATGTATCCAATTTCAAATAGTTAAAGTAACGCTAAATTTTATGGTTTTATGCAGCAGCGATAATTAGAAATATGCAGCATCAAAAGAACAACCAAACACAAAAGCAACCCTAGTGATAATATGCAGTAGTGGTAGTAACTATAAAAAATGCAGTAGTTTAATAAATACCAGAAAGTGGTCTAATGTAAACACTGCAGTAATAAATGATGCAATACAATATCTTGGACTGCCTCCATCTACCTGCAAATGCAAATAAAGAGTTAGTCAAGTCAAAAATACCATGTATCACCAATCTTCATCTTAAAGTTACTAAAACCGTTCTTCATATTTGCCATTTCCTGTAACTAACGCATTGAAATAAAAGCATATTTAATTATGTAGTGTATATTTAATTGATTATGATATGCAAGCACCGACTAATATGATATAATTATTATCCTACACATATACTACATAAATAGAAATAATCGGTACAAAAGCATATAACACAACAGCTGATCAAATTAGACCAAGAAATAAAATAGTAAAATGCACGAAATATAACACATGATAAAATATACAGTATAGTTAATTGTTTCATTTCGAATCCAAATGCTAATGAAATAAATTTCAAACTGTAAATGCTACTAAATATAATACAAACTGCTTCTGAATCAAAGTAAGAATGATTAAAAAATGATAAAAAAAACAACACATGTTCAGCCAATAAGTGGTTAGCCAATAATTGACTATAAATCTTGAACGGTGATTCATTGAACTGAATGGATTGTCGTTCGATCTATAGTCGTTAATCGCATTAAAGCTAGAGAAGATGGTGGATCTGGAATCATACTGAAGTGACCCTAGTTTGTGGGATCACACTAACACTGGAGAAGATAGTGGATCTGGAATCACACTGGAGTAACTATCAGTCGGTTGTGAAAGAAGGCGTTGGAGAAGATGATGGACCTTGAATCGGGTTGGATATGGAATCAGATCAACATCTTTCAACAACGAGGGTGATACGCGGGATCCGGTTGGATGTGGCTTTTTAGGTTTTTTTATTTTAGGAACATGATGTAACATGAACAGAATGTGAAAAGAAAAGAAGAGGATGTGACATGGAGGAATGGAAGGGTAAATTTGGTATTTCAAAAAGACATAGTTGAAGTCATATGGATGGAATTTACATTATTAATAGTAGAGATAAATATTGTTTACATACCTAAATTGGCTTATTTTAGGAAAGATGAATTGATGAATATTAGTTAATTGAATTTATTTTGATAATTTAAATTAAAGATTACATAATTAGTTAAATATATGTACATGAATAAAAAATATTAGAAGAGAATTGAGAGGGTTTGTAAGTGACTGTGGAAATTTTAAACATAAGTATTTAAAGACAAAAATATTAAATTTCAATTCAATGCATGATAACTTCATTGAGATAAAAAAATTATAAAATAAATTTGTTATTACTATTGATGTATATTATTTTGTGTTGTGTGATTTATATAATTTTGTATACAAATGAGAATTTAATTTTACTGGTTTGTTGATGCGACTATGATATACTATTGAAATTGTCATATTTTAGGATTTAATTGACGTAGTGAATATTGGTTAACCGAGTTTACAAATGGTTTAAATTTTAAATTATGTAATTAATTTAAATGTATGGACTTAGATGTAAAATATCACAAAAGAACTAAGAAGACATTTGTGAATAATCATAGAAAATTTTAAAAATATGTATTTGAAGTAAATTGGCATGAGATGTTTAGTAAAATAAATATAAAGTGATAAACTATAAAAATAAAAATAAAATATCTAGAGAAAATTAAGGGAAGCGGAGAAAGCTCCTAAAATTACCAAGAGAACATGAAAATTTTCTGCTCTACCTTTATTTAATAGATTAATTTTTGCTTTAGAAACTCTAATAAAAATGAACAATAGCCGTAACATTGTGAGTTATGTCAAAATATGCACACTTAACCTTTTTAACTTCATTATATATAATCCTTTTGCTATTGATGTTAGTGTCAAGATTGAAAAGGAGAAAAACAATTGCTACACTAATGTTTAATAAGGATTGAACCATCAAATAATGTTAGATGTTCATTTTGTGGCGGTGGTATGTCCCAAATGTTTATCTAAAGGTTGTGTGATCGAATATTGTTTACATCAATAAACATTATTTAATGGAATAAATTGTCATCCATTGTTGCTCTTGCAGACATCCGTGGTTTCTAAAATGATAGTAATGTTACTTAACAAGCAGGACTGATATTGGATGTCATGCCATAGATGTGGCTCACTGTTCGTCTTGGTTGCACATTTCACACTTTTTAATTGGATGCCATGTGTTACGAATTCAATCATAATGAAAATTTATCCTCATTTTTAGAGGGAAATGGTGGCGTAAACTTGTTGGAATCCCAATAGTGGTAATTTCATACATCTTGCTATTTTTCTATTTTAAAAAAAAATGTTTTTACAATTTTTACTGTCAATAAATCATTACCAATTCTTCATTTATTTCATATTAATGTTAAAAAACCTCTTTGTTTTATTTTTGTATGATTTTAGCTTACCTTATGAATGAATGCTCTTTTTTAGTATTTGAAATAAAAGGTGATTTCATCAGACAAATGAAATTGCTTTTTTTTTCAAATAGTATTTTGTTTGACATTCATATTTATTTTATACATAAAATTTATTTTGAAAGAAATAGCACAAATAACAAATAAGATGATATAATTGTAGTTTCACATTTTTTAAATTTGAATTCAATATTTTAAAATCACTTCTACTAATATATTTTTTAACAAATTTTTTAGTAAATTAATAATAACCAATGCTACACGTAAAAGTTTGATGTTAAACGTATATTTTGCACAAAAAAATTTCTACACACACTTACATTACATGTGCCAAATTACTCGTGATGTAATAGAAAATATTGACATAACTATTAGTCTCATTTGTATACAATTTCCAATTAAATTAATTTTTACTTTGAAAGTTCTAATAAAATGAGCAATAGTCGTAACTTACATTGTGAGTTATGTCAAAATTTCATACTTAAACATCTTTAACACCATTATATATTATCTTTTTGCTATTGATGTTGGCGTAAACGCTGGACAAGAGAAAACAATTGCTACTGTAATATTTAATAAGGATTGAACCCCCAAATAATGTTAGATGTCCATTTTTTGATGGTGGTATGTCTCTAAAATGTTTATCTGGAGGTTGTGTGATTGAATCGCGCTTACATCAATCAACATTGTTTAATGGAATAAAGACGTTATACCATGCTAAATATAACTTCAAAACCACCATACAATGTTAGTAACCCAAATTGTTCACCATTTTTATTAATTGTTTAATTTTGTAAATATGGAACTTGTGCTCTATGTAATAATTTTTTCACGATGCATGCGCGGAGTGCGTGCAATTAAATCTCATAAATAATAAATCATATATAAGTATGTAAAAGTAAATATGGTAAAATCCACAAATCCTGTGTGACATTTTCTTATGATGTCCTTTTAATTATTATTTTTCAAGACAAGCAAGATCAAATGGTTTTCTTTCATCTTTATTTAAAAAAATTAGTTGATGTATGTGAGTGAAGTTGACAATCATCAGCTACTAATCAAAACAAAGAAGAAACACTTCTTTGAACAACATAACATAAAAACAATAACATAGAAAATAACCCAATAAAGAGAAATCCAAGAAAACATGTCCGACTAATAGCCTATCTTCCTCAACCCCATCACATGATTGCTTAAGTAGACCGGGAGAAAAAATAGGATGACTTTTTGAATATACAAAGATATGATCTCTATCGTCATTCAATAGCACCTAAGGGATCTACATTCTTAGAGAAAGAGTATTATGAAAGAGGAATAATATAATATTTGATGTTCATTACCAATTTCTACGATAAATTCTTGTTAACATTAATGAATACATGAGTACAACATACCACTTGCATAATGCATCCAATCATTGTCCAAATTAATTGAAGAGATATAATCATAAAGATAGTCAACAATCATAGCAAGAGTGTTGTAATACCTCGATTTTTAAAAATAATAATTAATCAACTTAAAAGAATAATTTCACACAAAATGCAGAAACATAATTTTAAAAAATTAAGAATTTGGAAAATATGACTTCACGATTGCATTAAGTTCTACCCCAAACTCATATATAAAACATCAAAAACAAATACCGGATGAATAAGATATGAATCGTTCATCGAAACACACTTTTTGGGCCGAATGGGTCGGAAGCCCAAGTGGGCCTAGGATTTGATTTTGGGATTAGGGTATAAAATAGAAGGAAAAGTACGTATACCTCATTCTAATCTCATTCTACTTCATCCAGTAGCTGCCATTGATCTCTATGTCTAAAATTTCACTTTTCTACCTCAAACCTACTCCAAATTCACCAAATAAAACGCCAAAATGAGAAGGAAAGCAAGAGTAATATATCAACTCAAATAAGAAGAGAGAATTACCAAATAAAGTATTAGAAATTAGAAAAAACAAGTTTTAATTTAATAAAATAAGTCCGTTTTGGCAGAAAGTGTCTTTTCAAATAGACATAACCATTTTTTAATAGTCATTTCAATTTTGAAAAATCTATTTTGGCGGGAGATGTCTTTTCAAACAGACATAACCATTTTCTAATGATCGTGCTTTATGAATGCCTATATATAGGCCAAAAATTAGAAACAAAAACTACTTGTAATTCTATTCTACTTCTCTTATCTACACTCTTCTTCACAAGGTCAAAAGCGAAACGCGGATTGAAATTTGCCATAATCCAAGACATCTCTACACGCCTTGGATTGAGAGTTGTATCCTGCAAGACAGATGTCCACTGTACGAAAACTACAGCAGAGGTGTAGGAACAAAATTCCGTCTTAGGACATTGCGACTGCAAGCCTCTCTCGAATCAAGTTGGTAATTTCTAATATACTTCCATTATTTTATTTACTGGTTGTTTTAACAAGACTGTAGTATAGATTAAGTCGTATTCATTCTATAGTTAATTGTTTACATAAGTGGTGTTTTGTAATTTATTTGATATTAGTTGTAAGATTGATCCCATTCTATTAATAGATTACTAGCCGTCTAAGACAGAATGTTCTTTTCTTTCTGAAATTTACCATTCCTTTTCAAAATGAATCAATCTGTAGCCGTTGGCAAGCAAAACTCGATTCCTGAGAAACCAGACATGTGCAAAGGAATTGATTTCAAAATATGGCAATAGAAAATGTTGTTTTATATCACAACTTTGAACTTGGCTCATGTGCTCAATCAAGAGAAATTAGTGCCAAATGAATTTCCGGTCACTATAGAGACTTAGAAAGAAATCGATGCTTGAATGCATAGTGAATTTTTTCCATAAATTCTGTCCTTAATAGATTGGATGACACTTTTTATGATGTCTATTTAACGTGTAAAACTGCAAAGGAAATATGGGAGCTTTTGGAAAAGAAATATCTAACACAAGCAGCAAGCCCAAGGAAATTCGTCATTGGCAAATTTATGAATTACAGGATAAAGGCACGAGTCTTGTTGAGAAATTCCAAGCGGGTGTTATAATTGAGAAATTGCCCCCATCTTGGAAGAATTTCAAACATGAATTGAAACACTTGACTGAGCAGTTATCGATGAAAAATCTAGTCCTAAAACGTCGAGTTGAGGAAAGAAATAGAATAAATAAAAAGAATGATGTCTTAGCCTACGAAGCTAGAGCAAACATTTAGAATGAGACTCTTCCAAGCAAAATCCCAAGTTCCAAAAGAAAAGGGGAAATAGACTAGTAAAAGGGTCTAATCTTGCACCAAAGGCAAAGAAATCCAAAATTAAAGATGCTTGCTCGATTTGTGGAAAACTAGGACACAAGGCTCAAGTGTGTTTCCATAGAAGGGCATTACTACCACTAGAAATCAAGGAAATAACAACCAAGCAAATGTGGCTGTTAATATTGATTTTGTTGTTGTTGTTGTAATATCCCAGAAATTTGGGGCATTATCAATTTAATAATTTGTTTAAATAATTAAATTGATTGATAATCTTTGATAATTAAAGTTTGAATTGATTTAATAATCTGATTAAATGAATATTTAATTAGGGAATTATCTTTTAAAAACTAATAAAATGATTTCTGTTTATAATATATATATATATATATAAGTCTAAATTACACTTTACATATAATATGTTGATTCATTTAATAATAGAAGTAATTTATAATCTCTTTTATTAATTTATTTTAAAATTGATTAATGAGTTATTTTCAAACAATAATTATAATATATTGTTTTATATACAATTGATTTTATTTTCTTTTAAAGGTAATTTATAAATAGAGAAGTATTTAAGTAAATAAAGAAAAAGCTTTTATCTACATCTAAAATAAATATAAACTAACTAAAAAGACATGTGTAAATTCCTAAGGCTTTAAAATAACAAGTGTAAACAAATAAACCAATGTAAATGACAAATGTCAAGTTTTGAATTTTTGTTTTATTTTATTTTTAATAAACTACATTTTCACTATATAAACATATGTTCTTATCTACATTTCTTTTTCTATTTTTTTTCAAAGACAAGAAAACAAAATCTGAACTAAATCTCTCAAAGACAATCAGTAAATTAACAAATCCTCAAAACAAATCTGCAACTTAAATCTTCCTTTCAAAACAAAATCTGAAGCAAACAAATCCTCAGACCAAAATCTGTAATAAATCCTCTAAAATGCTTCTTCATCAAATCTGCAATTCATTCTCATCATCTAAAATCTGGAATCTAAATCAAAGCCTGCAAATCAATTCTTCAAACTCTAGAAGCAAGTCAGGAATCAAACTCCAATCTGCATTTCTTAAGCCTGGATACTTCTTCCTCAAACCTGATCTAAGCAACATTTCAATAAAGCAAGATTTAGCAACATGCAAGTTTCCAGTTTTAAAGACAATGCAAGTTTTCCAGCAAGCATTCAAGTCTTAATAGCAAAGACATTCAGATCTTAAGTTCAAAAGCTTTTCAAATTAAAACCTGGAAAGTTTCTCTGTTCACTTTTAAAAGGTGAGTAACTTTCATTTTTAAAACTTAAAGCATATGATATATGTTTGCATGTGATAATATTGGCTTGTATTGTAGTTTTTAATTTGAATTTATATGAATTAGGATAAATATATGTATGAGCCTGTCAGTTTACACATAAAAACCTATCCTCTGTTCATCTCCTTTAAATCAAGTGAGTAACCCCTTTTCTAAAAAGTTTAAGTATCTTAATCTGGTTGCATGTAAATTCTGGAATGAAAGCATGTTGGTGTGTTTGTTTATTTATGAAATTTTTGTGTACATTCGGAGGTATTGATTGTGTGCATGTCTGTGACTATGTGTTTCCTCTGTTCTTAGTTTTAAAAACTAAGATTTTCAAAGAAAATTCATTATCTCCTTATCTGATCTTGGTTAAAACTTAGGCTTCTTTGAAAACTGTTTATTTAGTCATGAAATTGGTTTAAAATTTTATTTAAGTTAAAAGTAAATTGAAATTTCCCTGGAAACCTTAGGAATAGTTCAAGTTTAACATATATCAAAAATTTAAACATCTTAAATCATTGAAACGGGTTTATAACCTGAATGCATGTTTGAAATCATGAATTTTAAAACAAAAATCACATTTTTTATTTAACTGTTGAGTGAACTTGTCTGGGTTGAACGAAATGAGGATTTTTGGGTTTATCTGATTGTCAAGTGATATTGGGGTGATGTGGTTCTGCTTGGAATTGGAGAGTAGATGGAAGAATAGGGGAAAATTGTCTGAAGTGCTGATAGTGGTGGTTGGCGACAGTGGTGACTAAATTTAGGTTCCTAGCCCTAGTTACTGAGGGTCGAAGTTTTAGTAGCTTCGTGTTGTCTGTAGTGCTTCGAGTGATACGAGGCTTTGGAGTTTGGCAGAGGGGGTATTGATGGATGAATTGCCGGAGTCGCGGTGATTCTGATGATCGGAGGTGAGATTGCGACGTGGTTGACAGGGTTGTGGTGATGTTGCTCAGAATGTTTCCAGGTTTGGGATTTTTGCTCGAATTCGATGGTGATGCTTGTTCGTGGTTCTGGAGGTCGCGATCGTGGATAATGGTCGAAGTCGACATGCTGGTGATGGAAGCGATGGTCGGAGGCGATCATCTCGTGTGTGCACGTGAACTAGTATCAGCGTGTCAGTGTTTTGGTTTGGGGATTTAACAGAGGAAGAACTCGAGTATTTCTCGAGTTTGTAGCGTAAGCGACTCGAAGCGTGTAGGGGTTTTGCTCGGGGGAATTTGTGATGGACTCGAGTAGATTTTAGTGCTTCAGTTTTGAAACCTGACAGGGTTTTTAAAATTTAAATTAAGTTTAAATGTAAAGCAGGTTTTTAAAAACACAGTTTTAAATCAAATATAAAGTATGGATTCAAGTTAATTTGTATCACTAGTTTGAGATAAATAAGTTTATAACAATTTAAATGTTTTATCAAATTTAAATTGTTAAAAGTATATTTTAAAAAGGTTTTGAATTTAAATAAATTGGTTTAAAAATTCTTTTAAATGTTAAATGTTTCTTTAACATTTGATTTAAAAAGGGTTTTGTAAATTAGATTTAAATTTGGTTAAAGTTAAATTTGTAATTTATTTTAAATCTTTAATTTAAAATGAATTAAAAAGAAAGATTTTAAAGTTAAATCTTTTAAAGTCTTTGTTAGTAATAATTAAAGTAGTTAAAGGTTAATACTTTAATTTAGAAAGTGATTAAGGTTTAATGATAAAGGAGTCATTAAATTAATAAGGTAATTAAAGAATAATTTGGTAATTTAATTAATTAATGATTTAGTGTTAATTAATTAAATAATTAGGATTATAAGTTAATAAATTAAGGTTAATTAATTTGGGATTAATCATTTATTTAGATAAGTATAGATTTTTAATAAATGATAAATCTTTTATGAATTGGTTAAGTATAATTACTTAATGAAAGTAATTAAAGGAATTAATTACTTAAGGTAATTAATTAAATAAATTTGATGAGTTAAATTAATTAATTTAATTAATTTAAAATAATCATTTGGTGATTTGAATAAGTATAATTACTTAAATGTAATTAGTAAAGTGTAATTACTTAGGAAAGTAATTAAAGGTAATTACGGGATGTAATTAACTAAAGATGATTTAATAATAAAAGTAATTTTAGTTTAATTACTTTTGTATAATTAATCAAGGGATTAATTAAAGGATAATTAATTTTGGAGAAATTAATTTATGGAAGAGTAATTAAGGGTAGTTAATTACTAAATGTTATTAATCAAAGGTGATTAATAAATGTGACTAATTAATTATTAATTTAAATAAGATAATTAATTAAGAATAATTAAGGATCATTAATTAATATAATTAATGATGTAATTAAGAATTGATTAATTAAGATTAATTAATAAATAATAAGTGATTAAAGTAATTAATTAATTGTAATTAATTAAGGATTAATGTAATTAAATATAGTTAATTAATTAATGAAGTAATTAAAGATTAATTACTGAATGGTTTAAGATAATTAATTTGTGAAATTAATTAAGTATTAATTACTTAGTAATTAAAGGGTAATTAATCAGGAATGATTAATTAAGATGGATACTTAGAGTAATGATTAATTAATTGGTTTAATTAATAATTAAGCAAGCAGGATTTATAGGATGAAGTAATTAATTTAATTCACTTTAAATTAATTAGAGATGATAAATCATTACTTAAGAATGGATGAATGATATTGAATGCTTTACATTGTTGATATCTTTGATAAGAGATGTGCTGATCTATGATATAGATGTTTGGTTGGATTGAAATGATAATATGAATTATCTGTTTGGATGATAATATGGATTATCTATTGTAAATTATCTATCTGTGTGTAGTATAGATAAGAATTGAATTGTTTTAACCTTTAAACAACTTGGCCTTAAAAGATACGTTTTGGATTTCGATGAGACCGGGATCGGGTTTCCGTATACCGGTATTCCAGGTCTGGAGACCCGAATACCACATCGATCCAAATTAACGATAGGTCGTTAATCTCAAGTGAAGATGAAGATTCAGAGTGCAAGGGTTATTGTCGTTAACTCTGAGGGTGATTCCAAAATGAGTGTAACGAGATAATGCCTTCGGTTTCGTTCGAACCCGGAACGAACTTGTATGGATTAAATGCTTTCAGCACATCGTCAGGCGGACGATGAGCATTCTAAGTGATATGTTCTGATTAAAGGTAATCGTAACCTCAAGCCTCATCAACCGGGAATGGCTAAAACAGGGGAGGTGCAGCAAGGCTTCGTGGGTATCACCCACTGAGAGCAAGATAGATCCCTGTCTAGAGGTCCCTTTTCTTTTCATTCGGCTTAGTGTGTGGTTGGTCGCGCCAACTACGGGGTTATCTTGTTCGGGATTATCCAGTAAGGGATGGTTCCGGCTTTGTGTTGCAGGGGAGCGGGCGTACTCCTCGGTACGGTGATCTAGGCCACGTACTGTGACGGGCGGTACCCCAGTAGCCCTGCCATTGATGGAAACCCATTCTTCCTACGTGCCCTTATGGTTTTGATTGTATAACCCACTTTGTGGCTAGTATGCTGGAATTTAATAATGTAACAATTTCAGCTATTTCATATTTATTTGAAAACCCTAGACCCTATTATAATATAACTAGATTTCCTATCAAATGTTTTGGTTAGCGTAAGGTAAAAACTTACCCATGTTTATTTGTGGGGAGTCTTACGTGATACCTTTTCTTTCTAAAGGTTTTGAAGTTAAGCAAGTTTAACCTGTTACTCACACCAGACCCATGTCTGACCCAAGTTGTTTATTTCTGTTTTATAAACTCTTGGGTACTCAAATTTTTACGAGTAGCCAAGGGATTCAGGTTTAGCTTTGACGAATTGTGGAGGAGCAATGGAGCAGGAGGCTTCAGCGTTGTAGATATATATAGTAGTTCCGCTGTGTCTGTATCTCTGTAGTGTATTGAGTTGTAATGTCTAGACAGATGTTATAACTGTCTAGTAAGTGATGTATATGCTGTGTAACTCTGTAAAGTGTTGTATACTATGTAATAGTATATGTTATTAATATAATTTATTCGTTCCGCTGTGAGATCGTTGTTGTTGTTTCTTTCTTTCTTCTCTTCTTTTCTATTTTCTACCCCTTTCTTTCTTATTAATGATACGACTTTTTGTGGAGAAAAAGCCGGGTCGTTACAGTTGTAGAGATTAACATGGTTAGTGATGGTAAAGATTGGTGGGTTGATACTGGTGCTAACAGGCACATACGCTCCGATAGGACCACGTTTGCAACCTACCATCAAGTTGAAGGAGAAAATCTGTTCATGGGAAATGCATCATCATCCTCTATTCAAGGGAAGGCAATGTGATCCTTACACTTACTTCTAAAATAAGATTGGCTCTCATGGGTATACTGCATGTACCATAGATCAAGAAGAACTTAGTGTCAGGTCTTATTTTGAGTAATAAGGGTTTTAAACTCGTACTTGAGTCTGATAAGTTTGTACCCTCCAAAGTTGGAGAATTTGTAAGAAAGTGCTATCTTATATATATGGTCTTGTCAAACTCAGTGAATGCTATAATAATAATAATATTTCTTCTTACTTTCTTGAGTCTTTCGGTTTATGGCATGAACAGTTAGGTCATGTGAATTATTGTTCTATAAAAAGAACAAAAAATTCTAGACTAGTACCAAAATGTAACCCTAATTCTAGTATTATACATAAATGTGGAGTATGCACCGAATCCAAGTTTGTGAAACAACCTATGATGTCTGTAAATAGATCGAATGAAGTAGTATGATTAATTCATTATGATCTTTGTGACTTCGCGGAAACACCAACTCGTGGAGGAAAAATATATTATATCTCATTTATAGATGATTATAGCAAATATTGTTATGTATACTTGATACATAGTAAAGATGAAGCCTTGGACTTATTCAAGGCATACAAGGCAGCAGTAGAGAATCAACTTGATAAGAAAATTAAGGTCATAAGATTTGACAAAGGAGGAGAATATAAATCACATGCATTCTCATAATTAAGTACCTCTCATGGAATTGATCATCAAACCACTGCACCTATACTTCTCAACAAAATGGTGTTGCATAACAAAAAAATAGAACATTTAAGGATATGATTAATTCCATCCTTAATAGTTCTGGAATTCCATATAATCTGTGGGGTAATGCTCTATTTGCTACAAGTACCATCTTAAACCAAATCCCATATAAAAGGACAAATAAGACTCCATATGAGTTATGGAAAGGAAAATTTTCTTTTTACAAGAAACCGAAAGTGTGGGGTTGTTTGGCTAAGGTTAGAGTTCCTTTACCTAAGCAAACAAAAAATTGGACCAGAAACTATAGACTGTGTATTTATTAGATGCAAAAGCAATAGCATAACATACAGATTTCTGGTTTTCAAATTAAAAATGCCTGACATTCGTGTAAACATTATACTAGAAAGTGATGATGTTGAGTTCTTTGAACATATTTTTCCATATAAAGAGAAAAGAACCAACATCATAAACAAAACAATATAAGATGTTAGTAATACGGAACAAGCATCTTCGCCTAGGGCTTAAGACATTGAAGAAACTGAAACTAGAAAAGCAAGTAAAAGAATGAGAATCTCCATGGATTTTTGATATGATTTTTTGACCTTTATCATTGAGGAAGAACCTCATACCTATAAAGATGCTATGAAATCCTCTGAAGCATCTTATTGGAAGAAGCTATTCAAAGTGAAATGGAATCCATTATGCAAATGATACATGGAAATTGGTTGACTTACCCAAGGGAATAAAATAATTGGACATAAATGGATTTTTAAGAAGAAAATAAGGCCATATGGTGCCAAAGGAAAACATAAGGCTCGATTATTAGTCAAAGTATTCCGTCCACGGGAAGGGCTTGATTACTTTGATACTTATTCACTAGTAACAAGAATTGCGTCTATAATGATTTTAATTGCAATAGAAAAAATCTATAATTTGGAAATACAACAAATGGACGTAAAAACAACATTCTTAAATGGTGAATTGGAAGAAGAAATTTATATGGGTCATCCCGAAGGTTTCATAATAAAAGGTCAAGAAAAAAAGGTTTGTAATTTAGTTAAATCTTTGTATGGACTTAAATAAGCACATAAACAATGGTATGAGAAATTTGATTATACTATGTTATCACATGGATTTAAAATTAATGGATGTGATAAGTGCGTATATATTAAACAACTTCAATATGGATTTGTCATTGTTTGCTTGTACGTTGACGACATGCTTATAATAGGAACAACTAAAGATGTGATCAACTACGTAAAATAAATGATAAAAACCCCTTTTTGATATGAAAGATATGAGACTAGCAGATATAATACTGGGAGTTCGTATACGAAGAAACTCCGAAGGATATATTCTCACACAATCTCATTATATAGAGAAAGTAATAAGAAAATTTGGACATTATGACTACAAACCTATAGTAACCCCATTTGGTCCAAATTTTTACCTTATGAAAAATGAGGGGATAGCGTGTCATGCTTGAAATACATACAAATTTTAGAAAGTTTGATGTATATAATGAATTGCACAAGTCCAGATTTAGCCTATTATGTTAGTAGATTAAGCTGGTATTCATCTAACCTTGGAAAAGATCATTGGATTGCGTTGGTTAGAATACTTAAATATTTAAAGCATCTAATGAATTATGGGTTACATTACTCAGAATATCCTGTTGTTTTGGAAGGATATTGCGATGCAAATTGGATATCTGAAAATGCGGAAAGTAAATCCATAAGTGGATATGTATTTACTCTTGGTGGAGCAGTAGTATCTTTGAAGTCATCAAAACAAATTGTGATCGCACGCTCAACAATGGAAGTAGAATTCGTAGCCTTAGATAAATCCACTGAAGAAGCAAAATGGCTTCAAAACTTTTTGGAAAAAATTCCACTATGGCATAAGCCTATGACTATTGTTTGTATACATTATGATAGCATGGCTGCAATCACAAGAGTTGAAACCAAAATTTACAATGGGAATTCTAGGCATATAAGAAGAAGGCATGAAACTAATAAAGAGTTGCTCAAGAAAGGAGTAAGATCAATTGACTATGTGAAGTCAATGGAGAATATAGCCAATCCTTTGACTAAGGGCTATGCAAGGAGGAAGTAATATTTACATCTAATGGAATGGGCTTAAAGCCAATATTATAAGGCATAACTTGTTGAAAACCAAACCTAGCTAATTAGAGATCCTATGGTCTAGGTTCAATAGGTAAACTGGTTAGGGAAGTCTCGAATGGTGAAAAACACACAAAAATACTCATTTTATGATGATTGAAGTGTTTCCTGCAAGAAGATTAGGGTGAATTATTATTCTTCGTAATACTAATATCTTACTAGAAGAGGAATATTGCAGGATATTCTTAATTAGTATTATTTGTATGAGAGTGATGTGGGGTCGCATCTATGAGTTTTATATGGCTACACTCCCTAAAGCTCTTATGAAGATACAATCTGTTCAGGACCAAAATGAACACAATTGAATGAACCAAAATATTTCAGATTTGGTATGTGTGACACTTACCATTTAGGTTTACTATAAAAAGCAAATAGTTTAAGATTTTATATCACTACTTTGCAAAGTAAATCCGATAAGTACTCACTGTGAAAGGTTCAAGTCCAGAAGACACCTCTTCAAATGCATATCAAGTCTTATTCTTTAATGATTGGAAGAAATTATTTTCTATTCAAATGTGGGGTATGATAGAGCATGAATAAAAAATATGGGGTATTATTGGAAATTCGAAAAAAAATAGTTTTAATTTAAAAAAATCCATTTTGGCAAGAGTGTCTTTCGAACAAACATAACTGTTTTCTAACGACCATTTCAATTTTGAAAAAATTGTTTTGGTGGGTGGTGTCTTTTCGAACAGACATAACTATTTTCTAATGGTCGTTTCCATTCCTGCCGATAGCAACGGTCATGCCTCTTGAATGCCAATATATACAGGCAAAATATTCCAAACAAAAACCACTTTTAATTCTATTCCACTCCTCTTCTCTACGCTCTTCTTCACACAATTAAAAGGAAAACTCAGATTGAAGTTTGCCATAATCTAAGGCATCTCTACATGCCTTGTATTAAGAGTTGTATCCTAGAAGGTGGATGTCTACTGTTGCAAAACTACAACAAAATTATAGGGACGAAATTCTCTTTTAGGACATTACGACTGTAAGCCTCTCTCAAATCAATTCGGTAACTTCAAATTTACTTCCATTATTTTATATACTGGTTGTTTTGAAAAGACTGTAGTATAGATTAAGTAATATTCATTCTATAGTTAATTATTTACATAAGTGGTGTTTTGTAATTTATTTGTTGTTAGCTACAAGATTGATCTCATTCTGTTAATAGATTACAAACAAAAATCAGATCGGAGGAGAAAGCATGAAGATCTCAACCTAAATCAATCAAATCGGCAAATCTACGTGAGGGAGTTTATCTATGAAAAGGTTATGTAGTTAAATATGCACTAGATTTCATTTATACATCTTACTAAAGTTTAATAACATGATTTAGGACCGATTTGATAATTTAATTGGTGGCAATTTTTTATTTGAGAAATTGAAGAATCTTTAATAATCACTTAGATGAGAAAATAACATGAATTAGGTGGAGAGTAAATTGAATTTAAAATTCACTTTAAGATGTGGATAGATTAAAACAATAGATGGATATCCATATGAGATGAATGAAAGTTAATTTTATAGAAATATCGATCATAGTATAGTTTATATGGCCATGTTGATAAAATACACCAAAGATTAGCTATAATTGAGATAAATGAATAAATAATCATTTAGGCATATTAAAAGATGTGAATGGATATAAATAAGTGTATAAAATGAAATTATAAGTTCTACTTATAGCTTGGAAAGAAGATTGAATGACAAACGAGCAAAAATCGGACAAGATAACAAGTTAAAATGTTGAAAAACTAACATCAGGCAAATGGTCAGCTGACCATGTATCACTAGTCGACTAGTTGGCTCAAAGAAAACCCAAGGGAAACCCGATGCAAAGCCGAAGAAATCTAGTGTAAGTTAAATAGTCGAATGAAATATGCCATCAATCGACTGAATAGTAAAACAACCGACTGACGACATTTAATTATTAATATATAAAATATATTAAAAGGCGAACGATCAACTAATTGTAAACGGACAGTCGGCCCGATTGCCTATAGATCGCTCAGATTGTACCTGACTTGTTTTAGGTACTGTGTCATATTTAGGGTTAGCGGTCCTCGCTCATGCGATGTAATAACCCGTACCTCCATAGGCTTAAATTTCAACAAAAATCGACATTCAAGTCCATCAAAGCACAAATTGTTGGATTTGGTTCCTACAAATAAGCATAAGCATTATCAGAGATTGATAAAAATCTAAACTCACAGTGGAAACAATAAAAGGATAAGAATACTGACTATAACTACTACCTTTGAATTAATGGTATTCCTAGGATAACAGATTGTCACATCATCATCGAGCATGAGAGAAAAGAAGATTTCTCTAACAATAAAGCACATCCAGCTCCAGCGATCTATTCCTCTAAATCTATCTTGTGGGTTGTAATGAGGAGGGGGTCAGAACAACGGTCTGGTGACTGGAAATCTATAAACTATCCATAAAATAAATTTAAACCTATTGGTTTCCATTTAAAAGCTATCTCCATTAAGGTTAGCAATTCTAATCTAACATTGCATTACACACACGATTACTTACTTAGCCCTTCCCAAGGTACAAAATACTGATCAAGCGTTATCAACCACCCAATACTTCCAAACTCATTGCCACTTAATACTTCTAAATATGAAGTGGGCTTCTACAATCATTATAAAATACTTTTAAAAGAGAAATAGGCAAACTCTGCCATTTAAGACCTCAATCAATGTAGACTCGTCATTTAAGACCTAATCCTAAGGTGGTTTTCTAAAAATGTTGTCAGTGGTCGGTGGGTCCAAGCTACAACATTTAATCTCCAACTATTACCGCATCTATCGTCGATAAAATCGTAGCCATGTAATAGACAGTACCCAAGCCACTTAATACCTTTAAAAAGGACTAGGCGGACTTTTAACCATTTAATACCTATATTCTAGGCAGATCCCCATCACTTAATACCTATCCTTAGGCGGACTCCTTACTGGTACTATCATTATTACAGCCTTAACAATATGAGAGGCTGTACCCAAACCACTTAATACCTCATTAATAAGGACTTGACAAACCCCTGACCATTTAACACATATTTATAGGTAGGCTTTTGTCATTTAATACCTAACCCCAAGGTGGGCTCCTCACTGGTAATATCTAGCTGACATTGCTTGCAAATCTCATTGGGCTACTTAATACTTCTTTTATAGGAAAGAGGCAGATCCTACAGTCACTTAATACCTCAAACATAAAGCGAACCCTTCTCGAGATATCCACTACCACTCTTAATTATAAATATGGAATCTTATTAGGTTACTTCTTTCGGTAGGGAGGCGGGCCCTACAACCACTTAATACCTCAACACTGAAGTAAACCCTTTTAGAGACATCCTTATTTATTTGGAGTCTCACTAGGTTACTTAATACTTCCTTTTAGGAGAGTGGCGGACCCTACAACCACTTAATACCTCAAACCAGAAGCGAACCCCTATGGAGATATCCCTTACCGCTCCTAATTCCATACATGGACAATTTAATACTTTCCAATTAAGAAAGCAGGCCCAATCTCTCATGTCGTCATAGGTCCTAAGATTAGTGATATCTCACATCAGTTGTAAGTGCACCCGACTGCTGCTAGCCTCAAAGTGAAGGGCAGTCTTCCGTTGTGATGCCCCACCTCTATACTCACACTAGCCAAGGACACTACGGGGTAAAGCCGTCGACTAGCATGAAGAATAAGGCTGTTGAGGAGCGACGCTCTGTGTAATTGCTTTGTGGGAGTACCGATATGTCAGATAGAATGACTTTCATTTCATTTCAAGAGGAAATCCGACATATCAAATACAAACTCAAAGCTACCACACAGTGGCTATGAGGCCTTCGGAAATAAATATAAAAATAAGCATAACACAAATCAGTCACAGATATTCATATCACAAAGGCGGAAATAGATATGAATATAACACATAAAGGGGTACATCAAAATAGTGGTCATACAAGATCCACTGCATGACAAAAGAATAGGTACAAGTGTTAGACAAAAGAATATGTATACATCAAGGAGTCTCTATCTCAAATGTATAATAACAAAAACTACTAAGCTAAAGTAGTTAGCCAAAAGTCAGGTGACAGACCTTGATATGCGGTCAAGCAGAAACACCAGTAATACCTCGGTCTGACCCGAGTATTATTTAAGAAGAAAATAATAAATGGATTAGTCTAGCTATAAATATCATATAAAATGAGATAGGATAAGAGATATCACAAAAACGTATGATAACAATAATGCCATACTGTGACAAGTATACATCGGATAACAACAAAAATCATACAATATCTCAAATATTCTCAAACACCAAAAAGAATGTCATATTCTTTAAATTATTCACCAAAACATAAATATTGATAGAGCTTATCAATGCATATCATCAAAATTGGTGAAACACAAATTCTAGAAATCAACAACCAGTCCAGAAAACACAAAGGGGAAGGCCTATCACAAACGGGAGCATGAAAACTCACCAACACGTGTGTCACAAACGGAACGCTATTCCATGGTCGCTAACCATCAAGTTTGAGTCGAAGCTCCACAAACGGCCCGAATACCATGGGTCACTACCCCACCAATTTGAACCGAAGCTCCACAAACGGGGGTTTTTAGTCCCCCACACAAACAAAGAGACATCGCACATTGCTAGTCTAAATCAAAAAATGATCATCAATGACCGACAAGTGTAAATTACACTAAGCTAGTAAATAAATGAGTTTAGCTTCATGTCCCATAACCACTAGCTTAACTTAAATATTTACGAACAAATTGTAGATTTCCACTCGAAAATTGTCACAAGAGTTCAATCGAACAAGTCCAAGAATTAACCTACGAAGTAAACGCAAGAATTTCATACCACTTGTTTTGCTAAGCCGTTTAATTAGATTTCTCATACGAATGAGGTAAATGTTTGTATATACTAATAGATTGGAAAGCGGTTTTAACAACGAGCTTTATATTTAAAATAGTGTCGAAATCGTTTTAATGAAAGAGTTTTAGTATCTACTACTAGTATAGAAACCTTTGTATTTAAATGTGACATATCACAAAAATGATTGTAAAAACAATCAATCAACCAAAAATTCACATTCGATGACGTGAATCAAAACCATAGAAATCGATATCAAATCCATCACATCAAATGGATATTCCCAAAAATCCAAAGAAAGAAGTCATCAAAGTCGATAATAAGTGATAACAACTAACCGGATCGACAAAAATCGATTAAAATCGGAAATCAAATCAAAAACAGCCCAAAACAGGCAAAATTGGCAGTTCCAGACGTCTGGGGTTCATCCAGATGTCTGGATTTGGGTTCTGGAAATTTTTCCAGAAACCTACCAGACTTCTGAACCCAAACCAGACGTCTGAAAACTAACCAGACGTCTGGTAGGTTTGGACCAGACATCTGGTCCAAGTCTCTGTCTTTTTTTATCTGTTGCCCAAACCAGACATCTGGACCTTACAACCAGACGTCGGGTTGCCTTTTCTGGGCAACAATTTGCCTAGGCCATGATGGCCAAAACGATTCGGGAGCGATCGGATGAGCAACGAAGACTAGGGATTTATGCCAAGCAACAACCCAGCCTTATAGGCTCTTCGATACACCCCAAATATCATGTCCAAACATCCATAGTAGGATTTTCATAGAATTGGACTTAAAAACCAAAAATTGGAAAATTTGCCAAATAAATTCAAATCAAAAGCAAATGAACATGAATAGATATTAGGAATCCATACCTAACAACAATGAAAGTTATAGACGTAGATGTGAGTTCAAAAACTCACCTTTAAACCCAAAAACAACGAATGAGAAGCTCAAAAACAAAGGAAAGATTAACCACACTTCAACTTCAACTCTAGAAGCTCCAATCTATGATCATAGGCAAATATTTCCTAAGTTAGGTTATAGGAAATTTTTGAAATTGAAGAGAGATTTAGGTGGAGAAGAAGAAGGGGATGCTTACATAAGCTTCTCTTTGATTTTGGACTTGAATTTGTATTTCCTAATTCAAACTAGGGTTTAGGAATTTTAATTTCCTATCTTTTCCCCCATTTTTACTTTAGCTTGAGAGTGTTAGGAAATGGAATGAATGAATGAAGATGAGTGGGGTGGAGTTAGGGTATTATGTGGGGTTAGTGGGCTGAAACCCAAACCCAAAGCCCAAAACGAAAAATAGCAAAATTCCACTCAGCTCCAAACATATCGATGTTTATACTCAAAAAAGTTGTAAACGCCATTTTGGACTCAATGGAAGTGGTCTCGAGTCCCAATTCGACTGTTCACAAAAAGTAATATTTCGGACTTTAATCCGATTAACGATGCTATATTTAAATAAAACATTTAGATATATAATCGTGAAATATGCGGGTTGTTACAGACTCCCCTCCTTAAAGAAATTGCATCCTCGCAATACGTAAGAAGAAATTAAAAAGTAACAACCATACTAAAGCATAACAACACAAAAGAAGAAATTTGGAAATGAGAAGTTCACCTTAAGGAGCACGAGAGAGTAAGTCCGGATGTGTTTGCTCAATGGATTCTCTGGATTCTCAAGAGCAATCCTTAGGATTTGAGGACCATTGAACTTTCACAAGCGGAACATCTTTATTTCGAAGGCATTTAACCTCCGTAGCAATGATACGAATAGGATGTTGCTCATAAGTCAAATTTGGTGAAACTTCAATTTCTTCAATTACACCAGGCTCAAGAATAGAATCAGAATCCCTAAGGCATTTCCGTAGTTGAGAGACGTGGAATACATCATGAATAGCAGAAAACTGAGCCGGTAATAAAAGGCGATAAGCCACGGAACCAATGAGTTCGGTGATGGGAAATGGACCAATATATCGAGGTGCTAATTTTCCCGATCGACTAAAATGCACAACACCCTTCATAGGTGAAACACGAATGAACACCAAATCTCCCACAGAAAATTCTAATTTCCTTCTTCAGTTATCGGCATAGGATTTTTGTCTACTTTGAGCTTCTTTCATCCTATGACGAATAAGGTCAATCTTTTCTGTGGCATCATGAATAAAATCTGGACCTAAAACCAGCTTCTCACCGGTCTCAAGCCAACAAGAAGGAGATCGGCACGACCTTCCGTAGAGTGCCTCGAAAGGAGCCATACCAATACTAGATTCGAAGCTATTATTATAAGAAAACTCAACAAGGGAAATATGATCTTCCCAACTTCCACAAAAATCAAGAACACATGCACGAAGAAGATCTTCAAGAGTTTGATTCACACGCTCGGTTTGTCCATCGGACTGAGGGTGATAAGCGGTGCTAAAATTAAGCTTTGTTCCCAAAGCTTTTTGAAGACTCTTCCAAAATCCACTAGTAAATAATGGATCACGATCGCTAACAATAGAAGTAATGACTCCGTGCAATTTAACAATTTCTTTGACATAGAGTTTAGCCAAAAGAGGTACGGTCCGATTGGACTGAACGGAAAGAAAATGGGCGGATTTTGTAAGTCTATCTACTATCACCCATAGGCTGTCATGACCCGAACGTGAACGGGGAAGACCGTCAATAAAGTCCATGGAAATTTGATCCCACTTCCGAACGGGAATGTCCAAAGGTTGCAATAACCCACTAGGCCTTTGATGCTCGGCCTTTACGAGTTGGCAAGTCATGCAACGCTTAATAAAGTTAGCAATATCTGATTTCATTCCATCCCAATAATAGAGTCGTTTCATATCCGCATGCATTTTACTACTACGGGGATGAATGGTAAATTTAGAACGATGAGAATCTTCTAAAATGTCTTTACGAAGATCACAAATATTTGGCACAATAAGTCTACCAAATTTTCGAATACCGCCACGAGTATCAATATCAAAGTCTTTCAAACCTTCAATACCAATTTTTCCCTACAACTTTGGCTAAGAGGAACCAATTTGGGATCATGCTTTTGAGCTTCAAGAATGCGGTCTAAAAGAGAAGGATGAGCCTCAAGGCTACACAAAACAAGAGATGAACATGAATCAGATTCACGATCTCAGATCTCACAAGTAGACAATGTCTCGAGATCATTCCATTCGGATATCATCATAGAAACAACCGCTTGTTGCTTACGACTAAGGGCATCGAAATCACGATTTCCCTTTCCAGGAGTATAAAGAATATCAAGATCATAAGATGCAAGGAACTCGAGCCAACGTTGTTGATGCAAATTAAGTTCCTTTTGAGAAAATAAATACTTTAAAAATTTATGATCGGTGTAGAGAACAAATTTCTCTCCCAAAAGATAATGACACCAAATTCTAAGGGCGAAAACAATAGCCGCGAGCTCTAAATCATGAGTGGCATATCTAGTCTCGGCAGGGTTTAATTGCCTAGAAGCATAAGCGATAACACGTTCCCTTTGCATGAGAACGGCTCCCAAACCAACACGACTAGCATCGGTATAAACAATAAAGTCTTGGTTCCCTTTGGGAATCACAAGAATAGGAGCATCGGAAAGGAGTTCTTTAGTTTCTGAAAAGCAACTTCACATTTGTCTGACCAAATGTATTTAACTCCCTTCTTTGTCAACCTAGTAAGAGGTACGGAAATTTTAGAAAAGTCTTTTATGAACCGACGGTAATAGCTCGCCAATCCAAGGAAGCTACGAATTTCCATCACACTCTCCGATCTCTTCCAATTTTGAATCGCTTCAATCTTTGAAGGATCCACGGAAATTCCGGATTTAGAAATAATATGCCCTAAGAATTTCACATGAGATTGCCAAAAGTGGCATTTAGAAAATTTTGCTTTCAATTGGTTGCTCCTAAGAGTTTCCAACACAATCCGAAGATTATTTTCATGCTCTTCCTCGGTTTTAGAATAAACAAGAATATCATCGATAAAGATGAGAACAAATCGATCGAGGAAGTCTTTGAAAACTCGATTCATAAGGTCAACGAAATAAGCTGGAGCATTCGTCAAACCAAATGGCATAACAAGCCATTCATAAGATCCATAACGAGTACGGAACGATGTCAAAGGAATGCTATCCTCTGCAATATGGAGCTGATGAAAACCGGTTGCTAAGTCTAACTGTGAAAAGACTCTAGCACCACTAAGTTGATCGAATAAATCATCAATCCGAGGTAAGGGATATTTATTCTTGATGGTGAGATCATTAAGCTTGCGGTAGTCAACGCAAAGCCTAAGTGTACCATCAGATTTCTTCACAAAAATAGTCGAAGCTCCCCATGGACAGGAACTAGAATGAATAAACTATTTTCCTTCCAATTCGGATAATTTTTTATGCATCTCCTCATTTTCCTTATTGGACATACGATAAGGAGGACGAGTAATAGGTAGAGCTCCAGGGATTAGATTAATTCTGAACTCAATTTCTCGCTTAGGTGGTAATCCTAAAACGGGCTCAAATATGTCGAGAAATTCATGAACAATGTGAATGAGGGAAATGACATCTTCCTCATCATCATTATCGTCATCATGAGGATTTAGAGAATATAAGGATGCTCCCGAATTGGAATTTAAATCTTTAAGAACAAGAGAAATCTGCTTAACAGATTGAGAATGTCGAAGATATATAGTCCGCTCAGGACATAGGATATGGGCTTCATATCGGTTAATCCAATCCATCCCCAAAATCATTCCGAAACCTAGATAACGCATAACATGCAAATCGGCTCGGAAGGCATAATCACATAAAATAATTTCAACATCTTTACAAAGTAAACTGAGTGTTGCGGATCCACTAACCAGATTCTCAATTCTCAATGAAGTCATCAAGCCAATAACTTTCAAAGACAAAGCATCAACAAGTTCTTTTGATATAAAAGAGTGAGATGCACCCGTATCAAAAAGAACTCGAATAAGGAGATCACGAAATATAATAATGCCATTAAGGATAGAATGAGAAATACCTTGACCAAGAGAAGTGTTACTAGGGGCTTGCACCACATTTAGCTTCCCTTCCTTCTTGCTTTGAAGTTTGGGACATGAAGATATAGTATGACCCGAACTTTTGCAATAGCGGCAAGTAAGGGGCTTCAGACACTTGTTTGCATAATGATCCTTAGAACCACAATTGTAACATTCTCCACAACTAAAGGTAGGAGTCTTTGCTACCGAAGTTGCTTGCTTCCCTTTCTTGTTGGGATAAGGCTTGAACTTAAAAGGCCTCTTCTTATTGATGTTTTGTTTGGCCCCCACAACTTCAACATCACTTTCTTTATCGGCCTCTTCGAGTCGAAGAGCGATATCACAAGCTGATCGAAAGAAACTTCTAGTTTCAGAAGTAATGACTTTTTGAGGTTCTTATTCAACCCATAGAAAAACCTCTGATTTTTCTTCAATGGGGTATTAATATAATCGACCCCATATTTAGAAAGAGATTCAAAAGATGCGACATAGTCGGTCACAGAAGATTAACCTTGAACAAGGTCAATAAAGCGTCGAGCTAAAGATACTTTTTCAGCTTCTGGCACAAACTTTAACTCGAACCTTTCCCGGAATTGCTCCCAAGTAAGATCTGCTTCAATAATTTCATAAATCAAAATCTCATACCAATCTAATGCTCTCTCCTGGAGCATGCTAGAAGCCACTTGGACTCGATGTAGATCATTAAGATTCATGCAGGAAAAGATGCGATCGCATGTTCTAAGCCAAGCTTGGACTTCTATAACGCTTTCAGAACCCTTGAAAGGCCTTTCACCTAAGTTAGTGTAATCACTGCACAAGCGTGCAAACCCAGATTTAGGATGAGTAGGCTCTGGAATGGGTCCGACAGCTTGAGCATTCTTCACAAGATCCAAGAGCTACTGGGCAGACATGAATACTCCATCCTGAGGAGTAGCACTGGATTGACCGGCGTTGGGATGGCCTGGTCTAACCATTTCTCTTCTTTAAGAAAAAAAGAAAGAAGAGGAAAAAGGTTATTATCAGGATGAATATCAAACAAACTTGATTGATAAAACAAGGCATCACAAAAGAAAATAGGATAACACGGGTCCAATGACTCGAATTAAATCCTAAGGCACGATTCCAAAGAGGGACTTAGGACATTGATCCTTGCTAGATTATTCTACATTGTTCAGAAGTTTGGCTCTGATACCAAGCTGTGAATGCCCCACCTCTATACTCACACTAGCCAAGGACACTATGGGGTAATGCCGTCGACTAGCACGAAGAATAAGGCTGTTGAGGAGCGACCCTTTGTGTAATTGCTTTGTGCGAGTAGCGATATGTCAGATAGAATGACTTTCATTTCATTTCAAGAGGAAATCCGACATATCAAATACCAACTCAAAGCTACCATACAGTGGCTATGAGGCCTTCGGAAACAAATATAGAAATAAGCATAACACAAATCAGTTACAGATATTCATATCACAAAGGCGGAAACAGATATGAATATAACACATAAAGGGGTACATCAAATTAGTGGTCATACAAGATCCACTACATCACAAAAGAATAGGTACAAGTGTTAGACAAAAGAATACGTATACATCAAGGAGTCTCTATCTCGAATGTATAATAACAAAAACTACTAAGCTAAAGTAGTTAGCCAAAAGTCAGGTGACAGACCCTGATATGTAGTCAAGTAGAAACACCTGAAATACCTCGGTTTGACCCAAGTATTATTTAAGAAGAAAATAATAAAAGGATCAGTCTAGCTATAAATATCATATAAAGTGAGATATGATAGGAGATATCACAAAAACGTATGATAACAATAATGCCATACTGTGATAAGTATACATCGGATAACAACAAAAATCATACAATATCTCAAATATTCTCAAACACAAAAAAGAATGTCATATTCTTTAAACTATTCACCAAAACACAAATATTGATAGAGCTTATCAATGCATATCATCAAAATTGGTGAAACACAAATTCTAGAAATCAACAACTAGAAATCTAGAATACACAAAGGGGGAGGCCTATCACAAACGGGAGCATGAAAACTCACCAACACGTGTGTCACAAGCGGAACGCTATTCCATGGTCGCTAACCATCAAGTTTGAGCCGAAGCTCCACAAACCGCCCGAAGACCATGGGTCGCTACCCCACCAATTTGAACCGAAGCTCCACAAACGGGGTTTTAGTCCTCCACACAAACAAAGAGACATTGCACATTGCTAGTCTAAATCACAAAATGATCATCAATGATCGACTAGTGTAAATTACACTAAGCTAGTAATAAATGAGTTTAGCTTCATGTCCCATAACCACTAGCTTAACTTAAATATTTACGAACAAATTGTAGATTTCCACTCGAAAATTGTCACAGAGTTCAATCGAACAAGTCCAAGAATTAACCGACGAAGTAAACGCAAGCATTTCATACCACTTGTTTTGCTAAGCCATTTAATTAGATTTCTCATACGAATGAGGTAAAGGTCTGTATATACTAATAGATTGGAAAACGGTTTAAAAACGGGCTTTATATTTAAAATAGTGTCGAAATCGTTTTAATGAAAGAGTTTTAGTATTTACTACTAGTACAAAAACCTTTGTATTTAAAAGTGACAAATCACAAAAATGATTGTAAAAACAATCAATCAACCAAAAATTCACATTCGATGACGTGAATCAAAACCATAGAAATCAATATCAAATCCATCAAATAGATATTCCCAAAAATCCAAAGAAAGAAGTCATCAAAGTCGATAATAAGTGATAACAACTAACCGGAACGACAAAAATCGATTAAAATTGAAAATCAAATCAAAAACAGCCCAAAACAAGGCAAAATTGGCAGTTCCAGACGTTTGGGGGTTCATCCAGACGTCTGGATTTGGGTTCTGGAAAATTTTCCAAAGACCTACCAGACGTCTGAACCCAAACCAGACATCTGAAAACTAACCAGACGTCTGGTCCAAGTCTTTGTCTTTTTTTATCTGTTGCCCAAACCAAACGTCTGGACCTTACAACCAGACGTCTGGTTGCCTTTTCTGGGCAACAATTTGCCTAGGCCATGATGGCCAAAATGATTTGGGAGCGATCGGATAAGCAACGAAGACTAGGGATTTATGCCAAGCGACAACACAACCTTATAGTCTCTTCGATACACCCCAAATATCATGTCCAAACATCCATAGTAGGATTTTCATAGAATTTGACTTAAAAACCAAAATTGGAAAATTCGCCAAATCAATTCAAATCAAAAGCAAATGAACATGAATAGATGTTAGGAATTCATACCTAACAACAATGAAAGTTATAGACGTAGATGTGAGTTCAAAAACTCACCTTTAAACCCAAAAACAATGAATGAGAAGCTCAAAAACAAAGGAAAGATCAACCACACTTCAACTTCAACTCTAGAAGCTCCAATCTATGATCATAGGCAAATATTTCCTAAGTTAGGTTATAGGAAATTTCTGAAATTGGAGAGAGATTGAGGTGGAGAAGAAGAAGGGGATGCTTACCTAAGCTTCTCTTTGATTTTGGACTTGAATTTGTATTTCCTAATTCAAACTAGGGTTTAGGAATTTTAATTTCCTATCTTTTCCCCCATTTTTACTTTAGCTTGAGAGTGTTAGGAATTGGAATGAATGAATGAAGATGAGTGGGGTGGAGTTAGGGTATTATGTTGGGTTAGTGGGTTGAAACCCAAACTCAAAGCCCTAAATGAAAAATAGCAAAATTCCACTCAACTCCAAACATATCGATGTTTATATTCAAAAAAGTTGTAAACGCCATTTTGGACTCAATAGAGGTGGTCTCGAGTCCCAATTCGACTATTTACAAAAACTAACATTTCGGACTTTAATCCGATTAACGATGCTATATTTAAATAAAACATTTAGATATATAATCATGAAATATGCAGGTTGTTACATCCGTCCAGTGACTCTACTCATCACTAACCTACTAAGTCCAATTAACTATCCTAAGTCTTTACTTATATTATCTTAGGTAGACATTGGACTTATCTTACTAATTCCCTTTTTATTTAAGGCAATAAGATTTACCTTAAATACTTACTTACCCATAAATCCTCTTTTAATGCTCATAAATGTCAATTTTTCCATAAAATCCTAACGGACATTTCCTAAGACATTTATGCATGATTACTAATTTCAAATTAGCAACATTTATATCTATTCCATTTTTATTGGTTCCATTAATCCATTTACCCTATCAAATTATTAAAACTCCCATATTTATTACTATTTATTTCCCATTTATTGGAGCTACAACCTTTTAAATTCCTTTCTCATTAATTAGTTATCCTAAACGCGAATATTACGTGCAAGCGTCGTTATTAGCCAAGTTTTATTTTAATTACTATAAGCGCATTAAATTACGTACAAATTTCTACCTTTATCAAATATATTCTGGTTATATATCTTTGCTAGAATATTCTTTTCCATGTTTAATTGTTGGAATCATATCTAAAAAGATTATCCACTATAATTTCCATAAATTAGTCCAAAACAAAAGATTTAACTTTAAAATATAAAAGATTACGTCGTTTGAAATTACAAGGAATAATCATTTCTTTTTATTACTGAAATAGACAGTGTAAACTACAATGAATTCATACTTTACACATTTCTTTCTCTTTTTATTTGCATATATTCTTTATTAGATCAGATGCTGAATTTTTCTAAAAGGGAAAGAAATCAAACTAATTTACAAATGTTAAACGGATCTAAATTCCAACAATTTCAAACATAGAAAAGTTTACATTCCAACAAGATTAGGGTAATAATCCAAATTCATAACATTATTATACTACATATTTTCAGATCTAGAATAAATTTCATTTAAATCAATATTTTGAATTCATACTTTTGGGACTGATTTATAGATCAAGTTGTAAATAATTTTAGATCAATTCATAAACAAGAATATATGGTGATATTTATTATATTCAGATTATATTCAATTTATTGCATACAACTCATATACAATCATCTAGTTAGGCATAAAAATCAAATAAACACCAATGGGATAATTTTCAAATTATAACATTTTAGAAAATTTCCCACTCACCTTTTAAAAGCGATCTAAATCTCCAGATCTAAAGTAGAACCTTTGATTCATCTCCAAATCCTTTATAATCCAAGAAATACATATAAAAAGGGTATTTACATACATTGGAATTACAGATCTGAGTAGAGATGTGGGAGTGGGAGAGAAAATAGATACAATTATATAAGTTACCTCAAATACGCGTATAGTTGATTCTCTTCCCTTCTCCTTTTCATTTGATTTCTATTCTTCTCCAATTTGTATGAATATAAATACAAATATTTCATTTTTTATAATTTATAAAGAAAGTGGAGAAGAGGAAATGGCAGAGCTTTGCTACTGCCTCCAAAAAAATATGAGAAAAGAAGGGAGGGCTAGGCATGAATTTATAGGCGCTAGAATCAACCAGAACCGTCAGATCGAAATATATTAAAAACGGGCCGTATATGGCCTAAGTTTATTGGAGCCGCCACTCTTGAAGCGGTCGATCGCACCTTCCAAGGGGTCGACCCCCCTGGTTGACCGTTCTAATCTACGGGTCATCCTATGGGCCCTAGATAATAATTAAAAATGTTATTTTTTCTTATTTATTCATTTTCGTTTCGAATTCATTTTTCGTCCACAACTTCTTCGTTTGGACTCCGATCTCAAAACTCCAAATATGAAAGTTGCTTAGAATTTTGCAATGAACACAATTGAGTAAGTTTCGTGGTCAAATTCCATCGTTTGCACAAATTCCATTTTCGGAGCCTAATTAATTAACTAACTAACTAATTAAATAACAAATGCCAAATTACGGGGTGTTACATGCGATGTGCTGGAATTCCAAGTAATGTTTTGACATTATGTAATGAGACATTCATCTTAGGCATGCAATTATATCGCATTTAAATTGCTCCCATCGTTACTATTAGTGCTACAAATCACACATTTCAGTATGTGGATAGTTGGGAGAATGAAGATATCCTATAGCAAGGCTTATGTTATGTTAGTCAATGTACCTGCAGGGAAAATGATTTGTTGTTTCATCCCTGTATGCTATCTATTGAACAATAGTGGTTGTAGACTGGTCTACCATCGAGACTTTATACTCTAATGGAATGGGGTCGGTCTACAGCGGGATAAATAGGTAGATTTCAAATCTTTTTCTTATTTGGGATCATAGTAGGCTTATGAAGTCTATTGGGTTGCACTAGATCCAATCTAGTTTATTTAATTAAAGTCCAATTTTATTTAATTTTCTGATTTAATTAGTTAATGAGTTAACTAAAAATGATTTGTATATAGTTTACATTGATATACTTATATGTCTATAACATGCATGTGAACATAATAAAAGTTTACATGGTCAAGTTTATATATAAGTAGACATTGAGATTTTTAGTCTACATTGATATATATATATATACATATATATGTCATTTTCCATAGTTAAGATATTTTACATAAAATATGTGTATAATAAATAAATAATTCGAAAATATTTATAGAATATATAAGATATCATTTTGATAATATCATATAAAATTTTGACCCAGTCTATATTTCAGATTTGAATTTTATATAAATATCTAATTTGAATTAGTAAACAAAATTTTGACTCTAAAACCAAATCTAAGATCCAAATTCAAAGCTAACTAAATATTATAAAATTGGACCTTGTTTATTTTATTATATGCATACACACACACATGTCAAATATAATTTTAGTAATAATTAAATAATGTATGTAATAGTTTAAAACATTTTATATAACTAAATATTATAAAATTTATACACACACACATATAACATATTTTGACTGAAAGTTTTTTTTATAAAACTCCAAAAACATTTTATATGTTTATATATATTTGATTTAATTAAATATATTATATTTAAATATATATGCATATGTATTTAAATATGAAACTAGTTTTATTATGCCATTAAATATTTATATTAGTTATATATATAAATCAGTTAAATTAAAACTAATTTTTAATTACCAAAACATAATAATATTTATAAATTAATTTTTATATTTTTAATTCGAATTTAATATATATAAATAAGAGCTAATTAATAAATAGTGTTTGAAATGTGTTTAGGAATTAAAAAAAATTCGACGGTATATTTGAAAATGTTATTATGTTCGAATAATTTTTTTATGCACATACGCGTATATATATACACACAAGCACACACACACTTACATATACATACATATATCTATATGTATGTATGTGTGTGTATGTATCTCTATGTGTGTGTTTTAAATAAATTATTGTAATAGATTTAATGATCATAATCAATTAATAATTCAATGATAAACAACATATGGTTTGGTATGGTATTTACATATACACACACATACATACATACATACATATACACACATACAAGTGGATATATTTGTATATTTAAACAATAAACATTATATGAATTTGGAAATAAGGATATACCTGAAGATAAGTTGTCTTAGATTCAAACATTGGCCTAAACTGTCTCCTAGATCTCTAAGATCTTCACCCAATGTTGCAAGTGAATGGCATGCAAACACCGGATTTGAATGGATGTTAAAAGAGTTGGAAAAGGTAGTGCCTTGAGGCTGATATTTTTGGCCAAATGTAGAAGAGGGACAAGCAAAAGTGTAAAAGAAAAAGGGAGTCTTTTATTCAAATTTATAATGAGGTTTAGAGAAAGAATCTCCACATTCCTCTCTTACCAGTTCAAAATCAAGACCCCTTCCTTTCTCCTCTTCTTAAGACCAGTCTAAGGTGGTCTAAAATACCCATTATCAATTTTTACATTTAAAACCAATTTAAATATACATCAATATGGTATATCGACACGTACATATATAACTTTTATCTACGCACTCAATTAATTACTAACAGTACCCTAAACAATACTAGAGGCTACTCTATTTTACTAAACACACTCTCATACAAAAATACAATAATAATTAACATTGCACAAATATTAATTGATTTAAGTAATTTATAACTATTACAAATCAATTAAATCAAGCATGTTTCAGAGACTGGATAGATTCGGTTATGCGACTCAAAGGTGTGAATTCAGCCAGTGATTAACATTTGAATAATTGAAATACCAATGTTCAAACATCACCTTAGCCAGTAGTGTGATAGTTTGACTTAATTAATCCTCTACAAATATTATCAGTAAAATCAAATTTTACAAATTTAAGTGGTTCCTTTTGGTAATGATTATTTACATAAATTCTCTTTGTCAACACCATATCACATTAGGACTTATAGAATTAGGTTTCATCAAAATTCCAATATCATGCATATTCAACACGGTTAGTCCATAAAAAATCCTCGGTTCAATAATAACATTTATCATTAACCATATTACTCTGTTCAGATATTTTGACTTTGTGTGGACTACAGTTGACTTTGCTAATAACCTCATACAACCGAGGAGATGAATTCTCTATTGGATAATGTTTCACTTCCAATGCTTCAACTCAAACCCAACTATCATCCTCTAATTGTTGTTGTGCCATTATTTAACTATAATCAAAGTGAAGTATCCATATTGAAGTTCAATAGTATTCTCAAGTCAAGAAAATTGTGTGACCTCGTCACTTCGAATTTTCCTGTTTCACCTTAGTGATTATTAGCCAACAGGATGCTCTCGGACTATTCATTCCATAGTTATCCAATAATCATCAGTACATAACCCCTTGGTACCACCCAACAGCCATAAGTCTTACACTGCTCAATATTTAGAGGGCGTTTCATACTCTGATCTCAACGAATTTATCAATAACCTTTCTTGAAAAATCTCGACCAAGAATATTTAAAATAACACATTAATATTGTGATAATTTTTTATTACAACTCTTTGTTATTATTATCACACAACATATCATCTTAAGAATTTTCTATTTTATATACTTATATTAATTGCTTAATTAATATATCATAATACAACAAGTATATAATAGAAAATAGACATTTTTTATTTCGAAAAAGATTTTAATACAGAGTTAATAGTTTACAATAAATTATAGAATTTGCCCTAGGGCATACACTTAACTCTCTCAATTTTCCACTTGCACCTGATGCTAATTATGGAATTTCAGTACCATCCCTTTGATCAGTTTGCTTAGAACCGATTAAACCCGACCCTTCTTGAATGGATCTGCTATATTTTCCTTAGTGTTTACTCTTTCAATCACAACTTATTTATTACTGATAAATTCCCTTATCAGGTGGAACTTTCAAAGAATGTGCATTGACTTCTTGTAAGGTCTTGATTATTTTGCTTTCTACATCGTGACATTTTTATCATATAATAATGGCATGGGATTCTCAATGTTTGAAACCATCCCTACCTCATACATAAACTTGCACATCTAGATCGCATCTTTAGCTGCTTCGTTGAGGGCGATATACTCATCCTATATAGTTATACCAACTATTGTTTCCTATTGGGAACTTTTCCTACTGACCACTCCATAGTTCAATGTAAATACATAACCAAACACTAATTTACCATCATCGATATAACTCTGGAAGCTGGAATCTTTGTACCCATTTATAAGGAGGTCTTCATTCTTATATATAAGGAATAAGTCTTTGGTATTTCTTAAATATTTAAGAATACATTTCACAGTTGTCCATTGTTTTTCTTTGGATTAGACAAATACCAGCTTACATAACCTAATGCATAAGCCACGTATGGTCTAGTACTAGCATAGCATTCATGATGGAACTGATTATGGATGCATGCGGTATCTTCTTTATATGCCTCTTCTTCTTATCAGTATGAGGAGTGTCCTTCTTAGAAATGATAATTCTAGATTATGTTGTAACATTCCTATGCTTGGAATTCCCCATACTGAACCTTTTCAGTATGTTACCTATGCACAGAGCTTAGGACAGACACTGCAACCTTTTGGATTTATCTCTATAAATCCTAGTATCAAGTATATAAGTTGCTTCACCCAAATCCTTCATAGAGAAGTTCTTTGACAACCATGCTTTTACTTATTATAACAATGCAATGTCATTGACAATATTGAGAAAATCGTCGAGATATAAGATTAATAGAACAATAGCACTTCCCTATTCTCTTAAATGCACGCTTGCACTGTATTCTGATAAAAACTAAACTATTTGATTACTTTATCGAAATACTTATTCTAACTACTTGTAGCTTGTTTAAGACCTCAAATTGGAATTTACAATTTGCATGACTTTCCCTCACTACCACTGACCTCGAACCCTCGGGCCGTGACATGTAAATAGTCTCTTCTAAATCACCGTTTAGAAATGCCATCTTCACATCCATCTGTCATATTTCATAGTCATAGAAAGTAGCGATAGCAAACATGGCTACGGGCGAAAATGTTTTATCATAACAAACGCCTTGAATCTGACGAAACCCTTTTATGACTAGTCTGGCCTTATAGGTCTCTACCTTTCCATCTGCAGTTAGTTTTTTCCTTGAAAATGCATTCGTGACAATGGGTTTTATCCCTTTGGGAATGTTATTCAAAGTCCAAACTTTGTTGTCATACACGGAATCCATCTCGGATTTCATAGCTTCGAGCTAAAGTGCAGAGTATTTACTCTACTGTGCTTGTTGGAATGAGAGGGGAGTGTCATCTTGTAAGACACAGACCAATTTTTCGTCGTCCATGAGAAAACCATAATATCTCTTTGGTGCACAAGATTCCCTATTAGAACTTTTAATATGTTGGGTTTTTTCGTATAATGGTGAATTTGATTCTTCTACCGGCTCTGCCTCTCTGTTAAGTTTTCGGATCTCATCCAAGTCTGCGAATTCACTGTTAATATTTTTTGAAGGAAATCCCTTTTCTAAAATGGTAGTGTGTCAATAAACCATAACATTTTATCCCTCAGTTTTATCGAAAATATATCCTATAGAATCCTTGGAATATCCTATAAATTTACACAGAGCCAATCTTGCTTCATGTTTATTGAGGCCAATGTTCTTAACATAGGCTGGACAACCTAACATCTTCAAATAGTTGAGGTGTCGTTTCTTTCCATACTACATCTCATATGGAGTCTTAGGAGCATATTTAGTAGGCATCAAATTCCATATATGCGCTGCACTTTCCAGCGCATATCCCAAATGGTAAAAAGGTAATTAAACATTACTCATCATAGAATGAACCATGTCTATTAGGGTTTGATTCCTTATTTCTGAAACATTATAGTGTTGCAGATTATGTAGTTGAGTAAACTGAGAGATAATCCCATTATCTTTTAAGTATCGTGGAGCCCTTGTCCAATATACACACCTCCTCAATCTGATCGAAGTATTTTTATTGTATGGTTCATTTGATTTTCAACCTCATTCTTGTACTCTTTAAATTTCTTGTAGACATCTGATTTATTCTTCATAAGATATATATATCCTAGTCCCAAGAAATCATTAGTAAAAGTTACAAACGACGGCTAATTGTTCTTAGTCACTATAGGCATCGGGCCACATACATCATGTACGAGACCCAAGAGTTCGTTAACTCTTTCATTGCTCCCATTGAAGCGGTGCTTATTCATTTTCACTTTGAGACACGACTTACAAGTGTCAAATGATTTATAATCAAATAGTGGAAGAAAACCTTTGGTTTTCAATTTGTGCAGTCTTTTGTCGGTAATATGACCTAGCCTATTATGCCATAAGTAACTATTATTAATGGTAATAAAAGATTTATTAATAATAACAACACATATATGATTAAAGTTAATTACATAAATGTCATTATCTAAAACACCATTGTAGATATTATTTCCATCAAAGACAATATTTATAATACCGCCTTTACAATGAAAACCAAAACTGTCTCAAACAATCTATAAAGCATATATAATTCGGCAGATAAAGTTTTTAACATAATAACAATTATTCAATACTAAATCAAATCCACTAGACAAAGTCAAGTGATAATCTCCAACTACTGTTGCATCTACTATAGATCCATCGATAACTTAAAGCCTCATTTCACCCTTTTCCATGTATCGTCTGCTCCTATGTCCCTATAACAAATTACATATATGAGTCCTAGATCCAATATTTGAAACCCAAGCTGATTTATTAATTGCAAAACAATTTTGAATCATAAACGTACTTCTAGGAGCAGAAGAGTCTGACTCTTTCTTCTCTTTGACCATATTCAAATAGTCCGGACAACTACGTTTATGATGTCCCTTCTTGTGAAAATGGTGACATTCGCCTTTATCGATCTTTCTTACCTTTCTTAGAACCTCGGTTGTTGTAACAACCCGTGATTGTGGTTACCAAATAATAAATTAAAATTGGGATTTTAATTTAATTGGAGCTATTAATGAATTTTTAATGTGGCTAATTTGTTCAAAATTTAGTCATTTTGAATCAATTAATATTTTGGGCTTAAGTGTAAAATGGAGCATTTCAAGGAAATTAATTAGGGAAATTTGTAATTTATATTATTGCAAAATTTTATATGTGTAAAATAGTGCAATATTTTGATTTGGGAAATTAATTTGCAATTTATTTGCAAAATGGTGATTTTGGCTAATATTAACTATAAACGGTGTTTTGGAAAAATTAGGGGTTAAAATGTAAAATATTGTTGATATAGGATTTTATGAAATGGCTAAAAGTAATTGTTAACATATTTTCATAATTTTCTATGGTTTGAAATGTATTTAGTAATTTGTATGTAGAGTGTACTTAGAGAAAATTGCCTATATATGTATGCACATGAATAATACAAAGTCCTAATGGGTATTAGATCCAATAACCCTAACCATTAGCCTATAAAGTATCTTTTACTCTCCCATTTCAGCCAACACTTCATTTCATAACCACTAAAACCTAATTAGAAAGCTCCAAAACCTAGTCATGGCCTCCTAAGCAAGACTCCAATCTACACCAAATCAAAGAGAGTTAATCCAAACTACTAAAAGAGGTAATAGCAATCACAAAACCCACCTCTAATTCATTCTTTAATTTCTGAAATTATTTTGTAATCCTCTTTTTTTTTTTGCATTTAGATTGTGAAACTCTTTGATCTTCTTTTCATTGCTTGGAAAGAGGTAATATATGTTAGCTGAAATTATAATTAGTTTATTGCTGTTAGTAAATTAGGCATATCTCATTCATCTTAAATCGGAATTAAGATTTTCTTGAAGTTCTGGAAAGCTTCTTCTGTAGCCTATAACTTTCATGTTTTGAGCTTTGCCTAATTTTGTGGTTTCAATGGTCGAAATCACGTTTGTTTGTTGCTGACCTGACAACAAACTACAAGGTTGATAAAATAAAACCCTGAAATTGATTTGGCCATAAGTTACTCGTTTTTGATCCGAATTAGATAATTTTGGATGTTCCGGAAAGCTTAAAACATATGTTACAATTTTTGTTCAGTGAGTTTTCTGTAATATTTCCATTTAGATGACCTGAAATGTGTTCAAAGATAGAAGACCAATTCTGTCTTTAACAAGTTATCTTGAGTTTCAATCTGATATTGTTTTGCATGTATCTCTCTCGTTTCTTATCCAAATCTAATAATTTTGGATGTTCTGGAAAGCTTAGATTTAGAGCTAAAACTTTCATGTTATGAGTTTCATGAAATTTCGAAGTTATTTTGGTTAAAATTGTACATTCTTACCACTGTCCCGAGAAAAAAAAGAAAAAAAAATAATAAATAATTTTTTTTTTAAACCCTGTTCCAGATTTTTTTCTCCACTTCGAGATGCCGCCACGATCGCATCCGAAGTCGGAATTCGACGTTTTTGGTCTCGTTGGAAAGGTGGAGTTTCGAACTCCATCTCTGTAAAATTTAGGCATCATCGGCATTCTTTTGGTACTTCGAATTTCGTGTCGAAGTTGAACTCTTGTCGCTGTTTGTAAACAGTGTGAATCTTGTTTTGGGTCCAACTTTGAGACGTCGCTGCTACTTCGTCTCAACTCGGATTCCAGAAATTCTTTTTGCATCTTATAGTAGGGATGTTGGATTATATTCCTACCAGTTTTCATGTCATTTGGATTCAGTTTGCTGGTCCAAATAAATTGCCGAACTTGGGTTTGCAGCAGTTTTTGAATGGTCAAACACTTAGAATGAAAATCAAATATCCCTTCTGTTTCCAGCTTTTGAGCGCCACTCCGCGATGCCTCCACGTTCGCATCGGAAGTCGGAATTCAACGTTTTTGGTCTCGTTAGAAAGGTGGAGTTCCGAACTCCATCTCAGGAAAATTTGGACAACATTGGAGTTCGTTTGGTACTTCGAATTTCGTGTCGAAGTTGAACTCTAGTCGCTGTTTGTAAACAGTGTAAATCTTGTTCTGGGTCCAACTTTGAGACGTCGCTGCCACTTCGTCTCAACTCGGAATCCAGAAATTCTTTTTGCATATTAAAGTAGGAATGTTGGACTACATGCCTGCAAATTTTCATGACATTTGGACACAGATTGCTGGTCCAAATAAATTATCGAACTTGAGTTCACAGCTGTTTTTGAATGTTTACAAACACTTAGAATATTTTTGATGATTTTCTGGTTTTCATTGATTTCTTTGAGATTTGTCTCTAGATTTCGTACACGGGTTTTATGAATCATTTTCAAAAGATTTTTCACTCCTAAATAGCTTTTGAAAATTATTATATAATATTATTTTAATTATTAAATTAATTACTCCATAATAGGAGACCTTTCAAAAGACCGTTTTAAAAGTGATTCCGAAAATCAATTATAAATCCGTTTTACACCATTATTTTCTATAATAAAAATCTCACACTCACTTTTAGCACGTCGAGCGAAGTGGAAAGGTGCTTAAACGGTTAGGAAATCTCCGGCCTATGGAAACCGTGTGTATTTTCTTTCCGGTTAATCCCCGACCTATTCGATTGATCGTTTTGACCTTTGGGTCTAGTTTACCGATGATATGAGGTAGACTTTTTATTGTTTGGAGTGTGAGCTTGCTATTTGTTAGGAAACCGTTTAGTGCGAACGTGGGGTATGGGACTCATTGTTAACACTTTGCGGGTTCCTCTCCAAGAAGTTAGTGACACATTAGCCTCTGGGCGGCAAGTACTGGACCTCTGGGTCACCACGCCTCTGGGCAACTGTCTCTGGACACCTGCTCTATGGAGCAGTTTATTTTTCGGCGTGTGCCTATGGGCCTTTATCCTTCTGGGAAGGATCTCGCCGTCTCGCGCGTTTTGCATCGGTGCGAGTGATCGATCACAACTCTACAGTACTTGGCAACAACGACTCTGGTCGGTGCACGTGCAAAACTTGTATTATCTGATGATTTTTATATCCATTCGAGTACCGCCATTCGGCGTTGGTTCTATGGAACCATACGATGTAAGTGCGATTACCTTGTGGATTCACAGTGTCTCTGGACACTGCTTTTCAGTGTTTGATTTCATTGATTTTTCAGTATATCCCCATTGCTCTTTTGAGCATCGATCTTTGCTTGGGCATTGATTACAGACTCTGGTCACTCTTGGGATTATTGCCTATGGGCATCTTTTTATAGCTTTGGCTACGCCGATGATATGAGGCGATTTTATTTATTCTACACTTTGGTGTTGATTTCTCTTTGGAGATTTTTATTGTTTATTGATGATTAGGGATCGTAATTATATTCATGTGGTTCATAATATACTTCTCTTTGGATAAGTACTGTTTTACTTATGTACCGCATTATTATATATCTCAGTTATTACTGATTGCTTAGCTAGCCTAACCCGAGTGTTTTCGCTCGGGTCAGACCGAGTTGTTTCAGGTTAGGTCTCTGGACTTAGCTTCTGTGCTTCCGCTTGGACATTATCTGCTATGCTGATAGATAGCGCTTTTATTTGTCCACTATTCCGCTACTCTCTTATTATTCAGACTTTGATATGTACATATTTTTGACTCACATGTGTGAGCAGTGGCTTTGTACCCACTTATGATATTTGGATCTGTATTGATGATGTATTGTTCTGGGATTTTATATCTGTTATGTGATTCTGTTCTGTGATGTTTTTATCATTTATTATTATGCTTTGTCCTGATAGATCTTTAGCCATTTGTAATTTCGTTATAAGTATTTACCGAATATGTCGAACCACCTGATTGAGTAAAATTTAAATAGATTCCACCTTTCGACGTATTCGGTAGATAGTTATAGCTTGATTATAGATGGTCGCTTCCACTATACTCTATTCTCCGCTTTAACAGACGGTATTACTCCCGTAATACTCTTTGTTACAGTGGGTCTCGGAGTGGGGCGTTACAGCTTGGTATCAGAGCCTAGTTTCAGGAATAAGCATAATAAACACAGAACAGATACACTTAGTACAATACATTTTAAATTAGATCCGAATTAAATCAAATCCCTTCCTTATGTTTATTGATAGATAAGTTAGGAATATGTATAGGAATCCGTTATATTCCGTAGTATTCCTTAATTAATTATCTATCATTGAATCATGTCTAACTCTAATTCCCGTTACGACATGTTTGACCAATTGAGCGGTGCGAAGGTCTTCTCTCAGTTTGACCTTGCCACCGGATTCCATCAGCTACGAGTCATGGAAGACAGCATTCCTCTTACAGCATTTCGCACTCGTCATGGTTCTTTTGAGTGGTTGGTCATGCCGTTCGGCTTGACGAACGCTCCGGCTTTCTTCGTCGATCTCATGAATCGAGTATTCCGGGAATACATCAATAGATTCGTTCTGGTTTTCATCGACGATATTCTTGAGACTCTTTCTATGTGTGATATTCGAAATCGAGCTCCGTCTTCTGTATTCCTTTTGTGGATTAGATGTTATAGACGACTTCTATATTTAAGGAATTGCGGGGACGCAATTTTCTTAAGGGGGGGAGTCTGTAACAACCCGTGATTGTGGTTACCAAATAATAAATTAAAATTGGGATTTTAATTTAATTGGAGCTATTAATGAATTTTTAATGTGGCTAATTTGTTCAAAATTTAGTCATTTTGAATCAATTAATATTTTGGGCTTAAGTGTAAAATGGAGCATTTCAAGGAAATTAATTAGGGAAATTTGTAATTTATATTATTGCAAAATTTTATATGTGTAAAATAGTGCAATATTTTGATTTGGGAAATTAATTTGCAATTTATTTGCAAAATGGTGATTTTGGCTAATATTAACTATAAACGGTGTTTTGGAAAAATTAGGGGTTAAAATGTAAAATATTGTTGATATAGGATTTTATGAAATGGCTAAAAGTAATTGTTAACATATTTTCATAATTTTCTATGGTTTGAAATGTATTTAGTAATTTGTATGTAGAGTGTACTTAGAGAAAATTGCCTATATATGTATGCACATGAATAATACAAAGTCCTAATGGGTATTAGATCCAATAACCCTAACCATTAGCCTATAAAGTATCTTTTACTCTCCCATTTCAGCCAACACTTCATTTCATAACCACTAAAACCTAATTAGAAAGCTCCAAAACCTAGTCATGGCCTCCTAAGCAAGACTCCAATCTACACCAAATCAAAGAGAGTTAATCCAAACTACTAAAAGAGGTAATAGCAATCACAAAACCCACCTCTAATTCATTCTTTAATTTCTGAAATTATTTTGTAATCCTCTTTTTTTTGTGCATTTAGATTGTGAAACTCTTTGATCTTCTTTTCATTGCTTGGAAAAAGGTAATATATGCTAGCTGAAATTATAATTAGTTTATTGCTGTTAGTAAATTAGGCATATCTCATTCATCTTAAATCGGAATTAAGATTTTCTTGAAGTTCTGGAAAGCTTATTCTGTAGCCTATAACTTTTATGTTTTGAGCTTTGCCTAATTTTGTGGTTTCAATGGTCGAAATCACGTTTGTTTGTCGCTGACCTGACAACAAACTACAAGTTTGATAAAATAAAACCCTGAAATTGATTTGGCCATAAGTTACTCGTTTTTGATCCGAATTAGATAATTTTGGATGTTCCGGAAAGCTTAAAACATATGTTACAATTTTTGTTCAGTGAGTTTTCTGTAATATTGCCATTTAGATGACCTGAAATGCGTTCAAAGACAGAAGACCAATTCTGTCTTTAACAAGTTATCTTGAGTTTCAATCTGATATTGTTTTGCATGTATCTCTCTCGTTTCTTATCCAAATCTAATAATTTTGGATGTTCTGGAAATCTTAGATTTAGAGCTAAAACTTTCATGTTTTGAGTTTCATGAAATTTCGAAGTTATTTTGGTTAAAATTGTACATTCTTACCACTGTCCCGAGAAAAAAAAGAAAAAAAAATAATAAATAATTTTTTTTTTAAACCCTGTTCCAGATTTTTTTCTCCACTTCGCGATGCCGCCACTATCACATCCGAAGTCGGAATTCGACGTTTTTGGTCTCGTTGGAAAGGTGGAGTTTCGAACTCCATCTCTGTAAAATTTAGGCATCATCGGCATTCTTTTGGTACTTTGAATTTCGTGTCGAAGTTGAACTCTTGTCGCTGTTTGTAAACAGTGTGAATCTTGTTTTGGGTCCAACTTTGAGACGTCGCTGCTACTTCGTCTCAACTCGGATTCCAGAAATTCTTTTTGCATCTTATAGTAGGGATGTTGGACTATATTCCTACCAGTTTTCATGTCATTTGGATTCAGTTTGCTGGTCCAAATAAATTGCCGAACTTGGGTTCGCAGCAGTTTTTGAATGGTCAAACACTTAGAATGAAAATCAAATATCCCTTCTGTTTCCAGCTTTTGAGCGCCACTCCGCGATGCCTCCACGTTCGCATCGGAAGTCGGAATTCAACGTTTTTAGTCTCGTTAGAAAGGTGGAGTTCCGAACTCCATCTCAGGAAAATTTGGACAACATTGGAGTTCGTTTGTTACTTCGAATTTCGTGTCGAAGTTGAACTCTAGTCGCTGTTTGTAAACAGTGTAAATCTTGTTCTGGGTCCAACTTTGAGACGTCGCTGCCACTTCGTCTCAACTCGGAATCCAGAAATTCTTTTTGCATATTAAAGTAGGAATGTTGGACTACATGCCTGAAAATTTTCATGACATTTGGACACAGTTTGCTGGTCCAAATAAATTATCGAACTTGAGTTCACAGCTGTTTTTGAATGTTTACAAACACTTGGAATATTTTTGATGATTTTCTGGTTTTCATTGATTTCTTTGAGATTTGTCTCTAGATTTCGTACACGGGTTTTATGAATCATTTTCAAAAGATTTTTCACTCCTAAATGGCTTTTGAAAATTATTATATAATATTATTTTAATTATTAAATTAATTACTCCATAATAGGAGACCTTTCAAAAGACCGTTTTAAAAGTGATTCCGAAAATCAATTATAAATCCGTTTTACACCATTATTTTCTATAATAAAAATCTCACACTCACTTTTAGCACGTCGAGCGAAGTGGAAAGGTGCTTAAACGGTTAGGAAATCTCCGGCCTATGGAAACCGTGTGTATTTTCTTTCCGGTTAATCCCCGACCTATTCGATTGATCGTTTTGACCTTTGGGTCTAGTTTACCGATGATATGAGGTAGACTTTTTATTGTTTGGAGTGTGAGCTTGCTATTGGTTAGGAAACCGTTTAGTGCGAACGTGGGGTATGGGACTCATTGTTAACACTTTGCGGGTTCCTCTCCAAGAAGTTAGTGACACATTAGCCTCTGGGCGGCAAGTACTGGACCTCTGGGTCACCACGCCTCTGGGCAACCGTCTCTGGACACCTGCTCTATGGAGCAGTTTATTTTTCGGCATGTGCCTCTGGGCCTTTATCCTTCTGGGAAGGATCTCGCCGTCTCGCGCGTTTCGCATCGGTGCGAGTGATCGATCACAACTCTACAGTACTTGGCAACAACGACTCTGGTCGGTGCACGTGCAAAACTTGTATTATCTGATGATTTTTATATCCATTCGAGTACCGCCATTCGGCGTTGGTTCTATGGAACCATACGATGTAAGTGCGATTACCTTGTGGATTCACAGTGTCTCTGGACACTGCTTTTCAGTGTTTGATTTCATTGATTTTTCAGTATATCCCCATTGCTCTTTTGAGCATCGATCTTTGCTTGGGCATTGATTACAGACTCTGGTCACTCTTGGGATTATTGCCTATGGGCATCTTTTTATAGCTTTGGCTACGCCGATGATATGAGGCGATTTTATTTATTCTACACTTTGGTGTTGATTTCTCTTTGGAGATTTTTATTGTTTATTGATGATTAGGGATCGTAATTATATTCATGTGGTTCATAATATACTTCTCTTTGGATAAGTACTGTTTTACTTATGTACCGCATTATTATATATCTCAGTTATTACTGATTGTTTAGCTAGCCTGACCCGAGTGTTTTCGCTCGGGTCAGACCGAGTTGTTTCAGGTTAGGTCTCTGGACTTAGCTTCTGTGCTTCCGCTTGGACATTATCTGCTATGCTGATAGATAGCGCTTTTATTTGTCCACTATTCCGCTACTCTCTTATTATTCAGACTTTGATATGTACATATTTTTGACTCACATGTGTGAGCAGTGGCTTTGTACCCACTTATGATATTTGGATCTGTATTGATGATGTATTGTTCTGGGATTTTATATCTGTTATGTGATTCTGTTCTGTGATGTTTTTATCATTTATTATTATGCTTTGTCCTGATAGGTCTTTAGCCATTTGTAATTTCGTTATAAGTATTTACCGAATATGTCGAACCACCTGATTGAGTAAAATTTAAATAGATTCCACCTTTCGACGTATTCGGTAGATAGTTATAGCTTGATTATAGATGGTCGCTTCCACTATACTCTATTCTCCGCTTTAACAGACGGTATTACTCCCGTAATACTCTTTGTTACAGTGGGTCTCGGAGTGGGGCGTTACAGTTGTGTTTCTTCACACCTTTCGAAGACGATTCCTTAACCTTTATAGGTAATGATATGTTTTGATCCTTTAACATTCCCTCGGCTGACCTCAACGTATTGAGTAGCTCAATGAGGATTGCGCTCAACTTATTCATATTATAATTCAATATCAATGGTTGAAACTGTGGAGTTAATAAGCCTAGGATCAAATATACTTGTAGTTTACTGCTTATCCCAACATCTAGCTTAGAAAGTCTATCAATATATCCTTTTGTTTTAATTACGAAACCTTTGACATGACCGCCTTTAGTCATCTTTGTATTAAACAGTTTCTTAGAAATCTCGTACTTTATAGAACGACATTGCTCCCCAAGCAAAACTTTGAGGTTTTTGAAGATTTTATGAACATGCATATTTTCATGTTTCCTTTGTAATGGCTTATCTAAAGTAGACAGTATGGGAACTTGAGCGATTTCACAATTAGCTATCCAAGTGTTATAAGCTTTTACCATCTCAATGTCAGCAGTAGCAGTGGGATTTTCTCTTAATGGTTCAATAATTGACAACCATAAACTTTTATATGTGGGTGCTATTTTAGTTTCTCTTACCCAGTCAGTGTAGTTTTGTTCGGTGAGGTTATCATTTTTCGAAAATAGTCTTAGGTTTGTCATTTTGCTAAAAATTTAATTTTAGTGGATTGGAACAGTTTATACATAGCATATGTTCTTATATTATTAGATAGGTTAAATGCATTCATTAAATCTTTATAATAAGCTCCCATTTGATTTTTACATTTCTCAAAACCTTCAGAAAAACATTAAAAAAATTGATTTCTCTAGTGGGTGTTAGAACTCTTTTGCCTTAGGATTCTAACCTTAAGTTTGCTTAACCAATCATAGACTCACAAGCGATGGGTACTTAATTGATTGTATCACATATAACTCCTAACACATAGTCTTTTTCCTTATCTCATCTCGACCTTGAGTTTGCTCAACAAATCGAAAGAGATTATTCACTCGTGCCTACCATTACGTGATGACCTAAATATAATGCATGTACCTTAAGTTTTCTCAATAAATACGTGCATGTATCTTACCTCGTCTAGTCAATATATTAATAGTTCTGCAGATAACATCCCTAGCTTGAGTTTTCTCAATAAATAAGGAGTATGCAAGTAATTTATTAATATATAAATGGTAGAGGATTATTTTATGTATTAGAGATTAATAATATTTAATATATACATTTATTAGAGTGATATAAATTTAGGAAATAATGTATTTCTTATGAAATACACTAGTGATTTAAGTGTCGGACACATCGAAAATCACAATATACGTACAATATGCATATATTTATTCCTTAAACCTAAGTCGGGTTTATTATAGTTCCACTTATAGGACACTTATATTATATAAGGTTGACTCATTTATAACTGTTTAAAATTTAGTTAATTTATATAATATTCATATGTATATACTAATTAAATCATATTTAATTAATTTTGATTTATTAATTTAATTAATAAATTAAATGAATTATTTTAAAATTCAAAATTTATTTTATTCACACCAAATAGTTTATGATAAATATTAACTATAACATTTATAGTTTTATATACATACATCATTATATATATAAACATATATATATATGTATGTATGTATGTCTTTACTAGTTAACTTTTAATTGATTTATTTATAAAATAATTATTTTATTTTTAATAGATTCGAAATATTATTTTAATTTACCTTAAAAAGTGTTATATATATATATATATATTGTTATTCGTATTTGAGCCGAGCAATTTCTAAGTAAATCTAGACATCGAAACGAAGTCGAAATGGGTATCTAGTCGAGTTTCTAAGGGGACCCACTTGAAAACTTGGAAGCTTAGGATCTATGCAAGCATGAGGTAGCTTATACTATAGCGATGAGCAAACATGTTCGGTACCAACCATATTTTGGTCGGTACCGACATGATTTTATTATACCAAATTGATCTATTCTTTCTCTCTGGCTTCATGAATCCGTTCTCTTGTCTTGTCTTCCATGACCTAGTGATTATGATGGAGGATTTCAACTATAAATATAGGAGTTTGAAAATGTAAAAAAGGGACTTTTGACTTTGGATACTCTGGAATACTTAAGCTTTCGTTCTTCATTCTCTCATCTTCACACAACTAACCTTTCCACGAATTGCTACTAAACAAGAGATTACTTTGCTTTCTAGATCTGAAATTATTGTAAAATCATTGGTATTTATGACAAGTCTAAGAGTTGTAAGATTATGTAGATGTTGGAACTTGATTTGTCCAAGCCATTATAAAAACTTGTGTGTTCTTACTATTTTTACTTACTTGTGATTGATTTACTCTCGTTTGTGATCGTCTGGAGGCGCTATGTAGATTTTATAGAACATCACTTTTTGGCCTAACATTTTTGGTGCTTTCACCAAGGGAGAGCTTCTTAAGTGAAGATTTAGCTTAGAACTTTGGATTTTGAGCATCCAGAAGGTAGATTTAGAAGATCATTGTTGTAGATTTAAAGCTATTGAGATTTGGAAAGGAATATACATCAAATCTGAAGATAATTTGCTCGAAGAGACTTTTATTAAATCCAGAGTTGTTGCTAGAGGAGAAGATGAAGCTTCTCATCACATTGAAGAAACCACTCTACCAACCCCTGCTTTGCCAGGACTTCCCCCCTTCCCGGTAGGAGATGGTGACCAAAGCTGAACTTGATAGTGTTGAATATGCTAGTGTATGATTTTTGTTTGATGATAATAAACATATATATATATATATTCATTTTAATGTATTTGTTATTGTACTATTTTATTTTTCACATAATTAAATAAATATTTGATGAATAAAATAAATAACACAGAATTCATATTCAAACAAATATTTTATTACAATTTTGAATAGTACAAATTTGAGCTCTCACTACATATATACATTTTCAATTACAATACAATTTTAACTACAATACATCTTTCAATCTACAACTTTCACCTCACTGCATATTCACTCACACTCGTATTTTTATCTTCAACTCTATTCCAGTTTGTATCCAGCATCTGAATTATCTGCAAAATAAACACTAACGCAGTAAAATTGAAAAAGAAATATTTTGCAGTGTACAATAAAATGTGTGTTTTGAAAATATTATTTGCCTCAGTTATTTGGGTTGTTCGTCATCATTCCTTTTGAATTCATCATACACGAACAACTTGTGACATGCACAGTGTATCACTGTACATGCCACAAGGCCGTGCACACCGATATACACTTGCTTGAACAGGTGAGCATAAGGTCAAACCCGAGCCGTGGCAGGATTTGTAATACCCCAAATTTTTGTGAAAAATCATTTTATCAAAATGATTTAATTTTGAAACATTTAGATTTAAATATGGTGAAATTCTTGGGATTAAATAGTTTGCAAGGATATGTGTGCACGTGCACACTGGAAAATGGCACAGGAGAAAATCCAAGAATTTGTGGAAAAAAAAAGATAGAAAATTTTTAAGAAAGTAAAATTCTTATTTGAAACATTGGAATTTAACTTAGGCCTAACCAAGTTAAATATGGGAGATATGTCTATATACATTTTTCTGTGAAGCATAAGGAATTAAATAAAGTAATAAAGAGGCAGAAAGATTTTATGTGAGCAAAGAAGTAATTCTTACTTAGCATAGGATTTTCTTATACCAGATCTAACTCATTTAATTAGGATATATATGTATGTGTATAATTTCTGAAAGGCAAGAGAGATAAAATAGAAATATATATACACCCATGTGCATGTATATTTCCTGTGAGCAGAAAGTGTTAAAAGAAACATCAAAATGACATGAAATGTAATACAAGTCAATATGCTTGTGTAGGTAAAAATAGAAAAGGAGATTTCCAGAAAAGAATAAAAACATAAATAAAAACTGAATCACACATTTAGCATGACTTGGGTAAGTAATTAAAGATAGCCATTTTTCTGAAAAAGTAAAAGGAAAAAGAAAAGGGGCACTAACTATAATAGACTAAAGTGGCCGGGGCATTAAGGAGGAAAATGTGAAAATGCAAAATACATGAAGATGGTTAGGATAGAAATGGAATTTTGTTGTAACAAAACCCTAAGAGAAAACACTGGTATAAATAGGCAGTTTTGACCAGGAAAACATTTTACCTAGAGTTGCTCAAAAAAAAATAAGAAAGAAAGGAAAATATTGAAAGGAAGAAGAAAACACACACATAAGGATTTTTCTGAAACAAGAGAAGGAAGAACTTAGGTGAGTAACCTCACTAAATTCATGGCATTAAGACCTGAGATGAGGCAGCCACTTTTTATATTGTCATTTACATATTGCTGGTTTTGATGTATATGATTTTATTAATGCTTTTTGGATGTTTTCTTTTAAATCTGATATGATTTTATTATGGATGTTTTTGATGACCTTTGACTTGTTGAGATAATTGCCTTTAGATGTGCATTTTATTATTTTATTTTACTCAAAAATGTCAAGGTCCAGAATCTTAAAATTATATATAGAGAATACTCTCAACTGTTATAGATCTATGGCATGGCAATTTTACCAAAGAAAATATTGGGAGCTGCATTATACTTGGTATAAGTGCTGAGGCTTGAGAAGAAAGAAATTAAGGGTGCAGTAGAAATTTTCTAGGTGCTGAGCCCTTAATCAAACAAAAAAAAGAAGCTCACAAGCTAAAACTATGATTGAGCCAGATCATGAATCTGATTCAATCATAAAGGCTTGCAGATCAATATAACAAGACATGCCATGCCTCTTTTACAGTTGAAAATATTCTTATATTTATACTGAGATCAAGACATAATGTCCATATCTTTGGAAATAACTGTCTACTAAATCTCTGAGTAAATTATGCTAGAAAATTTATGGTTGTCACCATGTTTGCAGTGACAAGTTCACTTAGCTATCTGATGATAATATTTAAATCAATGCACTAGTAAATAAACTAGGGAAGGGAAAGCCAAGAAGGCTGCTGGAATGCTTGTTATATTTGATATATGCAAGTTGGCACATGGTTTGATTAAGCCCTGAGATCTTTGTGCAATGATGTGAATTAGTTCATTACAATGTGTCCCTGTGATTCCTTAATGGAAGATGAGGCAGGAATTTAAACTGAATTTATACAACCTGTATATGAAGAGATAGGAATATGAATATTTCTTAGGTTGGTTGGTATGGAACCATGATTGTTCCAGTGGATGCCCATGTTGCAAATAGATGATTTTGTTTGCTTGATTATGAATGCAGGTATAGTAATGATAGATGGAGTTATCATACTTGAGTCACTTTATTTACACAATGATATAATAAGTGATTGCAGAAATTCATTCAAATAACAAGTTATTACACTCATATTCTCTGTTGTTTAATATCATGAATATACTGATGTTGCTCATACCAGATCATGGATCTGACCCTTATTTGCTCATGGCATATGGGGGTGTCTCATTTTAAAATGAGGCAGCTACCAATGCTCTTTCAGGAAATGCAGGAGCTAAGTAGAAAGTAAAGTTATGGCAAATGAAAAGGGATTGAATGAACATGCTTGCTAATTTGAATAAGAGCCTAATTTGATTTTATCTGCATGTATTCATGAGACAGTTGTGTTTGAACTTGATGTTATGTAATGAACTTGCTATGCTTGATTGATCTAGTTGTTTATCTGTTGAAAATTGCTATGCATTGAAGTTTAAAAATTAAAAGAAATAATTGGGTTGAAAACTAGAAAAATATACTTAAGTATTAGATATGAAAGTCTGGGAAAAGAAATATACATATATTTATGTGAGCAAATATTTTGCATAACTTATATTATGTATTGGTTAATTCTTGAAACATAGCAATGTACCGAGTTCTTAGAATAAAACCTGGATTTAACTAGAGGTAAACTTATAAAGATTTAAAGCATTTTTACTGTAATACTTTGTAAACCAGTTTAATATCATGTTTTTGAATTGTTTTGAGAAAAGTAAATATTTTGCAAAGCTTCAGATATAATGTCATTGCCTTGAACAAATGTCTGTTAAGACACAGGACTCATTGGTTAATCAGCTTCAAATGAGTGAGGTTTTGGTCGACCATATTTGATGGTGTTTTGAATGTAAAATACAATTCAAATGCCTTAGTTCATTTAGCAATTGTTTCACCACAATCAACTTTTAAAAAGCTATACCAAATATACAATCTGGACAGGTTTGCACTATTAAAATATGGAAATATACATTAATCTTTTAAAAAAAATTTAGGTTCAAATGCTTGTCACAGCAAACCTTATGCAAATAATCAACTTACAATGTTTTATACAAGCTAAGATTAAAATAAACAAGTCATATAGATTGAATCAAAAATAAGAAAGTTTCCAGAAAATAAATAAGTGAAAATGATAAGAGAATATATCATTTTTTGGTCTTAGTCAAATATCAATATATTTGAACTATGAAAAAAAAATCCCAAATACTTTGACCAAAGATGGATATGATTTATTAACATATTATAAACATTCAAAAGAACAAGGTAATTAACTATAGGTAGATTTCTTCAAATCCAAACTAATCCAAACTAAACAGCCTGCTCTTGTTTAACAAATGGAATTAAAAACATACTCTAATTTTAAACAAGAGGAACACATACATCTTCATATGTATGAGTATATCTTTAGGAATAAACTGATATATTTATATTGGTGGAAAATATTGGATCCTGGATGAATTGTTTAAAAAGAAAATGACTCTGAGAATATTAATTTTAGGAATGCAAAAAAAAAATTAAGCAAATTAAGGAGGGTCATTTCAGTTGGTATCAGAGCAAATGGTTGAATTGATTGATTGAATACTATAGAAATGTATTAAATCTGGTTGTTTGGATGAAATAATTTAGGTAGGAAAATATTAACCATAGAAAATACTTATAGTACACTAATACTATTTGCCCATAATTTGGTTAGCAAACCATGGTAGGAAGGGGATCACATCATGCAGGGTCAAGTGCATCACAGATGCTTGATATGCAAGAGTTTGTAAGAGTTTTAAGGGATGGAATTCGGCATAGGCCCGAGAACCCACATGGGGAACTTTCAAAACTATTGAAGGCTTACACCAATTTGGGAGGCAAAAGTTTTGAAGGGACTGAGAATGTGATGGAAATTCAAGCATGGTTGAGAACACTAGATAGGATCTTCAATGACATGCAGCTTGATGATCAAAGGAAGAGGCAAGTAGCTTCAAGACAGCTGAAAGGAGTAACATTAGGCTGGTGGGAGGTGATCATAGCTGGGAGAATTGAGAATGAAATCACTTGGAATCAATTCAAGGAGATGTTGGAGGCAAGATTTGTACCAGCATCAGCCAAGACCATTTTGCTTGAAGAATTTATCAGACTTAGGCAGGGAACTTTGAATGTCACTGAGTACACTCAAAAGTTTGAGGAGCTATCTAAGTATGGAGCAATGCTAGTGGCAGATGAAGCATCCAAAAATGATAGGTATATAAAAGGTCTGAACCCAGGACTTAGCAGAGCCATGCTACCATATGCAGATAGGACTTTTGATCAAGTAATAGATCTGGCATTGAAATTGGAACAACATGACAAGGAAAGAGAGAAGTATAGGAATTTTAAGAGCAACAACAACAAGAAGAATAAGGGAAGATATCACCCTTATGATAAAAAGAAGGAGGAGGCAGACAACAAGAAGGACAGAGACACCAAAGCAAATGATGCTAAGAAGAAGTTGTTTTCCATCAATGTGGAAAAGAAGGACACATCAAACCAAGGTGCCCAGAATTAAAAGGAGGAGCTTTCAAGTGCTACCTATGTGGGAAAGAGGGGCATATGAAAAGGAATTGTCCTGAGTACAAACAGCAAGGGAAAATAGCAAGTTTGGAAGGGAAAGGCAAATCCACAGTGAAGAGTGGAGCTGAGAATCATGGTCAAGTGGAAGGTACACTACTTATTTGCACCATACCCATAGCAGTAGTATATGACACTGGGGCAACTCACTCTTTGATTTCCTATGAATTAGTTAAAATGCTAAAATTAAATTGCATATTGGTTGAAACCCCACTGCTTATACAAAGTCCATTGGGGAGTTCTAGTGTTTTGAACATGAATTGTGTGGATGTGGAGTTAAACATAGGAGGAAATATTTTTATATCCAATTTATATGTTTTGAATTACCCAAATATAGGTGTTATATTGGGGGTAGACTGGTTAAGGCAATTTAAAGCCATAATTAATTTAGAATCATCCACCATATCATTGCAAAATTCTAGAGGCCAGAGGATCACAGTTTTATGTGAAGTAGCTAAGGAAGGAAAATTATATCACTTAGTTGACCCAGAAAAAGATTTCAGTGAACTAACCATTGAAGAAATTCCCATAGTCAATGAATACTTGGATGTGTTTGGGGAAGTTAAGGGTGTTCCACATCATAGACCAGTTGAGTTTCAAATTAATCTCATTCTAGGAGCAAGTCCAATAATCAAGAAACCTTATAGAATGGGGCCAAGTGAACTGAAAGAATTGAAAAATCAGTTGGAAGAATTAGAAGGCAAAGGATTTATAAGGCCAAGTAATTCATGCTGGGGTGCTCCAGTAGTTTTTGTAAGAAAACATGATGGTACTTTGAGAATGTGCATAGATTACAGAGAACTAAATAAAGTAACCATCAAAAACAAATACCCATTGCCTAGAATAGATGATCTCTTTGATCAACTCAGTGAAGCTAAAATATTTTTTAGATTAGACTTAGCATCGGGATTTCATCAAATGAAGGTTGAAGACTCAAGTGTTAAGTATACTGCATTTAACACTAGATATGGCTTATATGAATTTATGGTTATGCCATTTGGCTTGACAAATGCTCCTTCATATTTTGTAGATTTAATGAATAGAATATTCAGAGATTATTTAGACAAGTTTGTACTGATTTTTATTGATGACATTTTGATTTATTCCAAAACAGTGGAAGAGCATAAAGATCATTTGCATTCAGTTTTGTCAAGATTAAGAGAAAATGATTTAAAGGCAAAAATTTTAAAATGTGCATTTTGGAAAGAAGAAGTACATTTTCTTGGGCATGTTATCTCTGCCAAAGGAATATCAGTAAACCCCAATAAGGTAGTAGCTATCCAAGCATGGAAAAGGCCTAACACAATAAGTGAGATTAGATCATTTATGGGGATGGCAGGATATTATAGGAGATTTATAAAAGATTTTTCAAAAATATCATCACCACTTACTAATTTAACTAGAAAGAACCAAGCCTTTGTATGGACAGAAAAATGTGAGCAAGCTTTTATCAAAATAAAAGAAGCCTTGATTAATGCACCAGTATTGAGGGTGCCAGAGGGGAATGAAAACTTAATTGTGTATACTGATGCAAGTGGCTGTGGGCTAGGGGCTGTGTTGATGCAGCAAGACCAGGTGGTAGCCTATGCATATAGGCAATTAAAGCCACATGAAACAAGATATGCAACCCATGATCTTGAACTAGCAGCAGTTGTGTATGCCTTGAAACTCTGGAGACATTATTTGTTAGGTGCCAAATTTATCTTGTACACTGATCATAAGGCACTGAAATATTTATTCTCACAAAAAGATTTGAATATGAGGCAACATAGATGGGTGGAGTTCCTAGCTGCCTATGATCTAGATATACTCTATACACCAGGTAAGGCAAATAAAGTTGCAGATTCCTTGAGTAGACAACATGCTAATATAGCCATGTTGATGATGGAAGAGTTTAAGGATCTGTCTATACTTACTGATTTGGAAATTGAGGCAAACAGTGAGGTATAGATGGTACCAATTGAAGAAGATGAAAGTAAAGGGAAATTGAGTATGGTATCTCTGCAATCAGATTTACTTCTAAAGGTTGGGAAAATGCAGGAACAAGACCAAAACTTATTGGAAAGGAAAATGCTCTTATCAAAAGGGGAGGAAGTAGTAAATTATCAAGTTGATAAAGATGGTTATTTAAGGAACAAGAATAGGATATGTGTTCCAGAAAACATAGAATTGAAGGAGGAAATATTAAATGAATACCATAGAAGTAAGTACTCCATACACCCAGGCAGCACCAAGATGTATCAAAATTTGAAAAGAAATCTTTGGTGGAAGGGAATGAAGTCAGATGTGGCCAAGCATGTTGCAAAGTGTATGACTTGCCAACAAGTCAAGGCAGAGACACAAAGGCCATCAGGACTGTTGCAACCCCTTATAGTATACCACAATGGAAGTGGGAGGATATATCTATGGATTTCATAGATGGTCTGCCTAGATCTAAGAGAGGAAACACAAGTATATGGGTAATAGTGGATAGGCTAACCAAAGTAGCACATTTTATCCCAGTAAAATCAGAAAGAAATGCCCCAAAATTGGCTCAAATATTCATGAAAGAGGTGGTAAGATTGCATGGCATACCCAAAACCATTGTGAGTGATAGGGATACCATCTTCACCTCAAGGTTTTGGAAAAGTTTTCAAGAGGCCATAGGGAGTGAATTGTGCTTAAGCACTGCCTACCATCCACAATCAGATGGACAAACTGAGGTGGTGAACAAAGTTTTAGAGGACTTGTTGAGAGCATGTGCACTGGACTTTGGAGGCAACTGGGAAGACCATCTCCATTTAGCTGAGTTTACATACAATAACAGTTATCAAAGCACTATAGGGATGGCACCATTTGAAGCCTTATATGGCAAGCCATGTTTATCACCTATATGCTGGGTAGAGACTGGAGAAAGAGCTGTTCTAGGACCTGAGTACATATAAGAAACTACAGAGAAAATTAAATTGGTGAGGAAAAGAATTGCTGCAGCTCAAGACAAGCAAAAGAAGTTTGCAGATAGGAAGAGAAAGCAACTGGAATATGAAGTGGGTGACTTTGTTTTTATCAAAGTTTCACCTTTGAAAAAGGTCTTGAGATTTGGCAAGCAAGGTAAGCTCATACCAAGGTATGTTGGACCCTATAAAATTCTGGAAAGAATTGGTTCATTAGCATACAAACTGGAACTGCCAGAGGAGATGAAAGCAATGCATAATGTTTTTCATGTGTCACAACTTAGAAGATGGGTACATGATAGAGAAGAAATTCTGGAAACACCTACCCAAATTCAAATAAATCCTAACTTGGTTTATGAAAAAGAACAGTGGGGATTTTAGCTAAAGAAGAAAAGAAATTAAGGAGTAAAACTTTGAAACTGGTAAAGATCCAGTGGAGTCTTGATCCTAATGATTGTACATGGGAGCTAGAAGACAAGATTAGGATAGATTATCCTAAGCTTTTTGCAGATTAAAGGTAATTTTAAATTTTTAGAAAATCTAATATGTATGGTTGCCATGATTGAATTTGCTTGCTTATGCATGTGTTTGATAGATTTTCAGAAAATAAGATGATGCTTGTTACAAGTACTAGGAAAATTGTGAGGACACAATTCCTTAAAGGATGGGTGAATGTAATACCCCAAATTTTTGTGAAAAATCATTTTATCAAAATGATTTAATTTTGAAACATTTAGATTTAAATATGGTGAAATTCTTGGGATTAAATAGTGTGCAAGGATATGTGTGCACGTGCACACTGGAAAATGGCACAGGAGAAAATCCAAGAATTTGTGGAAAAAAAAAGATAGAAAATTTTTAAGAAAGTAAAATTCTTATTTGAAACATTGGAATTTAACTTAGGCCTAACCAAGTTAAATATGGGAGATATGTCTATATACATTTTTCTATGAAGCATAAGGAATTAAATAAAGTAATAAAGAGGCAGAAAGATTTTATGTGAGCAAAGAAGTAATTCTTACTTAGCATGGGATTTTCTTATACCAGATCTAACTCATTTAATTAGGATATATATGTATGTGTATAATTTCTGAAAGGCAAGAGAGATCAAATAGAAATATATATACACCCATGTGCATGTATATTTCCTGTGAGCAGAAAGTGTTAAAAGAAACATCAAAATGACATGAAATGTAATACAAGTCAATATGCTTGTGTAGGTAAAAATAGAAAAGGAGATTTCCAGAAAAGAATAAAAACATAAATAAAAACTGAATCACACATTTAGCATGACTTGGGTAAGTAATTAAAGATAGCCATTTTTCTGAAAAAGTAAAAGAAAAAAGAAAAGGGGCACTAACTATAATAGACTAAAGTGGCCGGGGCATTAAGGAGGAAAATGTGAAAATGCAAAATACATGAAGATGGTTAGGATAGAAATGGAATTTTGTTGTAACAAAACCCTAAGAGAAAACACTGGTATAAATAGGCAGTGTTGGCCAGGAAAACATTTTACCTAGAGTTGCTCAAAAAAAAATAAGAAAGGAAAATATTGAAAGGAAGAAGAAAACACACACATAAGGATTTTTCTGAAACAAGAGAAGGAAGAACTTAGGTGAGTAACCTCACTAAATTCATGGCATTAAGACATGAGATGAGGCAGCCACCTTTTATATTGTCATTTACATATTGCTGGTTTTGATGTATATGATTTTATTAATGCTTTTTGGATGTTTTCTTTTAAATCTGATATGATTTTATTATGGATGTTTTTGATGATCTTTGACTTGTTGAGATAATTGCCTTTGGATGTGCATTTTACTGTTTTATTTTACTCAAAAATGTCAAGGTCCAGAATCTTAAAATTATATATAGAGAATATTCTCAACTGTTATAGATCTATGGCATGGAAATTTTACCAAAGAAAATATTGGGAGCTGCATTATACTTGGTATAAGTGTCGAGGCTTGAGAAGAAAGAAATTAAGGGTGCAATAGAAATTTTCTAGGTGTTGAGCCCTTAATCAAACAAAAAAGAAGAAGCTCACAAGCTAAAACTATGATTGAGCCAGATCATGAATCTGATTCAATCATAAAGGCTTGCAGATCAATATAACAAGACATGCCATGCCTCTTTTACAGTTGAAAATATTCTTATATTTATACTGAGATCAAGACATAATGTCCATATCTTTGGAAATAACTGTCTACTAAATCTCTAAGTAAATTATGATAGAAAATTTATGGTTGTCACCATGTTTGCAGTGACAAGTTCACTTAGCTATCTGATGATAATATTTAAATCAATGCACTAGTAAATAAACTAGGGAAGGGAAAGCCAAGAAGGCTGCTGGAATGCTTGTTATATTTGATATATGCAAGTTGGCACATGGTTTGATTAAGCCCTGAGATCTTTGTGCAATGATGTGAATTAGTTCATTGCAATGTGTCCCTGTGATTCCTTGATGGAAGATGAGGCTGGAATTTAAACTGAATTTATACAACCTGTATATGAAGAGATAGGAATATGAATATTTCTTAGGTTGGTTGGTATGGAACCATGATTGTTCCAGTGGATGCCCATGTTGCAAATAGATGATTTTGTTTGCTTGATTATGAATGCAGGTATAGTAATGATAGATGGAGTTATCATACCTGAGTCACTTTATTTACACAATGATATAATAAGTGATTGCAGAAATTCATTCAAATAACAAGTTATTACACTCATATTCTCTGTTGTTTAATATCATGAATATACTGATGTTGCTCATACCAGATCATGGATCTGACCCTTATTTGCTCATGGCATATGGGGGTGTCTCATTTTTAAATGAGGCAGCCACCAATGCTCTTTCAGGAAATGCAGGAGCTAAGTAGAAAGTAAAGTTATGGCAAATGAAAAGGGATTGAATGAACATGCTTGCTAATTTGAATAAGAGCCTAATTTGATTTTATCTGCATGTATTCATGAGACAGTTGTGTTTGAACTTGATGTTATGTAATGAACTTGCTATGCTTGATTGATCTGGTTGTTTATCTGTTGAAAATTGCTATGCATTGAAGTTTAAAAATTAAAAGAAATATTTGGGTTGAAACCTAGAAAAATATACTTAAGTATTAGATATGAAAGTCTGGGAAAAGAAATATACATATATTTATGTGAGCAAATATTTTGCATAACTTATATTATGTATTGGTTAATTCTTGAAACATAGCAATGTACCGAGTTCTTAGAATAAAACCTGGATTTAACTAGAGGTAAACTTATAAAGATTTAAAGCATTTTTACTGTAATACTTTGTAAACCAGTTTAATATCATGTTTTTGAATTGTTTTGAGAAAAGTAAATATTTTGCAAAGCTTCAGATATAATGTCATTGCCTTGAACAAATGTCTGTTAAGACACAGGACTCATGGGTTAACCAGCTTCAAATGAGTGAGGTTTTGGTCGACCATATTTGATGGTGTTTTGAATGTAAAATACATTTCAAAAGCCTTAGTTCATTTAGCAATTGTTTCACCACAATCAACTTTTAAAAAGCTATACCAGATATACAATCTGGATAGGTCTACACTATTAAAATATGGAAATATACATTAATCTTTTAAAAAAAAATTAGGTTCAAATGCTTGTCATAGTAAACCTTATGCAAATAATTAACTTACAATGTGTTATACAAGCTAAGATTAAAATAAACAAGTCATATAGATTGAATCAAAAATAAGAAAGTTTCCAGAAAATAAATAAGTGAAAATGATAAGAGAATATATCATTTTCTGGTCTTAGTCAAATATCAATATATTTGAACTATGAAAAAAAAAATCCAAAATACTTTGATCAAAGATGGATATGATTTATTAACATATTATAAACATTCAAAAGAACAAGGTACTTAACTATAGGCAGATTTCTTCAAATCCAAACTAATCCAAACTAAACAGCCTGCTCTTGTTTAACAAATGGAATTAGAAACATACTCTGATTTTAAACAGGAGGAACACATACATCTTCATATGTATGTGTATATCTTTAGGAATAAACTGATATATTTATATTGGTGGAAAATATTGGATCCTAGATGAATTGTTTGAAAAGAAAATGACTCTGAGAATATTAATTTTAGGAATGCAAAAAAAAAATTTAAGCAAATTAAGGAGGGTCATTTCAGGATTCAACTCAGGTGCAATACGAAAACAAGTCACAAAGTTTCAAATACACTAGAGCCTGCATATACACATATGTACACGTACACATGTGCACTCCCTCAGCATCTCGAATTTCAGCCAAGAGACATCTGTACACAAAATAAACCAGACTACAATGACTATACACATGAATGCATACATGTGACAAACAATACATATGCATTCAACATACATACAGTTCAAGCCTCAACCATTTAAACTCAAGGCAAGAGCAATAAAACAAAATGAACCAAAGGAAGACAAGACCACTATAAGCCAAACAAGTGTGTACAAATGAAATCAGTAACAAGTGCATATACATAAAGCTTCATACCACATGAATCATTTTCAAAGGAGACAACGATGAATACAACATGAAACAGTGGAACATGATGAACACAACAAAGGTACCGGACCAGTCAGAGGCATGAACTCAATGAAGAAGTGAAACAAGGCTACACTCTACATGCAAATAAATGTACACTATAGCGGACTACATGGTGCAACAGACCCAAACATATGAAACACAAACAACAATGGGAGCAGTACACAAGCATGAGATGAAGGCTACACAAAGAAACCACCATATATATATACACACATATGTATACACACATGTATACATATATATGCAGTGCACACAACTAAACATGAAGACCACCGGGGATGCAACACAACTCAGACCAGACAACATGACGACCAGACTCAACATGAAGCAATGCAACAACAATGTTTTTAGCACCAGACTCAACATGCATATGATCAGTCGACATAACCATACTCGGTGCAACCAGACTTCAAATCAACACAGCATAGTACAAAGAAAGATAACAGCAGTGGATACAACAGACTCAACAAACCAGTAAATCAAGACCAATGAAGACTACATTCATATGAAATAGGATAGCAGCTCTACACATAGTGGAAAGCAAAGCTATACCCGCGAATCACTTCAGACTATCATATAAAACATTGAAGCAGTTACATGAGTCATGATACAACTACAGATGTAATCAAGCAGTCAACATAGTAGCAGTTCGAACAAATCAGAGCAGCTTCAAAAAGGATATTATCAATTGAAACTGTGATGAAGTGTTTTCAAACAAAGTCAATGTATTTCAAAATGATCATGTCATGCTAGAGTCAAAGTTGTGGTGACCAAGGTAGTAGCAACAATATATCACAAATATATAAACATGTCAGAATCATCTCAACCTTGCAATCGTAAATCAACACGTGCATATATCACACACGGAGTAATGAACGGAACTGACTAAAAAAACATTCAAGCAAAATCCAACACGAACAAGTCAACAATTAATCACCAGCATTCAATCAAAATCGTATGGCCGAGCAAATTAATAGACGAATTCAAACCAAAAATATACGAACGATAAAATAGGGTTTTCATCCCTATATAACCCAATAATCATCATCGGCATAAAATCATTGAAGTTCGAAATAGAAAATCCAGAAAAGCATACTTGAACAAAACCAATAACTCCAATCAAGTTTGCAAGCAAGTCGAGTTCAAGCATATCAAACAGAGAAATCAAAGCAAAATTCACATACCAATTTCCATCCAGTCAAACTCGACAAAAATTGTAGCAACCACAAGTAAACCAAAGCCAGGATCGATTAACAAAGCCGAGTTGAATTCATCACACAATCGATCACAACGTCAAGGTGGCGGCTTCAATTTCAAAGCCCTAGTTTCAAAGAGGAACGAAGGAACGGCCGAAGTTACTAAGGATAAAGGGAGACGTCACTTTCTTTTTCACAAATTATAGTTTAGAAGCGGGCCGGTTTCTTATTTTCTTTTGGGCCACAATTTTAATTAGGGTTTTGTTTTATTTTTTTAGTTTATTTGTAATTTCCTTTTAAATTCAAGTCAAACACTAGTTGTGTAAATAGTTACGAACTACGGTGGTGTAGTTCGAGAATTCACAACTCAGTGGTTGAGTTGTGGCAGGGTTTTGAGCGTAGAGTTAGGTTAGTCATTAGCAGGTGTCGCAAGTTTACATGTGTAAGCGTCTGACTACTTAATTTCTAGTAGAAATCTTGGGGGCAGCACGTAGGCAGGGATTTGCCGAAGCTGGGTAAATATGTGTTGTTCTATTTCTACTTTTATTATTCTGCAATTTATTATGCTACAATTATTATATATATATATTTCCGCATTAATTTTAATTATTATTAGTATCACCTTATTCACCCCCCCTCTAGGGAGAAAATGATCCTACAAGTGGTATCAAAGCTAGAAACAAAAACCAATTTTTCAATTAAAATTTGATTTTTTAAATGGCTTCTTTTAATAATGATTTTGCTGAGAGTCAGTCCATAGTTAGACCACCCGTGTTCAATGGTGAATATGCTTATTGGAAAAATAGAATGAAAATCTTTCTGAAAACCATAGATGTGTGGAATATTATTGAAATGGGATATAGAACACCAACAATAATTCTAGATAATCAGGAAATAGTAAAACCTATGGATCAATGGACAGATCTTGAAAATAAACTGCAAAATACTAATGATAAAGCCATGAATTCAATTATCTGTTCATTAGATCAAATTGAATTTAATCATGTCCCACATTGTCTAACTGCACAGGAAATTTGGCACACACTTAAAGTGGCTCACGAAGGAACTTCCCAAGTAAAAGAATATCGCCTTGCCATGCTTAGCAGCGAATACAAAAACTTCATAATGGCTAAGGATGAAAGTGTTAAAGAATGTGTGGACGACTTTATAATCTAGTATCCAAATCAAAATCACTTGGAAAGCCATATACAGAGCTGGAAATAGTTTGAAAAATCCTCAGAATTCTTCCATGAAATTTTGAAACAAAAGTTACTGCCATTCAAGAATCAAAGGATTTGAAACAAGTTAAAGTTGAAGAACTCATTGGAAATCTCACCACTTATGAGCTACAAATGAAATTCAAGGAAGAACGTGAAGGAGGTGATACTCGAAAGAAATCAATAGCTCTAAGAGGAACAACTGAAAGTGAAGATGATGATGATGATGATGGAGCAGCAGAACTGGCGTTGATAATAAAGAAATTCAAAAGGTGGAATCACAAGTATGGAAATCCAGCTCTAAATCAACAATTGAAAAGCAGAATAATCAAAGTACTAGACAACTCAGAAGGGCAAGAGATCATTGGCCACAAGTGTAAGAAACTGGTCACATCAAACCCAATTGTCCTCAGAATCGACTCGGCCAAAGGAGAAGTTTTGCAGAGAATTGGAATAAAAGTGATGATGATGATAAAAGCACTAGCAGTGAGAGTGAAAAAGCATATTTGTGTCTTTGAGGTGATACAACTGATAGCGATGATGACGAGCCAAGCGAGGTATCAAAACTTACTCATTCAGAATTACTTATATATTTTCACGAGGTAAATGGCTGTTTTGAAAGACTTAGGGAGAAGTACGCTAAAATTGAATCACAAAGAGATAGTTTGATAGAACTAAATAAACAGCTTGATCAATTGGTTAAAAACTATCAAACTAAGAGCCCTAAGTGTGATAAGTGTCTATCATTTGAAAAAGAAGTTAAAAAAATCAGAAATCAAAATTAAATCGCTTGAAAATGAAATTTTGATTTTGAAAGAAAGTGAAAATACTCGGAGAGAAAATTCTATTAAAAAGTGCACCTTGTTATTGAATGAAAATGAATCACTCAAAACATAAGTCCAACAATTGTTTAAAACTTTAGGAAAATTTTTCAGAGGAGAAAAATCACTAAATATGTTGTTAGGGAAACAAACTGTTAATTCTATTAGACAAGGACTTGGGTATATTCAATCTGAACGTGTTAGAAGTGAAATTAATCAAGCCAACTCCAAGTGCACCATTTGTAGAAAAATTTGACACAATCAAAACAATTGCTGGTTTAGATCCAAACACACGTAAACCATACCGATTTGGGTTCCTAAAGTCACAAATATAAAATCCCTTAAAGTCAAACAAATTTGGGTACCAAAAGGAACAAATATAAATTGTATTGGTTCTACACAAACTTGTTCTTCAAAATATTTTGTCACTAAAAATCATGGACCTATAAAAACAAATAGGTCACAAAAATCATTCCTCATGTAGGTGTGTTGGCAGGCTAAGGAACAACAAGAGTGGCACTTGGATTCTGGCTGTTCTAGGTACATGACGAGCGACAAATCAAAGTTTCCTTAGCCTAGAGAATTACAAAGGTGGCAAAGTCAAAATGGATCAAACAATGTATTATATATATTGAAAATCTGCACCATAATCTGATTTCAATCAGCCAGTGATCAACTGAGAAATTTTTTGAGCATCACAGTTAAATTTGACAAGGATGAAAAATGTAAGGTAGTTGATCAAAAAGAAACATCAAGGTATGATTGATCACTTCTTCATCTTACTGCTTCTAGACATTGTTTTCTTTTCTTACTGTGTACACGGTTTCAATCACATCCAAATGAATCTCATTTCAAATGCTGTAAAATGATTATAAGGTATTTGTTGCACACTTCACGGTTTGGTCTATGATATCCAATTTATGATAACTGTGATTTAAAGGAGTATTCAGATGCAGATTCTGCTGGTAGTCTAGTTGATAGAAAAATTACTAGTGGAATGTGTTTTATGTAGGCACATTCATTAGTTGCATCACATTTTCAAAGAAAATATCTGCATAATTTTCATTTTAACTGATTCTCAATTGGTAGACATTCTTTTCATAAAACTACTTCCAGAAAATAGTTTTTGCTGGCTTCGTTTCAGATTAGGCATTTTAGAAAATTTGATTTTATAATTATTTTGGATTTGATCTTAAATGACTACATTAACTAATCTGACTCCCTACTGATTATCGAAAAGAAAAGTAGTTGTTGAAAAATGTGATGAGTGTTGATATTAATCATATATTATGGCTTGAGACAGTATATTTAGTAAATTTCTTTAAAAATTTAAACAAAATTTGTAATAACTTTGATTGGTAAAAATTCCATGACCATCTCTATTTCTATCATATTTCTAACGACCATCACTCACTAAAATCCAATATTATGTCAAAATGTGGTATTTTGAACGTGAAATTATTTGTTTTTTTTTAATTTAATTAGCAATAAAATCATCCAAAGTATTCACTCTCACTTAAAAGTCCTCACAGTTATGCATGGGTGAATTACTTGGAATTTTTGATTATGTGCTTTCATGCTCATTTAAAAGTACTCACGGTTATGCATGTATGGAACATATATCAAAATTGATTATTAAATAGACGAGTTGATTCATTTAAAAGTCCTTACGGTTATGTGTGGTTAGAAGATACTCGAAATTCATTTTTTTAAAGAAAAAATTGGAAATACTACTAATCTCATTTAAAAGTCCTAAAGGTTATACATGGTTAGTAGGTATTCAAATTCCTGTTATAAATATACCACAAATAGACACAACTATATGGTTTTATATGCCAACATCATCCCTATCACTCTAAAGTGGAATATGCGCCTAATAGAGTATTTATGATTTTTGTTTGATTTATTGAAATTTAATATTTATACTCGATTAGGTATTATGTTGTATTAATGTCTATCACTTTATCTCTATTTTTTCTAGCACTATTACTCTTTTGCTGATAACAAAAGTAGGAGAGAAAAGTTAAGATTTTGGCAAATAAAGTTCAAATATTTTATTTTTTATTTGCATATTCACATCTAGGTTCATTTGCATATTATTTATTTATTTTCATGCATATATGAAGGGGGAGCTTTGTTGTAGAGAGGAAGCATTCAAATAGGGGGAGCAAAAAGAATTCATCAATGACCAAATACATTTAATAAATTCAAAATCTTAATATATGTTTGTTATCATCAAAAGGAGGAGATTGTTGAATATGCTAGTATATGATTTTTATTTGATGATAATAAACATATATATATATATATATATATATATATATATATTCATTTAAATGTATTTGTTATTGTACTATTTTATTTTTCACATAATTAAATAAATATTTGATGAGTAAAATAAATAACACAAAATTCATATTCAAACAAATATTTTATTACAATTTTGAATAGTATAAATTTGAGCTCTCACTACATATATACATTTTCAATTACAATACAATTTTAATTACAACACATCTTTCAATCTACAACTTTCACCTCACTACATATTCACTCACACTCATATTTTTATCTTCAAATCTATTCCAGTTTGTATCTAGCATCTGAATTATCTGCAAAATAAACACTAACGCAGTAAAATTGAAAAAGAAAAATTTTGAAGTGTACAATAAAATGTGTGTTTTGAAAATATTATTTGCCTCAGTTATTTGGGTTGTTCATCATCATTCCTTTTGAATTCATCATACACGAACAACTTGTGACATGCATAGTGTATCACTGTACATGCCACAAGGCTGCGCACACCAATATATGCTTGCGTGAACAGATGAGCACAAGGTCAAACCCGAGCCGAGGTTGGATTCAACTCAAGTGCAATACGAAAACAAGTCACAAAGTTTCAAATACACTAGAGCTTGCATACACATGTGTACACGTACACATATGCACTGCCTCAGCATCTCGAATTTCAGCCAAGAGACATCTGTACACAAAAAAACTAGACTACAATGACTATATACATGAAAGCATACATGTGCTAACCAGTGCATATGCATTCAACATACATACAGTTCAAGCCTCAACCATTCAAACTCAAGGCAAGAGCAACAAAACAAAATGAACCAGAGGTAGAGAAGACCACAATAAGCCAAACAAGTGTGTACAAATGAAATCAGTAACAAGTGCATATACATAAAGCTTCATACCACATGAATCATTTTCAAAGGAGACAACGATGAATACAACATGAAACAGTGGAACATGATGAACACAACAAAGGTACCAGACCAATCAGAGGCATGAAATCAATGAAGCAGTGGAACAAGGCTACACTCTACATGCAAACAAATGTACAAGACATCAGACTACATGGATCAACAGACCCAAACATATGAAACACATACAACAATGGGAGCAGTACACAAGCATGAGATGAAGGCTACACAAAGAAACCACCACCATACATACATACATACATATATATATATATATACACACATATGTATACACACATGTATACATATATATTTAGTGCACAGCAACTAAACATGAAGACCACCAGTGATGCAACACAACTCAGACCAGACAACATGACGACCAGACTCAACATGAAGCAATGCAACAACAAAGTTTTTAGCACCAAACTCAACATGCGTATGATCAGTCAACATATCCAGACTCGGTGCAACCAGACTTCAAATCAACACAGCAGAGTACAAAGAAAGATAACAGCAGTGGACACAACATACTCAACAAACCAGTACATCAAGACCAATGAAGACTACATTCATATGAAATAGGACAGCAGCTCTACACATAGTGGAATGCAAAGCTATGCTAGAGAATCACTTCAGACTATAAACATTGAAACGGTTACATGAGTCACGATACAACTACAGATGTAATCAAACAGTCAACATAGTAGCAGTTTGAACAAATCAGAGCAGCTTCAAAAAGGATATTATCAATTGAAACTATGATGAAGTGTTTTCAAACAAAGTCAGTGTATTTCAAAATGATCATGTCATGCCAGAGTCAAAGCCGTGGTGTCCAAGGCAGTAGTAACAATATATCACAAATATATGAACAAGTCAGAATTATCTCAACCTTGCAATTGTAAATCAACGCAAGTGCATATATCACACAAGGAGTAATGAATTGAACTGACTAAAAAAATATTCAAGCAAAATCCAACACGAAAAGTCAACAATTAATCACCAGCATTCAATCAAAATCGTATGGCCGAGCAAATTAATAGACGAATTCAAACCAGAAATATACGAACGATAAAATAGGGTTTTCATCCTTATATAGCCCAATAATCATCATCGGCATAAAATCATTGGATTTCGAAACAAAAAATCCAAAAAAACATACTTTGAACAAAACCAATAACTCTAATCAAGTGCGAAAGTAAGTCGAGTTCAAGCATATCAAATAGAGAAATCAAAGCAAAATTCACAATCCAATTTCTATCCAGTCGAACTCAACAAAATTTTTAGCAACCGTAAGAAAATCGAAGCCAGGATCGATTAACAAAGCCTAGTTGAATTCATCACACAATCGATCACAACATCAAGGCGGCACCTTCAATTTCAAAGCCCTAGTTTCAAAGAGGAACGAAGGAACGACCGAAGTTACTAAGGATAAAGGGAGACGTCACTTTCTTTTTCACAAATTATAGTTTTGAAGCGGACCGGTTTCTTATTTTCTTTTGGGCCACAATTTTAATTAGGGTTTTGTTTTATTTTGTCTAGTTTATTTGTAATTTCTTTTTAAATTCAAGTCAAACTCTAGTTGTGCAACTAGGTTACGAACTACGGTGGTGTAGTTCGAGAATTCGCAACTCAGTGGCTAAGTTGTGGCAGAGTTTTGAGCGTAGAGTTAGGTTAGTCATTAGTGGGTGTCGCAAGTTTACGTGTGTAAGCGTCTGACTACTTAATTTCTAGTAGAAACCTTGGGGGCAGCACGTAGGCAAGGTTTTGCCGAAGCTGGGTAAATCTGTGTTGTTCTATTTCTGCTTTTATTATTCTATTATTATCTGTGCTGCAATTATCATATATATTTCCGCATTAATTTTTATTATTATTAGTATCACCCTATTCACCCCCCTCTAGGGTGAAAACGATTTTACATATAGGATGATGGCTAAAATGCATAAGAGGATGTTGGATAGCCAGAATGCTATCTTTGAAAGAATGTAGAAGAGTTTTGCCATGTCGGCCCAACAACCACAATGGTTTTTAAATAACCATAAGAATTCGTCATCTTCAAGTTCTGAGGAAGACATTTCATCTTTGTTAGGGCAAAATACAGGAGAGAAGGAAAACAAAAGATAAAAAGAAAGGATGTTGGGGCAACATGGTCGGTACATACCAAAATCATGTCGGTACCGAGCATGTTGATGGTGGGGCTGGTACATAACCACTTGAAGCCATTTATTTTTCTAACAGTGTGGATGACTTACAAGACATTGTTAATGACATTGGGTAGTAAGTGCACAGACTGATGCTATTTAAATGAACGCCACTGAACTGGCAATATAACATAGGAAATATGGGAGAATGGCTCCTACGGAGACAGGAGAGCCTAGACTTCATGGAATGAACCGAGAGTGTTTGTAGAGTCAAACACTCGAACCAATCCCTAAAAGTCGCCATTTAAATGCTCAAACCATTGAAGAGTTCATAGTGGATATGATTAAGAAATTACTGAACGAAAATCAGCATAGAAATAATGGAAAATGGGGTTTGGCACCCAATGGAACTCCATTCACTGATGATATACTACAGGAGAGTTACCTTAAGATTTTTTTATGCTAACGATGCTATCATATAATGGAATAACAGTTCCTAGAAAACATCTACTGAAGTATGAGTGACATATGGATGGTGTCTGTGCAATCGATACAGTAAGGTGTGGGTGTTTCCCCATATTCTTAGATGGGATGGCTATAATATGGTTTACATGGCTCGTGCTAAGGTCCATATCTTCATTTGATCAATTGGCGAAAAAGTTCATGGAGCACTTTAGGCTCCACATAGCTCGTCCGAAGGATATGATGTCCTTGTCGAGCATCCATCAAAGTTCCAAAGAGACTATGAAAGATTTCTTAAAATGGTTTAACATTGCTGTAACTACAGTAAGCAACCCTAATTAGGAAATTGTGTTGATGGCGTTAATCTGAGGGATACAGTCAGATACGGATTTTGGTAGATGGCTTAAAAAACAGCCACCTACCATGGAAGAATTCTATCATAAGATGTCCCAGTATCTGTGCTTGGAAGAGGTAGACCTGGCTACTGGACCTATTGCTGGTAGTGTATCGAATAAAGTTGTGTAAATCAATGTGGCTATTAAGCAAACCAGTGAGAGGTCGAAAATATTGCAGTGAATTTTGAGAATAATAATAATCAAAAACGGAGAAATCAAGGCACTAATGGGAAAAGGCAGAACACCAAGAAGCATCCAAGGTGCATAAGATTGGTAGATCATACCCTATTGAATGATACTGTTGAGAATATCTACCTTGTCACACAAGGTATAGAGAACTATTAGAAACTGTCTCAAAGGGAGGCTATTGAAGTCGAATCACGATAGGAGAAGTATTGTCGCTTCGACAAAAATCATGAATACAATACTAATGAGTGCCATCATCTGAGATATGTGATTAAGGACTTGATCCGAAAGAAAAAATTACAATAGCACATGATAAATCTACAAGATAGAGGACATAACAACAGGCTTCAAGTCTATAATGCCCAAAGTGACCGGTCTGGGTCCAATAGAGAAGGACTAAGGCGACCTGGTAGTAGAATTGTGAAAAACACCATATCTAAAAGACCTCATCCAATTGAGAAGAGACAGAATGAGATGGAGAGGTACAGAAGTTCATTGGTACATGTGTCGTAAGAGAGTTGTTTTGCTATCGAATGTGGAGCTCTAGCAAAACAAATAAAGATAATGAATGATGGCATTGTTCTCCAAAATAGGGATCCTGAAGGGATTGAAGTGCCAATGCTTAATCTCATGGTGATTACGGTCATTGTTGAGCCAACAGCTGTACATCGAGTTTTGATTGATTGTGGAAGCTCGGTTAACGTCTTATTCAAGAAAATGTTTAACCAGATGAAGATTAGTCTGAAAGATCTAAAACCATGTAAATCTCATACCCAGGGATTTACTGAAAAGGCTAAAGAACCTATCAAATGCATCGAATTGTTCGTGGAATTGGGCGTGGGAGACCGCAAGATAATGCGGGTGCGTATTTTTGTTGTGATTGATGAATTTTCAGCTTATAGTGCTTTTTGGACTGACCGACCCTTGCTAGCTTCAAGGTAGCCCTGGCTCCAAGGTATTTGAAGTTCTCCACTGAGAATGGAATTAGAGCTATTGAAGGAGACCGAAGTTGTAACAACCCTCTTCAAAACAGGCCTAATTTTTGACCTAATAAAAGCCCGTCGAAGCTTAGGTCCATTCTAGAGCTGGCTGTTGGTTGGTAAAATTGAATAAATAAACAATATACAGAGCTATCTAACTATGCTTTCAGAATCAAACAACAGAAGGGATAAAATATAAATAATAAAGTAAGTACCCATTTCACAAGTTCCAAATCTCATAAATACAATATTCCAAATATCCATAACATAATGTCTCAAGATAGTACATCGACGGGTCTAAAAATCTAGGTACATTAGAATAAATCATAAACATAAATAAATAGTTGTATTGCCACCAATCTTCACTGCCTCCTTTACACTTCATCATCAACATCGTTCCCCCTAACCCATGGGTTGTAATAAGGAAGGAGTCAGAACAACAATGTCTGATGAATGAAAATCTCAAGTCTTACCATAATAGTATTTGGGCAGTATTATTTAGAAGAGTAATGTCTGACGTATTTATAACTATATCTCTCCGAGTATACCTCCGACTATAAGCCAATAGCTCTTCTAGTCCAGCTCCATAACATAATTCCAATTGTAGGCTAATGGCCCTTTTCAACCTTACTTCATAACTATAACGCATGTAACTATGGAATATATTGGGTTCAACGACCCATCTTTCACCAATCATACCGTAATAATGCAAGAGAAAGTACCCGAGTCACTTGAGACCTTTTTAAATGGGAAATAGGCAGACTCCGATCATTTAATGCCTAGACCCTGGGTAGACCCTCGCCAATTAATACGTAGACCCAAGGCGAACCTCTCCCTGGTACTTCCTAGCTGACATCATAAGAAATCTCATAAGGCCACTTGATACTTCTTAAATGTGGGAGACGTAGACCCTCCAATAACCGTTTAATACTTTAACCCTGAAGTGTACCCCCTTTAGAGATTTTCACTACCGCACCTAAAATATAATCCCGACCATTTAATACTTCTTGAATGGAAAAAGCAGACCCTGCAACAACCATTTAATACGTCAACCCCAAAGTAGGCCCATCCTGGGATTATCGTTCTGTGACCTATAACCCAAACTGTGATGTCTCGTATTAGTCCGATTTATTCGTGGGTACTGGTAGCCCGATTAACTAGGTAGGCTTACCCTACAGAATTGGGACCAACTTTGCGTCCACCGTTGGTACTTATTATAAGTGATGTCTCATATCAATACCAAAGTCACACTGTTTGTAGCCAACTTAGCTGGACAAACTTCTATGCACTTTTAACTGACCTCGCATCCCTATAACTTAGTCATATTTCCACTCTCCAACATTACAAAACTATACTGGCATATATGTATAATACACACACACATAATATACCTTACATGTATTTACGCATTAAGGCCATATACGGGAAACTCCTTATTTCACCTTTAGTTATCGATTAATTTCCATAATTGTTCTTAACTCCCTTTTTATATGGTTTATTGTTATCTGGTAATGGTCATTCAATTGGATTTATTTATTATCCTATTTATTTTGTTCATTACGACTTATACGTTATTATTATATTTATACTTAACGTAAATTTTTGGCTAATTAGTTTTTACTAAATATTCGTAGGTGTGTGTAAAAGCATTTCTATACCAAGATTTTCGCTTCTTATTCGAGTTGTTAAGATAATTTAAATGTCACAATTTCTATATCCATACAAGTCTCAATCCGACACATTTTCACACTAGCTAATATCACAATTTAAATTAGCTAAACAAAACAGACTTGCATACACACACACACACACATATATTCAAAAATGGAATCAAAATAGTTTATCTGTTTTACATTAATATAATAGAATTAACGCCTCTATTACAAAGGAGCAAAACCTTACAATTTAAATTCTTTATATTCCATTCAACTTTTAAATGTATAAGGTTGAAGTGAAAAATGATTCTAATTTATTTTAATTACCGAAGCATGTGGTACAAACCATGGATAGGATAAAAATACATACTTTGCACACCCCATTCTAATTGTTTTTGAATCATTTGTAATAACAAACACAAATTAAGAAGTGAAAATTGAAGAGAATATAAATTATTCACATTAAAAATAATAACGGATTAAATTTTACCATATTAACAAAAAACAAATACGATTCCAACCAAATCCTGAATTTACATTTGTCGAGAGAATTTCGGGGTTTTACATTTAAGGTTTTAGAATTCCCTAAGGCATAAAACATATCCGAACATCAACTGCACAAACTACTATAGATAGAAAAACTAAGATTTTCATTCACATATGATCCCCCTTTGAATTCCTTAGATTTGATTCCATGCCTTCACCTTGGTCCTTCCTCCAATTATCTTTTCTTTATTTTGTATATATATGAATTCAATTAAGTGTATTAGTCTCAGAATATTTTAGCTTAAGGAGGAATAAAGTAGATAATATATATATATATATATATCTGTTTTTGAAATTTTTGATTTTAAGAATTATACTGAGGAGGAAGAGAATGGCATAGTTTCATCGACTTGTAAATTTTTTCTAAATAAAAATGAGGGGTCCATCCTCTTACTTATGGTGGTTAGGAGACGCATAGACCATATGATGAAAATCATTTCAAAATAATAAAATCTGAGTCGTTCAGGCCATAAAAAACCTGGCCATCACAACAATTGATCGGTCGACCGGACCCTTGTAGATTGTCGACCGGTTGATGTCCCTAGTGGCTTATTTATTACTTAACGTTAATTTTTATAACGTTATATTATTTATTTCCTTATCGCTCGCGCTGTTAACGTTCACTTAAACGTTAAATCTACCACTTAACGTTTTTATTTTTATTACCATATCATTGATGATTTTTAATTTATAAATTTAAATCTATTTAAATTATTTTCGTTCTGGAATTTTCAAACTTCGATAACTTCTTCGTTTGAACTCTGATCGCAAAGCTTTATATATGAAAGTTACTCAGATGATCGCCACACATAATGGTGCAAGTTTCATTGCCAAATTTTGTAGTTTTCACAAATTCTACTTTTAGCCTTTTATTAATTAATTAATTTCTTATAAATTTTATAGGGTTTTATAAGAGCACTAGTCGAGAATGCTATGTCACTGAGCTTAGAGAGGCAAAGTGACGTGAGAAGGAAAAGGGTGCGGAGATGACTCTCTGCATCAAAATTGTTGATGCGTAACAACCATTGCCTGAGCTCTTGCTCGGGTCCCATAGTAAGTTCTACAAGCTTATAAACCCTAAACAAGAGCCGGAGGATGCGAGGGCGGCGCCAGTGAACTGACAGTCAACATCCCATTCAATGTTGATGAACCCACTAGGGCTCTCAAAGTCGAATCTCGGCTCGGCATAAAAATGAAAATGGAGATGGTAAATTTTCTCTAGGAAAATCTAGATGTGTTTGTTTGGGCACATTCTGATATGTGTGGAATTTCATCAGAGATAGCATGCCATGCATTGAATGTGGACCCAAGATGGCCCCTTGTGAAGTAGAAGAGACGTAGCTTGGGTCCGGAGTGATCCACTGTACTAAAAGAAGAAGTGGATAAGCTGAAAGTAAATGGCTTTATTTGCAATGCCTTATATCATGAATGGGTATCAAACCCTGTGTTAATCAAGAAGCAAAATGGAAAAAGGCAGACATGCACCGATTGTTCAGACTTGAATAAATCATGCCTAAAAGGTAGCTTCCCACAACCGAAGATCGACCAACCTGTGGACTCAACTGCTGGATACGAACTACTATCCTTTATGGATGCGTACTCTAGCTACAACAAATAGCACTGCATGTTCCATATTAGAAGCATACGAGTTCTATCACTGATTGGGCCTACATAGTTATTGAGTGATGTCGTTCGGTTTGAAGAATATTGGAGCTACTTACTAATGATTAGTAAATTAGATTTTCAAAGATCAAATTGGATGGACAATGTAGGTTTATGTAGATGATATGCTTGTGAAGTCACAATGGTTAATGAATCATATGGATAACCTCTATGAACTGTTTGGTGTGCTCCGAAAGTATAGGATGAAGATTAATATATTAAAATGCTCTTTCAGAGTGGAATAGATCAAATTTTTGGGTTTCATCGTGAACTCAAAGAGTACTGAAGCTACTTCAGAGAAGACTTACCACTGAAAGAAGTTATTGACCTAAGACAAGGAGGGAAATGTAGAGGTTGGACGAAAAGGTCATTGCACTGAGTCGATTTATTTTGAAGGCAATAGAAAAATGATACTATTCTCTGATGCGATCAAGAAGGAAAAAGGGAAGTTTTCTTAGACGATGTAATTCCAGGAAGCTTTCTAGAAATTATTGGAACACCTAGAAAAATTACAGTCTTGTCAAAGCCTTTGAAAGAAGAAGATCTATTTATTTACTTGAAAGTATCTGCTCACGTGCTAAGTGCGGCCTTAGTACGTGAGGAGTTTAGAATCCAAAGACTCGTATATTATATTAGCAAGCGGTTTACCAAAGCGGAGAATAACTATTCGAAATTGGAGAAATTGGTGTACTATTTATTGATTGCTTCGAGGAATTTTCGACCATACTTCCAAGCTTACCCAATAAATGTGCTGATTAGTCAACCCTTGAATCAAGTACTGCATCGACCCAAGACATCAAGGAGATTATTGAAGTGGAATATCGAGCTAAGCTAATACGATAAAATGTACCATTGTAGAATGGCGATACGAGGACAGGCATTGGTTGATTTCGTTGCCAAATTTACTGTCCGAGATGGGTAAGTGGAAGAAGATATGGTCCAGCTTCCCAATGGAAATTATACGTAGATAGAGTTTCAAATGAAGGTAGTTCTAGGGCATGAGTGATTCTCATAACCCCAGAAGGATGAACTATATACTATGCCTTGAAGCTAGAGTTCCCGACGACAAACAATAAAGACAAATATGAAGTATTGATTGCGGGACTCATGTAGCGAAAGAACTAGGGTTCAAGGCACTTGTAATACCCCGTAAAATAAAAAGTAGTTAATTAAAGAGAATTAATAAATAATTATTGATGCTCAAAAATGGAATTTGAGCGAATGTCAGATGGCCAAGAAATTTGCACAATTGTGTTCGTGGCATTTTTCTGAGAAACTTTCATATATAAAGTTTTGCGATCGAGTTCAAACGAATAGAGCAAAAACTTTCATATTTTCTGAATAGAGCAACGAAGCTTTGCCATTTTCTTTTCTCCACTATTTCTTTCAATTGCAAAATTACTATATTATATATATACAAATTGGAGAAGGGCTGAAAATAAAAGAGAAAAGGAGTGAATCAATTTTGCACAAAAGGTAAATTCTAGAATTATAAATATATTCCACTTGGCTCAATCCTCCTCACATATGTAATTCTAATGGGTATGTATATACCTTGTTATACACTTTTTTGGGATGGAAAGGAAAAGGGAGTCAATTAAAGGAATGGAGTCAGATTTGGGAGATTTGAAAAGCTAAGAAGGTGAGTGGAAAATTATATGATTTATAAATAATAATGAAGTTTATATCGTTGAATTTTATTTGATTACTGTGAATATGCAAGGTCTGTTGATTGTAAGCTTAAATTAAATATATTTAATTAAAACCTTGCCTACATATTTTATAAGTTATGTAATTGTGATGGAATGGGATATACACCCTAATATGGAAAATTTGGAAATTAATCCCCTTAGTATTTGAAAGTATGATGTTGATAAGATTATGAAGTTTATTTTAGATTTAAGTTAATTACGTTGTAAATTATTTAGTAATTATTTAGAATGCCTTAATTTGACTTGGAATATAAATTTCTACATCTAAATTTGTTGGGAGCATTGAGTGTACAATTTAGTAATATCTATTTCTGTGTAAATTTCCATAAACTGTCTAACTTCAACTATGTATAAAAAGTGCTTCATTTGGAAAAATAAAGAATATACCAAAATGAAAGAGATGTGTAAAGTACGGATGTCCTTTTCTATAGTTTATACCATCTATTTCAATAGAAATAAAAAGAGATAATTCCTTGTAATTTAAAACGGACCAAAAGTCCCACTTTTAGGTAGTTTATGGAAAGTTATAACGGTAATAATTTCTTTCTTTGGGAATGGATAGCTCTAATGTATTAAAATGTGGAAATAATCATTCTTTATAGAATTTACACATAGGTGTATATTTTGGGATTTCTTAGCATAGGAAGTAACGAGTTAAAAAGACATACATACATACATACATACATACATACATACATATATATGCGCATATGTATTATCGCACCTACTAATTGAAAATAAAAAAGTTCATAGGGTAACAAAATAAAGCGTAATAAATAAATATACGTCGGTACTCGTATTAGTTACAATTAGGATGATTAAATATTAATAACGTAGTAATTCATAAGATTAGGAGGTTGCAATTAAGAGAGGTAGTAACTCCAACATTTAGGTATAATGATTGCAATATTAATGGGCAATAAATGTGCAGTTAATAGGGAGTTATAAAAATCAAATAGGCATATAAATGTTTTTAAGAGGATTAACTGTAGAATTAAACATGACATTTATGGAGGAAACAGAATATGCATAATAAGTTTGATTTGAAATGAATGAATAAATGTCATTAGTGATTATGCAATTTGAATAATAACAACTATTTATTAAGGATAATTATTTGGAGGTAAAAGAATAAGTGACATTTAAGTGACACAAAAAGGAAATGAAGAATATTGGAAATAAGCATATAAGATAGGAATAGGTTCGCATCAAATAAATAATTGATTATAAATAAATAAACTTTAGAGGCAATATAATTTCCATAGTGAAAATTATATAGCCTCAACAATACAGTTAGGACGAGCGTGAATTAGTGTGCTTAGCCTAATATTTAAGTTTAGGATAAATGGCTTGGTTTAGTATGGGTTAGGATGCGATGTCAGTAGAGTTACACAACAAAAGTCCGCTCTTTACCTAGAGGCTACCAGTAGTTGTGTATATATATTACTGATGTGGGACATCTCCAAATATAGGACCCATGGGGAAGGGATATACATTTGTGTATAAATGTGGGAAAATATACAAAGGGTTCGCCTCAGATTTGAAATATTAAATGGCTCAGTACCTTTAGGGATATCAAAGGGTTAATTTCAGGGTAGAAGATATTAAATGCCATTGGGTCTACCTCCTTCCTATTTAAGAAGTCTTAAATAACATACGGTACTGTCTAATTGGTAAAGGGGGTCTGCTTCATTTCTAACTAGAGGTATCAAGTAACAAGAATGAGCATTTTCCTTGACTTATATTAGGTAAGTCTAAATGAGATTTAGGTTGTGGGAGGTCGACAGGCTATGTCAGTGTTATTGATAGACCGGTATTTAGAAGTAGGGTTGGCATATAGTCTTTGACTCCAATGGTCCCAAGCGGCCGTTAGCAAAGACTCGGGTTATGTCTTGACGGATTTCGCTTCCTACTAGTGTAGAATCGTAAAGGATATGCAAAGATCTCAAAGTTCAATTAATTAATTATTTGTCGGGGGTGGGCTAGTTAAGCCTTAGATAAGTCTTTGAGATGTGTTAGTAACATGACTAATTAAATTACAAAGCCATATCTAGGTTTCATCGGCCCTCCTAGCTAAGGGCTGGTTGACTAATGATTACGTTACGGAGGGCTCACTTTGGGTTAAGGTATTAAATGTTTATTGGGTTTGTCTCCTCCCTATTCAAGAATTATTAAGTAGCCGGGGTTTTCTTTTGGGTAGTATAATATTTATACACACATACATATATATATATATAGTTATACCTCGGAGAAGGTTGGATACATCGTACACGTATATGGAATTAAACAGATAAGCCATGAATAATAGACATAACACTTAAATAGAAATCAATCAGCATAAACTAGGGTTATGGATAAAGTATGTAATTTTCCAGTCACTAGAACGTTGTTCAGACCCCCTCCTCATTACAACCCACTGGATAGATCTAAAGGGACATGCTACTGGTGCAAGATGAGAATGGTAGATGGAGAAGTCATCTCGTTCTTGCACGACACTGACAAGGCAACTAGATACCTAATGAATACTATCAATTCTAAGGTAGTTGCCTTAGTCGGTATATATATTCTATTATATTTTCCTATTCTGTTGTGAGTTTATGTGGATAACTCTCTGATATACTTATGTTTATTTGAGGTTACCAGCACCAACGATCCATACCCTAGTGGACTTGGTTTTTGATTTAATCAAAATTCAGGCATATTAAGGTGCGTGTTGTACAACACTATACATATTCAACAACTCTTAGTAGATGGTCTTCCATGTTAGGAAGGGCAGGCTAAGGGAGTGAGACTTTCCCCTTACCTGACTACGACACTAGAATTATTGAATGATATTGAAAATTACACAATCATGCACATTCCTATAGAATAAAATATAAAAGATGATTCATTAGCCAAACTGGCCAGCTCTGGAGATGCGCAGCTTAGGGGACTCATTCTTTTAGAGGTTTTATTAGCTACAAGCATCGACTAAATGGATGTTGATCGGATCATAGAGGCCGAGGAAAAAAAGGAGTCATGGATGACTCCATTTAAAGATTCTTTACTAATGGAAACTCTCTCGAATGGAAGTAACTAACGACGAAAGCTCCTTTGTAAGGTGTCGTGATTTATTATGCAAGAAGGAGTGCTATATCGGAGATGATTCTCGACCCCCTCGCTATAGTGTGTAACCAAAGATGAAGCTAGGAAGATCCTTTCATACGTGCATGAAGGAAGCTATGTTGATCACATAGGTGGGAAGATATTGATGTAGAAGATACTTTATTACGAATACTTTTGGCATCAGCTGAGATGCATCTGACTACACTAGACGTTGTGATAGGTGCCAAAGGTTTGCAAAGATGCTAAGAACCCCATCTATAGAGTTTACACAAATGGTTAGACCATGGACATTTGCGGTTTGGGGAATTGGTATAATCGGTGTGCTATCGATGTTAGAAAACGGAGCAAAATATGCTATCATGGCTCTAGACTACTTCACAAAGTGGGCTAAAGCAGAACTTTGACCACGATCACTACAAAGAAAGTGATCGACTTTGCATTAAAGAATATCATATGCATATTTGGAGTCCTATAGAAAATCATTACTAATAATGGAATTTAATTTGAGAGCGTCGAGTTCAAAGACTTCTATAACCGATACCGAATTAAAAAGAGCTTCTCGGAAGTAGCATACTTGCAAGCAAATGGATAGGTGGAAGCAACGAATAAGATCATCCAATCCATCCTAAAGAAATGATCGATGAAAGCTAAGGGCAATTGGGATGATGAGTTACTGCTAGCATTATGGGCTTACAGAATAACCAATAAGTCTGGATCTGGGCATACTCCATTCGCTTGATCCTACGAAGCTGAGGCCTTGATTCCAATAGAACTGGAAGTTCCTTCTCATCAAATAAAGCATTAAGATCTCAAGATGAACAAGGAACTCTTGCTTAAGTCCATCGACTTAGTTGAAGAAAAATGAGAAAAGGTCGAACTGAGCGTAGCTGCTCACTAGAATAGAGTAGCGAGACACTTCAACGCCAAGGTTAGATACCATAACTTTAAGGTAGGCAAGCTCGTTTTAAAATGAGTCCTACCTGGCATGGGGCGCTTGGTTCAAATTGATAAGACACCTACGCGATTGAACAGAAGCTTGGAGATGGAACTTTTAAGCTATCGATTATGGGACCCCAATTCTGTGGGCATGGAATAACAAGAACTTACGATGCTATTTCACTTAGATTTATTTATTTTCTACAAATAAGCCATCCTGATTGACTGGAGGCAATGTAATAAGGCCAGACTAGCCATTTCTTCTGTCTGTTTATAAAGTTAGCTTTTGGAACCAATGGAACCATGTTCTTAGAAGTTTAACTTTGTGTTGCATGATTAGCTGCATAACCAGGTACCCAAAGGTAGGTACCGATAAACTCCTTCAATCCATGATTGGGTCAGAGGAGTATAATCACACTAGGGTCGATCGATTGATTCAACCTTACCCATCTGATTTTTGACCAGTGCTTGGAGATAGGCCATGTCAAAGGTTGATGCCTAAAGATAGGCATCAAAGACCCCAGATCCCAGAGATAAGAGTCAGCATAGACTTTCATCATGTTATAGGATTGACCTCACTTACGGCATACTAGGGTGCTCTCAGCCGAGGATAAGTGATGATGTCTGTAAATGTCTTTAATCAACGCCCAAAGACAAGCGGGATCAAAGGTGGACGCTCATAGATAAGCATCTGATCTCTCGATCCCCAGAGATAGGGGCAATCGAACCTTGGCAGGAACTGCCATGCTTACGGCCCGAGAGATGCGCTTGGCCGAAGATAAATGATGATGGCTGATGAATCCTCCCTGTCAACACCTAGAGACAGATGAGACCAAGAACGGATGCCCAAAGATATGCATCTGAGACACCGATTACCAAAGATAGGAATTGATGAATAATTGGAACTTCTTCTAACATGACTATGCTTATGGACTGGCATGATATAATTGGTCGAAGGTAAGCAAGGATGGTCGATAGATGTTTCAAATCAATGCTTGGAGATAGGTGAGATGCAATATGGATGCCTGGAGATAAGCATCCAAGGCACCAGTTTCCAGAGATAGGCCTCAGCATGTAACTGAGTTTCTTGCAGGTATGACCTCGTTTATAGCCCAACGTGGCATGTTCGGCTAATTATAATTGAGGTTGGTTGACTAGATAGCTTTATCAATCACCCAAAGGTATGTAGAATTAAGAGTTGATGTCTAGAGATAGAAGACCACATTCATGTTTCCTGAAGACAGGAAATGGTGAGCAGTTAATGGTTGTTGTGAATACAACCTTAACTATAGGAGAATGGAACCCAATTAAAAACAAATAAGGTTGGCCGTGAAATTGGCCAAAGTGATATATCCCTACTTATGGTGGACGAGATACATTCAGTCGAAGACAAGTTGTAAAATCCCCTATCTTGAGGCCCGAAGCTAAGCGTTACAGATGATGTAGTCATCTATGGTATTAACTTCCGGTGACAAAATACGGTAACGTTAATGGTATCAATAATATCAAAAGCACATGAATATGAAACAAAGTCACAGATTCCAAAAACAACTTTACCGATTACATTGCAAAATCATGTTTCATATTCCATTACACAATCCCAAACGATTCCCAGGTTTCGATTAAATATAATTATTACAATATACGCCAAGAGCGAGCCCTCTTGGATGATCAGCGTACTAAATAGACATAATAGTCTTAATACATCTCAGTGGAAATAAAATTAAAACTCATAAATAGCTAACTTTTGCCTCTTGCTCGTATTCGAAAGCTTTATTCATCCACCTACTAAACCTGTAAAACCCTAGCTCTCAATCCACTCAAATTAATTTTGAGCACCCGAGAGTTTAAGGGGGAAAACATAAACTTCGAGTCAGACATAAAGCCTGGTGTGAATAATACTATTACATCTCGGTTTACTGATATTAAGTGAGACCGCGCCGCTTAGCGAAACGGGTTTCCCCTCACTAATATCCATTTAAAACATATCTTTTTGCAAATCAGAATCCTGCAATCAAACTGATTGAAACAATAATAGCAATATCATATATGCTCATAAACAAGGTAATAAATTGACTATCTCTCCGAACAATATAGTTTTGTTTGGCTAACTACTAACCATTAGCTGACTCGAGCCTACTAGACAAAATAAATAATCTAACATCTCTTAGACACACTTCTAGATGGTCTGTCCTTAACTTACTTCTCCTAAGGTCAACTGATCCTAATGGTTTTGCGGGCTCACCAATAACCAATCCTCCTTCTCTATATATTCCTTCCTATGTGTAACATCATTTAAGTCTTATCTATGACTAAGCCATACACACTGGAATTTTGGACTAAATTAGCTAGGGGCTATAGCTAATGTATAGGGCACGACCCTATACCAGTCCCATCTGGTATTCAAATATCTGAGTCATTTACTTAGGGTTAACTACCCATCAAATTTTCCTTGAAAACATCTTTCAAATTGATTTAACCCTTTAAATCATACTTAAACAAGGAAAATATACTTTTGCTTTACTCAAATCTATTTTTCATTACACAAAATATTGTTGATGAAAACCTTTGAAACCCTTGTTTAAAAGCTTTAAACAATCTCTTTCGGATCCTTTGAAAGTACCCCTTTCGAAACCATTTAACTACTTTTCTTTGAACTCTAGGCCAAAAAGCCAAAACATACCTTTCGAAATCATTTAAAATAGACCTTTCGAAACTATTGAAAGTGTCCTTTCGAAAGCTTTATAGAACCTTAGACATCCTCTTTTCAAAACACTTCAAACTTTCCTTTCAAAAGCATTGGAAACCTTCCATTCAATTACTAAAAGTAAACCTTTCGAAAACATTGGGGAACCTCCCCTTTGAAACCTTTATTAGATACCTTTCGAAAGCATTAAAGTCCTTTACTTAAAACAAACCTTTTGAAAGCATTGGGTTCAAGTAAAAGTTTGTGGAACATAGTTTTGAAACCCTTTAAAAGCATTCCTTTCGAAACATTTGGGTTCAACTTTAAATATATCAAAGGGTCTTAAAAAAATGGGACGAAAGCATCTCTTTTGAAAGCATTATTCCTAAATACAAGAAAGTGGATGCTATCGAAACCAACCCCTTCGAAAGCCTGGAGAAGCAGCTTCTAATGTTTAAAGCAAAAGATCCCTTTTGAAGGCATTGCTTCGAAAGGTTGAATGCGACAGCGGCGGGTTTCGACCCCATCGAAAGCTTTATAAAGAAACAAAAGGTGGCAACCTATTTCGAAAGCCCTTTTTCTATAACAATTGACCAAGTCGAAAGCTAGTTCTTTGGAAAGCTACATTTGTAACAAAAATAGTTCTAAGTTTTAAAAAGCTACTTCTACCCCTTCGAAAGCCTGTTTTGACTCCATACCTTTCGCTTAACTCCAATCCACTATGTACCGAAGCTGATACCATATGTATTGGTTTCGACCTGGTTGGAGGTAGCGGTATAGGGTCGAAAGGTGGCTGTTATAAGTGGCGAAGCAGTAAATCTTTATAAAACTGAATTTTAACCTTTTAAAGCAATTTCTTTCCAACTTACTTGCCTTGTTTGTCAACATATAATTGGTTGCAAACACTTTTTACAAAATTATTTCTAAAAGTGCTGCCGAATTTCAGACATTAACAAATTAAAATATTTACAAATTTTCCCTTCTCCTTTTATAAACATTTAAAACATTTAAGTCATATACCTTAAATAATTTTATATCTTTAATAAAATACTTACAAAAATTCTTCAAAAATTCCCATAAATCACCTTTTATATGTTTTCTAACATATTTAAATTTCTAACCCAAACCTAACATATAATAACCGAATATAATTTAAATCCAATTTAACCATTTTCTTTACTAGAAAATTCATAATAAATCCACATTAATTTAGAAAATTATGAAATTTGAAACCCATCTCCAAAATAATATTTCCGACCTTATATTAAAAACACAAGGCATTTAGATGCCATTTATTAAGTTTTTCAAATCAAATCTTATCATAAAATCTATATGAAACAACCAAAAATCATCAACAAGCATATATATATATATCCATTTAAAAATCAAAACATGGCATAATACTTTGCAAAACATATTCGGATCTGATCTAGAAACTGAAAATAACAAATATGAGATGTAATTTATTATTAACCTTAGCTTGATGTTAATTAGGAGTTTGAGATTTGCTCTTGAATTGATTTGATTAAGCTTCTTCTTTTAATTCTTGCTTATCTTCCCCTTGCTTTATCCTAATGGTGGCCGGCCAAGCTTGAATTTAGTTTTGTTTGTGAACGCGTGTAAATGAAAATGGCATGAGGGTTTAGGGTATAAGAATATAACTTATTCTTATTTTGCCCTTATCTTATTATCCATACCTATTTCATTTTATTTCCCTTTGGTTCATTAGTTAATTAAGCATGGCTACCCTATTATTATTCAAATCTCAATCCCTTAACCATTTACATTGTTTCATTTAATTTATCTAATTAAATGTCCTAAATAATGTTAATCAAAATTAAGGTCGTTACACAAGTAAAGTTATTCAGAGAAATATAATTTTGTTTAGCTAAGAATAAATATATTGGCACAATGACAAACAGAGTTAAGTAATGAAATAACACTAAGAAATTACAGAGATTTATATATATGTACAAAGTTACAGTGAATATTGGCATTAAATATGCACATGCATTTGTAACATAAATGGGATTGAATTACAGATAATTATATCATATATGCACGCATTTATATAGGCAAGTAAAATAAGAGATGCATCGTTGTGAATACAGAAAATATTGAACAAAAATAGTCTTTTATTTACACAAATCATTTGTACAAGGATTACGGGGTCGCTCCCTCACAATGACGGCCTATATATAGGAAATACAAAAAAGAACAAAATACAGGAACAACAAAAGAAGTTATCTACCAAAAGAAAAATATGACCATCTACTGCTCTCTCCCATGCTTGCTTCTCCTGCTAATAGCCAATTAGGCATGACACTTCCTATGAGTCTTCTCCTCCTCCTATTTTACGAAGCTTCCCACAAAAGAAGAGACTTCTTCTTCCGCCGTCCTATATGAGGGATCCTTAGGTTTTTTGAAGGCTTGGTCTGAGGGCTTAGATCCGCTAATGCATTGACCTTTAAGAGGCTTGATTTCCAGTGTAGGAACATTGGGGTAAGTATTGGTTTTTTAGAGCCGACCGTAGGTTTTTGAGTTCCTGGCTCCTGGTTTACCTCGATTTTATCGAAGTCACGCTTCTGTGTCTCCCCCATTGTGAATAAGGCGTTTTAGTCCTTCTCACCTATGATAATGGCCCCCTCTTCTAAAGACTGATCAACATTCTCAAACCCTTCCAGCACCTCTATTTTCTCCAAGTCTGCGTTGGGGCTGGAGATGGAAAGTGGAAATGGAGTGATCAGCATTGTGGTGACAGAGGTCAACATAGTCAAAATCACACTTGGGCCCACGCCTTGAGTAGATGGCGGCAGAGGAGGCAGTGACAGATAACCTGTAACTCTATTGATAGAATAGTATAAAATGGTAGCGTCCTATAGTGATGATTGAAATTTCTCAAAAATTGGTGAGAGAAAAGAAATAGTTTGGCCAGACGAACTGTAATTGGCCCAGGATTCAACAACTTCTCCCTCCTCAACTGTAGATTTAGTCGATTGAACAACCGAAGGAGTGAAGCATGGAACTTTGGTACTTGATACTATAGGGCTAGGAGTTTCGATAAGGGCAGCCTTAAGGGTGGCCATCGTAGAAATGATGATGTTTGTTGCGGGATCATTGAAGTGGGAGTAGATGTTTTTACTTAACCCGGTGTGCTGGGACCAATGGGAACCTCAATAGCTGCCTTCCCTGCAGCTGCATCTTGTGCAGCCAAGATTTCCTTCCCTTTTTCTAAAGCCACAAGATCTTCCTCATCCAAAACTATAGATTTCATATAATCTTCAATGATGCATTGACAGGCTTCATTGGTCCTACGGGGATCTATTCCTAAGCGCCAGCTAGTGTAGTCGGATAACTCTCTCCAAGCCATATTAGACGCTTTGTTTCAATCACATTGGTAAAGAATTGAAGGAGAGCAGCTTCCACTTCTTTATTTGTTTAAATATCCTTTGCTTTGAGCTCCGTAATCTCTTCTTTGGCACTAAAGAGATCAATTTGAGTTGGGATATTTGATTCTGAATCAGCCTTCAACTTAATTTTCAGCTTATTTACTTTAGCCTGAAGCGCTACAAATTGCTCATCCTTGGCTTTGAGTTTTTTTTTTCATATTTAGCATTTAGAGCATGAGCTTTCTTTAGCTGGTCATGATAGAGTTAGGGGTATGCCCTAGGGGTAAATATGTAATTTGTTACATATATCTAACTTGTTGACTCATTTTGTTCGAAATAAAAGGTATTTTATTTCTATTATATACTTGATATAATGTGTTATATTAATTAATTAATTTAACTAAAAGTATATTTAATAGAAAATCCATAAATGGTACATTTTATGATAGTAGTTACAAAGTGTTTTAACCGTGAGTAATTTATCAAAATGAAAACAAACATACCATTTTAAATGTTCCTAGTCAAGATACATCGAGACTGGACATCGATGTATCCATTGAGACTAGAGTACATAATGCTCACTGAATGTTGGGCAGTGTATTACTCATGACTGCTAGGGGAACCTACGGGTTGCATACTGATAGTTATTGGGTAACTATTGAATAACTCACTTGATACTTTTCTATTAGTTAATATAACTAAGGTCAAACAGAAAATATTGATGTGACTAATTTACACAGTTCTCTCGACTTGAGAATACGATAAATCTTCAATATAAAAGCTCTGCTTTGATTATAGTCAAATCATGGCATAGGGTTCCAACGAGTGGTTGAAGTTAGGTCGGGTGGAAGTATCACTATTCAAGAGAGGATTCATCTCCTCAGTTTTTTGTTTTTCTTGTAGAAGTGAAGCACTATTCAAGAGAGGATTCATCTCCTCAGCTATATGGGGTTAGTATCACGGTCAACTCAAGTCAATTCAAAGTCAAATTTTCCGGCTAGAGCATTTCAGTTAATAATAATTGTTATTATTGAACCAAGGACTTTGTGTTTGAACTATAAAGTTGAATGTGGATGATACTGGTGTAGGATCATTTTCACCCTAGCGGGGGGGGAGGGTGAATAGGGTGTACTAATAAAAATTAATGCAGAAATAAAAATAAAAGTAGAAAGTAATGCAGTAGATATCACACACAGAATTACCCAGCTTCAGCAATAACCTACCTACGTGCTGCCCCCAAGGTTTCTTCTAGAAATTAAATAGTTAGATGCTTACACACGTAAACTTGCGACACCCGCTAACTTGACTAACTTAACTCTAAGCTCAAAACCCTGCCACGATTCAGCCACTAAGTTGCGAATTCTCAAACTATGCCCCGTAGTTTGTACCTAGTTACACAACTAAAAATTCACAATAATTTAAACAGAAATTACAAATAAAAAATAAAACTAGACACAAAACCCTAATTTAAAAACTTAAGCCCAATATAAAATAAACAACCGGCCTACTTAATTAATTAAAGTAAAAAGAACGTCTTCCTCTTTTCTTTTGTTTGTGATGACTTCGACCGCCTTTCTTTGTTCCTCTTCAACGATTAGGGCTTCTTTTAATTTGAAGTCGCCGATTCAAATCTGATAGATTGTAATAATGAATTCACTTCAATTTGCTTCGTCAATCGACTCTCTGCTTTGATAGGCTTGTGGCTGATCCAATTGTCGAGTTTGATTCGTGCTTTGAATTGGTATATGTTTTCCCTTTTTCGATTTATAATTATACTCGACTTGATTCGAGTTCTAGATTGGTTCATGATTTATTTCGATGTTTGCTATCTGATTTTGCTTGAACTCGAATGCCTTTTGCCAATGATGATGTTCAGTTTAAATAGGGAATGAAACCCTAAATTATCATTTGTTTATTTCTATTTGAATTCTTCGTGATTTTATCATCTGCGTTGATTTGTGCATGAACGATGATGATGATACTAACTTGTTCAATAGTTGATGAATTTGAATCTGCTCGAATTTCTTGAGTCGGTTCCGTTCTTTTTGCTCCTATGACTTCAGCATTTTGAATTTGTGATAATATTGACTTGACAAATTTTGACTCGTTGACCTCTGTTCCATTTTTTGAGACTCGAACTTTCTTGACTTGTTCCAACTGCTACTTACGATTTTTGATTGACTTAAAAAACACTTCAACACAGTTTTTCTTGACAATTTCTTTTTGAAACTGCTCCTATTCATATTGATATAACCCATGGCTTCATGTAAACTGCTGACCATTTCTTTTTGAACCATGAGTTGACTTTGTTTGAACTGCTTATGCTCTGACCATAGCTTATATTCTCTGAAATGATAGATGTGTATACATATATATACATATATGTATACATGTGTATTTCTGAGTGTACTGATCATTGCAGTGTTTGGTATTTCTATTTTGATTTGTTGTATGTGTGCCTGCACTTGATCAATGTCACTGTTTCCATCTTCACGTATTCATGAGTGTGTTGTTTGTTCCACTTGAGTTTGTCTGGTGTGGTTCCTTTGTGTAGTCTTGCCTTTGCTTCAAGCTTCATCTATTTTCTCTATTTCATGTTTATATCTGGTTCCTGAGTATTGTTTCGAGTTGAACTGTTTTGTTTCATGTTATTGTAGCGTTGCACTTGACCATATGTGCTTAATTCATTGCTCCTGACCATATGTGCTTCCTTGTATTTGAACTCCTGCTTACCTCTGAACTAAGTTGCATCGCAGACTGGTTACATATGATTCTGTTTCATTTTAGAGTGGTCCGGTGGTCATGTCTTGTTCTTGTAGTCATGCTGTCATGTGGTCTGGTCTGGTAACATTAGTTTGTCATGTGATCATGTTGAACTGAATGCATGCATTTGTGTCTGGTTTGTGAAGTCTGATTCAATTATGAGTCTGTCCTTGAACTTGTCTTTGTTATTGTGTTCATCATTGATGTTAAACTGCCAGTTGCTTCGAGTTAAATTGCTAGTTGCTTCGAGTCAGTTCATGCCTGAGTTGCCTTCATGCCTTCATTCTGCTTGATTTCTGATTTTGTATTCTCTGTTGCATGTTATGGTTGAGGTTGAGTGCTTTGACTGGTCTGGTTTTGGTTCCATGTTTCATGTTGGTTTGTATGCATGTACATTTGCAGTCTGGTTGTCTTGATACATGTTTTCATGTGTGTTCGAGCTTGCTGCTGTCCTTGTGCACTTGAGTGTTGAGTTGCCATGTTCACCTGATCCAAGTCTGTACTTTGAAGTTGTTCATGCCTCTGAACTGCTGTTTTTTTTGATTTTGTATTTGCACCTGAGTTGAATCAAGTTTGGGTTTGACCTTGTGCTCACCTGTCTCTGCAATTTTAACGAGCAAGCATATATTGGTGTGCACGACCTTATGGCATGTACAGTGATATACTGTGCATGTCACAAATTGTTCGTGTAAGATGAATTAAAAATAAATGATGACGAACAACCCAAATAACTGAGGAAAATAATATTTTCAAAACACACACTTCATTTTGTACTGTAAAATATTTCTATTTCAATTTTACCACGTCAGCGTTTATTTTATAGATAATTCAGAGGCTGGATACAGGCTAGAATAGAGTTGAAGATCAAATACAAGTGAGAGTGAATATGTAGTGAGGTGAAAATTATAAATTAAAAATTGTGTTGTAATCGAAGTTGTATTGTAATTGAAAATGTATAAATATAGTGAGAGCTCAAATTTGTACTATTTGAATTTGTAATAAAATATTTGTTCGAATATGAATTCCGAGTTATTCATTTTATTCAACAAATATTTATTTAGTTATGTGGAAGAATAAAATAGTACAATAACAAATATATTTAAACGAATATATATATATATATATGTTTATTATCATCAAACAAAAATCATAGACTATTGTATTCTACAATTGGAATTTTGACCATTACCAAATTCCATAAGTCCAAAGTGATATAGTTTTGACGAAGAGAATGTCGCAACCGAGTGACGCTTATTAAACTAAAATTTGATTTTTACCGAAATTAAGTAAGCGATAAATTTTACCATAATGTCACACCACCTGCTAAGTGATGTATGAACATTAACATTCGAATAGTTCTATCTTAATCGCTAACCAAATTTACACCAAAGAGTCACACAACGGAGGTGATGGATTTTCTTTAGACCAAACGATTTAATTAGTTTATAATTATTATAAATTAATTAATATTTATGAAATATTAATTATAAAATTTGAATATGACTTGAGAAATAAAATTGTTGCATATATTCATAATAATTATGAATATATTGATCGATATGAGATATCGATGAAAAAATAAGTTAAATATAATTGTATATATTTAAATCGGGTTAAATGGACTCACAAACCATGATGATTAGAGACTAATGTGGTTAGTTTGGCTTGGGTTAGAGGCGGCTACAACATAAGATTATAGATTGAGATGTGTGGCTAAGATCTAGTGAGAAACATCAATAGTTTCCTCTCTTATCTTACCATTAAAATCATTGTAACTTCAAATCTGATATGTTTTCTAGTTAGTAAGTTACAAAAAAAATATTTAATTATTTTTTTATATATATCCGTATACATATATCTTTATTGTTATTTATGGTAAAATATATAGTTATATAAATAAATAAATACTTTCTGTAATAGTTTAGTGATAAAACATATACATGCACAAATACACACACACACACACATTTGAAATTTATAACAATATATTCATGCACATATTTGACAACATACAATACATACAAAATGAGCTAATGTGTCCGTTGCGATGTAAATCCCAACATCTATATACCGGCATGCTATACCTTGCACGGATTGCTATATACATTTGCACACACACACACATATATGTATATAGTATATGATACACACACACAGAGATATATATATATATATATACATATATATGTGTGTGTGTGTATTTATATCAAGTAAAACCAAAATTAAATAAATCTCAAACTACAATTTATAAATTAAAATAAAATACATGATTTTATTTAAACTAAATTTAGAAACATTCTAAATGAATTAGACTTCGTAGGCTCAATAAAGATCCAATAGGGTAAAAAAATTGAAATTCACCCATATATTCCGCTACGGACTAGTCCAGTTTCAACAATGGTATCAGAGCCCAATGGCCTATATGATCTAATTAGTCATGTTAGGGTTAACTAATTAAGCTTGCGCACTTACTACGGTGCCTAGAAAGGTGATGTCTAGGATTGGAATTGCGTAATTGAGTACCCTATCCTATTTAGTTACTTGGATGGCCCGAAAGAAGTGAGCCCAAAGGCTGCCCCTAATAGAAAAGGCCCAATTTGAATTGGGCCTTCGGCTAATTTTCAAAATAGTTTGAAAATTAAGACAGGATTTTAAATTTAAATCTTAAATTTAAAGTAAAAACATGTTTATTATAAAAGGGTATAATATAACATAAATTTTCAAAATGTTTGAAAAGATAATGAAAATTTCTAAATGTTTGAAACTATTTAAATATTAATTTTGAAATTTAAAAAATAGGATTAATAAAATTAATTAATTAATGGAGTTTAATAATTAATACTTATATGCATGTATTATATATGTTGATATATGTCATGTTATTTTGAAGTGTTTAAGATAACATAAGTATATATCTATGTATATAAGATAAATTTTCGAAATTAATATAATCTAATTAAAATTGTTTAATTAAATAAATTAATTAAAGGTTAATTAATTAAATAAAAATACACTTATATAGGATATATGTGTTACACTATAAAGGTTACAATATACAATATAAAGGTTACAGTAGATATATCCAATATAAAAGTTGTACTGAAATACTAATATAAAATTAATTAAAGATTTAATTAATTTAAATTAATTAAATAATATTTAATTAATTAGATATTATACATAAGACTATCATATAAGTAATATGAAATGTAAAAGTTATATAATAAAACTTATATGATATGACTGTATAAACTAAAGGTGGAACATTAAAGAAACCCAAACAGACTTAAGGAATAAATACATACGAAACTGTACGTATACCGTGATTTCTGATGTGTTTGACACTTGAACAAAGAGGGTATTTCATAAGAAATACATTATTCCTTAAGTCGATATCGCTTAATATAATATATTAAAGATTATGAATCTTCAATATATTGTTGTCCTCTACCATATATATATATATATATATTAATAAATTACTTGCATACTCCTTAGTTGTTGAGCAAACTCAAGCTAGAGATGTTATGTGTAGTATTATTAATATATTGAATAGACGAGGTAAGATAACTATATGTATTTGTTGAGCAAACCCAAGATGCTTATACTATACTTAGGCTATCATGATATGGTAGGAATGAGTGAACAATCTCTTTCAATTTGTTGAGCAAACTCAAGGTCGAAAGGAGGTTAGGACAAGGAAACATGGGTTAGGAGTTGTATGTGATACAACCGATAAGGAGTTATCCATTGTTTGTGGGGCTATAATTTGTTGAGCCAACTCAAGGTCAGAATACCAAGATAGACAAGTCCTAACATCCACTAGTGAAGTCGAAAGGCTTATATGTTTCGCTTAGGGTTTGGTGAAACATAAAACACTAGTGGGAGCCTTATTAGAAAAATAAAAGGATAACATTTAACCTTTCTAATATTGTAAGAACATATGCTATATAATGTTATAATAATCTACATTGATAAATTTGTGCATTTGATAAGGTTAATAAAATGTTTATCAATTAAGATATACAAATGAGTTGAAGATTGACAAATAGAAATTTAACATATACTCACCAATAAAAGATTATTGCATGTTAGTGTGTCAACACCCATGCAAGTGCATGATTTTAAACTACTAAATACATTCATAGTTTGATCAATTACGCATTTATTTGGTCCAGACCATGAATTGTATTATATGAGTTTCAGACTTTAAAAGCAAGACTATGGATATTTGATCCATATACAATCGCACATAAATGTTATATGATGAACGATCAAAGTTTGTAATGTACAATATTTCGATGAAATTAGTTCATCCAAAAAACCAAAATAAACCTTAATACGGGATCGAGTATTCCATTTAATTGATTGAAAAAAGATCATATTGTGTTAAATGTAACTGTAACAACCCGCATATTTTACGATTTTATATTTAAATGTTTTATTTAAATATAGCATCGTTAATCAGATTAAAGTCCGAAATGTTACTTTTTGTAAACAGTCGAATTGGGACTCGAGACCACTTCCATTGAGTCCAAAATGGCGTTTACAACTTTTTTGAGTATAAACATCGATATGTTTGGAGTTGAGTAGAATTTTGATATTTTCTATTTTGGGCTTTGGGTTTGGGTTTCAGCCCACTAACCCAACCCTAACTCCTCTACTCTTCATCCATTCAGTCATTCTATTTCCTAACACTCAAGCTCAAGAGAAAAATGGGGGAAAGAATGGAAAATAGAAATTCCTAAACCCTAGTTTTGATTAGGAAACTCAAATTCAAGTCCTAGATCAAAGAGAAGCTTTGGTAAGCATACTCTTCATCTTCTCCATCTCTATCTCTCTTCAAATTACATAAATTCCTATAATCTAACTTAGGAAAAACTTCATCTTTGATAATAGATTGAAGATTCTAGAGGTATATTGAAGAGGAATTGGTCTTGCTTTGTTTTAAAGCTTCTCATTTGTTGTTTTCGGGTTTTAAAGGTGAGTTCTTTAACTCACATCTACGTCTATAACTTTCATTGTTGTTAGGTATGAATTCCTAACATTTGTGCATGTTCATTGGCTTTTTATTTGAATTGATTTGGTGAATTTTCCAATTTTTGGTTTGTGAAGTCCAATTTTATGAAAATCCTACTATGGATGTTTGGACATGATATTTGGGATGTATCGAAGAGCCTATAAGACTGGGTTATCGCTTGGCATAAATCCCTAGTCGTCGTTGCTCGTTCGATCGCTTCCGAAACATTTTGGCCATCTTGGCCTAGGCAATTTGTTGCCTAGACCAAGTGACCAGACATCTGGTTATCAAGTCCAGACGTCTGGTTATAGACCTGGAGGAAAAAATAATAAGCACGTAGAAAATAAAATGGCAGAAACATATTCCAGACGTCTGACTTATAGGTTCAGACGTCTAGATTGGGTCTCAGACGTTTGCCTTGAAATTTCAGACGTCTGGGAGGTTTTTTGAAAATTTCTAGAAAACAAATCCAGACGTCTGGATTCTAAACCAGACGTCTGCAACTGTTCAGTTTTGCCTATTTGCCTATTGTTTGAGTGGATTTCCAATTTTAATCGATTTTTGTCGATCTGGTTAGTTGTTATCACTTATTATCGACTTTGATGACTTCTTTCTTTGGATTTTTGGGAATATCCATTTGATGGATTTGATATCGAATTTTATGGATTTAATTCACGTCATCGTATGTGAATTTTTGGTGGTCGGTTGTTTCTACAATCATTTCTGTGGTTTGTCACTTTAAAATACAAAGGTTTCTATACTAGTAGTAGATACTCAAACTCTTTCACAAAAATGATTTCAACACTATTTTTAAATACAAAGCTCGTTTTTAAAACCGATTTCCAAATCTATTAGTATATACAAACCTTTACCTCATTCGTATGAGAAATCTAATTAAACGGCTTAGCAAAACAAGTGGTATGAAACGCTTGCATTTACTTCGTCGGTTAATTCTTGGACTTGTTCGATTGAACTCTTGTGACAATTTTCGAGTGGAAATCTACAATTTGTTCGTAAATATTTAAGTTAAGCTAGTGGTTATGGGACATGAAGCTAAACTCTTATATTTACTAGCTTAGTGTGATTCACACTTCTTATTGATCAATGGTGATCATTTTGTGATTTAGACTAGCGATGTGCAATGTCTCTTTGTTTGTGTGGGGACTAAAAACCCCGTTTGTGGAGCTTCGGTTCAAATTGGTAGGGTAGCGACCCATGGTCTTCGGGCCGTTTGTGGAGGTTTGGCTCAAACTTGATGGTTAGCGACCATGGAATAACGTTCCGTTTGTGACACACGTGTTGGTGAGTTTTCATGTTGCAGTTTGTGATAGGCCTCCCCCTTTGTGTTTTCTGGATTTCTGGTGGTTGATTTCTAGAATTTGTGTTTCACCAATTTTGATGATATGCATTGATAAGCTCTATCAATATTTGTGTTTTGGTGAATAATTTAAAGAATATGACATTCGTTTTGGTGTTTGCGAATATTTGAGATATTGTATGATTTTTGTTGTTATCTGATGTATACTTGTCACAGTATGGCATTATTGTTATCATACGTTTTTGTGATATCTCTTATCCTATCTCATTTTATATGATATTTGTAGCTAGACTGATCCGTTTATTATTTTCTTCTTGAATAATACTCGGGTCAGACCGAGGTATTTCAGGTGCTTCTGCTTGACTTCTTATCACGGTCCGTCGCCTGACTTTTGGCTAACTACTTTAGCTTAGTAGTTTTTTTTGTGATTATACATTTGAGATAGAGACTCCTTGATGTATACTTATTCTTTGTATAGCACTTGTACTTATTCTTTTGTGATGTAGTGGATCTTGTATGACCCTACTTTGATGTACACTTCTATTTGATATATTCATATCTGTTTCCGCCTTTGTGATATGAATATCTATTACTGATTTGTGTTATGCTTATTTCTATATTTGTTTCTGAAGCCCACATAGCCACTGTGTAGTAGCTTTGAGTTTGTATTTGATATGTCGGATTTCCTCTTGAAAAGAAATTGTCATACTATCTAACATATCGGTACTCGCACAAAGCAATTACACAGATGGTCGCTCCTCAACAGCCTTATTCTTCATGCTAGTTGACGGCATTACCCAGTAGTGTCCTTGGCTAGTGTGAGTATAGAGGTGGGGCATCACAGCTTGGTATCAGAGCCAAACTTCGGAACAATCTAGAATAATCTAGCAAGGATCATTGTCCTAAGTCTTTCTTAGGAATTTTGTCATAGGATTTAATTCGAGTCTTCGTACCGTTCTATCCTATTTCTTTTTATGATGCCTTGTTTTATCAATCAAGTTTGTTTGATATTCATTCTGTGAATAACTTTTCCTCTTCTTTTTTTCTTTCTTAAAGAAGAGAAATGGTTAGACCAGGCCATCCCAGCGCCGGTCAATCCAGTGCTACTCCTCAGAATGGAGTATTTATGTTTGCCCAGCAGCTTTTAGATCTTGTGAAGAATGCTAAAGTTATCGGACCCATTCCAAAGCCTACTCATCCTAAATCTAGGTTTGCACGCTTGTGCAGTGATTACACCAACTTGGGTGGAAGGCCTTTCAAGGGTTCCGAAAGCGTTATAGAAGTCCAAGCTTGGCTTAGAACATGCGATCGCATCTTTTCCCGCATGAATCTTATTGATCAACATCGAGTCCAAGTGGCTTCTAGCATGCTCCAGGAGAGAGCATTAGATTGGTATGAGCTTCTGATCTCGGAAATTATTGAAGCGGATCTTACTTGGGAGCAATTCCGGGAAAGGTTCGAGTTAAAGTTTGTGCCGAAGGCTGAAAAAGTAACTTTGGCCCGATGCTTTATTGACCTTGTTCAAGGTGAATCTTCTATGACGGATTACGTCGCATCTTTTGAAACTCTCTCTAAATATGGGGTCGAGTATATTAATACCCCATTGAAGAAAAATCAGAGGTTTGTCTATGGGTTGAATAAGAACCTCAAAAAGCCATTACTTCTGAAACTAGAAGTTTCTTTCGATCAGCTTGTTGGTATCGCTATTCGACTCGAAGAGGCCGATAAAGAAAGTGATGTTGAAGTCAAACAAAACATCAATAAGAAGAGGCCTTTTAAGTTCAAGCCTAATCCCAACAAGAAAGGGAAGTAAGCAACTTCGGTAGCAAAAACTCCTACCTCTAGTCGCGGAGAATGTTACAATTGTGGTTCTAAGGACCATTATGCAAACAAGTGTCCGAAGCCCCTTACTTGCCGCTATTGCAAAAGTTCGGGTCATACTATATCTTCATGTCCCAAACTTCAAAGCAAGAAGAAAGGGAAGCTAAATGTAGTGCAAGCCCCTAGTAACACTTCTCTTGGTCAAGATATTTCTCATTCTATCCTTGATGGCATTATTATATTTCGTAATCTCCCTATTCGAGTTCCTTTTGATACGGGTGCATCTCACTCTTTTATATCAAAAGAACTTGGTGATGCTTTGTCTTTGAATGTTATTGGCTTGATGACTTCATTGAGAATTGTGAATCCGGTTGTTGGATCTGCAACACTCAGTTTACTGTGTAAAGATGTCGAAATTATTTTATGTGATTATGCCTTCCGAGCTGATTTGCATGTTATGCGTTACCTAGGTTTCAGAATGATTTTGGGGATGGATTGGCTTAACCGATATGAAGCCCATATCCTATGTCCTGAGCGGACTATATATCTTCGACATCCTCAATCTGTTAAGCAGATTTCTCTTGTTCTTAAAGATTCAGATTCCAATTCGGGAGCATCCTTGTATTCTCTAAATCCTCATGATGACGATAATGGTGATGAGGAAGATGTCATTTCCCTCATTCACATTATTCGTGAATTTCCCGACATATTTGAGCCCATTTTAGGATTACCACCTAAGCGAGCAATTGAGTTCAGAATTAATCTAATCCCTAGAGCTCTACTTATTACTCGTCCTCCTTATCGTATGTCCAATATGGAAAATGAGGAGATGCGTAAACAATTATCCGAATTGGAAGGAAAACAATTTATTCGTTCTAGTTCCTCTCCATAGGGAGCTTCGGCTATTTTTGTGAAGAAATCTGATGGTACACTTAGGCTTTGCGTTGACTACCGCAAGCTTAATGATCTCACCATCAAGAATAAATATCCCTTACCTCGGATTGATGATTTATTCGATCAACTTAGTGGTGCTAGAGTCTTTTCAAGTTAGACTTAGAAACCGGTTTTCATCAGCTCCGTATTGCAGAAGATAGCATTCCTTTGACATCGTTCCGTACTCGTTATGGATCTTATGAATGGCTTGTTATGCAATTTGGTTTGACGAATGCTCCAGCTTATTTCGTTGACCTTATGAATCGATTTTTCAAAGACTTCCTCGATCGATTTGTTATCACCTTTATCGATGATATTATTGTTTATTCTAAAACCGAGGAAGAGCATGAAAAACATCTTCGGATTGTGTTGGAAACTCTTAGGAGCAACCAATCGAAAGAAAAAATTTCTAAGTGCCACTTTTGGCAATCTCGTGTGAAATTTTTGGGGCATATTATTTCTGAATTCGGAATTTCCGTGGATCCTTCAAAGATTGTAACGATTCAAAATTGGAAGAGATCAGAGAGTGTGACGGAAATTTGTAGCTTTCTTGGATTGGCGGGCTATTATCATCGGTTCACAAAAGACTTTTCTAAAATTTCCGTACCTCTTACTAGTTTGACAAAGAAGGGAGTTAAGTACATTTGGTCTAACAAATGTGAAGCTTCTTTTCAAAAATTAAAAGAACTCCTTTCTAATGCTCCTATTCTTGTGATTCTCGAAGGGAACCAAGACTTTATTGTTTATACCGATGCTAGTCGTGTTGGTTTGGGTGCCGTTCTCATGCAAAGGGAATGTGTTATCGCTTATGCTTCTAGGCAATTAAAGCCTGCCGAGACTAGATATGCCACTCATGATTTAGAGCTCGCGGCTATTGTTTTTGCCCTTAGAATTTGGCGTCATTATCTTTTGGGAGAGAAATTTGTTCTCTACACCGATCATAAATCTTTGAAGTGTTTATTTTCTCAAAAGGAGCTTAATTTGCATCAACAACGTTGGCTCGAGTTCCTTGCATCTTATGATCTTGATATTCTCTATACTCCCGGAAAGGATAATCGTGTTGCCGATGTCCTTAGTAATAAGCAACAAGCGGTTGTTTCCATGATGATATCTGAATGGAATGATCTCGAGACTTTATCCACTTGTGAGATTCGAGATCGTGAATCCAATCTATGTTCATCTCTTGTTTTGTGTAGCCTTGAGGCTCATCCTTCTCTTTTAGACCGCATTCTTGAAGCTCAAGGGCATGATCCTGAATTGGCTCTTCATAGCCAAAGTTGTAGGGATAAAATTAATATTGAAGATTTGAAAGACTTCGATATTGATGCTCGTGGCGGTATTCGAAAATTTGGTAGACTTATCATGCCAAATATTAGTGATCTTCGAAAAGACATTTTAGAAGATTTTCATCATTCTAAATTTACCATTAATCCCGGTAGTAGTAAAATGTATGCGGACATGAAGCGACTTTATTATTGGGATGGAATGAAGTCTGATATTGCTAACTTTATTAAGCGTTGCATGACTTGCCAACTCATGAAGGCCGAACATCAAAGGCCCAGTGGGTTATTGCAACCTTTAGACATTCCCGTTTGAAAGTGGGATCAAGTCTTCATAGACTTTATTAACGGTCTTCCCCGTTCTCGTTCGGGTCATGACAGTTTATGGATGATCATGGATAGACTTACAAAATCCGCCCATTTTATTCCCGTTCGGTCCAATCGGACCGTACCTCTTTTGGCAAAACTCTATGTTAAAGAAATTGTTAAATTGCATGGAGTTCCTACTTCCATTGTTAGCGATCGTGATCCATTATTTACTAGTGGATTTTGGAAAGGTCTTCAAAAAGCTTTGGGAACGAAGCTTAATTTTAACACCGCTTATCATCCTCAGTCCGATGGACAAACCGAGCGTGTGAATCAAACCCTTGAAGATCTTCTTTGTGCATGTGTTCTTGATTTTGGGGGAAGTTGGGAAGATCATATTTCTCTTGTTGAGTTTTCCTATAATAATAGCTTCCAATCTAGTATTGGTATGTCACCTTTCGAGGCGCTCTACGGAAGGCCATTGCTGATCTCTTTCGTGTTGGCTTGAAGCCGGTGAGAAGCTGGTTTTAGGTCCAGATTTTATTCGTGATGCCACAGAAAAGATTGAACTTATTCGTCATAGGATGAAAGAAGCTCAAAGTAGACAAAAATCCTATGCCGATAACCGAAGAAGGAAACTAGAATTTTCTATAGGAGATTTGGTGTTCATTCATGTTTCACCTATGAAAGGTGTTGTGCGTTTCAGTCGATCGGGAAAATTAGCACCTCGATACATTGGTCCATTTCCCATCACCGAACGTATTGGTTCCGTGGCTTATCGCCTTTTATTACCGGCTTAGTTTTCTGCTATTCATGATGTATTCCACGTTTCTCAACTACGAAAATGCCTTAGAGATTCTGATTCTATTTGAGCCCGGTGTAATTGAAGAAATTGAAGTTTCACCAAATTTGACTTATGAGCAACATCCTATTCGTATCACTGCTACGGAGGTTAAACGCCTTCGAAATAAAGATGTTCCGCTTGTGAAAGTTCAATGGTCCTCAATTCCTAAGGATTGCTCTTGGAAATCCAAAGAATTCATCGAGCGAACACATCCGGACTTACTCTCTCGTGCTCCTTAAGGTGAACTTCTCATTTCAAAATTTCTTCTTTTTTGTTGCTATGCCTTAGTTTGGTTGTTACTTTTCATTTTCTTCTTAAGTATTGCGAGGACGCAATTTCTTTAAGGAGGGGAGTCGACAACCTGCATATTTTACGATTGTATATTTAAATGTTTTATTTAAATATAGCATCGTTAATAGGATTAAAGTACGAAATATTACTTTTTGTAAACAGTCGAATTGGGACTCGAGACCACTTCCATTGACTCCAAAATGGCATTTAAACCTTTTTTGAGTATAAACATCGATATGTTTGGAGTTAAGTAGAATTTTGATTTTTACTATTTTGGGCTTTGGGTTTGGGTTTCAGCCCACTAACCCAACCCTAACTACTCTACTCTTCATCCATTCAGTCATTCTATTTCCTAACACTCAAGCTCAAGAGAAAAATGGGGGAAAGAATGGGAAATAGAAATTCCTAAACCCTAGTTTTGATTATGAAACTCAAATTCAAGTCCTAAATCAAAGAGAAGCTTAGGTAAGCATTCTCTTCATCTTCTCCATCTCTATCTCTCTTCAATTTATAGAAATTCCTATAACCTAACATAGGAAAAACTTCACCTTTGATAATAGATTGAAGATTCTAGAGGTATATTGAAGAGGAATTGGTCTTGCTTTGTTTTAAAGCTTCTCATTCGTTGTTTTTGGGTTTTAAAGGTGAGTTCTTTAACTCACATCTACGTCTATAACTTTCATTGTTGTTAGGTATGAATTCCTAACATTTGTGCATGTTCATTGGCTTTTGATTTGAATTGATTTGGTGAATTTTCCAATTTTAGATTTGTGAAGTCCAATTTTATGAAAATCCTACTATGGTTGTTTGGACATGATATTTGGGATGTATCGAAGAGCCTATAAGACTGGGTTGTCGCTTGGCATAAATCCTTAGTCGTCGTTGCTCGTCTGGTCGCTTCCGAAACATTTTGGCCATCTTGGCCTAGGCAAATTGTTGCTCAGACCAGGTGACCAGACGTTTGGTTATCAAGTCCAGACGTCTGGTTGTAGACCTGGAGGAAAAAATAATAAGCACGCAGAAAATAAAATAGCAGAAACATATTCCAGACGTCTGATTTATAGGTTCAGACATCTGGATTGGGTCTTAGACGTCTGCCTTGAAATTTTAGACGTTTGGGAGGTTTTCTGAAAATTTCCAGAAAACAAATCCAGATGTCTGGATTCTAAACCAGACGTCTTGAACTGTTCAGTTTTGCCTATTTGCCTATTTTTTGAGTGTATTTCCAATTTTAATCGATTTTTGTTGATCCGGTTAGTTGTTATCACTTATTATCGACTTTGATGACTTCTTTCCTTGGATTTTTAGGAATATCCATTTGATGGATTTGATATCGATTTTTATGGATTTAATTCACGTCGTCGTATGTGAATTTTTGGTGGTCGATTGTTTCTATAATCATTTCTGTGGTTTGTCACTTTAAAATACAAAGGTTTCTATACTAGTAGTAGATACTCAAACTCTTTCACAAAAACGATTTCAACACTATTTTTAAATACAAAGCTCGTTTTTAAAACCGATTTCCAAATTTATTAGTATATACAAACTTTTACCTCATTCGTATGAGAAATCTAATTAAACGGCTTAGTAAAACAAGTGGTATGAAAGGCTTGCGTTTACTTCGTCAGTTAATTCTTGGACTTGTTCGATTGAACTCTTGTAATAATTTTCGAGTGGAAATCTACAATTTGTTCGTAAATATTTAAGTTAAGCTAGTGGTTATGGGACATGAAGCTAAACTCTTATATTTACTAGCTTAGTGTGATTAACACTTCTTATTGATCAATGGTGATCATTTTTTGATTTAGACTAGCGATGTGCGATGTCTCTTTGTTAGTGTGGGGACTAAAAACCCCGTTTGTGGAGCTTCGGTTCAAATTGGTGGGGTAGCGACCCATGGTCTTCGGGCTGTTTGTGAAGCTTCGGCTCAAACTTGATGGTTAGCGACCATGGAATAACGTTCCGTTTGTGACACACGTGTTGGTGAGTTTTCATGCTCCCGTTTGTGATAGGCCTCCCCCTTTGTGTTTTCTGGATTTCTAGTGGTTGATTTCTAGAATTTGTGTTTCACCAATTTTGATGATATGCATTGATAAGCTCTATCAATATTTGTGTTTTGGTGAATAATTTAAAGAATATGACATTCTTTTTGGTGTTTGAGAATATTTGAGATATTATATGCTTGTTGTTATCTGATGTATACTTGTCACAGTATGGCATTATTGTTATCATACATTTTTGTGATATCTCTTATCCTTTCTCATTTTATATGATATTTATAGCTAGACTGATCCGTTTATTATTTTCTTCTTAAATAATACTTGGGTCAGATCGAGGTATTTCAGGTGCTTCTGCTTGACTTCTTATCAGGGTCCGTCACCTGACTTTTGGCTAACTACTTTAGCTTAGTAGTTTTTTTATGATTATACATTTGAGATAGAGACTCCTTCATGTATACTTATTCTTTGTCTAGCACTTGTACTTATTCTTTTTTGATGTAGTGGATCTTGTATGACCCTACTTTGATGTACACTTCTATTTGATATATTCATATCTGTTTCCGCCTTTGTGATATGAATATCTATTACTGATTTGTGTTATGCTTATTTCTATATTTGTTTCCGAAGCCCACATAGCCACTGTGTAGTAGCTTTGAGTTTGTATTTGATATGTCGGATTTCCTCTTGAAAAGAAATTGTCATACTATCTAACATATCGGTACTCGCAAAAAGCAATTACACGAAAATTGTTTTAGTAAAACATACCGAACATTATTTATGAAATAATGAATAATTTTTGGTGTCGACTGAAAAATAGACATAGTTATCTTTCATTGTAAATATTATAAATATCGTTATGAAGTAAAATTGTAATGTAGTATTTGTTTTCACAACAAAAGTGATGCATTAAAAATACAGAAGTATCTAAACTTATTTTACAATTATTTTGGAATTATAGAATAAGTCGTAGTTTTGAGAAATAATTTTTATTATATGATTATGAATCATATGACACTGATTAATTATATCTCAAACAATTGAAGAGTTATGCACCCAATTAGTGGGAGCATCATAAGAGTTGATAAACTCTTCGAATTGATACATATAGATGTATGCAATCGTAAGTCTGTTAATACCAATGCAGTTCCACGTACTTCGTTATATTTATCGATGAGTTATCACTGACATGGACATGTGTATTTGATACACATAAAGTATGTCTATGGTAAACTCATAGAGGATAAAACAGAAATAAATAAAATAACATGCGATAGAAATGATTCGATTTGATCAAATGAGTGAGTATATTGAAAAAAGTTCCAAACGTATCTAAAAATGAATAAATATTCAATCTCAAAAGACATTCCTCTATGTAATACATAATGATGCATCGATAAGGAGTAATCAAACTTTATTGGACAATGTACGATTAATTGTGAGTGAAGTTAAGTTAGTTTTTTCTATAAGGTCATGTACTTAAGAGTAGTACACAAGGTTAATATTATTTAATCTAAATAACAGTTTACAAAATCACACAAGATAAGGGTTTATAAGAAACTCCAAAATATCCTAGGTCAAGGAGTTGGTAGGTTATGCGAGTCAAAAGATTGCATGTAATAATTGTTCGTGGGGCATCTTGTATGAATCTCCCCCAAAGGATTTTGGAAAATACTATCATTGGTTGACATATTTATGTTTTAAACATAAGTTTTGTAAACTAAAATTGAATCAGTTTTATAAATATAGAAATTCATAAAACGTTTATGAATACCTATTCTGTTGCATTGAGAAACAATTGTTGATTCAAGAAATACCAACTTCATTGTGAAGGAATTTCTTTAAGGAATTATTGGTAGTAAAATGAAATTGAATATAATTAAATAGATAAAACTAATTAGATGAGATGAATTGAAATTGACTAACCTAAATGAACACAGCGCATTAGAGTGTCTAATAAGTATTCTCGTACATTGAAGAGAAACTTTGAGTTTCTTAGTAATGTCAAATATATATAATCATCAGTTGTTTAATTAAACTCAATAAGTGTGTTGACTCTATGATTTGCAATGATGTGCAAATCTGAAAGAATTCCAAGTATGCTATTAAAATTTTATTTTGGTAGTCGTAACCAAAGGGATGTGATTCATCGACCGTGATTGTGTATTTATGAGCAAGACTAATACAGTTGGAATTAAATAAGCAATGTTGATAAGAATAATATCACAAATTTCAATTTTTAAATTAGCGTAATAGATTCGGTATTCAACATGCTCAAGTTAGTTCAGATTTACTCAAAAATTACCACTTAGTATGAGTTTATGCTTGGTACATATGTATTGAAACAAAAAAATTTAAATAATGATTTAGAGTAAACTGTTTACACATAATAACCAAAAAAGTCTCGAAGTCAATGGGAGCGATATTGAATTTGTGTGTCAATGGATACGATCCAAGAAATGATAGAAAGTATCATTTTATAAGCATCAAAATTGAAAAAATATTTTGATAGAAATATCAAATAGTTTTGATTTTCAATCAAAGTGCAGAGAAAGCATGTGTTCATAAGAAAGAACATTAAAAGCTAAATTGATATTTTTAAACTATATGTAAACAACACATTGGTAATTTAAAGATGTACTTGTGTTAAAATCAACCTTAGTTGTTTTAATACTCAACTTTGGATTGTTACTTGTGTTAAAATCAACCTTAGTTGTTTTAATACTCAACTTTGGATTGTTACTTGTGTTAAAATCAACCTTAGTTGTTTTAATACTCAACTTTGATTTGTAAATGTCTTTTATAGTGAGTATAAAATATATCGGGGATGTCCCAAATCGTTATGCAAAGACATCTTATTAAATTGATTAACACAGAACATGTGAGATGAGTTCCTTATGCATTAGTAATAGGAATTATCATACATGTTATGTCGTCTATGGTATCATGATTTGTTTATGTATTTGATACATGAAGCAAATATCAAATCCAAATTGATATCACTAAATGGTTGTTTGAAGTGTTCTCGTGTATTTATGAAATACTTGAGAATTGTTTACAGAAACAAAAACTCTTTATGAAGGAGTGTTCAGGCTCAAACTTCATAAGTGATATTAAGTATAATATGTCAATAATAAATTCAAGTCAAGAATCTTTAAGTTGGCAATGTTCCAAATGAAAGACTGTGGTTGATTCAATGAAAAAGGCCAAGTACATCGCCTTGAATAACGCCGCAATAATAGCAATGTTTATAAAAATATAAATGCATAAATTTATAACCGAGACGATTCCAAATATTGTGAATCTCATAACATTTGTATATTATAACAATGTTGTGATATAGTTCATAACAGAACTTAGAGCTCATCAGAAGTCGAGAGACATACTCTGAATAATTCCACATTATAAAACAGTTTATTACCATCAGAGAGAGTTGACTTACAAAGTAGATAATTGAAACATAATAGCATACCCGTTCACAGAGGGACTGACCTAATTGGTTTTAAGAAAACTTATAGGAGAAGTTGGAATGAGATTCCATAATTGACCCCAAGTGCAAGTAGGAGATTGATAGAGTTAGGGGTATGCCCTAGGGGCAATTATATGATTTGTTACATATATCTAACTCGTTGACCAATTTTATTCGAAATAAAAGGTGTTTTCTTTCTATAATATACTTAATATAATGTGTTATATTAATTAATTATTTAATTAAATGTGTATTTAATAGAAAATCCATAAATGGTACATTTTGTGATAGTAGTTACAAAGTGTTGTAACCGTGAGTAATTAATCACAATAAAAACAAATATACCATTTTAAATGTTCCTAGTCAAAATACATCGAGGCTAGATATCGATGTATCTGTTGATACTAGAGTACGTAACGCTCTCCAAATGTAGGGTAGTGTATTACTCATGACTGGGGGCCCCTAGGGGTTACATACTGATAGTTATTGGATAATTATGGAACGACTCACTCCATAGTTTTATGTTGGTTAATATTATAAGGTTAAACAAAAAATATCGATATGACTGATTTACACAGTTCTCTCGACTTGAGAATACTGTGGATCTTTAATATGAAAGCTCTACATTGATTATAGCCAAACCATGGCATGACGTCCCAACGAGTGACTATAGTTGGGTCGAGTGGAAGTATTGGAAGTTAAGCACTATTCAAGTGAGGATTCTTCTCCTCGGTTATATGGGGTTAGTATCACAGTCAACTCAAAGTCAAAGTCTCTAGCCAGAGCATTTCGGTTAATAATAATTATTATTATCAAACTAAGGACTCTGTGTTTGGACTATAGAGTTGAATATGGACGATATTGGAATTTTGACCATTACCAAATTCCATAAGTCCAAAGTGATATAGTTTTGACGAAAAGAATTGGTGTAAATAAATGTCACAATCGGATTACTCTTATTTGACTAAAATTGGATTTTACCGAAACTGAGTAAGCGATAAATTTGGCTATAATGTCACATCACCTGCTAAGTGACGTGTGAACGTTAACATTCGAATAGTTCGATGTTAATCACTGACCAAATTTGCACCCAAGAGTTACACAACCGAAGTGATGAATTCTCTTTAGACCAAATGATTTAATTAGGTTATAATTGTTATAAATTAATTAATATTTATGAAATATTAATTATGAAATTTGAATATGATTTGAGAAATAAATTGTTGCATATATTCATAATAGTTATGAATATATTCACCGATATGAGATATCGATAACAAATAGGTTAAATATAATTGTATATATTTAAATTGGGTTAAATGGGCTCATGCTGATTAGAGAAAAATGCGGTTGGTTTGGCTAGTGTTAAAGGCGACTACAACATAGGATTGGGGATTGGATATGTCTGGCTAAGATCTAGTGAGAAACTTACATAATTTCCTCTCTTATCCAACCATTAAAATTATTGTAACTTTAGATCTGATATGTTTTCTAACTACTAAATTATAAAAAAATATTAAATTATTTTATTATATATATCTATATACATATATCTTAATTGTTATTTATGGTACAATATATACTTATGTAAATAAACAAATACTTTTTATAATATTATAATGATAAAGTATATTTTATGCATATACAAATATACATACATATATGTATACACATATGCAAATAATCATTTGAAATTTATAACTATATGTTCATGCCTATATTTGATAACATACAATATATACAAAATGAGCTAATGTGTCTGTTGCGATGTAAATCCCAATATTTATATACGGGTATGTTATACCCTAAACGGATTGCTATGTTGCACATGCAAACACATATATATGTATATGATACATACATACATACATACATACATACGTACGTACATATATGTGTGTGTGTGTGTGTGTTTATATTAAGTAAAACTAAAATTAAATAAATCTCAAACTACAATTTATAAATTTAAATAAAATACATGATTTTATTTAAACTAAATTTAGAAACGTTCTAAATGAATTATACTTCATGGCTCAATAATGATCTAATAGGGTAAAAAAATTTAAAATTCACCCATATATTCCGCGGCGGGCTGCCCCAATTCCAATAGGTCATTCATGACATTAGTGGCTTGAGTGTGAGTCAAATATAGCTCGACCATTTATCCATAGAGTCCTTGGCTGACTTCAATGCTAAATCTCTTTCCTTAGTGATGTCATCCAATTCTATCTTTTAGCCTATTACTTTATTATAATGGTTGATTCTCTTTGAGTCAAAGGAGCGAATGACTGTCTGATTGACGCCAAAGTGGCATTTAGCAAGCCTTTGCCATTCGAAGAGCTAGTACGTGACCTCCTTGATCTGATCGATATCTTTATTAACTTCGTATCGGAAGATGTCCCTGACATTGCAATCGAACATTACCCCCACTAGGTAATAGTCAGGCAGAGCCACCTGCATTTTTGTTGTAATTGCTGAGGATTGGCCTGCGGGGGTTGGAGCAGCATGGATTATAGTTCCTTTGGATTGATGGGAGATAGAGATGGTAATGGTAGGGAGTCGAGTCGATGGAGGTTGTTATCGAGAATATTGGGAGTTGGAACGCGGTAGAGTGGGGTCAAAAACATGCTCGGAGCGCTTACGTAAACCCCGCAGTTCATTTGAGTGGCACTATTTTCTTTTTACGTCATGGTGCTTTTACTCTTCGTCTCGACACCTCTGTCTGTCCTCTTTATCTCTATGCATTTTATCATTTCTCCTTCGACTTTCGAATTCGGACTCTTGATGCGAGATGGGGCGCTGCGTGTATGCCCTATAGTAGAGAAGTGATATTGGCCAACACCTGAGTGAGGACTGCCGAAATGATCTCTTCCCAATATACTTGAAAAAAGAAGGGATATATCATAAATAAGACACGGAATTAAGAACTAGTTCACATCGCTTGTGCTTGTGATCCTAAAGGTGTGTATAGTGCTAGTGTTTCCTTAAGTTATCTACAGACCATGCTCGAGGGTCCCAGAGAAGGATTTTCATAACCTTAAGAATAACCCTAGTATGAAAGTTGAATTCATGGGGTTAATATTAAGGATATCTCCAAAGCTTAACCCCTTCCCCCCTCCAGAGCCCAAAGAAGACAAGTTCCTAAGTCACTCAGGGAACCAAAGATGTTCTCAGAGGTGATTGTAGGAGAGGTTTCTTCTTCAACTGGTTCGAGGCTAGGGCCTGGCGCAAGCTATGAAGACTTGATGATTAATCGCTTCAGTCGGGAAGGGGGTGTGACTATGGAACCTTCAGGAGATGTTTCTCCATATGACTCACCCCTGTCGAGATTGAAATCTTCATGTTATCATCCTCTTCTTCCTCTTCGTCTCCTCTTTCTTCTCCTCCTCCTTCGTTTCCTCTTCCTCAACGATGTTATCTTCCTTTCTTCTTTCCTCCTCACCCATATGTGCATTGCCACTTTGACCCTCTATATCCCTTGGACTTCATCACCAGAATCACGAGTTTATGCAACGGGAGATAGTAGCTCGAGATTTCTTAGTTGGGAGTTTGTTAGGACCAATGCTCTTGCCATTGTATAATAGGCGATACTAGGAAAGGCAGGCATTCGTCAGAAGATAAGAAGTTGTATGGTGTTCATACTCAACCCCCTTTAATAATACCATATGAGGATGCTAATCGTTGACTTCTCGTTCGAGGAGATTTGTGAATAATACTAAAAGGAACTTAGATGCTTGGGTGAAGAAAACCCAAGTATGGAAGAGACATTTGATAAGAAGACTTATGGCTAGACAACTATAGATGGTTGAAGCATTCAGGATATCAAACAAAGAAATACTCGCTCTTAAAATAACCGTGCATGTTGTGAAGCGCCTCGGTGATCTTGAAATGTTAAACACCTCAACTATTAGCAAGGAGGGTGAATCTTGCCTCTTCTTGAATCTAAAGAGCTCACTCGGCTCTCTGAATGTTAAAGGATGGTTTAGCTGCATCATGAAGAGGATATTTAGGGAATTAAGCAAGTTATAGCCATTCATGTGTACTTGTGTGGGAGCCCGATCGATTTTTTGAAGAAAGAATTTAATGAAGTCATTAAATTGTGGCATGGTTCTAGATAAGCACATATATTTATCTCATGCTATATAGCCCAAAGGCGGGAGATGGGTCTGTTTCTCGATTGTTGGAAAGAGAACCTCATCCTCGAGAATCCCGTGCTTGAGTCCAATTGAATGGAGTGACTCTACCATCAACATAGATGGTGTCCGGTCTTTGGATTGTCTAAGACCATAAGAACAAGCCGTTCATCTATTGGAGGTCTTGGCTATGTATCTGTGCAGCCAAATGGGCCTATAGTTAGAGTTCCCGAGTTATAGAATGCCCGGCTCCGAACGAATTCAACATAGAAGCTTGGGCGGTAGAAGAGCCAGCCTTTAAAGGGGTAAAAGGGTTAGTGCTAACCTTGAATGAGGATATCATCTAGTCATTCTGAACTGAAAAGCTTGATGGCAAACTCGGTCAGGTATGTCTTACTTTAATGAAATATTTTAATTAAACCCATGTAGTTGACGCACAGAATCTAACAGATGTCGACGTGTGTTGACCAATCAGATCCTGTGCATCGGTCGAGGCACAATGAAATGTCAGTCTATCCAGTATGTGTCCTATGTTCAGAGCATAATATATGTGAACATACTGTGTAGACAACCTGCTATTGCTGGCAAACGAGCTCTGTCGCACAATGGAACAGTGTGTCGGATCTTACCCATTATCATAGAGTTATGATAACATAACCGTTGTCTAGAGTGGCACGGAGCTTTTTTTGCAGGAACAAAGGATCATGATTTTTAACTTGAAGTGTTGACAAATATAATTCATTCAGATGCAACAGTGCATTCGACATGACTGTTCCTCAGAACCGTCTCACCAAAGTTAGGCCATCAGCTCACATTTGACCAAAGCTCAATGAAGTCAGCCACACCACTATTGTTGGTGCAAGAATGTCGCATTTTTAAGTTAAAGGTCAACCATGGAAAGAACTTGAAGCAAAGGATTTGGGTTCTCGGAGCCCATTCTAAGCACGAAGAGTTTGAAAAAAATTAGGAGAATACCTGAGATTACTTGGTGCCCATCTCGTGAAAGTTAAGCTATCCCAAAGCCTTCACTTCGATTTGACCTTGCAATGTGGAGCTCTATGTTATAGTCAACGACGAATAAACAGTGGCTACAGTGTCATCCATGACAGCACCAAAACCTTAATCCAAAACCCACCTTTATGTTTGATCTAGATTTGGAAAGGAATGGGTCGGGGTGGAGAACTCGGTGTCGAATTGAGGTTGATGGACATAGGATTAACAACGACAAAGCTTTGGGTGGTGCTAGAGGCAATTGTGGGATATGGTGGTGCTGACGTCGAGATTATGAAGTGGCGGCAGTTGGATTCGAAGTGCTTAGGGAAATCTGGTATGTTTGAGAATGAAGCTGAAATGAAAATCTGGCTAAGTGTTATATTTATAACACTTCCTAGAAACATTTTGGTATTGAAATGTTGTGGCCCGTACCAACATGATTTGTTAACCATGTTTATGTAAAAAAAAGGGGAAGGGAAAAAAGAATAGAAGGAAGGACTACCTATTTGAAGTTATGAATAGATGTTAAGAATAGAAGGAACGCCGTACCAACTTGGTTACTGAAGAAAGAATGGTATGCCAACTATTTGAAGTTATGAATAGATGTTTTTGAAATGGACACGACGCTTCAAAATAATGATTGGCTAACCAGTGTCTCTTGTATAATTAAGATTATATCGCTTTTCTTGATCTAAATCATGCTTTGTTTTCACGAAATCATACTTTAGGGTATAAGAATTATCCAACATCTGAATCGAGCAACTTTTAAGCTTATCTAGACGTCGAAACGAAGACGAAATGGGTCGAGAACTTAGGAGCACGCTAGGGATGATAGAATAAAGAAACACTAAAAGTTTAAAGTCAAGTGAAACGAAACCAACATAGATGGTACCGACCACAAATTATGTTTGGTACCCAGTTGATTCCAAGGTTATCGACATGATTTTGTTACACCAATTTTGATCTATTCTTTCTCTTTGGCTTCGTGGATTTGATCTCTTACCCAGTCTTCTGTGATCTAGCGACTATGTCGAAGGATTTTGACCATATATATGGGAGTTAGAGTAACGTGAAAAGGGACTTTTGACTTTGGATACTCTGGAATTATTAAGCTCTCATTCTTTATACTCATCTCCATATAACTAACCTTATCACGAATTGCTACCAAATAAGAGATTGCTTTGCTTTCTAGAACTGAAATCAATGTAAAGTCATCTGTATTCGTGACAAGTCAAAAATTACTAAGATTAAGTGGACGTAGGCACTTGATTCGGCCGAACAGCTGTAAATACTTGCGTGTTCATATTTTTTACTTGCTTATAAATGATTTACTCTCGTTTGTGATCAATTGGAGGTGGTGTCGCTTTTAGACCCAACATGTATTGAACTATAACATTTATAGTTATATATACATATATTAATATATGTTTATTTTAATTAGCCATTTATTTATTTAATCCAATTAATTAACCATTAATTTGAAAATATTAATTTTAGTTTCAAAACAATTTTGAAAAATATTTTATAAATTTTATAAATCTTGTTTTATATTTTAAATTTAACTTTTAAATTTAAAATATACTTTAAAATTTCAAACCAAAGTTTGGAAATTAGTGCAAGGCCCAAACTAATTTGGGCTTTTACAATTGGGCCAACCTTTTGAACTTACTCTACCCATTAGGCCAGGCCAATAGTCAGGAAGGGAAGAAAATATGATTATTCTTCCTTAAGACTAGACACAGCTATTCTTGACACCCATCGGATAAGTAGGCTTTATTATCTGGCCCTAAAGTTGCTAATTACACTATATAACAACTCGTCTCTAGTACCATTAATGGAACCGGGCTGGTAATCAACAAGTGAAATAGGTGGATTAAAAAAAATTCCTATTTTAAATTACAATGGGCCTATGAAGTTTAGGGTTGTACTAGATCCAATCTAGTTTATTTAAAAAATTATAAATTTATTTAATTTTCTAATTTAATTAGTTAATGAGCTAATTATAAATGAATTGTATATAGTTTATAAGTGTATCGTATATATTCATATGCGTATAACGTGCATGTGCAATATAATAAAAGTGTAAATGGTCAAGTTTATACATAAGTAGTATTGGGATTTATATCTACAATGTATGTACCTAGCATTATATATATATATAATTGTCTATAATTAAGGTATTTTACATAAAATATGTATGTATAATAAATATAAATAATTCTAAAATATTTATATAGTATATAAGATATCATTTTGAAAATATCATATAAAATTTTAACCAAGTCTATATTTCAAATTTGAATTTTAAATAAATATCTAATTTTAATTGGTAAACAAAATGTAGATTTCAAAACCAAATCCAAGATCCAAATTAAAAGCTTACTAAATATCTTAAATTCTTGCTTTGTTTATTTCATAAAATAAGTAAGTGTGTGTGTTTATGTGTATGTGTGTGTATTTATTTATGCAAAAAAAAATTTTTGTAATAATTAAATAATGTATGTATTGTTAAAACAATTTATACAACTAAATATTATAAAATTAATATACGTATATAGATATATAACATATCCGAATAATTTTTTAATATAATTCCATATATATATACATATATATAAATGAAACTAGTTTTATTATGTTAATAAAATATTTAAAATTAATTATAAATATAATTTGGTTAAAATCAAAATATTTTTTAATTACCAAAAAATAATAGTTATAAATTTATATATATATTTTGTAATAAAAAAATTCGATTGTATATTTGAAAATGTTATTGTGGCCGAATAATATTTTTATTCATGTATATATACACACATATGTATATTTCGAATAAATTATTATAATACATTTAATGATCATAATCAATTAATAATTATATGACAAACAAAATATGGTTGTGTATGGCACTGACATATATGTACAAGTGGTGATATTCATATATTTGAATAATAACATCTTATGAATTTGTAAATAAGGATATACCAGAAGATACGTTGCCTTAGATTCACACATTGACCTAAATTATCTCCTGGATTGCTGATGTCTTCATCCAATGTTGCAAGTGAATGGCATGATAACACCAGATCTTGCTATATTTATTTAAATGGATGTGAATGGAGTTGGAAATAATGGACTTTTGGGGTATTTATTTTTGGCCAAACCTGGAAGAGGGATAATCAAAAGCGTAAAAGAAAAGTGGAGGCATATGTTCAAATTTATAGTGAGCTTTAGTGAAAAATCTCTTGATTGTTCTCCTATCAATTCAAAATCAAGACCCCCTCCTTTCTCCTCTTCTTAGGTCGACCATAGATTGGGTCCTAGATGGACTAAAATACCATTAACCCATTAGTAGCTTGTACAATTTAAATCTAATTTAAATGTACATCAATATCATATGTCGATACATACATTTATGATTTTCATATACACACTCAATTAATTACTAACAACGCTTGAACAATTCTAGAGGCTACTCTATTTTACTAAACACATCCCCATACACTAAATATAATAATTACTATTATTACATAAATATTAGTTAATTTAATTAATTTAAAACTGTTATAAATCAATTAAATTAAGTGGTGTTTCAGAAACCAAAAAGATTTTGTTGTGCGACTCAGATGTGTGAATTTATCCAACGATTAATATTCCAAAAATTCAAATACTACTATTCACACTTCACCTTAGCTATTCGTGTGATAGTTTGACTTAATTCATTGCTTATAGGTCTTATTGGCAAAGTCCAGTTTTACAAATTTAAGCGGTAACTTTTAGTAATGATTATTTACACCAATTTTTTTCGCCAACACTATATCACATTATGACTTGAAGAATTTGGTTTTGGTCTAAATTCTAGTATCATCTAAATTCAACTCGATTAGTCCATAAATAAAGTCCTTTATTCAATAATAACATTTATTATCAATCATATTGTATTGGCCAAAGATTTGACTACCGTTGATCTGATACTAACCTCATACAACTAAAGAGACAAATTCTCTACCGAACAGTGTTTCACCTCCAATGCTTCAACTCGGACCCAACTGTATTCACTCGATGGTTGCTATGCCATGATTTAAATATAATCCAAGTGGATTATCCACATTAAAGTTCAATGGTATTCTCAAGTCAGGAGAATTGTGTAACATCATCATTTCAAGATTTCCCATTTGACCTTAGTTTTATTGACTAACAGGAAACTCTCAGATGAGTCATTCCATAGTTATCCAATAACCATCAATACATAACCCCTTAGTGCCCCCAACATCCATGAGTCATACATTGCCTAATACATGGAAAGCGTTATGTACTTTGGACTAAACAGATGTATCGATATCCTTTCTTAAAACATCTCGATTAGGAAAATTTAAAATAATATGTAAATTTTATATTGTTATAATTTTCTCATGATTACAACTCTTTGTATTAATTATCATTTAAAGATTTTTTGTTTAATGCACTTAAATTTATTACTTAATTAATGTATCACAATATAACAAGTATATAATATATTACAAGCACCTTTTACTTCAAACGAGATTTTACTACATAATTAATAATATACAATAAATTATAGAATCGCCCCTAGGGTATAACCCTAACTTCCTCATACTCGATCTGTTATGGTAGTGTAATCTTCTAAGCAGTTTATTATCGATATTGTATACAAAATATATTATTAAGTTTACCCAGTTTACGGGTCTTTGACCTTCGAATGAAATTCATGTGGGTTGTTATAAGATTGTCAGTATATCATAGGCTATTATCTCCTATTATATATGTTGGTTAACTTGTTAGATGTAGGTGTACATATCAAGTAAACAACACTAGATTCTGTGGATTATAAATTATAATTTACCTTCCTATTAACACAAGTGATATTTCTTACTCACCAGACTATGTCTGACTCCCTCTGGCTTTCCCTCTTTATACCAACTTTACAAGACGAAGGGGTTGTAGGGTGGTATGACTAGACTATGATACATGGAGAAGGTGACCAAGCATGCATAAGTTATTTGTTACTCACTAGACTATGTCTGATCCCCTCTATCTTTCCCTCTTCATACCTACTTTACAGGATGCATTGGTTGTAGGCTTATGCGACTAGAGTAAGGTATGTGGAGAAGGTAACCATAGGCACTAGAGTTATTTTATTTACAGTCATTCTGTCTGTATACTCCCACTATTTCCGCAATGACTATAATTGCATATGAAATACGAAACTCCATTCAACCACTTAATATGCGATATTTATTTCATTTACTAAAATCGGTTTATATTCGAGAATTTCCATATCAAATATCTTAAAATCTAGGAAATATATCTCATAAAAAAATTCCATGTGGAAATACATTTGGAATAGATATCGTATTTCTTATTCCTTGTTAAGTATATATTATTATTTTTACAATTCTAGGTTCCAATATCAGTTCATGAAGCAGCAGTGACCATTCAATATCTTCGTCCCAACCGTGTCTTAAGTTATATCCACTCTTATACATTCACTTTCCTTTCCAAATGGTCTAATCATTCAGAAGGACACTGAAAGAGTGTATGGATCATGTATTTATATCTAATATGCAAGTTTAATAAAAAGCTAACTTATAACTAACAGAGTAAAGTAAATAATAGTAAAGAAACAATCACACCAGAGTTTTTATACTGGTTCGGACCTCCCGTCCTACATCCAGTCCCGAAGCTCCTCTTCGACTTTAACTAGTAAACAACCCTCGCTTTGCCCGGAGGAATAGGCTTGATACGAAAATTCTTTCTAAGACAAGTATGTGTTCTGGAAAACACCGATTTTGACTGCACAACACAAATCTTCCTATAATTTCCTTTGAGCAGTATGTGCACGTGAAGCTTTTCTTTTAGGAAGTAGTAAAGACCGATATTGTTTGCTTTTAGATATCAGAATATGCAAAGAATATAGATATGAGATTCAGAAAATTCAAGTGAGTTGTTTCTTAGAATCTTTACATATTTATGGATGTTGAAGAGTTTTCATGAGGCGTAGCATCCATTACTGTTTACTATTTCAGTCTAAAAGTTGCAATCATTGAGGAGGAAGAGATGCGGTGAAGAGTTATGGAAGCAACTGTTAAAATAAAGCATGTGACTATTCAGTGATTATGGCTATTACCCAGCACAGACGTTTGTGTGTGTGTATTTTTTTAACAGTGACCAGAGTCAGACGTCTGAACTTATTTGACAGACGTCTAATGTTTATGCGTGGTTTAAAATCAGAGACAATAATGAGACGTCTGATATATAATGCCAGACGTCTGATATATGTTATTTTTTGCAATTCAGTCTGTTTGATATATGAAGATTAAAAAACTTTGGTCGTGCAATGTTTGTGTTGAAAACTACTAAAGGAGATTTTACAAGCTATATATCTATGACACTAACACACTATATTAGCTTTTCTAATACTAATTATTCTTCTCCTTTGCTGGTCGTCTTCAAGTTGAATTCTGAAAGCTTTTTCCTGCAAGTAGATGGAACATCTATTGTATGTGTATGAATGTATCGCTGTTGTCATCGAAATCATAGAATAGAGGTTCTAACATTCTCCCCTTTTTTGATGATGACAACTATACAATCACTTTATCGAATAAACATATAACTCCCCCTGAATGTGATTCCTCCCCTATATACATGTAGTATGATATTTCTCCCCCTTTAGCATTATTAAAAAGAAATATATATAGAACAAAATATAGAAAGCTAAAGAACATAAGTCCATATTAAATCACAGATAAGTTGTAACAGTCATATAGGCACAATGTTTTAAATAAATCAAAATACGGATACATAAATACTACTAGATTTACAAATAAAAGAAAAACAACTTACTAATAGTGATAATAACCCCAAAAGTTTGACGAGCCTTCATTATATGAACCTTGTTGCCATTGAAACTCGTCATTATACTCCTCATCTTCCTGGATAGAGAGACCCTGAACTGACGTGTAGTAGCTATAGTCCTGGGGGTCTTGTGGAGCTGGAGAATCTTCTGAGGGAAAAGATAAACCCTCACTCTCTACGGTATCCAGATAAATAGGCGCTTTGCCATGACGAGAGTGCTGTGGTGGTTATTGTGAAGGCCCTGCTCCTGAAGATGGGCCTGAGTGAAATACGGGTGGTGGTGTAGGGGACGGAGAAGACGAAGAGCGAGATGAGGAACGACCGCAAACCTTTCGTAGAACTTTTCCCAAGGTTGAAATGATCTTTTCCAATGTCTTTTCTACTTTGGTCATGCGAGTAGAAAAGGATCGTTCCAAATGCGACATCTTTTTATCTAACACCTATTGGTTTAAGGATAGAAGACATTGATTTTGAAGTGCAACATCTCGATAGTTCTCTCCTAGTCCTGCTGCAATTCCGGCTTCCTGAATTTCGTAATCTGAGTAATACTCTATATATACTGAAGCTCTGGCAGGTTAGGAAGGTTGAGTTGGAGGTTCTTGTTGTTGTTGTTAAGGTTATCGGTATTGGGAAAAGGGTACTATGTTTGGCGGTGTTTCTGGGAGATGCATTAAGGAAAGAAATATAATGCCACTATCTTTTACGGAGATTTCTTCATATTAGGAGAGATATGAAGGAATTCCTAATGACCATAGAATTCTCATTATGTAGGGAGCGTAAACAATGCTACGACAGGTAGGTGTTCAAAAGCTTTTAATTTGGTCAAAAATATATTGGGCCCAATTTACTTTAATTTGACCAAAAATAGCATATAAAGCTTTATAATCGTCTTCGTAGACTTGTTTGTCACTACCTAATATAGTGATGACAGTGTTGATGAGCATTCGGTTAAGAAGTCGAGCTCGTGGACGGAAATTGGACGGTTTTAATTTCCGCATGTCATCATCCCAGATAAGACGAGTAATAGCATCTATGGGGGCATAGCGTGTATCAGGAACTTCTTGTAATCGAAGCCCCTCATAAGTAAAGTTAAGGATTTTTCCAAGCAATTCGACATTAAATTTTATCAAATGACCATAGACACCGGTCCAAATCTAGTTATCCTCATCGGAAGAATTCCAAAGGGTTAAAGAACAAAGATTAACTAAAAATTGAAATACCACAAGTTGGTCGATTTTCCCAGCATTGTCGTCGTAATTGACCAAGTGGTAGAGCTGAGCATCCTCAAGCAGATCCATCGCATCGTAGTGGATGAAACGACAAATAGAATAGAAAGGTCCGGTGTGGAAGGGTTTCTTCTCCAATTCTTGTAGCCTTTGTTTTCCATGTTCCTTATCTACAATCCACCCCTCAATGTGGTGGTCGGTGATAAACTGTTGAGAGGGTGGTTGTGAACTTTGGACTGCGGAAACTTTGCGACGTTTTGCAACTAGATTTGTAGGTTTAGGGGCCATTGATTTGGTAATTTGAGAGAGCAAATTGAATTGGGAATTTAGGGTTTTTTAGGGTTTGAAATAAAGAATGGTGAAAAAGGATGAAATGGTAAAAGATAATTTATTGGAAGATGAAAAGGTGGGGTATCAGTCGAGTTCAGACGTCTGGTAATAGGGGATCAGATGTCTGAGCATGGATGGATTTGTAGACAGAGAAGCTATACAGACATCTGAAAAGAAATACAGACATTTGTCTTCGAAAATCATAGGTGTCCAGAGAGTTGCGACAGACGTCTGACTATACTTCCAGAGGTCTGTGCTGAAGCCGTGTGGATTTTTATTTTATAGAGAGTTCTTACAGACGTCTGATTTTTTGTTCAGACGTCTATGCTGAAGCTGCTTAGATTTTTTGTTTCCAGAGAGTGTCCATAGACGTCTGAAATTTGGTTCAGACGTCTATGTTGAAGAATAAATTTTTGTCCTTATAGTTTAGACGATTGAAGGTATGGTAGACGTCTGCCCTGATAAAAATATATTGTCGTGCATGTTTTCAGACATCTGGTTGTTTGAATCAGATATCCGGTCGTATGTAGTTTTTCTTATTGCCTCTGCAAATCTTTAGATAAATATTTATTGAAAACTAAAGAATTACAAATGATTATAAACATATTTATTTAATATATATGTATATATATATATATATATTAATCTCCTATTGTTTTACGAAAATACTTCTTCAGTTATAAGTCGGTGAATCAAGAGAATGATAGTTTTGTTTCTCCTATGAATTTGGTTTGATCTTGGTGTGCTCGGTTGACGGCCTAAGTGGAGACCAGTAGGAACGTGCATGACTATGTTCTAGGTTCGATGTCCCTTCTCCCCATAACTTTTGTAGGGTGATCTTGTGTGCTCTTAAAGGAGTTTCTCATGCACGTGGACACCTCTGATGTAAGCAGTCTTTCGTCGGTGAATGACCACATATGGCGAGGATACATTTTTTAAGAAAGTTTAGATGAGCACCTTGACGGCGTTGCTCATAATACATCTCTCTTTGAACCCCTATCATTTCCTGTTGATAATGATGAATTCCGTTGACTTTGTCGGAGAGAGAGGCTGATTGTAGGTCGATTCCATGTTTAGCTTTCTTTCCTTTCGGAGAAAAGCCATATGGTAAGTTGGTGAAGGGATGATGTTCAGAGATGGAGATGATGTCGGAGTGATTGTTGGAGAGACGTAGGTACTACCTGAAGATGGGAAGGCGTAGTCAATTGCGAAGTAGGTGGAATCATGATTAGAAGACATTTTTGATATATTTGTTTAGAAGTCTGATGCTTTGTTTAATTATAAAAAGTTTGTATTTAAGATTTGTGATTAGGTGCATATATATTATATGCTATGTTAAGAAAGCAAAAGTAAGGTTGTTAATTGTCAGAGAATGTCAGCCACAAGTGAAATAATAAGTGGTTAGTAAGTATTACTAATTTTTAGCCAGAAGAAAATAGGAAAGGTTGTTAAAAGATATGGCTGCCCAAAAAAATTATATTGTATTATAAATCGTGTAAAGATATATTACCAAGTTCACGTCTTAACTTAATAAAAGTTTGTTCACTTTGAGGTTTTGTAAAAATATCGGCTATTTGATTTTCAGTATTTACAAATTCTAGAGTTATTATTTCTTTTTCAACATTATCTCTTAAAAAGTGGTGACGAATATCTATGTGTTTTGTTCGAGAATGATTTATTGGATTTTTAGATAGATTTATAGCACTAGTGTTATTGCAATATATTGGATATTTGTTTATAATTTTTCCAAAGTATTTAAGTGTTTGTTGCATGTATATTACTTGTGCGCAAGCTAAGGCGGCGACAATATATTCTGCTTCATAGGTTGAAAGTGATACACAATTCTGTTTTTTACAAATCCAAAGGACTAGAGACTGACCGATAAAGTGACAGGTGCCACTTGTACTTTTCTTATCGGTGTTACAGCCGCCAAAATCCGCATCGCTATAGGATAGAAAAGACCGTAATTCGTAGTGCTGGTTAAGTAACGCAAAATACATTTAACTGCCCGATAGTGTGAATTTTTAGGTTGTGCTTGAAACTTTGCACATAGATACACACTCATCATGATATCGGGTCTACTAGTCTTTAAGTATAATAGTGATCCTATTATACTTCGATATAATTTTTGATCAAAATCCTTTCCGTTTTCATCTTTATCTAAATGGGTACTTGTGCTCGTAGGGGTTGGTTTACTTGATGTTTTCTCCATTCCAAAATGTTTTAACAAATTGTGACAATATTTTTCTTGATTTATAAAAATATCATTTTCTAATTGTTTAATTTGTAATCCTAAGAAAAAAAACTTAATTCTCCTATATGGGACATTTCAAATTCATTTTTCATAATATCTGCAAATTCGTTACGTAGATTTTCATTAGTTGATCCAAAGATTATGTCATCTACATATATTTGAACAACTAAAATATCATTATAATTTCTTTTTATAAATAAGATTGTGTCTATTTTTCCAACTTGAAAACAAGAATTTATTAAATGAGTTTTTAGTCTATCATACCAAGCACGATGTGCTTGTTTTAAACCATATAAAGCCTTTTTTAGTTTATATACATGTTCAGAAAATTTTTCATGTATGAACAATGGGGGTTGCTTAACATAAACCTGTTCTTTCATAAAACCATTTAAAAAGGCACTTTTTACGTCCATTTGAAAAAGTTTAAAGTTATGATGACATGCAAAAGCAAGTAACGTTCGATGGCTTCTAGACGTGCGACTGGAGCAAACGTTTATTCATAGTCAATGTCTTCCTCTTGATTATAACCTTGTATTACTAACCTTGCTTTGTTACGAGCAATGTTTCCAGTTTCATCAGTTTTATTTTTATATACCCATTTTGTCCCGATGACGGATTGATCTGTAGGTCTCGGTAAAAGTTTCCATACTTCATTTCTTTCGAATTAATTGAGTTCTTCTTGCATTGCGATAATCCATGATTCATCATTTGAAGCTTCTTTATTGTTTTTCGGTTCAAAATTTGAAATAAATGCACCATGACTTATTTGATTCAATTGATGTCTTGTAGAAACTTTTGTATTTAAATCACGAATTATATTGTTAATTATATGGTTTTTCAAAATATGAGGTGGTGATCTTAATGTATTATCATTGTCAACGATATTCTCATTATTGTTATGTATAGTTGTATTATTTTCAGAAGGTTTTATTAAAATCTCATCATCATCACTGTTCTTATTAATGGAAAAAAATTCATCAAAAGAAACGTGTAGATTTTCTTCTATAGTAATAGTACGTTTATTAAATACTCTAAAAGCTTTGCTACGATCTGAGTATCCGATAAAGATCCCTTCATCGCCTTTTGAATCAAATTTTCCAAGATTATCTTAAGTATTTAGTATAAAGCATTTTGAACCAAAAATTCGAAAATATGATACTTTGGGTTTTTGACCAAAAAACATTTCATAACAGGTATTCTTAGATAAAGGACGTAATGTGACATGATTCAATACATAACAAGCAGTAACTACAGCTTCTGCCCAAAAGTTTTTTGGTAGATTACTACTGTTAAGCATAGTTCGTGCACATTCTTGAAGTGTACGATTTTTTTTCCACAACGCCATTTTGTTGCAGTGTTCGTGGAAATGAGAAATTATGTGCAATTCCCTTTTTGTTACAAAAATTTTCAAAGATTTCATTTTCAAATTCACCTCCGTGATCACTTCTTATACTCTTTATTTTAAGATTCATTAAAATTTTAATTCTTTTAGCAAAATTTTTAATCATTTCAAAAGTATCACTTTTATGTTTTAGGAATAATGTCCATGTATATCGTGAAAAATCATCTATAATAACAAATACATACTTGTTATGATTTATTGACCGTATTTGAGTAGGTCCAAATAAATCAAGATGTAATAATTCTAAGGGTTGTTTGGTAGAAATTTCCTTTTTAGATTTAAAAGAACTCATTTTCAATTTGCCATATTGACATGCATCACATAAATTTTTAACTTTATAATTTATTTTAGAAATACCTCTAACCAAATTGTGTTTAGCTAGATTGTTTAAAGACTTAAAGTTTATGTGACATAATCGTTTGTGCCATATCCATGGGTCATTAAAATATGCGATTAGGCATAAATAACTCGAGTTATTAATTTTCATATTTAAGACATAAATGTTTCTTTTCCTTAATCCTTCAAAAATCAAAATTTTATTTTGATCAAATATGTTGCATTTATTCTTTTCAAAATCAAATTTGAATCCTTTGTCACAAAATTGACTAATGCTTAAAAGGCTATGTTTTAAATTTTTAACTAAAAGAATATTTGTAATAACAGGTGAAGTGGACATACCAACATTGATGACATCTCCAATTCCAACGGCAAATCCTTTTGAATTATCTCCGAAAGTTACTGTACCACCATCTTTGTATGTTATTTTGATAACATTTGTGCATTACCAGTCATATGTTTGGAGCATCCGCTGTCGAGTATCCATTTCTTCTTGTTATTTGATTTTCCTTTGGGTACCTGCAAGATAAAAACAGTTTAATTGGTACCCACTTCCTTTGTTAGGGTCCTAAGCTATGCAGTTAATGCCCCGCTATTACCCCGCTATAACCCTGCTATATCTCATAGCAGATTTCTACCGCTACGATTTTTCCATATAGCCCCAAATATAGCCTTTCCGCTTTAATCCCTACTATTTCCAGTATATCCCGTTATTCCCGCTATATTCCGCTATTTCTGTTATATCTTCTTTAAAAGAAATGAATTGAAAAATGACATTTATACATTATAAAAATTATGAAACTAATTTTTTAATTGAATTTTTAATATAAATGAAAATACTCTAATATTCTACTAAATTCAATTATGTTATATAACAGTTTTACATTTATTTACAGTATATTCGAACATGTTTTTATTTAAAATTATTTATGTATTATTATAATTCAATCGAATGTTAATTTTTCATTTAAATATCATTTATATATTTGTAAAAACATTAAGTACAAGATTTATATGCTATTTTAGAGTCATCCGCTATATCCCGCTATATCCTCGCTGTATCCCCGCTATGACTTTTTGCACCTCCGCCGCATTGAATCTGCCGAGCGCTTTAACTGCATAGATCCTAAGTATTAGAAAGAGAAGGTGCCATATCCAAGAGGGTTTGGAACCTTTAAAGTAATAATTTTTATTGCGAACAACATTTTTCAGATAGTTATCTATGTGTTTTTGTTTAATTAGTTTGTTATTGGACTTCGGAATCCATATTTTAATTATTTTGGTGTTAGACATCTTTTCTTTAGTATCTGACTTCTTGAACCTATTATATAGCGAGCTATAGTTTTTATATTTTGAAGTTTTCTTAAATCCTAATCCATTGTGATTTCCAGATGGTTTAGAAATTTTGATCAAGCTATCCAAGTTCTGCTTTCCTTTATTGAATTTTGAAACATTGTTAGTAATCTTATCTAACTTATCATTAAGATGAGAAATTTTGGATTTTAATGCTTCTAAATTGTTCTTTAATACAACGTTTTCTTTTCTAGTATCATCATTTTCTAGTTTAACTTTTCCTATTTCACATAATAATGAATCATTTCGAATAGATTGATTCTTATATTTCTCTTGTGTAGTTTCTAATTCTTCTTCTAAAATGGTTTTCTCATCTTTTAATAATCCTATTTCAAGTTCCATTCGATTAATTTTAGCAACATATTCTTTATTTAACTTTTTAGTTTCTCTATTTTTGTCATCTAATTCCATGTTGAGTTCTAAAATTTCACTATAAGTAAGATCAGGACATACCTCCTCAGTGTTTGCCATGAAGCATACATTAGCCTGCTCAGAATCACTATTGTTGTCACTGTTTGATGATGAAGATGAATCCGAGTCATCCCAAGTTACTTGAAAAGCCCATTTTCTTTTCTTGAATTTCTCCAACTTGCCTTTCTTTTTGTCATTATTTAGTTCTGGGTATTGTTTCTTCATGTGCCCAAACTTGTCACACCCAAAGCATTTGATCGAAGTTTGGTTAGATGAATTTGAAATTCCTCCGTTTTGGGATCTCGTCATCTTTTTGAATTTCTTGAATTTGTTGTAATTTTTGGTAATAAATACGATCTCATCTTCATCTCGGTCTGAATTATTATCACTGGCTTGAAAGGCTATATTTTTCTTTTCATTGATTTGTTCTTTTCTTGCCTGCAAATTTGCTTCGTATGACATCAAATTTCCTATCAATTCTTCAACTTTTAGTTGAGATAAGTCATTTGCCTCTTCGATGGCCAACACTTTTCATTCCCATTCATTAGTTAAGGAATTTAAAATACATGTAACTAAATCAAAATCTGTGAATTGGACTCCAAGTGCCACGAGATTGTGTTGGATAGTTTGAAATCTAGCATACATATCACCAATAGATTCATTTGCTTTCATTTTAAATGAAGAAAACTGATTTTGTAAAATGGAAATCTTTGTTTGTTTGACTTTGTTAGTTCCTTCATGAGTGATTTGTAGTGTATGCCATATATCATATGCAGTAGTACACAACATGACACGTGAGAATTCATTTTTGTCAAGTGAACATAATAAAACATTCATAGCTTTAGCATTTTTTGTTGCTGTATTCTTTTGAGCATCTGTGTAAGTGCTTATATTTGTTTCCAGTGCTACATATTTAACTTATGTTGCTTGCCAAATTTCTAAACCATTTTCTTCCATAAAAATACGCATACGTGTAGACCAGTAAGCATAATTAGATCCAATGAATAGTGGAGGACATGTAGTTGATTATCCTTCTTGAAATGTACTTACAATATTAAATATGTTTGAATTACGTGTTACTTTGAATTGAGATAACCGTGCTCCGATACCAAATGAAAGAGTGTATGGATCGTGTATTTATATCTAATATGCAAGTGTAATAAAAAGCTAACTTATAACTAACAGAGAAAAGTAAATAATAGTAAAGAAACAATCACACCAAAGTTTTTATACTGGTTCGGACCTCCCGTCCTACGTCCAGTCTTGAAGCTCCTCTTCGGCTTTAACTAGTAAACAACCCTCGCTTTGCCCGGAGGAATATGCTTGATACAAAAATTCTTTCTAAGACAAGTATGTGTTCTGGGAAACACTGATTTTGACTGCACAGTACAAATCTTCCTATAATTTCCTTTGAGTAGTATGTGCACGTGAAGCTTTGCTTTTAGGAAGTGGTAAAAACTGATATTGTTTGCTTTTAGAAATTAGAATATGCAAAGAATATAGATATGAGATTCAGAAAATTCAAGTGAGTTGTTTCTTAGAATCTTTACATATTTATAGATGTTGAAGAGTTTTCATGAGGAGTAGCATCCATTATTGTTTTCTATTTCAGTCTAAAAGTTGCAATCATTAAGGAGGAAGAGATGCGGTGAAGAGTTATGGAAGCAACTATTAAAATAAAGCATGTGACTATTCAGTGGTTATGGTCGTTACCCAGCACAAACGTCTGTCCATAATGTTCAGACGTTTGTGTGTGTGTATTTTTTTTAACAATGGCCAGAGTCAGACGTCTGAACTTATTTGACAGACGTATAATGTTTATGTGTGGTTTAAAATCAGAGACTATAATGAGACATCTGATATATAACGTCAGACGTCTATGTTATTTTCTGCAATTCAGTCTGTTTGATATATGAAGATTGAAAAACTTTGGTCGTGCAATGTTTGTGTTGAAAACTACTAAAGGAGATTTTACAAGCTATATATCTATGACACTAACACACTATATTAGCTTTTCTAATACTGATTATTCTTCTCCTTTGCTGGTTGTCTTCAAGTTGAATTCTGAAAGCTTTTTCTTGTAAGTAGATGGAACATCTATTGTATGTGTATGAATGTATAACTGTTGTCATCGAAATCATTGAATAGAGGTTCTAACAGACACCCCTACTATAATACCATAATGAACTCTTTACAAAAATGCATCCAGTCATCCTTAACCTTTAAGGATATCAAATAAGTTGCACTTTACGTAAACCGATGAAATTGTCATTTTAGCAATCAAATTCTTAGATCCATATTGTAACTCTTAGTCTAGTGTTACGTCTAACACAACAAGATCCTTACTTTAACCAGTCATATTGAATACACAATCTGGCACTATGGTTTACTTTCCCACTTCAAATGATCTAAATTCATCGAGGTTTCATATATTACGAATTGTGACCTTTCACCATACAACATTTATATGTGGTTGAATATGGATCAAATATCCATATATATTTTCTATTAGTTTAGATTTTGAACTCATAAAAGACAATACATAGTCTAAGGGAAATAAATATGTAACTGACCAAGTTATGTGTATTTGGTAGTTGTATAATTAGGCTCTTCAATGGGTCTTAAAATGACAACATGCAAAATTTATTGATAAGTATATGTTATATCTCTGTTTTTCAATATTAATTTAGTTATTTGAATATTTTAGTTGATGAACAATTTATCAATTATATTATGCACAAATTTATCAATGTAGATTAATTCAAGTATACATAGCAGATGTCCTTATATTATTGGTAAGGTTAAATATTGCATTTCATTTAACTAATAAGCTCACACTAGATTTTTGTGTTTGTCAAACCCCTAAGACGAAACATAGAAGTAATTCTACATCTCTAGTTGGTGTTAGGACTCATATGCCTTGGTATTCTGACCTTAAAGAAAGCTCAACAAATCGTAGGCCCGCATACGATGGATAATGCCTTGTCGGTTGTATCACATACAACTCCTAACCTTGTGATCTTTAGTCCTAATCTCATCTTTACATTGAGGAAAGCTCAGTAAATAAAGGGAGATTATTCACTTGAACCTACCTTTTCGCGACAACCTAAGTATAATGCACATAACTTAAGGAAAGCTCAACAAATTTGTGCATGTATCTTACCTCATCTATTTTATATATTAATAGTAGGAAAGGCCAACAACTAAGGAGTATGCAAGTAATCTACTAATATATAAATGGTAGAGGACAATATTTATATTAAAGATTCATAATCTTTAATATATTTAAATCGAGTGATATCGACTTATGGAATAATGTATTTATTATGAAATACCCTCGTGATTCAAGTGTCGTACACATATGAAATCACAATATAAATATTATATGTATATATTTATTCCTTAAATCTAATTAGGATTTCTTACTGTTCCACCTTTTATTATACGTTTATATTATTTAAGTTCAATTCTTGTATAACCTTTCATAATTTAATTAACTTATATAATAACCTTATGTATAATTTTATACTAATTTTATCGATTAAATATTATTTAATTAATTAATTAACAATTTAATTAATTTTATTTTATTCCTTTTAAACAATTTAAATGGAATAGGTGCACTATAACATATATAGTTATACATATATATATATATATCTTATATATGGTTATATTATATATTAGTTAACATTTAATTAATTTATTTAATTAAAATAATTTTAATTATATACAAATATATTACCTTAACGTTTTAAGATAACGTAACATATATTAATATATATATATTCTTTGATTTAATTATCTATTTATTTAATCTAGTAAATTATTAATGATTTTCGAAAATAACTATTTTATTTCCAAAGCAATTAATTTATAAAATCATTACTTATTTTCAATTTAACCTTTTAAATTTAAAATGTTATTTTTATTTATTTTAAATTTAACCTTATAAATCTAAAATTTAATTTAATTTCAAAATAGATTTTGAAAATTAACCCAAGGCCTAAAACCAATTTGAGCCTTTATATTGGGGATAACATTTAGGCTTATCTTATCCTTTCAGGCCAGGCCAGTAGCCAAGTAAGGCAGAGTGCTTGAGTACCCCAGCTCAACCTTAGACATTGCTTTTTTGGACATCCAAATAAGTGGATAGGCTTTAATAAGTTAGCCCCAATACTGCTAATTTAGACCACATAGGCTATTGGGCTCCGACACCATTGTTGGAACTAGGTCAGCATGCAGCGGGTTAAATGGGTGAATTTCAATTTTTTTTTTACCATTTTAGATCTTATTGAGCCTGTGAAGTCTAAATTAATTTAGTTCTAATCTAAATAAATTTTAAATAAAATCATTATGTTATTTTATTTATTAATATAAAGATTTTATTTATTAATATAAAGATTTTATTTATTTATATAAATGATATATAATGTGTACACGTATATCAAATACACATGTACGAGTATGTGCACGTGCAACATATAAAGTGTGCATGGTTTAACATGCCCATATGTAAGTGTTGAGATTTACACCGCAACAGACATATCAGCCCCTTCATATACGTATTTGTTATCAGTTGTTATACAATATTAATATAATATAAAATGTACTTTCATATATATATATGCTATTTTAACAAGTACTACAGAGACAAAACTGTAGTTATGGAAAGATTGGGAGTCAAGGAGGGGGAATTACCAATTAAATATTTAGGGCTCCCGCTGTCATCTAATAAGATAACAAATAGAGAATGTGCGGAGCTGGTTTTAAAAATAAGAGAGAAGTTGCAAGGATGGAATTCTAGGCTTTTATTTTTTGCCGGTCGATTAGGACTAGTGCATACAGTGATGCAAGCTAAAGTGAATTTTTGGTTGCAAACCTTTCGATTACCTGATGCCTCTATTGCTAAAATTGAAAATGTGTGTGCTGATTTTATATAGAAAAGAGGGCTGCATAAAATAAAGTTCTAGGACCTTTGTAGGACGAAGAATTAAGGAGGAGTTGGGCTCGGAAATCTTAAAGAAATGAGAGATGGGTTTACAACGAAACATGGTTGGAAGATCATTAACTCGAATGGATTGTGGGCTAGATGGATGAGATAATGCTATATCAAGAAGAACTTTTAGCAAATGGCAGTGGACAATAATGCTTCTCCAACTTTGAAGGCTATAATGAAAATCAGAGAGAAACTTGTGGCTAACTATTCTAGAGAAATAACTAGTGGGATACATACTCAGTATATAGACGTCCGACAAGCACAGTGAATTAAATTATTATGGAGATAAACAGGCATGCGAAAGAATTCCTTGCAATTAGGCTCGAAAGTAGAAAATAGAAGCTATGCCTATATATTCAGGTAGAGAAAATGACATTTGGGCGTGGAGACATTCAACTATTGACTTCACTACTAAGTTAGTCTGGAACGCTATCAGAACTAAATTTCAAATTACTACATGGAGTAAAGTAGTATGGGATTGTGAAAATTGCCCAAAGATGGCCTTGATGACTAAGAAAGCCATCTTAAATAGACTTCCAACTCATGATGGACTATTTAAATGGGGAACTACTCAAGAAATACATGCATTTTGTGCAATAATGCTAAGGAAAGCAACATGCATCTCTTTTTTTACTGTGATTATGCTAAGCATGTTTGGGAAAATGGCAGAAAGACGATAAATTTCACCTATTCAAGCAACGACTTAAACGAAATCATAAATTACCTGACCGACCAAGGACACCCCGAAAACTTAGAAGCCGTAATGAAGAGAATTGCCTTAACAGCCACTGTTTCGAGCATTTGGAGGGAACAAAATCGAAGAATATTTTAGAGCAAAGTCAGAAATGTTATGGAGGTTAGTAAACTGACTATAATAGATATGAAGATCACAAGTAAGAGGATTAAAAGGAAAATACTCACCGCAGCTGGGAACGAGTAGAAGACGTGTTTGGAGAGGTGGATCGTCGGCCTGAACAAGGAGGAATCCAACGTATGAGCAAAGAAAATTCTCGGCTGCCATGAGAGAGAACGATGAAGAAGAAAGTAGAAAGATAATTGGATCTAGAAAGTGTTGGGTTTAATTATTCTCTGATGTTACCTTTTGTAAAGTGGGTTCGTACAGTTTATTGGCACGTGACCTTATGTGCATTTGTAAAGGCTCTTGGGCCGATCATTTTGGGCTGAAATGTGCCTAATAAAACTTTTACCCACTTTTAATATATATATATATATATGCATATATAATTATAAAAGTAACTATATAAATAAACATATATTTATATGTAAAATAATTATATACAAATTTAAGTAAATTAGATCTGGATTTAAAATATCCTTTAAAATTCAAATTCAAATTCAAATTTATATACATTACTTTTAAATTTTATAACAGTATTTATATATACATACAAAAAATTGTTTTTATTTAGAAATGCATGAACTATATATATATATAACTATTACAAATTATATATAAAATACTAATTTATATGTAAATAAAAATAATATTATATAACTATACCTAAAATAAAATATGCAATAATCTGTTCATTTTTGGTCATATATTTTTTTTTAAAATTCAGTATTGGTTACATTAATCCGTACAGATTATATGGTTTTTTTTATTTATGATATAGGTGCAAAAACAGAGTTGAATTTTTTTCGTATAAAATTTAGTTAATAGAATATGTATGTGCGTGTGTGTGTATTACAAATACAATTTAATAGTCTTTTATTAGTTAATTTTACTTTCTAAATAATTATATATATAAATTTATTTTTTATTTATATATAAATACGAAATTAACAAATATAAAATTTTATTAAAATAGTTTATGTATACACATATATATAAAACAATGGTTTTAAAACTCAAATTTAATTCAAAAATGTTTATAATAATTTTAAAATTGAAAAGAAGTCCTATTTAGGTTATGGTCGAAAATAGATTATGATTATATACATAAAAAACTATTTATCAATACAATCATATTTAAAATGACAACAAATACATATATGAATTCGTGATATAATTCTAACTGATATACAATAACAGAGATGATCACATAAATATAAGATTAATAGAAATTAAAAGTAACCTCAGCTGTGCCCCAGTTACCTTTAATGTTGAATTGAATGATCTCCTAGAATTTGATTCTATTCCTTCCAGAGATTGCTAGTAAACGAAGAGATCTATGCACTTTTAATTCTATTTGATTTAATTTGAACTTTTTTTGAAGATTGAAGAGGAGGGGATAGCTATGACTTATGACCTAGAGGGGAGGAGAGGAACTGAAAAAGTAACCTTAAAATTGAAGAGGGTGGTCAGTTTAAATAAGGAGAGAAAAGGTGACAAATGAAAAGACCTTGATCTATCCATTTCCCCTTCTTTTCCACCAATTCAAACCCTTATCTCAAAATATCTCACCCCTCCTATCCCCCTCCATATGGTCGGCCATTCCATAGGCTAATGGGCCTATATGCAACTTTAAACCATATCGGTAAATCCATATTTAAATCAAATTTAAATGCACGTCAACATCGAATATCAATATATGCGTATGTAACTTTTATATACACACTATTTTCAATACAGATTCAAATAAATCAAATAAAATTTTATGATTAATATTTCATGAAATTAATTAATTATTTAATTAATTTATAATAATAATAATTTAGTTAAATTAGGTGGTATTCAGAGAATACAAAATTACGGTTATGTGACACTTGGGTGTAAATTCAGTCAGCGATTAATATCAAACGAATTTGAATATTAACATTTACACATCACCTTAGCTAGTCATGTGACAGTTTGGCCGAATTTATCGTTTTACGCAGTTTTGGTAAAAATCTGATCTTACTGTTTTAAGTAGTCCCTTGCAGTGATAATTATTTGCACCAATTCTCTTCATCAAAACTGTATTGACCCCATATAACCAACAAAACGAATTCTCTATTGAATTGTGTTTCACTTCCAATGCGTTAACTCAGATGCAACTATAGTTGTTCGATGGATGCTATGGCATGATTTAACTATAATCAAAGTGGAGTGTCCACATTTAAGTTTAACAGTATTCTCAAGTCAAGAGAACTGTGTAATATTGTTATATCGATATTTTCTGTTTAATCATAGTTATATTAAACAACAGAAAACTATCGAGTGAATCATTCTATAGTTGTCCAATAACTATTAGTACGTAACCCTTTGGTGCCTCCAATAGCCATGAGTAATACACTATCCAATATTTAGAGAGCGTTATGTACTCTAGCCTCAACGGATGTATCGACATCCAGTCTCGATACATCTTAACTAAGAATACTTTAAATGATATGTTTATTATATTGTGAGAAATTGCTCATGATTATACACATTATAACTACTATCACAAAACATGCCATTTATGGATTTTTATAAAATATACTTAAATTAAATAGATAATCAATATAACACACTATATCAAATATATAATAGAAAGAAAAACACCTTTTATTTCAAATGAGATTTTATTATAGAGTTAATAATTTATAGTAAATTACAAAATTGCCCTTAGGGCATACCACTAAATATATCAGTACTGAAGGCCATGCAAATCCCCATCTTGTTGCTGGGAAACAACAAATAGAGTTATTCTTGAACTAGAGATGATCAGAGAGGCTTAAGAGACTTTTGATCTAATCCGAAGAAGAATGAAAACTGCATAGGATAGATACATAAGATGACGGGAGATGCACAGAGTTGGAATTTGTTATTTGATATGTAGTTTTTGTGAAGGTCTTGTCGTTAAGACATATAACGAAGTTTGGTAGTTTAGGAAAGTGGGCACCGAGGTTTGTAGGGCCTTTTCAAATATTGAAGAGGGTAGGGAAGTTATCATATAAAGTGAAGCTTCCTGAAAAGTTGGTTGAAGTTCTTGATGTTTTCCATGTGTCACACTTATGAAAATGTTTATAGGATTAATCTACCGTGACCGAGTAGAGTCAGTAAGAGGAGGTTGAAGTTGAGGGAGGAGTCACTTGTTCAACGTGCATGCATCATCGAGCATGGGACAATGCGACTCCAACAAAGTAGTAAAATTTGTCAGAGTCCGGTGGGAAATGATTCGATTGAGAATACTTGGGAGGCAGAGGAGAAGATTAGAGCTTCTTATCCCTCACTCTTTTCTGGTATGTTTTCCATATTTTGTTTGCCTAGTTAAATTAGGAAACTGATTGGTGTGGTGTTTTTTCTGTGACTTGACTTTATATATGTTGCATATATATAGAAATTATCTGTATGTATTAGGATGCTTGCGCACATGCCTATATGCTGTGATTCTGCATCCAAATAAGAGCCTTGATATTAGTTGAATTTATGCATTTACCATATGCTATGTTCATGACATATGTTTGATCGATGGATATGTATTGTTTATTTACATGTATATTATTGTCGCTATATTATTATCTATTTGCAAGTTACAACTGGTATCCATATGGATATCACATTTGACATTGTTAGAATGTTAGAAATTGAATATGTTTGATATGAATTATTTGGATTGATTTGGTTGTAGTGTGGTTGAGGCATGTAAAGCACATGTGCATGGTTGCTATTTGTATGTTGGAGTGTACGAGTATTTTTTAATTTCTTGGAATTTTGAAGTGAATTCATTTAAAAGGGAGAATGTAGTACTCTAGATTTACAATAAAAACAATTAATAAACTTAAAAGGGTATTTTAGTAATTTCACATAAAATGAAGACACATAATATTTACAAATTAAAGAATTTGAGAAATATGACTTCACCTTGCATCAAGTATATTTTTCTACCCTAAATTAATATATAAAACATCAGATGTAGATATCGAATGAAGGAGATATGAATCATCTATCGGAACATAATTTTTAGGTCGAATGAGTCAGAAGACCATGTGCATCTAGGGTTTAATTTTGGGATTAGGGTTTAAAATATAAGGAAAAGTACATATACCTCATTCTAATCTCATTCTTCTTCATCCAGTAGCCTCTATTGATAGGGCTAAAAATTTCACTTTTCTTCCTTAATCAACTCCAAGTTCCTTAAATAAAATATCAAAACAAAGGAAAGTAAGAGCGAGCTAATCTTGACAATATCAACACAAATAAAAAGAGAGAATTGCCAATTCAAATATGAGTTATGGGGAATCTTAAAGATCTTAACCTAAATTAATCAATAGGATATTCTAGGTGAGTGGGTTTATCCACGAAAAGGTTATGTGGTTAGATATGTAATAAATTTCATTTATACATATTATTAAAGTTTAATATCATGATTTAACACTGATTTGATAATTTAATTAGTGATAATTATCAATTTGAAAAACTAAAGAATCATATATCATCACTTTGATAGGAAAATTAATACGAATTGAGGGAGGGTAAATTGTATGTAAAATTCACTTTTAATGATGTAGACAGATTAAATTAGTAGATGAATACTCATTTGTTATGAATAAAAGTTGATTTTAAAGATATACTGATCATAGTGTGGTTTATATGGTCGTTTTGATAAATTACACCAGAAAGTGCTATAAGTGAGATAAAGGAATAAATAATTGTTTGGGCATGTTAAAAGATGTAAATAAATATGGATAAGTGTTAATAATGAAATTATAATGAATTAAAAGTTGTGCTAAAAAACAAGAATGAATATTAAACGACGAATGAGCAAAAATTGGACAAAATAACAAGTTAAAATGCTGAAAAATCCAACATTATGCAAACGTTGACTTGTCATGTGTCATCGTTCATCTAGTTGACTTGAAGAAAATCTGATGCACACTATATGCAAATCTAAGGAAAACTAGTGTAAATCAAGCGGTGAACAGTCGATGAAACATGTCATCAATCGACTAAATAGTAGAATAGTCGACTGATGACATTCAATCAGTTACCGATGCATTGCTAATATAAAAATATATATTAACAAGGGAATGGTCGACTAATTGTATATGGATAGTCAACTGACTAGCGGCAGATCACTCATATTGAACTTGGACCTGTTTCCTGCCTTGTACCATGTTCGAGTTAGTGGTCCCCTCTCGTGGGACGTGCGGGAGTTCTATGTAACATTCGACATTGTATAACATGACACTAAGCTTAGGTATGTGATTATATCGCATTCAAATTTCTCCTATCATTAGTTAACTCCTTGAATCACACATTTTAGTATGTGGATAGTTAGAGAATTGCGATATCTGTATAATAGGTTTTATGTTGCGTCAGCCCGATGTACCTGTTGGAGAATTGATTTTTTGTTCCACCCATGTATGTTATCAATTGAATAGTAGTGGGTGTAGCATGGTTTACCATCGAGACTATATACTTGATGTGTTACGGTAGCATAGTGTATAGACGGTTTACCATCGAGATTGTATACTAAATGTGTTATGGTAGTGTAATTATGTAAGCAATTTACTATCGAGATTGTATACTCGATATATTGTTGGGTTTACCCAGTTTATGGATGTTAGACCTTCAGAAGAAATTCGTGTAGGCTATAATTAGATTGTCGGCATATCATAGGCTATTATCTCCTATCATATATGTTGGTTAACTTGTAAGATGTAAGTGTACATGCTCAAGTAAATACCTCTAGATTGATAATAAATGATAATTTACCTGCCTATTTATGCCATACTATTAGTCATACTTCTGACTCATAAGACTATGTATGACACTCGCTATCTTTCACTCTCTATACCAACTTTATAGGATGATAGGGTTGTAGGATGATGCTGGTACAGTAAAATATATGGAGAAGGTGACCATGCATGCTAGAGTTATTTTATTTACAGTCATTTTATCTGTATCTTGTTGTACTAGTGATACAAATATTTATTTTTCATTTATTTATCAAGAACTTTCCTTAGTTTATTTCCTGTATTTTGTAGCTATTTGTTTAAGCAGAGGTATTTGGTTTATTTCATTTATATATGTTTTATTCCATCTACTGTGCGGTTTGGAAGTGTAGATATTTAAATTTTATGCTTCTTTATACCATACAAGCTATCTTAACCTAACGATCCATCCTTCTTGGCATGATGTGTGTTCGAACATCGCTTTTAGGCAGTGAATCGATGTGTTTAGAAGGGTTGGTTGTTACCAGTGTAAAAGGCTTAGTATCTTATTTGTGGTAAAAATAGTCGATATTGTAATCCTAGACAAAAGTATCAAGGGTAGCACATATACGATAAGAAAGTGGAACATGAGTGATAAATTGAGGAGTAGTAAAAAAATATCAAAAAAGAAGGGAAAATGGAAGGAGAAATCTCAGTGATAATCCATAGTATAGATGAGGTAGGAGAAAACAGGATGGGGACACCTCCGTGAATTTACACAATCATTGTTGAGAGGTTGAGATAGGATTAGGATGATGGATCTGGGTAAGTTCCCACCCAGTTAAATGGGTAAATTTCATTTTTTTTTACCATTTTGGATTTTTATTAAACCTATGAAGTCTAATTGATTTTAGATCTAGTCTAAAATATAAAATATATAAAATCCTATTTAATTTAATTTATTAATTCAATGATAATGAATTTATGAATGATGAATTTATTCGGTTTCAAACTTAAATTTGATATGAGTATATCCAAATATACTCATGTGCTTATAGTTGTTATCTGACATTTTGACCCGGCTATATTCGAACTGATTGGACAAGTTAGATTCGACTGTCGTCAAGGCCAATAAGTCCAAAACGATGATTGTGGGGTCCAGAAGTCAAGTACAAATGGTAATATAAATTCACGATCGAATGGAATTGAGAGATATGCAATGCATAATGTTAAAAATATGGAATACGGCTCAACATATAGGAGGGTTCGGCTATAATTAACCTCCAGCATAGGGATCAGTATGTTTCAGGAAGCTAGTGCAATTCAATAGAAAACAATCAACATCTCAAGATCCATAAGTCCAATGCATATGAAATTTTGTAAGCAAAATGTAAGGACCCTAGAGAGCCTACCCTAGGGATCGCACCTCAAAAGGATGAAATAAAAGGGATCGACCCTCTTCCCTCAACAGGGATCGGCTAAAAATATAAGACAATCCACATTGAAGCAATGATCGAGCAATAACTCAAGTTCTATGAATCCAATTGGCATGAAACTTGGAGGCTAAACATATTTCAACATGGGAAAGCTACCATAGGGATCACACCCCCATATTCCTCCAAAATAGGGATTGGTACCGATCCCTATTCTTTGGGATTTGGGCTAGGTGATCCCTCTTATGGGTCCATATGGGTCTGGAGATCCTTCTGCCGAATTTTCAGGGAGATATTTTGCTATCTTCGCCAATAAATACAGGCTTGGTTGTTCATTTTTGGGACCTTAACGCTGTTAAATACTTTGTACTCTATTATAACTAAGGATTTTCATCCCATCTCTATTGTACTCAGTTTACAAAGTGATTAATAAAGTAATCTATTCAAAGTGGACATGGGAAAACAATGTCGAACCACTATAAAACATTGTGTTTGTGTTATTGCTTTGATTTTTTACTATTAAGTTGCTTAAATCCTCTATTTTCATTCTATATTCTTTATTTATTTCTCTTAAGAACTTCTATTGGGTGTTTGTACCAACTTTTGGTGCAAACATTTTGGTGCTTTCACTGAGAACGCTTGATTCTCAGTTTATTCGAATCCCTTTGTTGCTAATGGATTGCATAAATCTCCGCAAGGAGATCCATAATTATCCTCAAGAAGCTTGATTGTTCTACTTAGATTTGCAAAAGTCTAAGTATTGCTATCAACAATGGTCAGGAACACCAGATCTACTTCTCAGAATGCAGAAGGAAACGAGAATGTTAGCATCCAACAAGGAGGCCCGAACAATCAACTAGTGGATTTGAATGCTACCAGTCCAGTTGATGTCCAGAACCCAGCTGATTCCATTACAAGAGCTGAATTCCAGAATCCAATGAGGGAGCTAGTGGATAGGCGCCGATAATTGTATCAGCAAATTCAAGCCAATATCGATCTAATGAACCAACTCAATCAGCAACAGCGTGGGAATGCTAGGAGGGACCCTACCCCTTATTCGGCATCGGAGAGTTCTAGTCCATCGAATGATTATCACAAATGCAAGCGTCGTAGAGTTGACAGATATCGCGCAGAAAATTCGGAGCATCAACCGACAAACCTACCTGGTCTGCCAAGACCGATCGGTGACGATCCCTCCTCCAAAAGAGGGAACTTACCTTTCCATGATGGAGGCCAAGTTGGAGCTGCTGCAACTGATGTAGATGTTGGAGTTCAGTTACTTTTCCGGAATGACGATGAAGTGAATGTATGTGATATACATCGAGAGGATGTTGAACCAAGAAGGCATGGAACATCCTGTAAACATCGACCGGACCATTCACATGAGGTGTAACACGACCACCGCTTGACTTCAACTATCCAAACGCCGGACTTGTCGGCTATGGTTAGACAGCTAGTGAGAGAGAGAGCCAAAGATTGACCAATGATGATTGGGGGATCTCGAGGAGCCATACCCCGTTCACTGATAATATTTTACATGCAGAGTACCCAAGGAGGTTCAATATGCCGTCAATACCTGCCTACGAAGGAAAAATCGACCCCAGGAAACACATCATGAGATCTTAATGGCTGGTGGATTCCGCACGAGCAGATGATGCAACCAAGTGTAGATGTTTTCCTATTACCCTCTCTGGAATAGCAACGATGTGGTTTATAAGATTACCCCCACGGTCAATCTCTAGATTTGACGATTTAGCAATGAAGTTTGTGGAGCAGTTCCATATGCATGTAACTAGCCCCAAAGATATAATGTCCTTATCCAGCACGATCCAGGCTCCAGGAGAATCATTAAAAGATTATTTGGAGAGATTCCATACAGCCATCAAGGAAGTTAGTAATCCGAATGACCATTAAATATTGATGGCGGTAATAAGAGGGATTGACCCAGATGCTGAATTTGACAACTGGTTAGCTGCCAAACCACCCGCAACATTGGAACGTTTCTATGCAAAAGCAGCTCGGTATTTGAGGAAAGAGGTAGCCAGATGCTCTAAGAAGATGAATGTTGTGGGACCAAGTGTAGAGGGAGTACAGAGTAACATTGCAGTGAACCAGTCTGATGATAGTTTTGGAAAAGTTCAAGTGAATGTCCAAAATAAACTGAATCAGCAAAAGAAAGGTGGAGATAGAAACCGTGAACAATAAAGGGACTCTGGAAGAGGAAAGCCTAGGATTCCAATGTACGATACCTACACACCACTAAATACGTCTCTAGAGAATGTCTATTTGTTTGCCTACAATACCATGCAGTACAGGAAGCCACCTCCGAAAGAACCAATGGAGAAGCAAAAACAAACTAGAAAATATTGCCGGTTCCATGAATGCTATGGTAATAACACAAATGAGTGTAGGCATCTCCAGGATATTATCGAGAAACTAATTCGAGAAAGATAGTTACAGGAGTTTGTTAAAGCCCTGCAGAATGGTGGGTATGGGGCATCCGACTCCAATCGAGGACAAGCACCGCATAGGGCTGAGGAGCCTGTGTGGACTTGGAGGACGATTAGTGATCAATAGAATAGTCAGAGAGTCGCATCCAACAAATAAGAGTTGGTATAAGATGGAGCGTTACGCTAGCGCGATCAAGCATGTGGATTTGAATGTTGTTCGAGTACGGAAGATGGAGCTCCGGCAAAATAACAGCGTACAATGGCCGATGACATTGTATATAGAAACAGAGATGCATACAAGGTGGAGGCATAGACGATCGACCCAATGGTCATTTCGGCCATGATCGGTCCCGCCTTAGCAAGGAGGATCTTAGTGGACTGTGAAAGTTCCATAAATATAATTTTAAAAAGGCTTATGATCAGATGAGGACGGAAGCCAAGGACTTGAAACTGTCCAAGGCCCGCATTCATGGCTTTAATGGCGCTGCGATCGAGGCTGTTGGTTATGTTGAATTGCCCGTGGAGTTGGGAGAAAGTGACCGTAGTAGAGTGTGGATTTTGCCATTTTTTATTTTGGATGTTGACTCTCAATACAATGCTTTCCTAGGTCGACTGGCCCTAGCTGAGTTTCGGGTAGCTCTTGCCCCATGGTGTTTGACTTTGAAGTTCCCGACAGATGATGGTGTTGGAGATGTTCATGGTGATCAGGTGATCGAACGTGCCTGCTATGTAGTTGAATTGAGGGATTCTCAACGAAAAGAGAAAGGTAAGGGTGTGGACAAGTCTCTCCGCATACAAGCCACTAAAGATTGACAACCAGCGCCTGAGCCTTGACTCGGGCGTGACAGTTGGTTCTATAGATACATTGATCCGAGGGATGACAATGAGGAGCCTAAATAGACCAAGGCTGCATCAGCTGAGCTGACGTTTGACATCACGGTCAGCCACGATGCCCCATCATGGGTCCTAAAGATCGGATTACAGCTCAGCCCCCGATGATGAAACAACTAGCTAGTTTTCTCCAAGCGAATCTCGATGTGTTCGCTTGGACTCACTCTGACATGTGTGGGATCTCGCCTGCCATTGTGATCCATGCATTGAATATCGATCCGAGGCATGTCCCGGTGAAACAGAAAAGATGTGGCATGGATCCGGAGAGATCTGCCACTCTTAAAGAGAAGGTGGATAGGCTCAAAGACTGTGGGTTTATTCACGATGCCCTCTACCCTAAATGGATATCTAATCCAGTATTTGTGAGAAAGCCAAATGGGAAATGATGGACATGCGTTCATTACTTGAACTTGAACAAGGCATGCTCGAAGACAGTTTCCCCCTTCTAAAGATCGAGCAGCTAGTAGAATCAACCATAGGACATGAATTGCTATCTTTCGTGGATGCATACTCAGGTTATAATCAAATCCCGATGCACATTTCCGATCAAGATCACACTAGCTTCATTACCGACGTTGGATTGTATTGCAATATGGCAATGTTGTTTAGACTAAAGAATGCAGGAGCGGCCTACCAACGCCTATTCAACAGAATGTTTAAAGATTAGATTGGAAAGACGATGGAGGTATAAGTGGATGATATGCTCGTGAAGCCTCGACAATCTAGCGACCACATTAGAGACTTGGCAGAAATGTTCGATATCCTCCGATATTACAAAATGAAGATCAATCCTCCGAAGTGTTCTTTTGGCATTGCATCAGGTTAGTTCTTGGGTTTCATCGTCACTGTCCGAGGAATCGAAGCTAATCTCGAGAAGATCCAAGCTATTCGCAACATCCAAGCACCAAAGACCATCAAACAAGTACAGAGCATGAATGGGAAGGTTACCGCCCTAAGTCAATTTATTTTCAAAGCTACCAAAAAATGGATTCCTTTCTTTGACTTGATTAGAAGAGGAAAAGGAAGATGGATACAGGATTGTAAAGACGCATTCCAAGCTTTGGTGAACCACTTAGAGAGGCCTCCCATCTTGTCAAAGCCGGTGGATGACGAAGACTTGTATGTCTACTTGGCCGTGTCAGTACATGCTATAAGTGCCGCACTGCTTCGCGAAGAGAATCGAATCCAGAGACTGGACTATTATGTTAGCAAGCGATTAACAAGAGCTGAAAGGAACTATCCGCAAAATAGAGAAATTGGCATACTGCTTGTCGATTGCTTTACAAAAGCTCTAGCCCTATTTCCAGGCTCATCCTATCAATGTTTACTCCAACCAGCCGTTACGATAGGTCCTATAGGGACTTAAGACGTTTGGAAGGTTACTCAAGTGGAATATCGAACTGAGCCAATTCGATATCACTTATCTTCCTCATAGGGCTATTCAGGGAGGCGGAATTTATAGCAGAATTCACTATACATGATGATTTCCCAAAGAGCGGTGGAACCTTTGCCATACGATGGAAGATGTATACGGATGGAGCATCCAATGATCGTTGTTCTGGAGCTAGAATTGTGCTAGTAACTCCGAAAGATCGGTCAATTTGCTACACTTTAAAAGCTTGATTTCCCTGCAACAAACGACGAAGCTGAATATGAAGATCTGATTGTTGGACTTAAACTCGCCAGAGAACTAGGGATAAAATCTCTTGAAATCTTTTGCGATTCACAATTGGTAGTATACCAAGTCAGGGGAGATTACCTAGTTAAAGGACAACAACTAGCTCTATACCTTACCTGAATCCAAGAGCTATTGATTGGCTTTGAGTACTATGACACACGCACATTCCTCGAGATCAAAAAAATGAGGCCGACTCATTGGAAAAGTTTTGCTAGCACCGGGGATGCACAACAAATAGGCTTGGTCCTATTTGAGGTACTGAATGCTCCGAGCATCAACCTGATGGAAATTGACTGGGTAATAAAGACGGAGCTTGAGAAGGGGTCGTGGATGACTTCGATTAAAAACTATTTTCTATTGGGAGTTCTTCCCAAACGAAGGAATGAAAAATGAAAAGTCCTTTGCAAAGCTTTACCATATATCATTCAGGAAAGAGTTATGTATAGAAAGGGTTTTTCCGTCCCCTCGCTTCGGTGTATCGCTCATGTTGAAATAAAGTGAGTCCTAAAGGAAGTTCATGAAGGGGAATGTGGCGACCACACTAGGGGCAAACCCTAGCAAAGAAAATACTCAGTTACGGGTATTATTGGCCGCCTGTCAGCTGAGATGCTGCTGATTATGCAAGGCGATACGACAAGTGCCACATGTATGCAAAAGTTTAGAGAGCTCCACCGACAGAAATCACACAAATGGCCAGTCAATGGCCGTTTGCCATATGGAGGATTGATATTATTGATTCCTTACCGATTTCTAAAGGTGGTGCGAAGTACGCCATCGTCGCAGTTGATTACTTCACCAAATGGGGCGAAGTAGAACCGGTAGCCACGATCACTACAAATAAATTAATCAACTTGATCGTCCGGAACATCATCTATCGTTTTGGCCTTCCACAAACTATTGTAACTGATAATGGGACTCAATTCGACAGTGCTAAATTCAAAGACTTCTGCCGTCGGCATCATATTGAAAAGAGATTTGCGGCAGTTGCGCATCCTCAAGCAAATGGAAAAGTTGAAGCTGTGAACCAAATCATAAAGTACATTCTGAAGAAATGTTTGGAGAAGGCTAGTGGCAAGTGCATGGATGAACTCCCGGCAGCACTATTGGCTTACAGAACCACCCACAAGTCCGCGAATGGTCGTACCCCATTCGCCCTTGCTTATGGCTTCGAAGCCGTTATTCCTGTTGAACTCGAAGTTCCTTCTCATCGAGTGACCTGCTACGATCCCAGAATGAATAGAGATCTCCTCTTGGAATTTCTAGACTTTGTAGATAAAAAGCGCGAAGAAGCTGATTTGAAGGCAGGTGTGCACCGACACCGAGTCGCCCCATACTACAATAATAAATTTTGATATAGAACCTTTGAAATCGGCGATCTCATCTTGAAACGGGTTTTTCCTGCCCCATTGCATACAAATCCTACTTGGGAAGGACCATATGTCGTTGAACAAAGGCTTGGAGAGGGAACTTTCAAGCTAGCGATTGTTGATGGCGTCACACTCCCAAGGCTTGGAATAGCGAGCATTTACGATGCTATTTCACTTAGTTTTTTTCTTTCTCATTCGGTGGTATTCAATTTTCGAATTTGCGTTAGCATTTGATTATCCCAGATATGTAATAAGACAAATTACGTCATTTATTTCCATTGGGAAAATAAAGTTTTAAATTTCCTTCATATCTGTGATTGTTGTAGCATTACATATCAGTTACGATACCAGAATGACTAATATTGACATGTCCAAGAAGGTTCCCAGAGTTTGGAGCTAGCTAATTATGTTAGTTCACGATTAAACTAAATAAAACGAGCGTGGTACGACCGTCCATTTGATGATTCTCATTCACAACCCGATGGACGGAGTACATAATGAGAACTGGATGTGACTTAACCATCCGATAACCAAATTAATCCTATTGGGCGGTGGGACAGAAATGAATCAAAAGAGATCGTGACACGACCAATCACTCGCCAAGATAAACCCTAGACTTGAGGGTAAATCAATCAATTAAGGAAAGTACGATCCGACTTTTTTTCGAAATAACTCTAAGTCCTTAGAGTGTGGACTGGAGTATAAACACAAGTCGGGTGCGATTCGACCACCTACCAACTGACTCTTATCCCCAAAGTATGGATATGGGTATATATAATAGACGGTTTTGGTTCAACTACTCACTATTCCATAAATTTCAGCCTGAGACCGACAGGAGGAGTATAAGCTCGCTAAGGATGGAGTTTGACCATCCAATATCTAACTCCACGAACCCGAGACTAGGGGCAGGAGAATAATCACTCAAACCGCTGAATCTGACAGCATAGCACTAAGGCTCGAGCCCCTTGTTTAGTACGACTTAGGGCCACGACCACATGGAGGCATTGGGATAAAATTAATGGATGATTGTCCTAATTAACGAGCAATGAATTACAAGTACATTAAATGGAAAAGTAATAGCTCGACTACTTAAATAAAAATTCACATAAGAGTTTGGCAGAAAACAAAGATTTTATTTGCATAATAAACTTCAAATTTGTGATACAAGTTTATTTTAAAACGAGGGTCGTACCCGCACAATCACGGCCAACAAAAGAGAAAACAGCTACACAAGCTATATACAAACCAAGCCTGACGGCTATTTCTTCGGCCTTTTCTCCCTTTTGGATTTTTTGGGAGTGGATCCACTTTCGCTCGTTACTCTTTTTGATCCTCGACCACCCTTGGTGGGAGAGCTTTCAGATGTTGGAGGGAGTTCTTCAAGAAACGACCCGCCGGGTGGAATGACTTGTAATGGGACGAGATTTGGATCATCGATGTCCACATCAGTAGGTTCAGCCTTAGCTTTTTTCTTTAGCAACTCCTCTCTCTCGATGCATTCTTTTAAGCTCAGCTCATCGGTATGTTTGGTGGCGCCAGTGATCACAACGTCATCTAATTCATCTGCTAACGGTGGGTCTTTGGCTTTATCATCATCAAATTCTCCGATAACTTGAGCGTCGGGCCTTAGAACATCGGTAGCCGCCAGAATCTTAGTAGATGTCAATTGTTGCTCCATGGCAGCACTGCTTCTTGAGTTTTACTGGGACTCGAAAGACCTGCAGATTCACGGAAACAATAAAATAAGCCTATGACTATTGGGCATGAGGAACGAAATCTCTCGAAAAGTGGAGAATAAAGCGGGACACCTGTTTCCGGTTGATCTTCAGTCATCGTCGGAGTGCTCCCCTATAGAATAGGTGTCAGCACCTTTAATTAATAGCCGAGTCTGTCCGAATCGTAGCTTAGATACTGTCCCGGGCCAAGAGAAACTGATGCTCCAGCTATTTGAAAAGAAGGGGGCCTCTAGGATCGGACTTTGAAAACTCTGCAGTGTTCTTCTCTTTGCCAGACGGTGCTCGAATATCAAAGTATCGGAGTCCCATAGTAGCAAGGTCTAAAGGTTCATCCCCACGAAGAATCTCCCGTACCAGCTTCTCTTCATCTAAATCGGCTTCACCGAGGGTTTTCTTTTTCATTTCAACAAATGTATTCTCAGGCGTCGGCGAGCGATTCAAGATAGCCCTCTCCAAGAAAACACAGATCGCGATGGATAAGGACTTTAGCATTATATTCAACAATCAGAGGATCGAACATGTCCTTAATTTCATTATGACCAGCTTCTTTGGCATCATCTAACCGGCCCTCGATCTATTCTCTAATCTCATTGCGGCCAGCTTCTCTTTCCTCTTCTTTGAGGACTCCAATTTAAGCGAGTTGCTCATCAAGCTTAATCTTTAGTCCCAAGGCTTTGATGGCGTCTTCACAATATCTTTGTGATTCCTCCCGAGCTTCGAGCTTCTCTTCCTTCTATTTTTTAAGTTCTTCAAATTCCTCAATGCGGCAAGCATGAATACTTTTCTCTTTTTTTAGTATGTCTTTTCTAAAACAAGTGCACACTGCAGCTGAGGGCAGCATCCAGCTTCTTTTTGTGTGCAGCTTCTAGATGACTTACTACCTCAGATGTTTCTTTGGCACTTTTTTCTTCCTTGGTTAGCTTCGCTGTCAACTCTAAGATCTCATTGTCTTGATGTTTAATTATGTCTTTGTCATGGATCGCCTCTAGCTTGAGACGATCAATTTCATGTTCTCTCTATAGACACCTCAAAGATCTTTTTGACTAAGTGTTGGAATGATTCATGTTGCACAAAAATGTCTTTGACGCATGCAAGGGAACTCGCTTTAGCATTCCCTGGATTATATGAATGGAAGGAAGGAACTTAAGCCCGTTGAAGCAAATCTTTGGGAAATTGACCTTAAGTTTGGCTAAATTTTCCACCGTGGAACCTCAAGAGTCGCAGTGGGCAAAGTTGGATCAGAAGTGATGATTGGGCATTTGCTCGACCTACGATCATGGGACTGTCTGAAGATAGATGAACCAAAATACTGCTCAAGTGGCACAGCAAATTGGGGAGCGTGAAAATAAATCAGATTGCCACTGTGTACAGGAAGATCAGGCTGAACTTCCTGATAAGTCAATTTAGAGTGGGACTTGCGTTTGGAATATGCAGATGAACGACGACTTCTTTTCCGGCCTTCATCTCTCTCTCTCTACGCCTACCTGATTTTGAACCTCGGTTGGATCCATATTGTCTCGAGGAGCCCCTCAAACAGTTGAAAGCACGGGATGGATACATCGCACTTGCAAACCCAACAAAAGTGTATAAGTGACCATTGAACAGAAGATAGATGAAAATTGTGCAGTGAAGTGCATGTGATTATGACTGTCCTAGTGTCTCCCCGATGGGCCAATTGCTGTAGAATTGCTCATAGGAATTTTCTCCCCTTTACCGATAGAAATAATGTCGTCACCACTTCTGGTTGGAGAATTGAGCTCCCCAATACTGATGTTAGGGAAGTCATAAGTCATGATGTCATCAAGATCGGGATATTCGAGAAACCTTCCATCGAACTTTTCAGGTGGTGGAAAGAAGATTCTTTATCAACTAAGGTGATGATAAACTCTGGATTTTTGGCAGTTTTTCTCCTGTGGAGTTTATATGCGAGCTTCTTTCTTCTCCTTGTTGGCATGTGATATTGTTCGCCTTATAACATGTGCTTTTCCCGGACCTGCATCAGCACTGCCAGGCTTGTCGTTTTCGACACCTTTAATTTTGCCCTCTTCGGCGTCATCCTGAGCTCCCTCGACTTGGGGCACGATAGGGCAATTAGCGTATGCTACATTTCTTGGTGGTGCAGCACTTCCTAGAAGCCCAATGCTATGACCTTCTTCCAGCAGCCCAAACAAAGATAACCATTCATCAGTTACAAGGGATCTAATGTCCCTGTCTTCAACCAATGTGGCACGAATTGCAAAAACCTCCCTTGAGAAACTATTGCCCTCTAGACGTGAATGGACGCCAATAGGTTTTCAAAGTATTAGTTAGTCCAGGATACGACTTGGACTAAAGAATTTGAGAATAAAGTGAAGACGACACTTACGTCCTTCCGACCATCGCCTCGCGAAGCCAGGTGGACATCGGATATAGAACCATTTGTGTTTAAAGAGACTGAGTTTGTTCCGAGCGCCATTTAAGACTTGACATTTGGGTGAAGGCTCGAGGAAAGCGTAGGAAAGGCTTCCTGTCCATCATTTGAAGTTGTTAATAAACCTGATGTCCTCAGGAGATGGTGGGCGGAATAGAACGTTCATGAATAGCAAGAAAGTGCCATGAAGAAAGGCATAGCTGTTTGGGTGTAATTGAGTAGGAGCTATTCCAGGATATTTTAGCATCTTCTGGATAAAAGAATTAAAGGGCGACAAGCATCCATCCCAGAACATGAACTTATTGCATGTTGTATACCACTCCGGGGCCAAATGAGCCTTATGTTCACCGAAGGAACTAGGACATCTCCAAACAGAATCTCGTGTCTAGAGCATAGTCTGCGAAGAGCGGCCTCGCCAATTCTAGAGGCTTGAAAATCCATCGGGTTATATAAAAATATAACACCTTCTACAACGTCGGGGGAATGACTTATATCTTCCACCGGGAGGACGGGAACATTAGAGAAAAGGTCGATCGACGGACCAAAAACCTCCGGTTGTTCAGTTTGACGATCGATGGAATGTCTGCCAGATATAGTTATGGAACTTGACCCGGCTCCAGGGTTGCTATGTTGTGAAGTTAGTCTGAAAGAGATTGCAGGTAGACGCTCTGAACGTCTGGAGTCCATATCAACTAAACTCAGTAGATAATCGAGATTGGAAAATTTTACCTATCCCCCCATGCTAAGTGTAAACTAGTGTGGTGCAGAGTCGTGTAGTGCAGAGATAAGCAGTTCAAAATAAAAAGCAAAAGTAAATGATGTGACTTTGGATTCCGACCAGAGTGACCGTCATTGCTGGCCGTCTCAACTGGCGATTAGATTGATCGGTTGTGTAAGCTTGGGAATCGACCGTCGGCATATCAAAGTGTGAAATCCATTATTAAAGTCCATATGTTAAGTTTTAGTTCATGTTCTAAGTCCAATGAGTTTGGTCATTTAATTTCGAATTTGATATTGAATATGCAAGTCCTATTGTTCATTATCGTCATATGTTCAAGTTCATTGGGATGGGATTAGTTCTTATTGTTCAAATAAGTAAATAAGGATTGGTTTTCAAGTTCAATTCAAAGCTTAGGATCAACCAAGTACAAATAGCCGAACCCTATTTATGTCGATCCTTATTTGTGTCGATCCCTCTTCCTTATAACAACTGATCCCTCTTAATAAGCCAATAACCGATCCCTCCGTCTACAACACACCAACAAAACAACAGATCCCTCTATGCTCCAAAATGACAAAACCCAATTGAAAGGCCAACAATCGATCCCCAAAGCAAAACCACCGATCCCTCAACTCAACCATCCTACCGATCCCTTCATGCAAGCCACAAGCAACCGATCGCTTTCCTTCAACATTTTTAAGCTTCCCCAAAACATTCCAACTGACCCCTGCATACTTCACTACGATTGATCCCTATGTTTCCTTCATCCTACTCTCCTTTCTTCCTCCTTCTTTACTACTTTGCCGAACTCTACACCATCATCCATCTCTTCTCCCCACAAATTAATGTAGCCGAACCCATTATCTCGTCATAAGTTAAAGGCTAAAAGAAATATGTAATGACCCTAAAATAAAAATAAAATGATATATATATATATTGCATTAAAACAGAAAAGAATTTGGCAATAAATAAAATTAAATGGGAGCTTCTGTTTGATAAAATGCAAGGAATTAAGGTAATTAGAAGAAAAACTGGAACTCAAAATAAATATAACTTTATGTTCAAAGAATTATGTAAATATATATACACATTTAATATATATATATGGGGTGTTTGCTGTTTTATATGAAGATGAAGTTTAATATAAAGGGTTATATGTCTTATAATTGTGCCAAAAAATAATTAGCATAATATATGTGATTTTTAATTTAAAAGGGAGTTGACTGATTTGACATAAAGGCAGAAATATATATATAAATATATATATATATACACATATACAGAATCAAATAAAATTTCCATACCATATTTATTCCAAGCAAATAATTTGTGTAAATGATTTTACATTACAAAGTATGGTAGTATGTCTGATTTAATGGAGGTAATAGATAGGTAGAGAAAAAAAAAATACAAAGTAGATTCTCAGATTTCCTTAAAGCTTATAAAAAAAGAGAAATAATGAACTAAGGGTCACATGCTTATTGCATGAGTAGAAAAGAGTCATGAAAATAGTATTGAGTGTCTAAAAATGCATGATCCCCGAAATAGCTAATTAAAGTGTGCATTTCCAATTTATGATCACACAGAAATATGATGTGTACATAAACATCTAAGGGTATCAGGGGAATTACCCATTTTCTAAAACCCTAGAATGGATTTATAAATAACTGCACATAGCCAAAACCATCACTCTCTCGGGATCAAAAACAAAATAAAATAAACAAGGAGAAACACTAGCTTGAGGCTTTGGGGGATTTGCTGTTCTAAGAAATTAAGGCAGTGAAAGGAGAAACATTATGTGAGTATTTATCTTTTGTATGCAATGGCATTAAGTCCTATTGCAGGCAGCCTAAAAATACTATGAGTTATTTGAATCCCTGAAATGATTTGTTATGGGTGATATGGTGTTTGTTTGTGCATTTTTGTTTGGAGCATTGATCTGTAATTTGGCTTTCAGAATTAACATGTTTTAAGTATTCTTGTTCTATCATCATTAAACATGGATCAAGATTAATAGGGGAACATGGGGTTGAGCCAGAAAATATGCAGGCAGTCATATTTCTCTGATATATAAAAAAAACTAAATTGGTCACTTGGGGGTAGTCAATGATCTGCTTACTTCAGGTGGAAGCAAGTATATGCATGGTGCAACTGCACCCTGAGGCCTTTGTGTGTTGGAATAATTCAAACAACCTGGGAGTTTCCATCACAATGCATACATAGTGTTCATTTGACAAGGAGTTAAAGACCATAAAATAAATGGGGGTAGGGGTTTAAAAATCTGGGTTATAAACTTTCAGATTTGGTGTTATATTTAATCAATATAAATATTGTTCATTGATTAATTGCTGGGTGGAAGTTTGGAGTATAAATCAGTAATTACTTATCCAAGATTTGATGAGGATGAATTAAAATTGTACACATGATTAATTTTAACTGACTATTGTGCATTGTATAATTTGTTGAATGTGATATTGTGTCTTCTTGCATGAACCAAAACTTGCTAAGTATAAAACCTGTTAATCTAGGAAGGCATTGCAAGATTACTACAATTATGTACATGTATACAAAATTGATAAATGCTCATACCAGTGTAAACTGACCCTTTTGGTTGCCCTTGCAATCATCTGGGTGTCTCAAAAATTATTTGGGGCAGCTAAATGATTTGCTTGCAGGAAATTGAAGTTGGATTGATGAGTAAAGAAGGCATTGGCTGCTAGTATAAATAAGAGAGACTTGTTTTAAATTTGCAGTTGCTTTGTAATGGAATTACTAGACAAATTCTATTTTCTGTAATTGAAGTACTTGTAGGAAACTTTCTAAGTATTTGGGGATGAAGGTCTTGTACTTAAGTAAAATTCATTTTGAATGATATTTGATGGAGTTTGATTTTATTGATTTTATGATCATCTGATTTGGAGAAAACAAGGGGATGGATTTAATACATAAATATAAAAATGTGAATGTAATGATCTCTGGTTTTATTGCATGAGTTTATTCCATGATTTTCTTTAAATAAAAATTACAATAGATTTGGCAAGATTTGAATAAGAAATACTCAAGTGGAATAAAAATGTATGCATGTCAGATAACTGATACTGAGATATATATATATATATATATATATATGAATCTCTGATTTCTATTGTTTATATTTTGTCTTATGGAAATTAAACAGCTAAGGGGTTTTAATTTTTGAAATGAACTCTCAAAGATTTTAGCAGAACATTCAAGCAAAATGAATTTGTGCATGGCAAGTAAATGATACTAGTAGGTGCATAAATTCTGGATATTTGTATGGATTTGGGCATTTAAAAAAATAAAAATAAAAAGGATCTTTGAGAATAATAGACCTGGAAGGGCAATGGACTTTGGATATTTGGTTGGACACCTATAAGAAAGTATTTTCCAGAAAACTTGAACTAGGCATAAAAAGGCTTGGAAATTTAGGAGTAGGAATTTTGTAAAAGCTTGTTAAAATGAAGGGTATGGGTTTGCAAGTGGTAAAAGGGGGACTATGGCTGGTCTAGGTGGCCATGGGTCAAACCCTTGGAGCCTGGAATCTCTTCATTTCAATTGATGAAGTGTGAGTGCATCCGGGACAAAACCAAGAAAAACACCAAGTAACCCTCAGATAACACCAAGCAATTATAGTGATATACCAAGCAACTAAAAATCTGTACCATGTCAGACATAGAAATGCAATCCAACCTCAATTGTTTAATTTGAGACAGTGATTAGGAAATCACTTATAAGGTTCCTAACTACAAGTAGGATCTTGAAATAATTTTATGCATAAGCCTAATAACTGTCACAAGAACAAATAAATGCTAATAGCCTTATTTAGTCAGATTAATATTTATATATAGCCAGATAACAAGTTTAGGTATTATAATTTGCTAAAAATATACCTCTGGCAGTAGAATAAGATTTAAATAGGAAATAAGTGGCTTGTCAATAGCTTGTATGATATTTTGTTTTCAAATTTATTCAAATTGACTCTGATATAAATAATAATAAAGGAACAATTGTATATCATCAAATATATGATTGGTTTAATCTTTGTATACTGATATGATTATATTAGTAATTCCAGGGTCTTGGGAAAAATATTTGGAAACTATATAAAAATTTAAATATAAAAGTATTTGGGGTTTAGTGGTGAGTTCCTTTTGAATAAAAAAAAAATCTAAGTGATTTTAAAGATGGGGGTCACCACAGTTGGTATCAGAGCTATGTTTTAAATAACATGGTAAATGTTGTTGTATGCATATGGATGTTTGAATGCATTGTTTGAATTGTTGGTGTTGAATGTTTTTGCTTTATGTCAAGAAATGTATGTGTGTACATGTGACACATGCACAGTGTGCACAGAAATGAAAATGAACCAAGTAAAGACACCAAAAAACTGGTAGGGGTAAATAAACTAACATAACAATCATATTTATAGCATTATGGTAGGACCAAGGCATCACACAGGTGCAGGATCATCACGTGAGCCACCTATGATGACCATGGAGGATTTTGTGAGAGCTTTAAGGGATGGAATGGCACCAAGGCAAGACAATCCTCATGAGGAACTCTCCAAACTGCTTAAGACTTGTACCACCTTGGGAGGAAAGGATTTTGAAGGTACTGAAGGAGCTATAGGTGTTCAAACTTGGATAAAAACTATGGAGAGGGTCTTCACAGATATGCAAATCAATGACCAAAGAAAGAGACAGATAGCTTCAAGGAAATTGAAGGGGGCTGCACTGGATTGGTGGGAAGTTGTGACAGCAGGAAGACAAGAGGATACCATTACTTGGAATAATTTCAAGGACATGCTTGAGGCCATATTTGTACTAGCTTCTGCCAAGGCCACACTGCTTGAAGACTTTATCAGATTAAGGCAAGGAAGCATGAGTGTGAATGAATACACTCAGAAGTTTGAAGCATTATTCAAGTATGGACTGGTGTTAATAGGGAATGCAGAAGCAAAGAATGCAAGGTACATTCAAGGCTTGAACCCTAGTTTGTCAAGGGCAATGTTGCCATACAAGGACAAAACTTTTGATCAAGTAATTGATCTAACTCTCTCATTTGAGCAACATGACATTGCAAGAGAGAAATTCAGGAATATGAAGCTCAACAAGAAGAAGGGTGGTCAGAACAAAGTGCAACCTTATGACAAGAGAAATGCAAGTAAAAGGGCTAAGAAAGGGGAAGGAGCAACAGCACCTGAAAGCAAGAAGTTTACTCATTGTTTTAATTGTGGAAAAGCTGGACATTATAGTAACCAATGCCCTGACCCCAAGATACCCAGAGGAGGATGCTATAATTGTGGAAAGATGGGTCATCTCAAGAAGGATTGCCCAGAGACCAATAGGGGAACAGCAAGGGTAGGAGCTTTGGCAGCAAGTAACACTGGGAATGTTGGGCAACTTGAAGGTATAATTTTTATTCATACCCAACCCATATCAGTAATATATGACACTGGTGCCTCACATTCACTAATATCTTTGGAAATTGTAAAGAAGTTAACACTTTCATGTGTTTCCATTGATCAGCCCTTGGTTGTACACAGTCCCATAGGGAGTCATTGCATGTTGGGGATGAAGTGTATGGGTCTGAAATTAATTATAGGGGGTTATGAATTTAATTCAGACTTATATACCTTAAATTATCCTGGTATTGGGATTTTTTGGGGGTAGATTGGTTAATGAGAAATAAAGCAATTTTAAATCTAGAAAACCTTACTATTTCTTTGGAAACAAATGAAGGCAAAAGAATTACCATCTTAAGTGAAATAGCAAAGAATACATGTTTTAATAAAATCTGGAGCATTAATGAAGTTCAAAAGGAATTAAAAATAGAGGAAATCCCAGTAGTCAATGAATATGTAGATGTGTTTGGAGAAGTGAAAGGAATTCCTCAAAACAGACCAGTTGAATTTAAAATAAAATTAATTCCTGGAACAAATCCAATCATTAAGAAGCCTTATGGAATGGGTCCAAAAGAGTTGGTAGAATTAAAACATCAACTAGAAGAATTAGAAGATAAAGGATTCATAAGATCAAGTAGTTCCAGTTGGGGTTCCCAGTGCTATTTGTCAAGAAACATGATGGAACAATGAGATTGTGTGTAGACTACAGAGATTTAAACAAGTTTACTATTAAAAATAAGTACCCACTGCCTAGAATAGATGATCTATTTGATCAATTGCATGGGGCTAAAATATTTTCAAGGCTAGACTTAGCCTCTGGATTTCATCAGATGAAAGTTGCAGAGGAAATGTAACGACCCAGAATTTTCGAACCCGAAAATTCCAGATAGTTAGAAGAAAAAGAAAGAGATAGAAGAAAGAAACAGAAAGAAGAAAGGAGAATAGAGAACACAACATCTCACATTCGCAGCGGATTAAATATAATAACAAATAATAATATCAGTTATACAAAGAAAACTGTATTTGTTAATTACATTTTAATACATCAGATTTACAACATTCACAAATGTATTAGACAGTTAAAATTAACATATCTCAGACAACTATAATATCACAGCGGAAAATACTCCATACGTTCCTGTCATCCAGCTCGTCTCCTGAGCTCCAGAACGTCCTTACCTGAAAATCTGTAATACTCGGTCTGACCCGAGCATTACATCAAAGTAACACCCGGGTCAGGCTGGAAACCAGCGTGAGTAAACCCATATAACATGAAATACTAAGTTATAAACTTATTTGCAATCCAGGGTAACTCGTACCTTTCTACGAGTTCCCAAAGTCCACCACTTATTACAACAATGTCCACGAACCATTACTTAGTTAAAGGCCAAGTTACTTAATTTATTCCAATTCCAGCCTGTTGGTTCTAAACTCAATTGATAAAGAATCGAAGTGGTTTCGGGTATTTGCTGATACCCGACCCCGGCCTCTTCGAATCCAAAGTTATTCATTAAACCAAGTGTGTAAGTTAAACAATAGAATTTATATTCAGGATTTCGTATTCACACAACAATTTATCTCAGATAGATAAACCATAATATCATAGTTCAACCAAAATATCTCATATCTCAAAGCATCACATATCAGAGATATCAACCAATTCAAGTCATCCAATATCATTCAACCATCCATAAGCAAGATTTATAAGATATATAATTCTTAATTAATTTAATTAATCTCCAATTAATTTAATCTCCAACTTAAATCACTTGGATCACCTTAATCCTGCTTACTTAACATTAATTTATTACAACTCAATTAATTAATCATTCTTTAATCATCCATCTTAATTAATCCTCCTTGACTAATTATTCTTTAATTACATTAAGTAATTAATCCTTAATTACCCCATAGATTAATTAGCCTTAACCATTCACATTAACTTTTAATTAATCTCCTTAATTAATTAATCACATTAATTAATGTCTCTCTAATTACTTAATTAAAGTAATTACTTAAGAATTAATCACTTAACCCTACTTAATAAATCATTGATTAACTACAAATTATTTAATTAATAAATCATTCCTTGATTACCTTACAAATCAATTTATTAATCTTTAATTACCTAATTAATTACCCCTTAATTATTAATTAATTAATCCTTAATCATTTTCATTAAGTAATTATACCTAATTAATCTTTAATTAAGTAATCGAGTTTCAAATTAAAATAACTCGTTAATTACTTAACCTTTAAAATCAATTATTATTTAACACATGGATTATCCTTTATTACTTTCATTTATTTAATTAAGCTTTAATTAATTTCACTAATACATCACCTTGGTTAATTATCCATTAACTTAAACCCTCTAAGTTAACTATCCTCTAAAACACTTCCTTCTTCTTGATTTTCCACTTAATTAAAAATATTAAGTTTGTTTAAACTTTCAAAAACAAAGGTTATAAAAGATTTTAAAACATTTTAAAACTTGGCTACATAAAATTGTTTGAAATTTATTATTATTATTTTTTTTTCTCTTTCTTCTTAAAACTGGTTCATTATTTATTCTAACCTGCAATAAAACTTACCCTAAAGTCTCGTAACTTAATACAAAACAACTCGAGACAATAGACAGTTTCCCCGAGCCAAACCCACAAATACTTCGAGTTCTTCCTACAGAACCCCTTCTTCCCCAAATCATAACACTCAGATATTCACGATATATCGTGCACGTGCACACGAGACCTGGCCACCTCCGGCCATTGTTCTGATCACCAGCAAGTCGAAGATGCTCTCCTCCATCGCCACGAACACCCAGGTCACTCAATCTCACCGTCGTTTGAAATCGAGCAAGTCAATGCATACTGGAACCCAACTCGATCAACCAAAAATGCCTTGCTTCGACGATCTCGACTACCAGAGAGCTCGCCCATCCACCTAGAGTTGCTCCACGATACGACGCATTGATCTAGCCTCCTCCGATCGGTTCCGATCCACTCACGACGAAGCACGAACGCGAGAAACAACGATGACCAACAGCTTCCAAAAACCCTAAATTGCCATCGTCCGATCACCATAACGACCTAAAAACTCTTCGAACATTTTTCCATGGATTCCCTGACTTCCAGCTACCTTCAACCCCAAGCCCGGCGACCATCACCCCGCCCATTGCCAGAAAATGCCCAAAGTAGGATTTCCGTTCATCTATCAATTTCTTCCAAAATACTTACTTAAAAATCATGATTTTATCTTTAAAAATCATAGTTTTTAAATACGAATCAGATGATATAAGCAAAAACCAAGATTTAAACAATTAATTTTCTGACTAAATTTGATTTTCACTGTTCTTCTTCTTCCCAGTTAAACTACTTGCTAATTACACATATAAATATTTTTAAAAATAGAATTTAGTTATTAGAAACATATTTTCTTTAAACATCATAATCTAATATAGTTTATATGAAGAGAAATTGTGTTTTGAGTAAGTTTTGGTCTGTTGAACACTAAACAGAGACATGTCTATCTATTACACAGACATGCACACATACATTTCATCCATGCAAACATAATTAAAATATTACTACTATTAAATCTTACATGCATATTGTAAGTAAGAAGATTTAAGCTTTAGAAAAGAAGTTTACTCACCTTAAAAACTTTGAGCAGAGAAACAGAGATTTTAAAACTGGAAATGTGCTTTGATTTATGAACTGCTGCTTGAGGCTTGATTAATCATAGACCTATACTTGATTTTGAACAATCTGTTGCTAGCTGTTTTGAATCTATCTGAGTTAATCTTGAATTTGTTTTAATCCTTTACTGGTTCAGTTTTGAAAAGAGGAATTTATTTTGAATTGGCAACTTGCAAATGCCAGAAATCTTTGGAAACCTGTAGACTGGCAGATCACTTTTTGATCTATAACTTAGTTGTTGAAGTCTTGCTTTGATCAGGTTGAATCCTTGAAGCTGCAGATCCGATCCTTGTTTGGTTTGAGAATTTGTTGAGCTTCTATGTTTTTGTTTCAGATTTGAACTTGTGAAGAGATACCCTTTGATTTGATTTTGTTTACTGGATTTTTGTTACAGATTTCCTTCTCAGGTTTGAATTTTGTTTTCAGTTCTCTTTTTTTTTTCTTTTTAATCTTCAGGTTAGAAATGTATCCAAGAAAATTGAAGAGCAAAAGTATAGATGTGTATATATATTTAAATTTCCTTTAATTGATAATTTTAAAATAAATGACACTTGTATTACATGTAGAAATTTAGTACACACTTGTTTAATGCATGGCATAAATCCTTTACACTTGTTAATCTCATGAGAATTTGTTAAATTGTATATATTTAACTTACATTTGTAATTTCCATGTATTAATATATTTTAATATATATTTATCATACTCTCAATTTGTTCTTATTTTTAAATATGTATCCACACTTTTACAAATTTACAAATATCCTACCACCCATGGCATATATATACATATATATATATTTACACACTTATATATTTGTATAAGTATACATTTAAAATTTTCAACATTATAAATTTTGCATATATCTTTATATATATAGATATATTACTCATTTATCCAAAGATTTATTTGTTTAACATACAAATCGGTATTTTTATAAATTTAATCATGTTAATTTACCAATTAACAGATGTCCAAAAATCCGGGTTATCACATTCCTTCCCCCTTTGAATCTTTTCGTCCTCGAAAAGGAACGAAGCTAGAATTTATTTAATAACTTAATATTAGGTAATTTATTCTTTGATCATTTTTGAAACACTTTAAAATCCTCATAATATTATAAAATAATTTTTTACAGAAATACTTCTTATAACTCGATGTTTCAACAAGTCCATTCTCGTTCTCACAGAAATTCGGTCATACGTTGATCAGGCGTAAGACTGAAAATCTATAAGTACTTAGCAGACCCATTTTCAACACCCAGTGAAAATATTTTGAAAATACTTTATTTGAAAATATCGAAAACGTTTTTGAAAATAGAGGAAATATCTTTGGTGAGAATGCTCTGGAAATCATCACCCCCATCCATGGTCACAGTTACATCACGGGTTACGTTGCCATCGCAGCAAAAGTCCATGTAACTGATAACAGCATGGAACCCACAATAGATCGCAGTTACATTCCAGGGTTACGTTGCCGTCGCAGCAAAAGTCCATGTAACTGTTGGCTCTCAGCGGCACACACGATTTCGCTATCAAAATGAAACTCCTCCACATAGGTCGCAGTCTACCGATATAAAATCAAACGCAGACTGTTGGCTCTCAGCGGCTCAAACGACTTTCGCTATGTTACCATAGTGTCACAGTCTACCGATATAAAATCAAACGTAGACAGTTGGCTCTCAGCGGCACACATGACTTCCGCTATGGTCTGCAGTAGATCGCAGTGACATTGAGTTAAATTGTTGTCACAGCATAACTCAAATGCCTCTGTGGGCACCAGCCCCTCGACTTTCGCTACACAAATAATCCTCAGGAACTAGTTTTGTCCGGACTCCTCACAGGATCAACTTTAGAATCCCCCCTTGGGGTTCAAGGCAGTACCACCCAGTGGCACTCCTGAGAAGTTCATTTTAAGGGAGCGCCTTTTTCCCCAGAGCTATTCTCAAAACACTTTATACTATATACTTATAGTATCTTCAAATCATACCCTTTATGATTTATCAAAATCCCCTTTACACAAAATCGATTACCAAAATCGATAATTCTCAAACTAGGCTTTCCAAAATCCAAAATTGATTTTCCCAAAAATCAAAAGCCCTTTCCAAAATCCATAGGTTCCCAAAACCTTTTCCAAAATCATTCTCATAAGATCCTTTATATATATATAGATATAGATATATATAACTTTGAAAATCTTTGGATCATTTCAAACTTGTATAAAACCTCTTTTATACTTCAAATATTTCAAAACCCTTTTTATTCTGGCTAGATTCAATAAGGGAAGTTTATCATATTACAAAATATAACTTTATTTATTGCCAAATCAAATATTCAAGTTTGATTTCTTTATAAAGTTATTTACCATTTACTTACCTCCATAAAGTAAATTTCAACCAAAGAAATATCCAATTCCATTATATTTCACATAATATATCTTTCATTTCAAAATCCATTTCAAATTTCTTATCCACAAATTTTAAATGCCAATTTCATTCAAACCCATACGATGTACACATATCATCCGTATGCTATATCAATTTGATCGCTCACTCGATCACACAATTTCACTTCCGAACTAGTATTGTCCACCCGACTTCCTAGTGCGGACTCAAATCTGGTTTCCTGATCAGAAACCGTCATTCTCCTTGCATAGTCACAACTATGATAGAGAATATCCAGAACCAATCAACAATCCATATCCAGGTTCGCCGTCGAAAATCGAGCGAAAAATCCTAACTCGGATCGATAATACTATCTCGAAATTTTGTGTTCGAATCTGGATCAAATTACTATGCGAATAGAATAATATACGTATATCCTACGTATTTATCTTTATTGGTTATTAGCCAAATCAATTCTCTTTTCTATTCACATTTCCTTTAATTCCATTCACTTATTCTCAATTGCTTCTATTTCCAATTGAGTTATTACTTCAATTACAAACAGTTTGAACTCTGACCTATTTAAATTTAAAAATAGCTTGAAAAAGTTTAAAATAGATAAGTAGTTTAAAAATAGTTATTAGTTTGTAAAATAGCTGTAAAATATTTAAGTAGGTATAAAATAGTTAGATAATTGCAAAATAGTTTTTAAAATAGTGATTAGATATAAGTACTTGAAAAATAGTAATTAGTTTATAAGACAGTTTCAAAATAGTTAAATAGTTCCAAAATAATTGTAAAAAAAATATAAGATAGTTTGGGGTTTTAAGAAGAAAGATTGTATAGTAAATAGTTTGGAAAAATATATTTGTATTAAAACAGTTTATTTTAAAAATAATTTAGAGCCAAACTGTTTAATTTCCCAATCTCCATTTCCAAATAATTTCCCATCAATTCAATTTAAATTTCCACTTCCATTTAAATTGACTTAATACTTCAATTTTTATTGAAATTGATTTAATCCCAATTCAAGTTGAATTAACCTTAATTCCTTTCCAAATTTCAAATCAAATTCCATTTGATTTTAAACATATTCACTTTAATTACAATTTCAAATTATTCAAACTAATTTCAAATTGAATCCACTTAAATTTCAAATCATTTCAATTTCTATATGAATCAATCCCAATTCCCATTTGAATTTTTTGAACTCATTCAATCTTCAATTTTTATGTTAAATTAATTCAATTCAAATTTTCCATTTGAATTTTAAACTTATTCATCTTAAATCACAATTCCCATTTATTCAAATCAAATTCAGTTTGAACTAATTCAATTTAAATCTAAATTTTAAACTATCTCGAATTATATAAATCCGAGTTAAAATTTTTTTTTTTTAAATATTGATTTATTTCCTTAAATCACAATTCCTTCACTTTTAAACAAATTAAATCTTTAAACCTTTTAATTCTGAATTCAAATTTCAAAATTCCATTTTAAAATTTTCTTTACTTAACTTATTACAAAGTTCAAATAAGAATTCAAAAACAATTTAATCTTCAGATTCTAATTTATTATCCATTTTCAATTTCCAGATCTCAAACCCATTTTGAGATCACTCATAACTCCCATTTAAATTAACCATTTAACTATCCAAGTTAAATTTAAATTTCATCTTGAAATTTCCAATTCAAGTTATTTATTCTAAACTCATTTAACTTCCCTTAAGTTAAATTCAATTTAATCCCATCAACTTGACCCAATTTGAATTCCCATTTCAAATTTTAAACTTTATATTAATAATCTTCCCACTTATAAGTTCAAAAACTTATCACTTTGGGTTTTCATATCCCATTCCAAGGAAAAATTTAAAACTCAACACTAAGATTTTATTTCAAAACAAATTTCTTTAAAACAATTTCAAGTTTTATGGATTTAGATTTAAAATTTCACAATTTTAAATTATCTTCAATTCCAATTTATAAGGCATACTCACCTAAAAGTTTATTTCCCTAAAACATTTCATTTTGCTTAATCATTAACAATATTTCATTACTAAACACAACAACCATTGATGATAAGATTATCATATCTGGAAACCAATTTATTATTATCTTTATTCTGATAACACTTCTACAAATTCAATATTTTAATTTCAGTTTGGATTCATTTCAAACTTATCTTCACTCAATTTAATTTGGTTGTATTTCTATTACCACTTAATTTAATTCCAATATTTTAACAACCAATTACCTTAATATTTATTAGAAAGAAATATCATTTTATATATCAAAATATATTTTATATAAAATCATTTAAAATCCTTATATAAGAAAATAACAATTACGCTCTCATATATATATATATATATATATATACTCAACTCGTTCTAGGGTACCATTGACCCTATCCTTAACGAGTAATCCCAACAGAGCCAAGGTTCTCGCTTAACCTTCAGCTCTGATACCAACTGTAACGACCCGGAATTTTCGAACCCGAAAATTCCAGATAGTTAGAAGAAAAAGAAAGAGATAGAAGAAAGAAACAGAAAGAAGAAAGGAGAACAGAGAACACAACATCTCACATTCGCAGCGGATTAAATATAATAACAAATAATAATATCAGTTATACAAAGAAAACTGTATTTGTTAATTACATTTTAATACATCAGATTTACAACATTCACAAATGTATTAGACAGTTAAAATTAACATGTCTCAGACAACTATAATATCACAGCGGAAAATACTCCATACGTTCCTGTCATCCAGCTCGTCTCCTGAGCTCCAGAACGTCCTTACCTGAAAATCTGTAATACTCGGTCTGACCCGAGCATTACATCAAAGTAACACCCGGGTCAGGCTGGAAACCAGCGTGAGTAAACCTATATAACATGAAATACTAAGTTATAAACTTATTTGCAATCCAGGGTAACTCGTACCTTTCTACGAGTTCCCAAAGTCCACCACTTATTACAACAATGTCCACGAACCATTACTTAGTTAAAGGCCAAGTTACTTAATTTATTCCAATTCCAGCCTGTTGGTTCTAAACTCAATTGATAAAGAATCGAAGTGGTTTCGGGTATTTGCTGATACCCGACCCCGGCCTCTTCGAATCCAAAGTTATTCATTAAACCAAGTGTGTAAGTTAAACAATAGAATTTATATTCAGGATTTCGTATTCACACAACAATTTATCTCAGATAGATAAACCATAATATCATAGTTCAACCAAAATATCTCATATCTCAAACATCACATATCAGAGATATCAACCAATTCAAGTCATCCAATATCATTCAACCATCCATAAGCAAGATTTATAAGATATATAATTCTTAATTAATTTAATTAATCTCCAATTAATTTAATCTCCAACTTAAATCACTTGGATCACCTTAATCCTGCTTACTTAACATTAATTTATTACAACTCAATTAATTAATCATTCTTTAATCATCCATCTTAATTAATCCTCCTTGACTAATTATTCTTTAATTACATTAAGTAATTAATCCTTAATTACCCCATAGATTAATTAGCCTTAACCATTCACATTAACTTTTAATTAATCTCCTTAATTAATTAATCACATTAATTAATGTCTCTCTAATTACTTAATTAAAGTAATTACTTAAGAATTAATCACTTAACCCTACTTAATAAATCATTGATTAACTACAAATTATTTAATTAATAAATCATTCCTTGATTACCTTACAAATCAATTTATTAATCTTTAATTACCTAATTAATTACCCCTTAATTATTAATTAATTAATCCTTAATCATTTTCATTAAGTAATTATACCTAATTAATCTTTAATTAAGTAATCGAGTTTCAAATTAAAATAACTCGTTAATTACTTAACCTTTAAAATCAATTATTATTTAACACATGGATTATCCTTTATTACTTTCATTTATTTAATTAAGCTTTAATTAATTTCACTAATACATCACCTTGGTTAATTATCCATTAACTTAAACCCTCTAAGTTAACTATCCTCTAAAACACTTCCTTCTTCTTGATTTTCCACTTAATTAAAAATATTAAGTTTGTTTAAACTTTCAAAAACAAAGGTTATAAAAGATTTTAAAACATTTTAAAACTTGGCTACATAAAATTTTTTGAAATTTATTATTATTTTTTTTTTTTCTCTTTCTTCTTAAAACTGGTTCATTATTTATTCTAACCTGCAATAAAACTTACCCTAAAGTCTCGTAACTTAATACAAAACAACTCGAGACAATAGACAGTTTCCCCGAGCCAAACCCACAAATACTTCGAGTTCTTCCTACAGAACCCCTTCTTCCCCAAATCATAACACTCAGATATTCACGATATATCGTGCACGTGCACACGAGACCTGGCCACCTCCGGCCATTGTTCTGATCACCAGCAAGTCGAAGATGCTCTCCTCCATCGCCACGAACACCCAGGTCACTCAATCTCACCGTCGTTCGAAATCGAGCAAGTCAATGCATACTGGAACCCAACTCGATCAACCAAAAATGCCTTGCTTCGACGATCTCGACTACCAGAGAGCTCGCCCATCCACCTAGAGTTGCTCCACGATACGACGCATTGATCTAGCCTCCTCCGATCGGTTCCGATCCACTCACGACGAAGCACGGACGCGAGAAACAACGATGACCAACAGCTTCCAAAAACCCTAAATTGCCATCGTCCGATCACCATAACGACCTAAAAACTCTTCGAACATTTTTCCATGGATTCCCTGACTTCCAGCTACCTTCAACCCCAAGCCCAGCGACCATCACCCCGCCCATTGCCAGAAAATGCCCAAAGTAGGATTTCCGTTCATCTATCAATTTCTTCCAAAATACTTACTTAAAAATCATGATTTTATCTTTAAAAATCATAGTTTTTAAATACGAATCAGATGATATAAGCAAAAACCAAGATTTAAACAATTAATTTTCTGACTAAATTTGATTTTCACTGTTCTTCTTCTTCCCAGTTAAACTACTTGCTAATTACACATATAAATATTTTTAAAAATAGAATTTAGTTATTAGAAACATATTTTCTTTAAACATCATAATCTAATATAGTTTATATGAAGAGAAATTGTGTTTTGAGTAAGTTTTGGTCTGTTGAACACTAAACAGAGACATGTCTATCTATTACACAGACATGCACACATACATTTCATCCATGCAAACATAATTAAAATATTACTACTATTAAATCTTACATGCATATTGTAAGTAAGAAGATTTAAGCTTTAGAAAAGAAGTTTACTCACCTTAAAAACTTTGAGCAGAGAAACAGAGATTTTAAAACTGGAAATGTGCTTTGATTTATGAACTGCTGCTTGAGGCTTGATTAATCATAGACCTATACTTGATTTTGAACAATCTGTTGCTAGCTGTTTTGAATCTATCTGAGTTAATCTTGAATTTGTTTTAATCCTTTACTGGTTCAGTTTTGAAAAGAGGAATTTATTTTGAATTGGCAACTTGCAAATGCCAGAAATCTTTGGAAACCTGTAGACTGGCAAATCACTTTTTGATCTATAACTTAGTTGTTGAAGTCTTGCTTTGATCAGGTTGAATCCTTGAAGCTGCAGATCCGATCCTTGTTTGGTTTGAGAATTTGTTGAGCTTCTATGTTTTTGTTTCAGATTTGAACTTGTGAAGAGATACCCTTTGATTTGATTTTGTTTACTGGATTTTTGTTACAGATTTCCTTCTCAGGTTTGAATTTTGTTTTCAGTTCTCTTTTTTTTTTCTTTTTAATCTTCAGGTTAGAAATGTATCCAAGAAAATTGAAGAGCAAAAGTATAGATGTGTATATATATTTAAATTTCCTTTAATTGATAATTTTAAAATAAATGACACTTGTATTACATGTAGAAATTTAGTACACACTTGTTTAATGCATGGCATAAATCCTTTACACTTGTTAATCTCATGAGAATTTGTTAAATTGTATATATTTAACTTACATTTGTAATTTCCATGTATTAATATATTTTAATATATATTTATCATACTCTCAATTTGTTCTTATTTTTAAATATGTATCCACACTTTTACAAATTTACAAATATCCTACCACCCATGGCATATATATACATATATATATATATTTACACACTTATATATTTGTATAAGTATACATTTAAAATTTTCAACATTATAAATTTTGCATATATCTTTATATATATAGATATATTACTCATTTATCCAAAGATTTATTTGTTTAACATACAAATCGGTATTTTTATAAATTTAATCATGTTAATTTACCAATTAACAGATGTCCAAAAATCCGGGTTATCACAGGAAAGCATTGAGTACACAGCCTTTAATACAAGGTATGGCCTTTATGAATTTCTAGTAATGCCATTTGGCTTGACCAATGCTCCCTCCTATTTTGTAGACTTGATGAATAGAATTTTTAGAGACTTTTTGGATAAGTTTGTCTTGGTATTTATAGATGACATATTAATTTATTCAAAGACAGAAAATGATCATGCCATGCACCTACATTTAGTATTATCCAGACTTAGAGAACATGAACTAAAAGCCAAGTATTCAAAGTGTACCTTTTGGCAACATGAAGTAAAATTCTTAGGACACATAGTGTCACAGCAGGGAGTAAGTGTAGATCCAAGCAAAGTCATTGCAGTCCAATCATGGAGTAGACCCAAAACAGTGACTGAGGTGAGGTCATTCTTAGGATTGGCAGGGTATTATAGGAGATTCATCAAGGATTTTTCAAGAATAGCCGCACCAATGACCAAACTAACCAAGAAGAACCAACCATATGTGTGGACTGAGCAGTGTGAACAAGCTTTTGAGAAATTGAAGCAAGCATTGGTGGAAGCTCCTGTCCTACAAATCCCTGAAGCAAATGAAGGAATGGTTGTATACACTGATGCTAGTGGGTCTGGGTTAGGTGCAGTGCTTATGCAACATGGCAAGGTAGTGGCATATGCATCAAGACAGCTTAAACCCAATGAAACCAAATATGCAACTCATGACCTAGAATTAGCTGCAATAGTGTTTGCACTAAAATTATGGAGGCATTATTTGCTTGGGGCAAAATTTGAATTATTCACAGATCATAAGGCATTGAAATATTTATTTTCTCAAAAAGATTTAAATATGAGGCAAGCAAGGTGGTTGGAGTTTCTGGCTGCATATGATTTAGATATATTGTACACCCCTGGAAAAGCTAATAGAGTGGCAGATGCTTTGAGCAGAAATCATGTTAGATTAGCTAGTTTGATGATTGATGAGTTTAAAAATCTTGCAGTGCTTGGGGAGGCAGATATATACAGCAAGGATACAGTGAATTTTAAAGAACATGGTGATATGGTGGAGTATGGTACACTGGGAATAATCACAGTGAAGTCTAATCTGGTGGAGAAAGTTGGTAGCATGCAAGATCAAGATCAAAGTCTAAAGGAGAAGAAAGAAATGTTATTAAATAACATTGAGTCAGAGAATTTTAAAATAGATTCCCAAGGTTATTTGAGGAAAAATGATAGGCTTTGTGTACCAAACATTGCAGAATTGAAGGAAGAAATTATGAATGAGCATCACAAGACCAGGTACACCATACACCCTGGTGGTACTAAGATGTATCATGATTTAAAAAGAGGCTACTGGTGGCCAAGAATGAAGCAAGCAGTGGCAAAATATGTGGCAAAATGTTCCACATGTCAACAAATTAAAGCAGACCACCAAAAGCCCTCTGGCATGTTGCAACCTTTGGAGGTACCTCAGTGGAAGTGGGAAAGCATTTCCATGGATTTTGTGGATGGTTTGCCTAGAACTAAGAAAGGCAATGATAGTATATGGGTAATTGTTGATAGACTAACCAAATCAGCTCACTTTGTTCTTGTCAGGTCAGATAGAAATGCATCTAGGCTTGCACAATTGTTTATTAAAGAAGTGGTGAGGCTACATGGCATACCCAAGACTATTGTAAGTGATAGAGACACTTTGTTCACCTCAAGATTTTGGGAAAGTTTCCAAGAAGCAATGGGAACACAACTTTGTTTAAGCACTGCCTACCATCCTCAAAGTGATGGGCAAACAGAGATAGTGAATAAAATATTGGAAGATTTACTTAGAGCATGTGTGCTTGATTTTGGGGGTAATTGGGAGGATCATATTCACTTGGCAGAATTCACTTACAACAATAGCTATCAATCAACCATAGGAATGGCTCCCTTTGAAGCCTTGTATGGGAGACCTTGCATGTCTCCTGCCTGTTGGTTGGAAGCAGGAGAGGGTGTACTATTGGGGCCAGATCATGTTAAAGAAACCACCAACATGATTGAATTGGTTAGGCATAGAATGAAGGCAGCACAATCAAGACAAAAGTCTTATGCAGATAGAAAGAGAAAGCCAATGGAGTTTGAAGTAGGAGAGCATGTTTTTCTGAAAGTATCACCAATGAAGAAAGTGTTCAGGTTTGGAAAATCTGGTAAGCTATCACCAAGATTTGTAGGACCATATGAAATTATACAGAGGATTGGTGCTATGGCCTACAGACTTAAGTTACCTGAGGAGTTGAGTGGTGTGCATCATGTATTTCATGTTTCTCAATTGAGAAAATGGGTGCATGATTAAGGAGCAATTCTGGAGTCACCTACTCAAGTTCAAGTCCAGAAGAATTTGGTTTATACCAATGAACCAGTAGGGATAGTTGCCAAGGAAGAGAAAAGGTTGAGGAATAAGGTGATCAAACTGGTGAAAATCCAATGGAGCTTGGACACTAATGATTGTACATGGGAGGTTGAAGATAAAATGAGGGCTAAATACCCCAATTTGTTTACTGATGAAGAGGTATGTTTAAGCAGCCTAAGATAATTTTTCTAAATATACTTATACATTGTTTGTTTTCATAAAATATGGGTATGGGGTTATGGAGTTAAAACAGACTATGAATTAGTGCTTTTAATTGGAGAAATTAGGTGAAATTATGGGGACATAATTCCTTTAAGGGGGAGGGTATGTATGACCCTAAAATAAAAATAAAATGATATATATATATATATATTGCATTAAAACAGAAAATAATTTGGCAATAAATAAAATTAAATGGGAGCTTCTGTTTGATAAAATGCAAGGAATTAAGGTAATTAGAAGAAAAATTGGAACTCAAAATAAATATAACTTTATGTTCAAAGAATTATGTAAATATATATATACACATTTAATATATATGGGGTGTTTGCTGTTTTATATGAAGATGAAGTTTAATATAAAGGGTTATATGTCTTATAATTGTGCCAGAAAATAATTAGCATAATATATGTGATTTTTAATTTAAAAGGGAGTTGACTGATTTGACATAAAGGCAGATATATATATAAATATATTTATATACACATATACAGAATCAAATAAAATTTCCATACCATATTTATTCCAAGCAAATAATTTGTGTAAATGATTTTACATTACAAAGTATGGTAGTATGTCTGAATTAATGGAGGTAATAGATAGGTAGAGAAAAAAAAATACAAAGTAGATTTTCAGATTTCCTTAAAGCTTATAAAAAAAAAGAGAAATAATGAACTGAGGGTCACATGCTTATTGCATGAGTAGAAAAGAGTCATGAAAATAGTATTGAGTGTCTAAAAATGCATGATCCCCGAAATAGCTAATTAAAGTGTGCATTTCCAATTTATGATCACACAGAAATATGATGTGTACATAAACATCTAAGGGTATCAGGGGAATTACCCATTTTCTAAAACCCTAGAATGGATTTATAAATAACTGCACATAGCCAAAACCATCACTCTCTCGGGATCAAAAACAAAATAAAATAAACAAGGAGAAACACTAGCTTGAGGCTTTGGGGGATTTGCTGTTCTAAGAAATTAAGGCAGTGAAAGGAGAAACATTATGTGAGTATTTATCTTTTGTATGCAATGGCATTAAGTCCTATTGCAGGCAGCCTAAAAATACTATGAGTTATTTGAATCCCTGAAATGATTTGTTATGGGTGATATGGATGTTTGTTTGTGCATTTTTGTTTGGAGCATTGATCTGTAATTTGGCTTTCAGAGTTAACATGTTTTAAGTATTCTTGTTCTATCATCATAAACATGGATCAAGATTAATAGGGGAACATGGGGTTGAGCCAGAAAATATGCAGGCAGTCATATTTCTCTGATATCTAAAAAAACTAAATTGGTCACTTGGGGGTAGTCAATGATCTGCTTACTTCAGGTGGAAGCAAGTATATGCATGGTGCAACTGCACCCTGAGGCCTTTGTGTGTTGGAATAATTCAAACAACCTGGGAGTTTCCATCACAATTCATACATAGTGTTCATTTGACAAGGAGTTAAAGACCATAAAATAAATGGGGGTAGGGGTTTAAAAATCTGGGTTATAAACTTTCAGATTTGGTGTTAGATTTAATCAATATAAATATTGTTCATTGATTAATTGCTGGGTGGAAGTTTGGAGTATAAATCAGTAATTACTTATCCAAGATTTGATGAGGATGAATTAAAATTGTACACATGATTAATTTTAACTGACTGTTGTGCATTGTATAATTTGTTGAATGTGATATTGTGTCTTCTTGCATGAACCAAAACTTGCTAAGTATAAAACCTGTTAATCTAGGAAGGCATTGCAAGATTACTACAATTATGTACATGTATACAAAATTGATAAATGCTCATACCAGTGTAAACTGACCCTTTTGGTTGCCCTTGCAATCATCTGGGTGTCTCAAAAATTATTTGGGGCAGCTAAATGATTTGCTTGCAGGAAATTGAAGTTGGATTGATGAGTAAAGAAGGCATTGGCTGCTAGTATAAATAAGAGAGACTTGTTTTAAATTTGCAGTTGCTTTGTAATGGAATTACTAGACAAATTCTATTTTCTGTAATTGAAGTACTTGTAGGAAACTTTCTAAGTATTTGGGGATGAAGGTCTTGTACTTAAGTAAAATTCATTTTGAATGATATTTGATGGAGTTTGTTTTTTATTGATTTTATGATCATCTGATTTGGAGAAAACAAGGGGATGGATTTAATACATAAATATAAAAATGTGAATGTAATGATCTCTGGTTTTATTGCCTGAGTTTATTCCATGATTTTCTTTAAATAAAAATTACAATAGATTTGGCAAGATTTGAATAAGAAATACTCAAGTGGAATAAAAATGTATGCATGTCAGATAACTGATACTGAGATATATATATATATATATATATTTGAATCTCTGATTTCTATTGTTTATATTTTGTCTTATGGAAATTAAACAGCTAAGGGGTTTTAATTTTTGAAATGAACTCTCAAAGATTTTAGCAGAACATTCAAGCAAAATGAATTTGTGCATGGCAAGTAAATGATACTGGTAGGTGCATAAATTCTGGATATTTGTATGGATTTGGGCATTTAAAAAAAACAAAAGAAAAAAATAATAAAAAGGATCTTTGAGAACAATAGACCTGGAAGGGCAATGGACTTTGGATATTTGGTTGGACACCTATAAGAAAGTATTTTCCAGGAAACTTGAACTAGGCATAAAAAGGCTTGGAAATTTAGGAGTAGGAATTTTGTAAAAGCTTGTTAAAATGAAGGGTATGGGTTTGCAAGTGGTAAAAGGGGGACTATGGCTGGTCTAGGTGGCCATGGGTCAAACCCTTGGAGCCTGGAATCTCTTCATTTCAATTGATGAAGTGTTAGTGCATCCGGGACAAAACCAAGAAAAACACCAAGCAACCCTCAGATAACACCAAGCAATTATAGTGATATACCAAGCAACTAAAAATCTGTACCATGTCAGACATAGAAATGCAATCCAACCTCAATTGTTTAATTTGAGACAGTGATTAGGAAATCACTTATAAGGTTCCTAACTACAAGTAGGATCTTGAAATAATTTTATGCATAAGCCTAATAACTGTCACAAGAACAAATAAATGCTAATAGCCTTATTTAGTCAGATTAATATTTATATATAGCCAGATAACAAGTTTAGGTATTATAATTTGCTAAAAATATACCTCTGGCAGTAGAATAAGATTTAAATAGGAAATAAGTGGCTTGTCAATAGCTTGTATGATATTTTGTTTTCAAATTTATTCAAATTGACTCTGATATAAATAATAATAAAGGAACAATTGTATATCATCAAATATATGATTGGTTTAATCTTTGTATACTGATATGATTATATTAGTAATTCCAGGGTCTTGGGAAAAATATTTGGAAACTATATAAAAATTTAAATATAAAAGTATTTGGGGTTTAGTGGTGAGTTCCTTTTGAATAAAAAAAAAATCTAAGTGATTTTAAAGATGGGGGTCACCACAAAATAAAACCAACCTAAGTTTAAAGAGTGCAAGTTGCTCATAAAAGATTTTTGATTTGGATTCGAGTTGAGAATGGACCAGCAGTTTAGACTGAGAGACGATAGCGAATTAAAGGAAGGAGGCGATGTTTGTTTCTAAGGATAGGACCGGGTTGATGAAAGGAAGGAGGGTTCAGCTTTGAGGAACTAGAATGAGGGTTTGGTCGTGGAGAAGGAAAAATTAAGTGAAGGAACAAATGAATAAGTAAAGGATAAGAAGGAAAGTGTGGACTTATATATGGAGCTAGAGGGGTCGGTCTGCCTCGTTTTCTTCACCAAGTCAGAAAAAAGGAAGAAGGGATCAGCTAGGAGAATATCGATCCCTATGAACATATATAAGGAGGTGGGGATTGGATAAAGGTATGTCGATCCCTGCATACATCAAAAATAAAAGAGAAGGAGGGAGGGTTCGGCTAGAAGAATGTCGATCCCTATATATGTATATGAAAAAAGGAAGAAAAGAAGGGATCGGCTATGGTCCTATATGCATGTAAGCATGGACATGAAGATTATGTAAAGTACATATATACAAAGTGCAATGAAATTGCATCTAACTCAATGAAAATTGGCAATGACCCGTGAGTGTACAAACGCGTCCAGGAGCCAACGACAAGTACATGTACCCGAAGGTGCATGTGTATATTCTAAAAGTTTAATTTTTGAAATCGACAGAAATTGAATTCAAACCTGAAGCTTTTGAGTTTGAGACTAGATCAGATAGCTAAAGATTACTAGTCTCGTAGAATCAGACATAGATATCAGTTGACAGAATATAATCTTAGATTTATGCTATTGGAAATCGACCAAACATCAAGACAATCAAATAGAGATACAACGCTTTGGGAAAATAACTCGATGGAAGGATAACGACTATTCGGAAAACTAGATGGATTTCTTTTCGACGGCTCTAACCTGCTTTGATGCAAAGCGCGTCATGTTCAGCACAAGACGTGCTTTGGGAGGCAAGTGTTATCCGACATTTTGACCCGGCTATATTCGAACTGATCGGACAAGTTAGATTCGACTGTCATCAAGGCCAGTAAGTCCAGGGCAATGATTATGGGGTCCAAAGTCAAGTATATATGGTAACATGAAGCCGTGATCGAATGGAATTGAGAGATATTAAATGTAAAATGTTCAAAGTATGGAATACGGTTCAACATATAGGAGGGCTCGGCTATAATCAACCTCCAACATAGGGATCGGTATGTTTCAGGAAGCTAGTGCAATTCAATACAAAACAATCAACATCTCAAGTTCCATAAGTCCAATGCATATGAAATTTTGTGAGCAAGATATGGGAACCATCAGGAGCCTACCCCAGGGATCATACCTAAAAAAATGAAATAAGAGGAATCGGCCCTCTCCCCTCAATAAGGATCGGCTAAAAATAGAAGACAATCCACATTGAAGCAAAGATCGAGCAATAACTTAAGTTCTACTAATCCAACTGGCATGAAACTTGAAGGTTAAACATATTTCAACATGGGAAAGCTACCACTATAAATCGTTGTGTTTGTGTTATTGCTTTGATTTTCTATTATTGAAGTGCTTAATTCCTCTATTTTCATTCTATATTCTTTATTTGTTTCTCTTCAAAACTTCTATTGGGTGTTTGTACCAAATTTTTGAGCAAACAATAGTGCATGTGCAATTTAAAATATTGTGTACATAGTGCATGTGTACGTGTATAGGTGTTGAGATTTACATCGCAATTAACACATTCGCCCTTTATATACAAGTTGGTTGTCCCAAACATTACTTAAAATTATATATAATGTAATAATTTTTGGTTTTTTTCATAAATAAAGTCAAACTATTCTAACTAAGTCAATAATTTTAAATTCAAATTTATTTTTCAAAATATCTAATTTGTTTACTATGTAAAATAGATTAAAAATAAATCAGGATCTACAATTTAAATTTAAAATATTTATGTATAAATATTATAAATAAAATAAAATATCATAATATTTTAAGTATATAGTAATTGATGAAAATAAGAATATGCAATAATAATTGTTTTTATATATTCAATTCAGCATTAAAATAATTATTAATTGAATTATAACATATTATATATATATATATTAAATGCCTTTTGGCTTAGTTTTTTTAAACCGAGAATAATAAAATATTATTCTATAAAATAAAATTATTAATTTATACATATATAATATGCATATTAATATATATATATGCTCCTAAATGTAATAACTAATTTATGTTTATAAATAAATAGTAAATTACATTTTTGGAATTTCTTTCCAAATTTTCCTAAATTTTTGTTTTAAAATAAAAACAAAATAACAAAAGAAATAACATATATATGAATAGTTTTATTTTTTATATATGTAATAGATAAATAGTTTTTAATTAATAAAACATTTTTAATGATTTTAAAAATATAAAAAAACATAATTTTGGTATAATATTATGTGCATGACGATAATTTTTTGAATAGAAATTAGTATAAATAATAAATAGTGAAAGTTTCAGATCTAAAAGAGAGAGAGAGTGTGTGTGTGCGTGTGTTTGTGCATGCAAACACACACACTGATGTAGAGTAATACAATTAAACTGGGCACCATTTATGCATATAAATTCATTTGTATATAACTATTTAACTATCTAACATGATGATATAATAATCATAGATAATAGAATGTTGCCTTAAAGATGTTGCCTTAGATTTGCACTATGATTTGTAGACTTTCCTAGATACAGTCCCGATCCGAGCTCCTAACATTGCAGCTGTTTGGAGAACCTCTTCGATTTTAATTTGATGTTGTAATTTAGGTTAATAATGTTTGGCCAGTGGGAGGGATATAAAGTGGGGGCTATGGCGAATGTAAGGTAGAAGATTCAATAACTAAACAATGAAGGGGTAAGGAGGTATTTATAGAAAAGTTAGGGAGAACTTTTCTCCTGAATTTTCTAGTATCACTTTTACTTTATAACTTCAAATTCATTCCTTCTTTCCACCTATGGTCGACCATATATAAGGAAATAATGGGCCCTTAAACACTTCAACCTATTAAGTAATTAATAATAATTAAATCTTATTCATATGCGTATTGATATTGAATACTAGTTCGTCAATATAAAACTTATATATATGTGCACGCAATTAATTAATAATGTATCCTAGAAAATATTAATAGCACTGAATACATCAAATAAATAGTTAATAATTCATAAAAATTAATTAATTTAATTACTTTATAATAATTATAAATCGTTGAAATCGTGTGGTATTTTGGAGAATCTACCAATGCGGTTGTGCGACTCGCTGGTGTAAATCCAATCAGCAATTAAAATCGAACAATTCGAAAATTAATGTTCACACATCACCTTAGCTATTAGCGTGACAGTTTGGCCAAATTTATCACTTACACATATTTTCAGTAAAATCCAAATTTTACTATTTTAAGTAGCACATGGTAGTAATGATCATTTACACCAGTTTCCTTTGCCAAAACTATATTAGGACTTATGTAATTTGATTTTGGTCAAAACTCAAGTATCGTCCACATTCAACTTGATTAGTCCAATTACATAATCATTGGTTCAATAGAACAAATATTATTAACCATACTGCTCCGCCCCGAGACTTTGACTTTGAGTAGGCTACAATTGATGGTGATACTTACCTCATATAACTAAGTAGATGAATTCTCTATTGAATAGTGTTTCACTCCTAATGCTTCAACTCAGACCCAATTATAGTCATTTGATGGATGTCGTGCCATGTTTTAACTATAACCAAAGTGGAGTATCGACATTGAAGTTCAATAGTATTCTCAAGTCGAGAGAACTTTGTAATATCATCACTTTGAAATTCTCTTTTTGACCTTAGTTATATAACCAACCGAAAACTCTCGAGTGAGTCATTCCATTGTTATCAAATTACTGTCTATACGTAACCCCTTGGTTCCCCCAGCAACCATGAATAATACTGCAACAACCCATACCTTAATGGGCCTAAATTTCGATAAAAATTGAAACCCAAGTCCATCAAAGCACAGATCATTGGATTTGGTACCTACAAATAAGCATGAGCATTATCAAAGATTGATAGAAATCTAAACTCATAGCAGAAACAATAATAGGATAAGAATACTGATTATGACTACTACCTTGGAATAATGGTATTCCTTGGATAGCAAATTGTCACATCAGCATCGGGCATGAGAGAAAAGAAGACTTCTCTTGCAACTAAACATATCCAACTCCAGTGATTTGTTCCTATAAATATATCCTTTGGGTTGTAATAAGGAGGAGGTCAGAATAATGATCCGGTGATTGGAAAATCTATAAACTGTCCATAACATAAGTTTATACCGATTGATTTCCATTTAATTGTTATCCATTCCCAAGATACAAATACTGATGAAGCCTTATCAACCACCCAATACTTCCATACCCATTTGGTACTTCATACTTCTAAATATGAAGCAGACTTCTACTATCACCACATAATATGTTTAGAAGAGGAATAGGAAGACACTACCATTTAAGACCTCAATCGAAGTAGACTCCATCATTTAAGGCCTATTCCCAAGGTGGACTTCTAGCGACATCATTATTGGTCTATTGGTCCTAGCTACAGAGACCTTTAACCACTATCTTTGGCCTTATAATTTATAATAGCCATACCACTAGCGCTTCTATCGTTATTAAAGTCTTAGAAATGTGAGATGCTATACCCAAGCCACTTAATACCTCATTGATAAGGACTAGGTAGGCCCCTGACCATTTAACACCTATTTATAGGTAGGCCTTTACCATTTAATACCTAACCCTAAGGCAGACTTCTCGCTGGTACTATCTAACTGAGATTGCTTGAAAATCTCATTAGGCTACTTAGTACTTCATTTATAGGAGAGAGGGGAACCCCGGATCAGTCATTTAGTACCTCAAATCCGAAGCGAACCTTTCCCAAGATATCCATCAGCACTCTTAATTATAAATATGGAATCTCATTAGGCTACTTCCTTCTGTAGGGAGGTGGGCCCAAAGATAGCCCTTTAATACCTCAACACTAAAGTGAATCTTTTTGGAGATATCCTTATTTACTTGGAATCTCACTAGGTTATTTAATATTTCCTTCTACGAGAGAGGCGGACCCTACAACCACTTAATACCCCAAACAGGGAGCAGACCCTAATGGAGATATCCCTCACCAGTCCTAATTCCAAATTTGGACTATTTAATACTTTTCAATTCAGAAAGCAGGTCCAAACTCACACGCTTTCACGAGTCCTACGATTAGTGATATCTCACGTTAGTATTAAGTGCACCCGACTTCTAGTAGCCTCAAAGTGAAGGGCAGTCTTCCATCGAGTGACTCTATTAACCTCGCATCATTAACCTACTAAGTCCAATTAACCATCCTAAGTCTTTACTTATACTATCTTAGGTTGACATTGGACTTAGCTTACTAATGTCCTTTTGATTTAAGGAAATAATTTACCTTATATACTTATCTACCTATAGATCCATTTTTAATGCTCATAAATGTCAATTTGTCCACAAAATCCTAACAGACATTTTCTAAGACATTTATGTATGATTACTAATTTCAAATTAGTAACCATTTTATAACCGTTCCATATTTATCAGTCTCATTAATCCATTTGTCTCTATTAATTGTAACTCCCAAATTCATTTCCATTAATGGCCCATTAATTGTAATTATAGTCTTTAATTCCCATACTAACCAATTGTAACCCCTGATCTAATCCTATCCATTATTTCTCACCAGTTTCCCATTAATTGGGGTTAAAATCTTTTATTTCCTTTTAATAATTGACAATTCCTAATTTATTGCCCATTAATAGAAATTACTACATTTCCTAATTATATTTATTCACTTCCCTAAATATAATAATAACTAACGAACGTTACGCGTACATAATGCATGAATAAACATTGTTCTTATTTATTAGCGCAATAAATACGTATAAACTACCTAATAAAACTACCTATTAGTAACCAAATATATTCTAGTCATAAATACTAAACTAGAATATGCTTTCCATAATTAATTTGCTGGAATTAGATTCTTTAGGAAGATTTTCCGCTATGATTTCCATAAATTGGTTTAACACAGAAGAGAAAGATTAACTCCATTTGAAATTACAAAGAATGGATAATTTCTTTTTAATTGGAATGGACAGTATAAACTACGGAGAATAAATCTGTACTTTACACATCTCTTTCCTTTTTGTTTATGGGTATTCCTTGTTAAATCAAACGTCGCCCTTTTGAATGAAAAGTGGAAAGAATAAACAAATTTATAAAAATCAAATAGATGTTCTTCCCATAAATTAAACTATGGAAAATCTACAACATAGCACAAATTGGGAAATAATCCAAGAGTCCTATTTTACAACTAAGTACAGATCTGGAATAAAAATATACAACATTCAAATTATAAAATCTATTTCCAGATCTAGGTGTAAACATATTTCAGATTAGATATAAAACAAGAATATGTAGGCAATAGCTTTCTACACTAATTTAAGCCTATAGTTCACAAATAAAATTAATTTAGGCATAAAAATCAAACGTATGCTAATGGAATTGATTTAAAATCATAAATAATATATAAAATTTCCACTCACCTTTTAATAGCGATCCAAATCTCCAGATTTGAAGTAGAACCTTTGATTCATCTCCAAATCCTTTTTAATCCAAGAAATATGGATGAAAAGGGTATATACATATATTAGAATTACATATCTGAGAAGAGATTTGGGATTGCGAGAGAAAATAGAGACAAATATATATATATATATAACCTCAAATACACGTATTGTTGATTCTCTTCTCTTCTCCTTTTTATTAGATTTATATTCTTCTTCAATTTGTATGAATATAGACATAACTATCTTTTTAAAATTTAGAAAGAAAGTGGAGAAGAAGAAATGGCAGAGCTTCGCTACTGCCTCCTTTATAATATGAGAAGAGAAGGGAGGGTTAGGTCTGAATTTATAGGCGTAAGAATCAATCTTAACCATCATATAGAAATATATTAAATCTAGGTCGTTGGGCCTAGGCTAACCCTAGCCGCCACACATAAAGCGGTCGACCATCCCTTTCCTAAGGGTCTATCGCCCCGGGTCGACTGCTCCACTATGCGGGTCGGCCTGTGGGCTCTAGACAATTAATATAAACGTTAATTGATTCTAATCGAATTATTTCCATTCCAAATTCATTTTTCGTTCATAACTTCTTCGTTTGGACTCCGATCGTAAAACTCCAAATATGAAAGTTGCTCGGAATTTTGCTATGAATGCAATGGTGCAAATTTTGTGGTCAAATTCCATCATTTACACAAATTCCATTTTTGGAGCTAAATTATTTAGCTAACTAATTAAATAACTAACGCCAAATTACGGGGTGTTACAAATACACTGCCCAACATTTGGAGACCACTACTTACTCTAGTCTTAACTGATGTATCGATATCCTATCTTGAAACATCTTACCCAGGAATATTTAAAATAATATGTTATTTTTAATGTGATAAATTTATCGTGATTACAACACATTGTAATTAATATCAAATAACACATTATTTAAGGATATTCTATTTAATATACTTAAATTAAATAATTAATTAGCATAAGACATTATGAAAAGTATATAATAGAAAAAAACACCCTTTACTTCAAACGAGATATTACTACAAAGTTTATAATTTATAATAAATTATAGAATTGCCACTAGGGGATACCCTTGACTCTGTCAATCTCCCATTTGCACTTGGGATAATATTATGCAATCTTATTCCTATTCCTTCAATTAGTTTTCTCAAAACTGATCAAGCCAATCCCCTAGTGAACAGATACGATATATTGTTTTAATTATCTACTCTGTTAATTAACTCTCTCCGATATTGATAAACTGTCTTTATCACATGGAACTTTCTGAAGTATGTTTCTCGAGTTCTAGTGAACTCATGGTTCTTTTGTGATATGCATCATGACATTGTTATCATATAATAATGACATGAGATTCTCAACATATTGAATCACTCCTAGCTCAGTTATGAATTTGTGCATATATAGTTATAGACACATACACATTCCTTTTATTGCGGCACTATTTAAGGCGATGCACTTGGCATTTTGGTTGAATCAACCACAACCTTTTTGTTTGGAAAATTTCCAACTTAAAGCTCCTTAACTAAGGTTGACTATGAATTTTGGATTGATATTATGTACTCGATATCACTTATGAAGTGCGAGTCTGAATACTTCTTCATCAGAAGCCCATATTTTCTGTAAACAATTCTCTACTATAGCAACCTATTAGAGTTAAGGGTATGCCCTAAGGGCAATTATGTAATTTGCTACATATATCTAATTCGATAACCAATCTTGTTCGAAATAAAAGGTACTTTCTTTCTATTATATACTTGATATAATGTGTTATATTAATTAACTAAATTAATTAAAAGTATATTTAATAGAAAATCCATAAATGGTATGTTTTGCGATAGTAGTTACAAAGTATTGTAACCACGAGTAACTTATGACAATGAAAATAAATATACAATTTTAAATATTCCTAGTTAAGATGTATCGAGACCGGATATCGATACATCTGTTGAGACTAGAGTACATAACGCTCTCTATATATTGGGCAGCGTAATAGTCATGGTTGCTGGGGGCACCAAGGGGTTACATACCGACAGTTATTGGACAACTATGGAATGACTCACTCGATAGTTTTCTGTTGGTTAATATAACTAAGGTCAAACAATTTTTTTTGATATAACTGATTTACATAGTTCTCTCGACTTGAGAATACTGTCAATCTTCAATATGAAAGCTCCGCTTTGATTATAGTGAAATCATGACAAAACTCTATTGAGTGACAATATTTGGGTCAAGTGAAAGTATTGGAAGTGAAGCACTATTCAAGAGAGGATTCGTCTCCTAAGTTATATAAGGTTAATATTACTGTCAACTCAAGTCAACTCAAAGTCAAAGTCTATGGCTAGAGCAATTTTGTTAGTAATAATTAGCATTATTGAATCAAGGACTTTGTGTTTGGACTTTAAAGTTGAATGTTGATGATATTGGAAATTTGACCATTACTAAATACCATAAGTCCAAAGTGATATAGTTTTGACAAAGATAATTGGTGTACATAAAAGTCACAATCGGGTTACGCTTAATAATTTAAAATTGGATTTTATCGAAACCAAGTAAGCGATAATTTTGGCTAAAACGTCACACCACCTACTAAGTGACGTGTGAACGTTAATATTCGAATAGTTCGATATTAACCGCTGACCAAATTTACACCTTACGAGTCACACAACCGAAACGATGAATACTCCTTTGACCAAACGATTTAACTAATTTGTAATTATTACAAACTAATAATTAAATTAATTAATATTTGTGAAATATTAATTATAAAATTTGATTTTGATTGGATGAACAAATATTATTTAATGTATTTATAAAAGTTATAAATATATTAATCGATATACGATATCGACAAGTGTTTAAATTAGATTTAAATGCAAAATATTTGTTTGGGCCATAGATGGGTTTTAAGGGCCATAGAGGGGGTCGGTTGTTCGACCACAATAAGGGTAATAGGTGGCCATGTGATGGTGCTAAAGAGGCATTGAGATGGAAGGCTTAGATGGAAGAGAATTGGTAAGAGATGATGTAGTATCTTAATCCTACAATATCTCTTAATACTCCTCTATATAAGCATCTCCAATCTCATTTATATTTTACCTTCTTTTAGCCTTCCCTCTAAGTCCGGCCGAACTCTCCTCTTGTCTCTCTCTAAATTTTCAAGTTCAAATCAAATTAAATTAAGTGCTATTCGATAGCCGATGATCAACAGTTCAGAGACTAGCACTCTGCTCAATTGGAAATTAGTTCTAGGAGCAAACCTCATCATTTCAAGGTGTACTTACAGGCTTTAGCTATAATGTATACTCCAAACATATTTATGAATATTAATCAATATATATAATGTTTATTTAATATATATTATTGTTAGTTAAGTGACAATTCCGATATGAATATATTATCTCAATTTTGATTGGATGTATGCATATATATTTTATATCTAAAATAAATAAATAAATTCTGTATATGTTTCTATACGTAGCACAAATCAATTTTTTTTAAAACAAATTTTTTATTTTTAATAATTCAATATATAATATTTATATATATGTATATAGTTTACATTTTAAATACTACGTCCTACTTATGTAAAATATGATAATATAATTTTATACAAAATGTTTAATAAGTATAATAATTTAGATAGGAATTTTTTTCATTTATATATAATTTTTAAATAATATTTAAATAATTATAATACATATATATGCATTATAAATTAAGTTTTATGTTTTATAAAATTAGATTAACACATGTTATATTTTATAAAATAATTATTTTATTTTTATAATTTTAAAATATTTAAATATTAACCGAGATTTAAAAATTAAATTGTTAAATGGTTTTAAATTATAAAATTATATAATAAAATTTCAAAATTCAAAATTATCATTTAGAATTTGCAAGAAATAAAAAATTCAAATTTTAATTTTTATTTTAAATTTTTGTATGGTTTTTAATATAAAATATATATATATATTTAAACTTAAAAAAATATTTTTAAACTCATGCAATACATGGTATATACATATCTATATATTTTATGTGTTTTTAGGTATTAATATATGTTTATTATTATATTATTATACATATAAATATATAATAATATATATATATATATATTTTATAAATTAAAATTATATATTTATGTACTTACTAACTTCGATTTTACAGTAAAAAAAGTTATTTACTATATTTTATAAGTAATTTAAATGTATATATACACATGTTTATAAATGTATACAATATTTTATACCTATGATTATAAATAAATATAAATATATATTCTATACAAAATTATTTAAATAAAATTTTGTTTATATATATGTAACATTTTATAATTATATAAAAGTATATATAAACATATATTTGGACAATATATTTGTATATCAGATGAGCAAACGTGTCCGTTGCGGTGTAAATCCCAACATCTATACATGGACATATTATACCTTGCACGGATTTATATGTTGCACATGCACACACATACATATGTGTACATGATACACGTGTATATTTCTAACATATGATAATTAAATAATACAACATCATTTTATAAATTTAAATAAAATAAAAGATTTTATTTAAACAAAATTTAGAAACGTTCAAACAATTTAGACTTCATAGGCCCAATAAAAATCCAATATGATAAAAAAAATTGAAATTCATCAATAAATTCTGCTGTGAGCTAGCCCATTTCAATATAGCCCGTACCTTAATAGGCCTGAATTTCGACTAAATTGAAACCCAAGTCTGTTAGGGTACGAATCATTGATGTTGGTAACCTATAAAAAACATAAGTATATCAGAGAGTTATCTACATAAACTCACAGCGGAATAGAGAAATATAATATAACATATATACTAACAAAGGCTACTACCTTGGAATCAATATTATTCATTGGATATCTGGCCGCCTAGTTAGTTCCAAGCATGAATGAGAAGACTTCTTCATATACCATTCTCATCTTGCGCATGTAGCTTGTCCCTCTAAATCTATCTTATGGGTAGTAATGAGGAGGGGGTCAAATAATATTCCAGTGACTAGAAAATTACATACTTTATCCATAACACTAATTTACGCTGACCGATTTCTATTTAAGTGATATGTCCATTATTCATGGATATTCCATGTAATTCCATCTACGCTTATGATATATCTAACCTTTTCTGAGGGGTGGGTGCGTGTGTGTCTATATACACACACACATACATAGACACACACACACACACACATATATATATATATATAAATGTTTACTACCTAAAAAGAAGACCTGACCACTTAATACTTCTTAAATATGAAGGAGGCTGATCCATCGGCCATTTATTACCTCAACCCCGAAGCGGGCCCTCCGTAACGTAATCGCCAGTCGATTGGCCCTTAGCTACAAAGGCCGATGACCTCTAGATACGGCTCTATACAACACATCTCAAAGACTCATATGAGGGTTAACTAGCCCACCTCTGACAAACAAACAATTAATTAAACTTTGAGGTCTTTACATATCTCATACAGGTTCTACACTAGTAGGAAGCAAAATTCATCAGGCATAACCCAATCTTTGCTAACGACCGCTGGTGGTCATAGCCTATATGCCAACTCTGGTACTTAAATACCGGTCCAACAACAACAATGACATAACATGCCGATCTCCCACAGCCAAAATCCCATTTAGACAAACCTAATGTAAGTCAAGGAAAAATACCCATCCTAGTTACTTAATACCTCTTGTTAGAAATGAAGCAGACCCCATTTCCCTATTAGGTACCGTCGTAGGTTATTTAAGACTTCTTATATAGATAGGAGGCAGACCCAACGGCCATTTAATACCTTCCACCCTTAAGTAATCCCTTGAAATCCCTTAACGACTGGGCTATTTAATACTTGTAATCTGAGGCGAACCCATGTATATTTTCCCAGACCTATATGCAAATGTATATCCCTTCCCCAATGGTCCTATGGTTGGAAATTTCCCACATCAGTAGTACATATGAACGACTACTGATAGCCTCTAGGTGAAGGGCAGACTTCTATTGTATAACTCTACTAACCTCGCATGCCAATCTATTCTAAACCAAACCAATTATCCTAGGCCTAAATATTGGTCTATGCCCACTAATTCATGCTCATCCTAAGCGTATTATTAAGGCTGTATAATTTCCTATTATGAAAATTATACCGCCTCCTAAGTTTATGTACTAGTATTTAATTCACTTATTTGCTACAAACCTATTCCTGTTTTATACGCTTATTTCCTATATTCCTCGCTTCCTTCTATGTCCTATAAACGTCAATTGTCTATAATAAATAGTCGCTATTATTCAAATTGGACAATCAGTAATGATATTTATTTATCCATTGCAAATTCAACTTATTATGCCTATTTCATTTCCCTATAAATGCCATATTAAATTATTTAATAAGTTTCTTTAAATGCATTTATGTCCCCCCTTAATTCTTGTATCTCCTAATTAACGACACATTTGTTGTCATAAATTTTGGGGGTATCATCTCTTTTCCATCTGCACCTCCCAGTCCTATAATTTACTACGCTATTAATAACTAGTCATCCTAATTATAACTAATATGAATATCAACATATACTATGCTTTATTTGTTACCCTAGTGTATTTATATTTTTAATCGATGGGCAAGATTATACGTGTACGTATATATATATATATATATATATATATATATATATTTGCGCGTGTGTGTGTTCCTATCTCTAACTCATTAATTCCTATAGGAATTCCAAAACATACACTTATATGTGCATTTTTAAAGAACATTTATCTAATATATTAGAGCTATCCTTCCCTTAAAAGGATTACCATTATAACTTTCCATAAATTACCTAAAATTGAGACTTTTGCTCCATTTGAAATTACAAGGAATTATCTCTTTCTTTTATTGAAATAGACAGTGCAAAATATGGAGGAGAACATCTGTACTTTGCACATCTCTTTCTTTTTGATACATTCCTTGTTATTTCCAACGATGTGCTTTTCATACAAAGTTATGGAGTTAGATAATTTATGGAAATAGATACAATTAAATTGTACCTACAACTCTTCCAATAAATTAAAACATAGAAATTCACATTCCAAGCCCAATTAGGGCAGTCTAAATTAATACTACAATTTACAACCCAATTATCATAAATCTGGAATAAAGCCTACAATCTTATCAACATTCCACCTTAACAAATTTAGGGACTGGTTTCCAAAATTCCATATTAGGGTTTAAATACTATTCCATTCCAATTTCCTAACTTATAGAATATATAGATGATATTTTGATTAAATACATTCTTTCTAAGCCTACAACTCAACAGATCTTGCATAGAAATAATATTAAAAAAAAATTGATGATATAAATTTCAATGTTATATATAAATCATATAATTTTTCACTCACCTTTCTAGCTTTTCAAATCTCCAAAATCTGAATTCATTCCTTTAATTTAACTCCTTTTTTCTTTCCACGATAAAAATTTTCCCTTTTTCCACGATATCGATTCACTCCTCTTCTTCTCTTTTATTTTTTGCCCTTCTCCCATTTATATATACATATAATATAATATTTTATAATTAATAGAAATAGAGAAGAATGGAAAATGGCAGAGCTCCACCGCTTTGATTAGAAAATATGAGAAGAAAAGTGAAGGGCTAGTTTTGAATTTATATGCACTCAAATCAATCGTATCCGCTAGATTTGAAATAACAAAATCTGGGCCATTTGGCCAAGGTTCAACTCTAATCGCCACAGTCACTACCAGTCGACCGCTAGCAATCGACCGGTCTAACTAGGGGGTCGACTGGTGGGGTCCACACGGTTAGTATTATTTGTTTCTTTTTATTCCTATTTAATTATTTTCGTTCTGTAAACTTCGAACGCTAATAACATCTTCGTTTGAACTACGATCGCAAAACTTCATATATAAAAGTTGCTCAAAAAATCACCACAATCACAATGGTGCAAGTAACATGGCCAAATTCTATTATTTGCTCAAATTCCATTTTTGAGCCTTAGTAATTATTTATTAATTACCATTAATTCTACGGGGTGTAACATTCTCCCCTTTAAAAGAATTTCATCCTCGAAATTCCCCAAGGTTTGAATCATGTAACATAGCGTGCAACCATTCTAAACTATCCAACCAATTAGTGTATAACTAATTTTGCATCCAATCGTGTACAAGTGAATGGTGTATCACAACATATATGATATGCATGTTGAATAATTCTAAATTAGCGCCTCCTATATGAATACATTCTTTTAAAAAAATTTGGAAATATGATGCAAACAACCTATATATATTGGCGGTTCTATATGTATTCAAGTTTTCAAAAATAAAATATCATTATTTTCTAACAATAATTTCCACACTTCTATAAATAGGAGTATGATTCAACCAATTTTACATCTAATCCCTACCATCCAATACCTAACGCATAATTTCTAACATCCAAAATATTAAAGATCCAGTTTTCTAAATCTATACTCCTATGCCAAAAAGGAATTTAGATGGAGAATTTTACATCTCCACCCTTCTTTTGAATACATATTTTGCTGTACCTTGCAACCTTCCCTTTTGCTCTAAAACTTTTCCAACTTTTCCAAGTACAACTTGCATAATGTGGTTTATTTTTCGATGTTAAAACAAAATTTCTAGAAGTTGCCCTCCAACATCAACTAGTATTAATGATGTTGTGGCCCTATCACTTCTTACTCACTTATGATGGACATTTCTAGTATGCCATTGTACTATGACCCACGTGTCTTAACTTACCTTCTTAGCTCTTAATAAATACGATACATCCATTAGTTCAATTGAATACACTAGATTATGGATAAACTGTGCATTCCCACTCTACGGTAGGTAAGAAGTATAAACTATCCACATTTAGAATAACTCATCGGAAAATTTGCTTGGTGGAATAACTTTCCTACCACCTATCTAACCTTCTTTAATCTTGAGTTAACCAATGTCCTTTATATGTGTTTTCTATCTCATCACCCTCTTCTTCAATCATACTACTATCTTCCTTCAATCAAAATCTCTTGATAATATTCTCAAACTTTGGTATTTACTTTCTTTATCCTTGATCTTTCATGCGAGTATATCCTATGACTTGCAAAAGTGTGCTTTGATACCATTCCCTATTCCTTTGAGGTTCCTTCTTATGGCTTTCACACATGTCGAATAAAACATTCCTAGGTTCGTACAAATATTCCTTATATTCGACGGGGATTCCTTGTTTCTACCCTATGAGGATTCATAGTTATTTTATTCATAGCCTTGACTTTTACCCTGTCTTACTAAGGCAGTCCTCTACATTGACTTCGTATAAAAAAACTAGTTTAGTTTTCACCAAAATTTATAAAATTAAAACTTCACAGTCAGGAAGTACTTAATCCAAAACTTTTACCTTTGAAAATATAAACTTAGAATTTTTTTACGAAATTGCTTGGTTTTCAAAGGGAGTCAAGAAAAATTTTCCATTCTAATCAACTTTTACTTTTCGAAAACTTTCTATAAAAAGATTTACTTCTATAAAAGTAGGATTTTTAACTCGAAACATTTATTTACGTTCAAAACTTAATTATCATACCAAACCATTTTTTAGAAACATCTTTTAATAACTTTAAACAATGAAAATTAGAGTAGACAGACGACTTCCTTTTTTATTTTTCTACTACTTATGTTATTTTCGCTTTCACCCTTACCAGAGATTTTCATGGCACATGAGGGGGGCTGTTAGAAGATATGCGCAATTACTACACATATTAATGGAAATTATCCATTCTTCCTATGCTTTGCCTCTAGTTTCCTACATCATTCCCAACTAGATTACTAATACTATTCTCATATAAATTCCTAACGTTGTTCCTATTTAAATTTCCTTGCATCGTTACTATTTACATTTCTCCTACCCAAATGGCTTCTACTTACATAGTTATTATCCTCTTTTATTGTTTTCCTCATTGCAATGTGTTCGCCTTCTGCTTTATCCATTGAGCTTTCCATCATTAACATGAAAAGAGATATGTATAAATCTATTTCTGTTATTTTCCTCCAAATTTTCCTTACACGAGAATATTCTTCTTATCTTCCTTATTAAGCATTCTCACTCTTCTATTCTCTTTACCCCATTTCAACCAAGTAACATTTCCATTTATCACCCCTTAGAAAGAATTTTAAAAAGAAACTTCCAAATTCTCAAAAATAGGGAAATCATCGAGCCAAACATACGCCCTCTTTTCCCTTCAATTCAAAAACGAATAACCCCTTTACCAAAAACCTTTAAATCAAAAGTTTTTAATCCAACCAATTTTAAAATTCACTAGAACTCTCTAAATAGCCCTTTAAAATCTCTAAATTTTCTTGCTTTTTCAAAACAACTACTTTTCAATAACAGGGTCCTTTTATTAAAATAAATCCTTTGAAAAACCAATCAAAACATTTCAAGAAATTTTCAAAATCTTTTTGTCAAATTTCTTCACATGAGGCCGGACTCAAAAATGGACTTCAATTGTCCTTTCCTTTGGTCTTTCCTTCTTGCCTAACCATTCTTAACTCATCTTCATTAAATAACATATAAAATTTTTGGCTATCATCTTGTGGTGGTTAATGTACACCTTCTTACGGAAACTTTATTTATCTTTTTCACATCTTACTTTTGAATGCTTGCAATATATAGGTTCTTACTTCCCATTTGCCTAGATGAAATGTACCTCTTTAATCGGCAATCAATCGAAATCTACAATCGTAAGGTAGCCTAGGCCCAACAAAGGAGTCAAGTACCACCAAGTCTTCGAGATCCTTCTATACGTCGTGCTCATTCTCTTCTTGGTCAATGCCTTACAGTACGGCCTGAATTCCATAGGGTAATCGGGGTAGGTTTATAAATTTAACTCTATTGTAATGACCCTGAAATCGGCCTTCGAAAATCGGCACCCGTACTTCACTTGTACTCAAAATGCCGCAGATTCAAACGCCGAATCTGGTTCACCGGAGCTTATAACACCATTAAGTATAACAACACAGCGGAATAAAGAAATAGATGATATCATATACAACTCCAATGAATACAATATCCATAATGATATACAACAATGATATCAATATGATACAACAATATCAGAGATATGATACAATGCTACAGTGGAAATAACAATAATGGAAGAGATCACTCCAAATGATCTACAAAAGAGAATGACTCCAACAACTCCAACATCATCTCGAACAACCATCACATTGCACCAAGATAAGCAACGTCAGTCCTGATCTCCGATGAAGTGAACTCCAAAACTGAATTAGCTCCAGATAATCTACTAAACCCGACTATCTGAAAAACCCAACTCTAGACTGCCCGTGTGGAAAATTGTGGGCACCCAGAGTTTAGGAAGGGAACAATAAACTCCGGGTCAGTCATGGGGCTGGTGTGAGCAACAAAAATAGTTTATCTTTAAATAACAACAAAAGAATTTTAAACATTGAAACCCACAATGCTTTTGGAAAATGAAACTACCATAAGACCTCCCGCCACACACACAATGCAAACGCAGAATTGGAGGAGATTTCTTCTTATGATAGTCAAACATGCTTACTACGCAAACAAAACTCTTTTGATATTATTACTAGTGCATAGTGTAGGAAAACATTTCGAAAGTACAATATTAATCTTAGCCAACATACAACCATTATTGTATGCATACTATAGCTATTATGTTCAATAGCAGGTTACCGCCACATTCCATAGCAGGTTATACAACTAAAACCGTACAAGGCTCGTATTGTTTCTTTGGATTTCCGACAAATGGTTAGGCAAAGGAACTTCCTTACACCAAAATGGAACGCCTCTGGAAAGACGCCCCGAGAACCTAACCGGATCTCTGCAAACACAAGGCCGACGCTACCTCACGCTGTACAGCTGTAACTAGGTAACTAACACACAAGTATGCGATCCCCCGGTCGTTACCGACCTTTATCTGAGGATCCTCAACCACAAAGCAACAACCACAAAGTATAATAAATTTGCAGCATCAACATAGGTAAAATATCTGGGCTCCATACCATGATATCACCTTTTATCCAGAAGGAAATGACATACCCTAGGGGCGCGACCCCTAAAAACCTTGCCGCAACATTCCTGTTTCGACCATTACCGGGTTGTGAGGCTCGACGAAGTCTCGTCCACAAAGCTACGCTTTTTCACAAAGCCATGCTTTGATCAACAAATGATCAACAACACTTTGTATGCCACATTACCAAATTGGGAATGTATCACTAGTAACCATCAATTACATAACCTCTAAGCTCGTACATCTCAGAGAAGGGTGTTAAGCTAAGAGAGTAAATTCTCCGCCACCAACAGAAATATATTTGGTAGAAACCAGCTTTACATCTCAAAGTGTAACGTCTGACATACAACCATACAAGTCTGTTCCGGGTTCGAACAGAACCGAAGGCACTTCCGAAGAAGCCCTTGCAAATCCGGGTATACACAATCCCAATCGGACTTCCCATCACTTAGGGAATCTCTATACCGGAGCCATGATGCAGAGAAAATTGATAGGTAATCCTTTCGTTTTCGAAAATACCCGGTCTTCACCACCTGTCTTCAATGCTATCCATATACGTCGTATCATTATTCGGAATGGGTTATATGACTCAAAGGTCCTCTCCCGGCTAAACCGAATAGTGAGCGCAATATTTTAAAACATATGGATATTGGGATTTTAGTTAAATCACAGCTTAAAGCCCAAAACCTTTCATTCGAATGGTTAAAACCAATTACCGTCTCCAATCTTTTAAATAAAAAGATTCATTCAAATGGTTAAAACAAATTACCATTTCCAATCTTTTAAACAAAAAGATTCATTTCAAAAACCTTCAATGGTTTAAATAATTTCCACACTTTTAATCTTTTAAACAAAAAGATTCAATTCACAAAGTTCACCCCGTTCACAAAGATCTATTCGTAGATTTTCAAATCAATTTCCATTACAATATGGATTAACTCGTCCAATCTTTAAAACAAAGATTTAATTGATAGCTTTCAAAACACGTTTCCAAAGATTTATTTGTCATTTGGAAAACCATTTTCAATTCAAACTTGAAATTCTTTTAACTTAAATTTGAATTTCATTTCTTATATGAAAGCTTTTATCATTTGAAAACAATTAGTTTTCGTTTCGGAAAAATCCGATTTCATTTATACAAGTTAAACCCTTGGGTTAAATTCAAATTTTCCAAACAATATTTTAAAATGGTTCAAGCCCATATAAACACATTTATAACTTGTATAACACTCTTAAACCATAATTTTCAACATAGAATTCAATTCCTTATTTTGAATTCAAATTCAAATTGAATTATTTAGATTTCAAGATATTCAAAATATCTTTAAAACTCCTTTCAAAAGCTTTTCATATTAAACCCCAATTTCCAATTTCAAAATCAATTGAAATTAAAATTTCAATTTCAAAAACATTAAATTTAAATCATCTGTGACTTAACTGATTTCCTCGTGAAATCCATATTTGTGTGTGTATGGTGTAGTCCAGGGGTTTCACACACAATAGTGCAACATCATTCAATCATCACAGATCAGAATATAGAGATATAGTTGATAAGCGGTATAAACTATTACGCTTATCTTTCATTCACAGATCATAGATAAATATGTGAAAATTCAATACAGATAAATAAATCACAGTTCACAGTTCAAATCACACAATTCATATCACAGAACATCACACATCAGGGGTATTAAACAATCTAAAACATTCCATAGAATCCAACCATCCATAAGTAAGATTAATTTAATCATCTGATTTATTTAAATCAGATTAATTATTAATGAATAATTTACTCATCCTGGCTAATTAATATTAATTAATTACAAATCATTTGAATTTATTATCCTTTAATCATTTATTAATTAAAATCAATTAACCTTTAGCCATTAAATAATTAACTCTTTAATTAATCCCATTGAGTAATTAACCTTTAATTACTTTTATAAAATAATTATACTTTATCAACTACATTAAGTAATTGTACTTTAATTACTTAAACTTTAATAAATCAAAGATAAACCATTTATCTTTCTAAATTACTTAATCATCATTTACATCAAATGATTGAAATCATTTTATTTTGAAAACAATTAGAGATTAAGTAAGATAATTTGTCTAATACAAAATTTTATAAACCAAAACAATTTTAAAACATTTGCTTTAAAACTTAAAATCCTGTTATCTTACAATAACCCAAGAAAAACTCAACTCCTCCTCGAGTAAATCCCCAAGTCTACTCGCGTTATATCTCATCTTCGAGTAAAACCGTATTCGACTCGAGCTTATTCCCGAGCAAACTATTTCTTCACCAATCCAAAAAACTCACAGATACCCACCTGACACGCATATACATGCACGTACGAGCGCCGTAGCTCCGACCATGGCCACCACCTTCCACATGTCGTCCTCGACCTATACGAGCATCACGAACATCCAAAACCAAGAATCGATGACGAAATCGAATTTGAGCAAAATCGAATATCACTTGAACCAAAACCACTAACTTCTCGACACTCATTCGACCACCTCCGGTCATCAGAAAAATCTGATATTCCACCCAAACCTTTGCCGTTCAACTACGCTACGATTTCTCTCATGCCGATCAATCCCGATGCATTGATGATGACGCAATAGGTCGAATTCCAACATCGACCAAGATAGGATCTTAAACCCTAAATTAACATCGACTAGCTTCACCAGTGATCTAAAAAATTATTCACTAATTTCCTAATGATCACCAGTCCTATATCTCCCTTCGACATCAAGCTCGAGACTATACGACCCAGCGATCACCAGAATTTGCCACATTTTCAATTTCCGTTCAACTCTCATGTTCTCTTGATTTAAAACCTTAAAAATCATGATTTTACTTTCAAAAATCATTATTTTCAAAAACATTTCAGATGGTATACCTGAAACTAGAATTCATGATGTTTGAATTTTAACACATTTTGAATTTTGCCTGTAATTCCAGATTTCCAGAAAAAACTTTAATTCATTTTGCTTGAATTCATTTTTTAAAACTTAAAACATTTTTAAACAAACAACTTTTGTTTGGATCTTAAAGTCTAATAAGAATCAAAGAAGGAAAATTTGAATTTTATATGAGTTTAAACCTGTAAGTGTTTAAAACAGAAAGATATATGTCTGGAACCAAACATGCACCCCACAATCCATGTATATACATATACACATGCAGATATATTTAACAACTAAGCAACACTTTCATAACAGATTCAAGTGTTAACCACAACATCAAGTGATAGGAGCAGGTTTAAGAGGTTTGCTCACCTGAGAGAAGAAGAACAGAGAGCAAGCCAAAAATTTGAAATTCTGGAAATTTGTTTTTGATTTAAATCTACATAGGATCCTGACCTTTGTTTGATGCTTTTAAGTTAAATCCCTGGTTTGAGTTGTACTTTGATTCAGCTTGAGTTGAATCAGTTGTTTTCAGGATTTTTGAACTTGAAAAGTTTTAAATTTTCATCTCTGGTTGAACTTGCTTTTGCTCCCCCCAGGTTGAGATGCTTCAAGCTCTAAAATTTTAATTTGTTTCAGACTTCGATTTACTTGAATAAAGGCTTTGAATTTTTTCTGGGATGATTTCCAGATTTGAGACAGGATGAAGAGATTAGTTTTGTCTTTCTGGTTTCTTTTTCTGTTTAGATTTTTTTCTTCTCTGGGTTTGAGGATCAAATAAATGAAGTTTGAGAAAATTTTATAACAGCGTAGTCTGGTTTCTTGCTCTTTGAAATCTATGCTTTTATTATTATTTTAGACTTTGCTCAGCTGAAATGATCGAACTGAGATAAATGAAAGTGGGTTGTGATATGCTTTTGTACAATACATCAGAGATCTTTCTTTTCTTTGTAGTTGATGATAATTTGTTGTGATGGCTTGCATTAATGGTTTGTACAACTTATATATTTGCTTTCCTTTCGGCTGATAATGTTGGATGTACTTAGAGATGCAAACATTCAATGCTAATGTCCTTTATGTTTTTAACCTTATCTATTTTGCAAGCTACACTTATATATTTCGGTGGCTAAAGATATGTTTTCATACTTATGCATGTTATCTGTCTTCTTTTTGCAGGTTAATTTACATAGATTTTTTATTTATTTCTTATTTGTTTAAGTGTACATACTTATGCTTTGTTCACATGCTTTGTGATATAAAATGAATTCTAATTTTAACACGATGTTTAAATTTATTCTAATATATTTACTTTATACTTTTATATCTTATATATATATATATGTTTATTTTTAAACCATTTATTTACGATTTTAAATCCAAATCAAATATATACATATATAATTTCAAATTTACTCATATATGCCCATATATATATTCACATATATATACAATTTCTAAATTTAAAATGATTTAATATAATTTTTATTTGGATTCGGGGAAACTCGAATCAATTTACAAATTAATTTTACAATTTTAATTCAAAAATTAAATAAATTATCAATTTAAATTAAATTAAAATCCGGGATCGTTACATCTATTTACTGCTTCAACTCATAATTGCCTCATCCTTCATTTCACGTATATGGTCGCAACTACTTGTAAAGTCGGAATTCATAGAGTTTGGCGTATTATATATAAAGGTAAAAATAGAAATACGTTCACTTAACGCATCCTAATTTCTATGATCGACTTACCTACTTTGATACCAAATGTAACAACCTGCACCTTAGTGGGTCCGAATTTCGACTTGATCAAAACCCAATTCCGTTAGGGTACGGATCGTTGGTGTTGGTAACTTGTAATAAACATAAGTATTAGAGATCTATCTACATAAACTCACAGTGGAATAGAAAAATATAATAAAACATATATACCAACTAAGACTACTACCTTAGATCAAAATTATTCCTTGGATATCTAGCCGCCTTGTCATTGCTGAGCATGAATGAGAAGACTTCATCATTTACCATTCCCATTTTGCACAAGTAGCGTATCCCTCTAAATCTATCTTGTGTGTTGTAATGTGGAGGGTTCAGAACAATGTTCTAGTGACTGTAAAAATACATACTTTATCCGTAACACTAATTTATGCAGATCAGTTTCTATTTAAGTGTTATGTCCATTATTCATGGCTATTCCGTGTAATTCCATCTACACGTACGATATATCTAACCTTCTATGATGTATAACCATATATATTCGCATATAGATTTATATATAAGCGTTCACTACCCAAAAAGAAACCTCGGCCACCCAATACTTCTTAAACAGGGAGGAGGTTGACCCATTGGCCAATTAATACCTTAACCCCAAAGAGGGCCCTTCATAACATAATCGCTAGTCAATTGGCCCTTAGCTACAAAAACCGATGACCCCTAGATATAGCTCTATAATTTAGTTTGTCGTATTACTAACGCATCTTGAAGACTCTTCTAAGCGGTTAACTAGCCTACCTCCGGCAAACAAACAACTAATTAAACTTGGAGGTCTTTGTGTATCCCATATGGATTCTACACTAGTAGGAAGCAAAATCCGCCAGGGCCTAACCCAAGTCTTTGCTAATGACCACTTGGGACTGCTTTTTGTTATAGCCTATATGCTAGCCCTACTATTTATATACCGGTCCTAAAACAACATTAACATACCCCGCTAACCTCCCATAGCCAAAATCTCGTTTAGACTAACCTAATGTAAGTCAAGGAAAAATATCCATCCTAGTTACTTAATACCTCTTGTTAGAAATAAAGCAAAGCCCATTTTCCTATTAGGTACCATCGTAGGTTATGTAAGACTTCTTATATATAGAGGAGGCAGATGCAACGACCATTTAATACCTTATACCCTGAAGTAAACCCCTTGACATTCCTAATGGTACCAAGCCATTTTATACTTCAATCTGAGGCGAACCCTTAGTATATTTTTTCACACCTATACGCAGACGTATGTCCCTTCCCCATGGGTCCTATGGTTGTAGGTGTACCACATCAGTAGTACGTATACATAGTTGCTGGTAGCCTCTAGGTGAAGGGCAGACTTCTGTTGTGTAACTCTATTGTCCTCGCATCCCAATCCATTCTAAACCAAACCAATTATCCCAAGCCTAAATATTAGGCTTGGCCCATTAATTCATACTTATCCTACTTGTATTATTAATGCTATATAATTTCCTACAATGAAAATTACACTGCTTCCTAAGTTTATTTACTATGCATTTAATTCACTTGTTCGCTACGAATGTATTCATGTTTTATACACTTATTTCCTATATTCCTCACTTCCTTCTATGTCCTATAAATGTCAATTGTCAGTAATAAATGGTCATTATTATTTAAATTGGACAATCACTAATGACATTTACTTATCCATTTTAAATTGACTTATTACGCTGATTTCATTTTCCAATAAATGTCATATTAAATTTTTTATTCAGTCCCATTAAACGAATTTATGTCTTCATTTGATTCTTGCGATTACCTATTACCTACACATTTACTACGCCTCCTAATCCTGTAATTTACTATGCTATCTCTTTTCCATCTGCACCTCCTAGTCCTATAATTTACTATGCTATTAATAACTAGTCATTCTAATTATAACTAATATGAATATCGACGTATATTACGCTATATTTATTACCCTATGTATATTTATATTTTTAATCGGTAGGCACGGTTATACATGTGTGTGTTTTTTTATATATATTCCTGTCTCTAACTCATTAATTATTACGCATAGGAATTTCAGAACATACACTTATATGTACATTCTATATAGAACATTTTTTTGAAAAATGTACTTTATTATACACAAATTCATATGCTTCCATAAAATGCCTTATTAAAACCTTACAACTCCCCAACCTAAATGGGTTGCCTTGCAACGAAAAAGAGTATATATTATTTCCATATATTAACTTACAATGCTTAACAATTGACTAAATAAGAAAAGGAAACAATATTTCAAATAAGTGGAGGAGAAGTAAAAAATAACTGGAAACTCTCAAAACCAGTCATACGAAATATTGCCCCTAAAAGAAAACAAATAGAAACAACACTTCAAACAATAAATTCATGTCTCCACATAACCCTCCAGTTGTCAAGATTACTTCACTTCAATTTTATCACTTCCATTCAATTCTTCAAACTACCATGGTGGCCAAGCTAACTGAAGATCTAAAGAAATCCACCAAAATCTAGGTCTAATCAAAAAACTGAGAAGCGAACAACTTGAGGAGTGGGCTGGCTTGAATCATCATTACCCGTTACAGGTTTGGTGTTAATCTAATGCCAAACTCCACAAAGATATATTCTTCACCTCATATATCTTCATGCTTTATGTTGATTTTCACAAGTAGATCTTTATAGCCTTAAGTAATTAGCTAAGATCTGAGATTGCTAGGCATCTTAATACCTTTAAATACACTTGAATTTCTTTAACACCAAATATTCCATATCATTGAAGTAATTTCTATGTTAACTAGATGCTTGTAAGTCTTTGAACCCTAAATATTAGGTAGCAGATCAAATATTTGAGTGATATCATCGTTGGTTATCTACCGGATGCCTAATTTTTGCTTGATAGTGTTTCAAATTTGTTTATAGTACGAACAATTAAACAAAATGTGATCTCTGTTTTCTGTTCGTAGTAGACATAGATTAAATTTTTAATCAATATTGCTATTCCATTTACTGATATTGTCTTTGGTATTAAGTTTATTCAATCTGATCAAAAGAGCACATAAAGAAATTTTAGGAGAACATTTGTTGTCCCAAATAACATTACATCAACTGAATTCAGTTGATCTAGTTCAAACTTAGTTCCAAGTTGACTTCAAATCAAAGAAACCATTAGCATTAAGCAGCCAAAACCAGAACTCCCAATTAGTGGAATGGTGAATTTTAATGTTTTGAATACTTTGACTATTGGGGGTTGGCAAACTGTTCAAGTTTCCTCTCCAATTATTATTGTTTATGAGGTGAGAAACTTTTTTGTTAGGGCCACTAGCCACAGCTAAGTATTACCACAATCTATCAATTAATGATGAACCACTTAACCATGGATCATACCACATGTTAGTGTCCTCACAAATAACTATATATTTGTCAATTATGCTTTTACACCACTGTCTAGCTTTTAATAGGGTTTTCCAAGTGTTTGAGGCATTGTTGTCATTTGAATAACCTAGAAGTTCTTATTAGCATAATATTTATTGTGCATCCATTTTGCCCAAAGACTATCCCCTTGTAAGAACTTCCAAACCAGTTTTATTGCAACTGATTTGGTCACATCCTCCAATTTTCTTATACCAAGACCACCTTTAGATTTTGTCTTGCAAACTGATTCCCATGTCATCCTATTGGATTTTGATTTCCAATTGAAATTAGAGCATAAAGTGTTTATTCTATTTATAATAGTTGTTGGGAATTGGAAAAAGTGCATTTAGAAATTAATCATTGGATAAATAACTGCCTTAATAAGCTTAATCCTTCAACATATATTCGATTGTCTGTTGGATCAATGATTGAATTTCTTGTTAACTCTATCAATAAGTGGCCCAAAGTCTCTAGCGTTTAAGTTATGCGACAAAGGGATTTCAAGATAAATAGTAGGAAAAGTACATGTTTTAAATTTTATGATGTCGGTAATTGTGTCTTTGTTGTTTCCCCTATATTGAAAACTAGATTAGACTTTTGCTCGTTCATTGCAAGACCTGTATTTGTCTTAAACAATTGCATGAATTTCTTTATACAGTGAGCAATATCTAAGGTTGCCTTCGACATTATTAAAATATCATCAGCATATATAAGATGGTTAATAACAAGATTAGTTTGATTTATAGGTAGAAGATTCCCTTGAATATATTCAATATCAAGTAAAATTGAGAGATGCTCCATAGCTATTGAGAACAAATAGGGTCATATAGGATCCTTTTGTCTCAATCCTCTATTACTATCAAAATGACCATAAGGTGGGCCATTGACTAAAATAGAAAACGATGGAGTTGAAATTAATGCATTCAAAAATCAATTTAGCAAATTTTTTAGCACAGCCCATGTTAATTAGCATATGTTGAATGAAGCTCTATTTATTTTGTCATACGGTTTATTCAAATCAATTTTCTAACATAGGTTACGTGAATTCTTTCTATTAAAGGATCTGACCGTTTCATATGTCGATAGGGAGTTCTCTATGATTATTCTTTTAGGAACAAAAGCATTCTAATTTATAAAAATTAATTCATTTAAAAATCTTTTCATCCTGTTACATAATAGGTTAACCAGAATCTTATATGTAACATTACATAAAGATATGGGTCTGTAATCAGTAATATTTGCTGGGTTGGGTTTTTTTAGGATTAGGAAAATGAAAAATATGATTTATTTCTTTAATTATTTTATCTTAAGCTTGAATTCCAAGCATAGCATCCCAAACATCTTTTTTGATCTATTCCCAATGATATTTGAAGAATTTTGCATTCATCCCATCTGATCCTAGAGTGTTATTATCATCTATTTGAATAATGCATTTTTAACTTCTAATTGAAATGGTCTATGCAGTTGTGACAACCCGATTCTTCGACTCTCGAAAATCGACACTAATACATCCTCGGTATTCACGTACCGCAAATCCAAGTGTCGGAGAGGCGGATTATCAAGGGTAAGAAAGAAAATAAAGACAGAATAGAATCTTAGACGGATGGCATAACATATACTTTTTCAACATATAATCTTTACAGCGGAAATTTTAAATACACTTATCAGAGTAAACGTGGACAGTTATAAATATCTGTCCTTACAAATGCAGAATACAATAGTATATGAGTGTGGTGGAATTGGATAACGATTTTTAGAAGAATCTTCTAATTCCATGCTCTGAGCTTTTCCAGATTTCTTTTAACTAAAACTAACTACTAGGCTGCCCGGGAAATTAGGGCACCTAGAGTTTAAGGGAAAAGGAAACTAAACTCAGGGACAGTCATGAGATTAGTGTGAGAAGATCAAAATATGCATTTTTGAAAACAAAGGTATCTCATAAGACCACACCGAACATAAACACGGAAGAGGTTTTTAATTTATGATAACCAAAAAAATTTGCTATGTAAAATCATTTGGTATTATTTTTAATAACATTCTTTTGAAAACATTTACACGTAAATTTATTAATCTTAGCCGAAATGGTTATCATTATTAAGTTCCAGATATGTTAGGCTCTACAAACAAAACTCTTACAAGGCTCGTTCGGAGAATGGATTCCATACAATGGTAGGTGAGGGACTATCTTCCGTACATTACATCTACAGAGGAATGTACCGAGCATACACAAACAATCCTATGCATATGGCAAGACCGGTCTATCCTTATTTGGCACTCAAACATGGCCTGGATAGAAAACAGAATATGTTGTCACCTCGGTCATTACCGACCTATAGGTGATAATCGTACCCTAGTAGTTGGAACCACATAACCTTACGGCGTACCCTGTTTAAGCCATTACCAGGTGATGATGCCTAAGGTAACGATTACCTTTCACGTAGCACATTCCACTTTGAATGCCACATTGACATTCCTTAATTACACAGGTGATTTCTACAAATGTGTAACTCATGAGCTCGTACATCTCAAGAAAGGGTGTTAAGCTAAGAGAATTTGCCTTCTCCGCTGCCAAATGGATGATACGTTCATAGAGATTAATCTATGTAATTAGAAATGCAACGTTAGACATTTGTCCATACAAGTTGTCCAGGAACAGGACAAATCGAAGGCACTCTCCTACCATATCCTGTCGGGAATTACCCCTAGGATTAGTAGCGAGAAGTACTTGCATCAAAGATTTCAAATGAAGAACCACTGCCACATAATATGATATGGGAAATTTCCCCCGAGGGTCGGTGATAAGCATCCCTACATTCCATCTTCCAAATCATTTCCTTGTCTTCACTTCGAATACGTAAATTGGTTCGAAGTGGTTTTCGGATAAAAATTACTCAAATCCGACCCTGTAACATCCCACCTTTTTGTACGCTTAAGCAGGCACATGTGCCAACTTAAACCATACAGAAGGGTAGATTGTTATGGGGTAAATAAGAAAAAGTGGAGAAATAAAAGAAACAAAATAGAATCTTGCAGCGGAACGATAAAATATAATAATCAAATAATAGTTCATGAAGCTGTTTTACAAAACATTTGATTTTACTTATACAATACATATCAGAGTTACACATACCAGAGAATGATAATATATGCAGCGGAATACAATGGTGTAGTGTAATATAATAAATAGTAGTAATAAAATCTTCATCTTCGTCCTCTAGAAATAGGGCCTTCAAATCCTGAAATGCTCAGGCTGACCCGAGCGAATTGAAAAGACAAAACACTCGAGTCAGAACTAAAAGATCTTATGTAAGTTAAATCAATGAAATAAATATGAGTGTAAACGGCGTCAGAGATGTTTACGGGTTTTGACATCTCCTATCCAGTGTCTAACGTGAGTGCAGTAACTTAAGAAATGTTCGGGATTCACATCTCTTAAGGATCCATTAAACTATCTACTATGTAGTAATATTCGCTATTATAATAATGTCTAATATAAAATAAACATACTTTTAAATAGCATTAAGGAGTGACCCAATATTCCCCTTAACACATAATAGTCCCAGTAGTCTATCCAGTATTAGCATACTCCCAAAATGGGGGCTACCCTCGATACTCCACAGGCTACGGGAGAAATCACAAATCGTAGTAAAGCTCGATATGGTAGGTGACACGGCACACAAGGCAATGCCAGGGTAGATATACCAATTACGCATCCGGACTGGTGGTGACGCATAGCAGCCACTACCGCCCACCTCGAACAACACTCCCAAATCAAGGGTGGCCACCAAATCAATCACAAGTAATAGAATGGTATCGAAGAAGTGTGTCCGATCAGAGGTGCTACCTCCTTGGCCCGTCGATCGCTCCTGTTTTAGCCACCTTATGCCAACTCACGGGAGTTGGGTCCACGTATATACCTTAGGATCGTCGCCACCATCCTACTTCATTCTGGAAACTCCACCGCGTACACAGTTGTCAAAGTGGTTTTCGGTATCGACAGAGAGTATGTCCATATCCGATCCCGGTCTCTTTAACAACCAAACGTTATTATAACACCGTGGTCATTTAAAAATATATATATACTTTTAAAAACACAATCATTGCCCTTTCAAAACATATCCTTTACTTCAAAATAGTATATACTTTAAAACCAAAATATTTTTGCCATTTCAAAACATATCCTTTACTCCAAAATAGTATATACTTTAAACCAAAATATTATTACTATTTCAAACCCAAATTATCAATGTATTATTTCCATTTCAAAACCCAATTTAATAATATATCATTTCCATTTCCAAAACAATTCAATAATATCTCATTTAAATAAAACCAAATTTCCAATCACTAATCTTTCTTAAATTTAGATAACTTGAAATATTCTTTTAAATCATCTTAAACCCAAACCATATTTTGAAGTCATATTTCTAAATTTTCAATTTCAATAGGTTTCAAATCCATATATTCACAGATAATTCCTAAATAAATTCTATTTCAAATAAATTCATTTTTTTCAAACCATATTACTTTAAAGTTATAACAATTTTGAAAACCAATACTTTGAAAACAATAATACCTTAATTTCAATAAAACATTTCAATTTTGATATATTTCAAGACTTTAAATATTCTAAAATTCCCAACCAAATCTGAAAATCTTATATATACCTTAATTCAATTTACTATTATTTAGTTTAGAAATATTTATTTAATAAATTCAATATCACTTAAATAAAGCTCAAACTTGAAATATTCGTAAATCAAACTTAAAACATCATCAAGTTATACTTAGCTTAAATTTTAGAATTTAACCATATATAAAATAATACTTATATCATATCAAAATTAGTATATATATAAACCCTTATTTTCCAAAACCCATAGAAAATCACTTTAAAATATTTTATATATAGACCACGGTGCCTGTATATAATTTTTTATCCTATGGTCAAGTGATACAGATATTTATCATTTCAATCCGTAATTTAAAAATAAAAGTTTATGGTTATATATCATTTCAAACCGCAATCCCGAATGAAATTAAAATGCATAATAACTTGCAGTTTATACAATATAAAATATAGCATCCATTCATCCAAATATCAATAAACAACCATTTATTACAATCATCGTCCAATTTAAACAAAACATCAATATAAAGCATATAAAATATAACAGGCATCAACAAATAGTTTATATTCAATAAAAATTAATAACTGTTCAACTGGCAGTTTATATGCAATAATAAATAAATTTAACTGGCAATTATATGCAATAAATAACAATTAAATTTAACTAAATGCTATCTAACTGAGATGATGATTAAATATATGCCCAAACAATCATAGATAAATTTTAAATCACATCAAAATTTAATTTAACAAACATAAGAAATCTTAGAAGTTGTGAGTGGGTTAAAACACTCACCTTTTGAATTTAAATTGAATTTAAATTCAATTTAAACCCAAAAATTTGACCGTCTCAGAATTTGTCCAAACCAGCGTCATCAGGTCCGGAATTTCAATACGATCCCAGCAAAACAAACCGCGCATGAATCCGAGTCCGTATGCAAAAGTTATGAAAATTTGAAGATTGGAAAATTTTGGTCCTGAGTCGACTTCGAGTTCAACCCGGTCCGCCGCCTCAAATACCCGATGCTTGCTCTGAGTTTTTGCCAAAACGACTCGGAGACCCGAGTCATTTTCTTCGTGACCCGAAGTAGCTCCAGGGTTTTTCCCCTGAAACCCAAAGCGCGACCCGAAGCGCGTAAATCTAAAAAAAAATTTTTTTTTTTTTAATTTGAAATTATATTTTGGAATTTGGGAATTAGGTTTTGTCTGCCATTGGAATGAGGAGCTAAGAAGAAGATGAATTGTACGTACAGACAAATGAAGTTAGGGAGGCTAGGGTTTATAACAGGATATATATAGGTAGGGTTGACATTTGAATGGATGGATAAGATAGATTTACGCGCTAACGCCAAAGTGGTCCAAAAAGCCCGTTCTGTCTCCGGAACGAAATTGGGTAAACACATATATCAAAATAGGTGTTTTAAAATATTTTAAATGCAATGGAAAAGGTTTCAAGTCCAAATTCCATCGTATGAAGAAGTTATGCTAAAATCAAAAATTTCAAATTGATTTCAATTGATTACAATATCATTTATTTCAAGGCGTTTCGAGTCCGTACGATCAAATGACAAATCCGATTATTACGAAACTTGAAACACTATTATAATTCACCGTTACGGATTTGATGAAACTTGTTTCATCGAAATCCGAGTTAGTGGCCAAAATGACTATTTTTCCATCAATTAAATAAATTAAAAATAAATTAATAAAATCCAACTTTTAATTTAAATCTTAAAATTTACCAATTTTAACCCTTTTATATTGCTCAGTAAATTACAATCTTTTAACCAAATTAAAAGTAAATTTAAAAATTGATAAATTTATCAATTTCAATGTTTATCTCAAATTCATTGAATATAGAAATTGTAAATTAAATTTTCAAAATTTCATTTAATTACCTTTCATTCTATTATTCAGTCTATTATTATCAAAAAGATGCAATTTACATTGGCTCACTATTGTTTACATTTATTTTCTTAGATTTCCTCTACACTTCCTTCAACGTTAAAATTTAACTGTTATATTTCATTTATTCACAATAATTTCAAAGAAAGTAATTAAATTTTCCAATTAAATAAATAAATATAGCTTCCTATTCTGTAGATTAGCCAACTGTCATAATCTAAATTGGGTTAGTATTAATTTCATCTTATAAAATTTACTAATTTCAATAAATTAGAACTTCACAATTTGCTTACATAAATTTGGATTGTACTACACTTATTATATTTCTGCCAAATAGATACATTAATTCCAATTAAATATTCTCTGTAACTATTTCTTGGTTTCATACTTTTTTTTATTTCCCTAAATTACTATCTTGTATTAAGTTTACGTTTCTATTTTACTTTATATTCAATTATAACCTAACAGTCGTTACAATCAATTGGATTGTATTGAATTTGGTTATCCATCAACTGCCATTTACACTGCTACCTAAATTTACACGGTCACTATTAGAAAATCTTATTGCATTGGTAAATTAAATGTTTGCTTTAAATTACTTATTTAAATTTTTATGCTCAAGAGCAACAATTAACACTTTCCATTATTATACAAATTTGAATCCCATTCTAGTTATTCTTTGTTAATAATTCACACAATATTATAACTTCGTACAGGACACCCAATTACTATTTATTATTATAACTTTACAATCTATATAAATTCATCGATTGATTTACTATTTGCCTTTGTTTCCTTATATTCAATTCTTAGCTTAGTATGACAATTTATAGTACTCCATTTAAACGACATTTCATTTCACTTGTTAATACTTGGCTTAAGTTTCTACGGTTGCATTTCATTTACTCCTCCGTTACTATATCATAATTACTTAATATTTATATGAACTTTAATTCCAAATAAATTCATTGACCAATTAATTTGGAAATTTGTAATAGTTGTTATCTACCCTTAAATTTATTTCAAATAACGTACTACCTTATTATCTAAATTTACGAACAAATACCGTTACAATGTTTTATTGCATAAATCAATTTAATCCTTTTCCTTTATCTCTCATATTCAATTACAACTACAAGTTGGCATTTATCTCCATACTACCAATTGCATTCTCTTATGTTCTATCCAAATATTCATTTAGATTTTATTTCCATTAATTTATTCAATATTGACGTCCACTTAATCAAATTTACTTCCATTTATATAATTGCAATTCAATTCAGTTATTATTTCATTAATACTATTTCAAATTTATTTCTTCCAGTATTAATTACACAATCAAACTTAATTAACCAATTATAATGGTTCCTACTATTCCTTCAATTGGATTTCATTAAAATTTGTCAAGCATTTATTATATTTACCAATGCAACATTTAATTTCTAACATACGCTCCAATATAAATTATAAAATTTTCATTTCTTTTTACATTAAATTACAAAAATCAATTTAAATCAACATATTCAAATGGTCGAAATTTACGGGTCGTTACAGACCCCGATTCCTTCGAACCAATCATCGATAAAAAGATGTTAGGTAAATAGGGAATTATTCTTTGATTGATTAATTTCTTTTTACCAAAATACCTTCTGGAGATATATATCTTTAAAACATTTCTTTCTCATATGTATTGAATCATTAAACCTCTCTTATCAAATCCTTTGATTACTTAAAAACTTTTTTCATATCTTGGAATAATTCTAAATCATTTTATTTTTCACTTAGTAAAATATTTCCACATCATTTATTTAAATCTTAACAAAGATTCCTAAATCATTATCTTTAAAATGGGTCAAAAACAATTTTATTTAAGACATCGTTTACTATAAACCCAAATCAATTAATTTTTTAAGTATATGAATTAAATAAATTCCAAATCATTTTCATAATTCATATTAGAAAACATTATTGAGTTATAAAGGGCCGATAGAAATTATTCTAATTTTACTCAACATCAATTTCTGTATTCAACCTTTACCATCCGTCGAATAATGGTGAAATCACCTTTTAAATTCACACGAATAGTACGGGTTCCCTCCTCGTAATTTAATACCAAGTATAAGAGGATTATTCCTATGCAATCAAAGTTATTTAAATTTGGAAAATTATATCTTTTATACTTTGGAAAATTTTGATCTGAGTAAATCAAATTTACTATCCCCTCCGTCGGACCAGTCCGGGTAGCTAGGGAGGGAAGGCAACTGGTTTCCCAAACCCAAGCCTAGAGACTACCTCTCTATCACCCATAAGATGGTTATTTGATCGACTCTAAATCTTTTAATATACTTAATTAACTTTTAATTAATTTATAGCATCTGGGCTTTCCCTTCAATCTGTTCCATTCATCGGTCTGATTTTCTGTGACACTCACAAATGGAACAAACGTACTAGTCGTTTCCGCATACTCATTTTTCAAACCTCTTAATCAACTTTAAAATTACTTAATTTTTTATTCGAAAAGGTTTATGAAAGATTCGGAAAAGAATAATTAAGTTAAAACTATTGTTTACAAAAGTTATTAAGATTGTTGTGGAGAAGTGCTGCAAATAGTGTTTTAGAAGCTTATTGATAAAAACAACTTTCCGATCATTTAAAAGTCCATTTTCATGACTTAAATCTCTTTTAAAACAATTAAAAAGCTTTATAGAATTTATTTCATATTTTTAAAAAACTAAAAATACCCATTTTAAAACATTTACTACTTTGGCCTCCGAACTGCCGAAGAGCGATTTTATTTAAAAGTTGATTAGCTCATATTTTAAAATCTACTAAACGAAATCTCAATTTTCTTTCTTTGCATGAAAATTATGAATATAAAAGGTTCGAAAATTTCTTATTTCAAAGCAATCTGACTCCGAATCCATCCTATAAATGGATTTAACTTTTAATACGCGAAATCGTGAATTAGTTACGCGACACGCCTATTTTTGACTAAATTTTCAATATTTATTTAAACTTCGCCAAAATACTTTTAAATGTTTATAAAACATTTCTAAACCATATTAAACTGTCTTTAAGAGGTTTAAACATTCCATATACATAATTTCATTGAATAAAGGAAATGGTTTCTTTTGTGCTTATTGACGTGTATTAACGTGACTTGTATATATATATATATATATATATATATATATATATATATATATTCAACAAGCATATTAAACACCCATAATATCATATTCAAACATGTTAAACAACCATCATTAACAATCGTATCCAAACTTATGTATCATCCAATAATATATATAACTATAGTTTAGGAGTTTTCTCACCTTCATTTTTCCTCAAGCTAATTTAAAATTGGCTATAACTTCGCTATCACGAAATAAAAATCCACGAAATCGAGCTTGAGAGCCTTGGATGGCTCGGCCTAGCTTGGGAAGTCACGACCTTTGGTAGAGGGCTCGGCCAAGGGTGGAGGAAGGTGTGGCTGTGGGATTCTATGGTGGAAAGGAGGAGTTTTGAAGTTGTTTTGTGATGTTTTACTACTATATATAATATACTTATTTAATTTATTTTTGAGATGTTTTTCTCCATAACTTTGTTAAAATGAGAAGCCATTGATAAGCTTGATAATGTGGAGAAGGAAGTGAAAAAAATTGTGTGAAAAATATAAAGAAGGGGTGGGGTATTTATAGAATTTTAGAAAACCAAAATATCATAACATGGAGGACAAAACTACCCCTTGCCATCCCCTCCTAGCCACCCTAAGACACAAGGCAGCCCACCCCCTTCCATGTAATGGATGATGTGGAGGTGATGGTGATGATAATGGTGGTATAAGGTGGATTTGATGTGAGAAGATGTTTGCTTTTTAAAATTATAAATATCTTATATATTTTTTATATTTACCATATGTAAATATATTTCTACTTTTCTACCATTGTTTTGTGTATATGTATATGTATATGTTAATATATGTGTGTGCATGCTAGAAAGGTGTATAGTTACATAAACAACGTTGTATAACTTATATATGTCAAACCGTTAAGAATTTTAATTTTGATTTCCAGTCATATTTTCACTTATTAATTAACGTACCATATATTTGTAAACAAAATTTGAAAACTAATTTCTTATCATTTTAGATGTATAAAAATGATTATATTTGAATTGTAAAACCATAAAAATAAATATAAAACAAATATTTACAAAAATCGCTATTATATCGATAAAGTGATACGAATTTCCTTATATTTTCAAATCAAGTATATATCTTCATAAAATTATTACAAATGATTTATTATCACTTTATAAATATTTAAAATGATTTATCATCATTTTAAAATAATTATTTGAATAATTATAATAATTATTAAATCATTTAATCTCAACTAAATTTAATAAATCAATTATTAAATATAAGGGCATAACTGATGATGTCATAAACACATTTTATTTTCAAAAATAAAATAACTAATTTTATTTTATATTCCTGTTCAATTATAAAAAAAAGTGTGTATCTAGCTCCATACGCGAGGTCTTACCATTATAGAGCTGTTTATTGATAAAATGGTTTTCGGTTCCTTTTATCGATATTTTTCCAAAGTAAATATTTTTATGAATATTCCTTCAAAATAGGTTCATTATTATCATTCATTTCACACAACTTGATTTTTTGCTGAAAATAATCCATATTTGAATATTTAAAATAAATTAAATATCCCCTAATTAAAGTGATCAAATTTTGGGTCGTTACATACTTCCCCCCTTAAAAAAATTTCGTCCCCGAAATTACCCAAAACAAAAACCCAAAGGTTTTGCTCAAAATATTTCTTATTAAACTTACACCCATACGATATGTACACAATATATGATTTGATCTTTTATTTGAATCCACAACTTTACTTGCGAACTAGTATTGATCCCCCGATGCTCTAGTGCAGACTCCGATCAGACCTTCCGATCAGACTTTTTAGTTATCCATGCATAGCATTCAACTATGATAGAAAACTCAAGTATCCAATCCCAAACCCTAATCAATGTTTGTCATCAAGAATCGAGTGATATATCCTTTTTCGGATTGGTGTAAAACACCTCAAAGCTCTGTACTTGAACCTTAGATCATAATCGTGCGACGAAATAATCCATGTATTTCATACGTGCTTATTAACCCTTCCAAAAAAATTTATAAAATGTTTCATAAAACCTTTATCTTTGGTTTAAATATATTTTCATAAATTATTTATTTCTTCAAAATATTCATCCATAAAAATATTCTTGGATCTTCTTTTAAAAGAAATCATTTTCTTTTAAAAGATAATTTATCTTTTAATTTCCCTATTATAATATACTTTCTTTAATACCTTCATATCAATAAAACTTCCTTAGTTAGTCAAAACTTGATATTTCTTTAATATATATACTGCAATTTCTCTTATCTTTGATTTTATCTAGAATATTTATTGAAAGAACTTGTTTCAAGTCTTTTAAACATTTCATAATACCACTTTCTCTTATAAAAGAAAATCCTTCATTTAAATTTTCTTGCTTCTTTCCCCAAGAATCCTCATTAATTTATTTAAAATATTTATTTAAATACGAAGTTGAAACAAAATATCATGGTTATTTATATATCTCCATGATTTTACATTCAACATTCCAACTTAGACTTGGGTCAAGACCTCCTAACACTGATACATAGGGTACAAAATATTGATCATAACAATATTTCGCCCCTAGCCACACACACTACTATATAGATTAGATAAATAGAGCTACCCTTAATCACCATACTCAATATTTCCTTCATTCATTTGAATCTGAAGCCGATGGCACGCTCAAGTGTCCAAAATCTATTAAAACTTCCCCCAATTCCTTCTTCATCGCTTTCCAGTTCATCATCGGCCTCATTGCCATCTTCATTCGGTAAATTTCACCCTTAACATAGGGTAGCCATGGTTGGTTCCATGGAACATATCCTATACCAACTGGTACTCCTGGGATTACTTCTCCCTCTTCTATTTCTTCAAGACCTTGCACACCAACTTCCCAAGGGTTCTCGAACACTTTAACTTCTTCCGCTTCCGATACTTCTTCATCATTCCCTTCCATCTCATCCTAGTTAATGTAGGAACTGGATGATTCTTCTTGCCAAATAACATGCTCCCCATCCAAGTCCCGTATCATATTGCTATCTTCGTTAGATATCGCGGCATATGGGTCTTTCATAGGTTCTGATTCTTCCTCCATGGGTTCTGATTCTTCTTCCATAGGTTCAGGTTCTGCTATGGGTTCTAGTGAGGAGGTAGTAGGATCCGCAATCCATATTCTTTCCGAGACTTACACGAGGTCATCATGACTAGAAATTATAATCATCTCGGGGGTCGTGGGTGGTATGAGCATTCCTGCCATTGGATACCCATCTTCATTTCTTCGAGTGTCCGGGGCATGCTCTCTCTCAATCAAGGGCCAACCATTGCTAGGTGTATATTTCAGTTGTTCTTCCTCATCACTAGAGAGAATAATGAGGTTGTCCTTCTCGCCCCGATTTTCACTTGAGGACTCTCCTTTAGAGTACTTTCCTCCATATGGTTTCTACAATGTAAACAACATCCCCTTAGATATAGGTACTAAGAAATTTACTTAATCAAAATTATTCTAATGTTAAGTTATTAACATCTCATTAATTTAGGCATATCCTATTTTAAGTAGAATGGTTTGCAAATTGCTTCGTATTACTTTTCTCAAACCATTGTTCGACCAATACTTAGAAAACAAGCCAAGGTCTTTGTTCAATCCACTTCTAAAGATAGCTTTCCCACTTAAAATTCTTTACATGTCAAAATGGTTTATCCCCTCAAAAATCCTTTAAATTTTCTTTTTGCCAAAACGTTTTCCGAATTTTATTGCTATCACTTCCAAAAATCCTTTTCATAAAATTTTAATCTTTATATCTAACTAAAGTTTCTTAAAAATATTTTTTTTATAAAATATAATCCTAGGTAAAATTATTTCACTACCAATTTTTTCAAAACCAAAATCATTTGATATATCATTAACAAATACGTGCTCGTCCTCAAACTCACTATAGGGTGTTACTAACCCAATCTCTAATGAGTAACTCATCCTAGGGTATTAATAACCATGTTTCTGATTAGACTTAACACCTACCAAAGCCTAGGTGTTCGCTCAACCTATGCTCTGTGTGACGACCCGATTCGTCGACTCTCAAAAATCGACACTAATACATCCTCAGTATTCACGTGTCGTAAATCCAAGTGCCGGAAGGGCGAATTATGAAAGGTAAGAAAGAAAATAAAGACAGAACAAAAATCTTACACGGATGGAATAACATATATTGTTCCAACATATAATCTTTACAGTAGAAATTTTAAATACACTTATCAGAGTTAATCATGGACAGTTATAAATATCTATCCTTACAAATGCTAAATACAATAGTACACGAGTATGGTGGAATTGGATAACAATCTTCAGAAGAATCTTCTAATTCAATGCTCCGAGATCTTCCAGATTTCTTCTAACTAAACCTGACTGCTAGGTTTTTCGGGAAAATTAGGGCACCTAGAGTTTAAGGGGAAAGGAAAATAAACTCCGGGTCAATCACGGGACTGGTGTGAGAAACTCAAAATACACGTTTTGAAAATGAAGGTATCTCATAAGACCACGCTGCAAATAAACACGAAATGGGTTACCTTATGATAACCAAAAACATTTGCTATGTTAAATCATTTGGTATTATTTTTAATGACATTCTTTTGAAAACATTTGCATGTAAAATTATTAATCTTAGCCGAAATTGTTACCATTATTAAATTCTAGATATGTTAGGCTCTACAAACAAAACTCTTACAAGGCTTGTACGGAGAATGGATTCCACACAATGGCAGGTAAGGGACTACCTTCCATACAGTACATCTCTAAAGGAATGTACCGAGAATACTCAACAATCCTCCATATCTGGCAAGGCCGGTCTATCCCTATTTGGCACTCAGACATGGCCTGGATAGAAACCGAATATGTCATCACCTCGGTCGTTACCGACCTATCCGGGGACCCATTACACACACAACATACTCGACATATAGAGAGTTATCTAGAAAAGTGATAATCATACCCTAATGGTTGTGAACCACATAGCCTTACGGCATACCCTGTTTAAGCCTCGGTCGTTACCGACCTATCCAGGGACTCATACCCTAATGGCTGCGAACCACATAGCCTTACGGCGTACCCTGTTTAAGCCATTATCGGGTGATGAGGCCCGAGGTAACGATTACCTTTCACATAGCATATTCCACTTTGAATGCCACATTGTCATTTCTTAATTACATAACTAATTCCTACAAACATATAACGCCTGAGCTCGTACATCTCAAGAAAGGGTGTTAAGCTAAGAGAAGTTTCCTTCTCCGCCACCAAACAGAAGATGCCCTCATAGAGATCAATCATTGTAATTAGAAATGCAACATCAGACATTCATTCGTACAAGTTGTCCAGAAACAGGACAAACTGAAAGCACTCTCCTACCATATGCTGTCGGGAATTACTGCTAGGATTATTAGCAAGAAGTCCTTGCATTAAAGATCTTAAATGAAGAACTACTGCCACATAATATGATATGGAAAATTTCCTCCGAGGGTCAGTGACAAGCAGCCCGACATTCCATCTTCTAAGTCATTTCCATGTCTTCACTTCGAATACGTAAATTGGTTCAAAGTGGTTTCCAGATAAGAATTACACAAATCCGACCCTGGTTCCTTCGAACCAATCATCGATAAATAGATGTTAGGTAAATAGGGAATTATTCTTTGATTGATTAATTTCTTTTTAACAAAATATCTTCTGGAGATATATATATATCTTTAAAACATTTATTTCTAGTATATACGGAATCCTTAAACCTCTCTTATCAAATCGTTTGATTACGTATTTTTTTTCAAATCTTGGAATAATACGAAATCATTTCATTTTTCACTTAGGAAAATATTTCCACATCATTTATTTAAATCTTAACAAATATTCTGAAATCATAATCTTTAAAATGGGTCAAAAACAATGTTATTTAAGACATCGTTTACTTAAGCCCAAACCAATTAATTTTTTTAAGTATAGGAATTAAATCAATTCCAAATCATTTTCATAAGTCATATTGGAAAACATTATTAAGTTAAAAAGGGTCGATAAAAATTATACTAATTTTACTCAACATCAATTTCCATATTCAATCTTTACTATCTGTGGAATAATAGTGAAATCACCTTTTAAATTCACATGGACAGTACGGGTTTCCTCCTTGGAATTTAATACCAATTATAAGAAGATTATTCCTATGCAATCCAAGTTGTTTAAATTTGGAAAATTATATCTTTTATACTTTGGGAAATTTTGATCCGAGTAAATCAAATTTACTATCCCCTCCGTTGGGCCAGTCCAAGTAGTTAGGGAGGGCATGCAACTAATTTCCCAAACCCAATCCTAGAGACTACCTCTCTGTCACCCATAAGTTGGTTAAATTATTTGATCGAGTCTAAATCTTTTAACATACTTAATTAGCATTTAATTAATTTAGAGCATCCGAGCTTTCCCTTCGATCTGTTTCATTCCTCGGTCGGATTTTCTATGACACTCAAAAATGGAACAAATGGACTAGTCGTTTAAGCATACTCATTTTTCAAACCTTTTAATCATCTTTAAAATTACTTAATTATTTATTTGAAAAGGTTTATGAAAGATTCGAAAAAGAATAATTAAGTTAAAACTATTGTTTACAAAAGTTATTAAAACAGCTGCGGAAAAGTTTATGTGGTAGTAGTTCTTCATTTAAACTTCACCAAAACACTTTTAAATGTTTATAAAACATTTCTAAACCATATTAAACTATCTTTAAGAGGTTAAAACATACCATATACACAATTTTATTGAATAAAGGAAAGTGATTTCTTTTGTGCTTATCGACGTGTTTTAACGTGACTTGTATATATATCCAACAAGCATATTAAACACCCATAATATCATATTCAAACATGTCAAACAACCATCATTAACAATCGTATCCAAACTTATGTATCATCAATAATATATATAACTATAGTTTTGGAGTTTTCTCACCTTCATTTTTCCTCGAGCTAATTTAAAATTGGCTATAGCTTCGCTATCATGAAACAAAACTCCACGAAATCCAGCTTGAGAGCCTTGGATGGTTCGGCCTAGCTAGGGAAGTCACGGCCTATGGTAGAGGGATCGACCAAGGGTGGAGGAAGGTGTGGCCGTGGGTTTCTATGTTGAAAAGGAGGAGTTTTTAAGTTGTTTTGAGATGTTTTACTACTATATGTATAATACACTTATTTATTTTCTTTTTGAGACATTTTTCTCCATAACTTTGTTAACATGAGAAGACATTGATAAGCTTGATAATGTGGAGAAGGAAGTGAAGGAAATTGTGTGAAAAATATGAAGAAGGGGTGGGGTATTTATAGGATTTTAGAAATCCAAAATATCATAACATGAAGGGATAAAACTACCCCTTGTCTTCCCCTCCTAGCCACCCTAAGACTCACGACATCCCACCGCTCACAATGTGATGGATGATGTGAAGGTGATGGTGATGATGATGGTGTAAGGTGGATCTGATATGAGAAGATGTTTGCTTTTTGAACTTATAAATATCTTATATTTCTTTTATTTAACATATGTAAATATATTTCTACTTTTCTACCATTTTTATATGTATTTGTATATGTTAATATATGTGTGTGCATGCCACAAAGGTGCATAAGTTACATAAACAACGTTGTATAACTTATATATGTTAAACCGTTATGAATTTTAATTTTGATTTACGATCATATTTTCACTTATTAATTTACGTACATATATTTGTGAACGAAATTTGAGAACTATTTTCTTATCATTTTAGATGAATAAAAATGATCATATTTGAATTATAAAACCATACAAATAAATATTTACAAAACTCGCTATTATATCCATAAAGTGATATGGATTTCCTTATATTTTCAAATCAAGTGTATATCTTCATAAAATTATTACAAATGATTTATTATCACTTTATAAATATTAAAATGAATTATCATCATTTTAAAATAATTATTTGAATAATTATAATAATTATTAAATCATTAGATCTCAATTAAATTTAATAAATCAATTATTAAATATAAGGGCATCACTAATGATGTCATAAACACATTTTATTTTCAAAAATAAAATAATTGATTTTATTTTATATTCCTGTTCAATTATAAAAATAACTATATACATCCAGCTCCGTATGCGACGTCTTACCATTGTAGAGCTGTTTATTGATAAAACGTTTTAGGTTCCTTCTATCGATATTTTTCCAAAGTAAATATTTTTGCGAATATTCCTTCAAAATAGGTTCATTATTATCATTCATTTCACACAACTTGATTATTTGCTAAAAACAATCCATACTTGAATATTTAAAATAAATTAAATATCCTTTAATTAAAGTGATCAAATTTTGGGTCGTTACATAGTTACCTGGCATTTTCAGTTAGAATTTCCTTATGCACTATGTCTAAAATTGATTATTCATATTAGTTGAATTGAATAAGTTTGAGAAAAACACATTGGCTTCTAATGCAATACTATCAGATACTGATATCACATTTCCATTAACATCCAGAATGAATTTGCTCCTATTATTAGATTTGGGGATAACCATTTTACTACGATAAAAATATTTGGTTTTGTCACCCTATGTTAACTAATTGAGCTTCATTCTTTGAGAGTTTTCAACAGGTATTTTCCTCATGATATTTGAAAGATGTTCTGCATTTTGACCATATTGCATTGCTAATTCGTTATCATAAGGATTTTGAATCAATGATTTATAAAGAAGATTAGCTTCACTTCTAAGTTTTTCACAAATTTGTTGACATCTCTCTTTAGTTTTCTGCCAAGGTTTTAATGCTTGTTTTACTGCCTTTAATTTGCTGATAAAAATACATAGAGAATTACCTTGAACATTGATGTTTAATGTCTGCTCCACTATGTCTTTTTAATCTGAATTTAAGCACCGAGAGTTATTAAATCTAAAGGGGTTTCTAGCATTACAAGGGGAATGTGAAGCAAATTTAATTAAAATAGGGGTGTGATCACTCAAAGAGTGATACCTAAAGTGGACACCATATTTCAGAAATTTATCTTCCCATAAATTATTCACAAAAACCCTATCAATCTTACCATGTATAGAGAAATTTAATGCTATGTTAAAAGGTTCCCTGTAAATTCTGCCTTAACTAAATTAGAATTAGTGATGCATTTCATGAACTCTGTCGCACCCAAGGAGTTATATATGCCATTATTTAATCTCTCTTGAGAAAATTGTATGGCATTGAAATCCCTTAATATAATCGAAGGAAGATTAATCTGACTAGCTTGACACCTAAGGAAGATTAATCTGACCAGCAGTATTGTGTAAAATACATGAAATTTGTGACATTATGAATGTAAAATGATACTAGACGATATAGTAGAATCCCAAAGAATTAAAATCCTACCGTTTTGATTTGAGTAATTATTATCAGCATATTTCCACTTTCTTCCCATCTTATACACCAAACTGTCTATATTATCTGAAGACAATTTATTTTCAATCAAACTAATAAAATACCGTCTACTATTATTTAATATTTGTAGTAAATTAAGTTACTTTGCTGCGGAGTTTAAACCCCTTATGTTCCAAACTGGAACTCCACTAAATATTAGTAAAGAGATTACTGCCATTTTCAAGGGAAGTAGTAGCCCTTGATTGCTTAGATTTTTTTGGTATTTTTGCTCTTTTTCATGATTTGAGACACCAAATTATGCCATGCAAGATTATTAACAACATCTTGAGGAAGTGAGGCTTTGAATTTAAATGGGGACTCTTCAGTTTTGGACTTCCTTACAGTTTTTGATCCAGTAGAGCAGAGATTGCTTATTTGGGATTATAGGTTAGAAGAGGTAGAGGGCATCTCTTTTTCAACTTCTAAGTCATCAATGATAGACAAATCTTTTTTACCCATATTAATTGCATCGAATTTTTGTTCACCATCAGTTTGTATCTCAATATATTCATTTGTTGAATCATTAACTTATGTAATTAGGACATTGTCATTGTTTTGTATAACATCGTACTATGCATCGTTGTGTTGAACTATCGCATTCTGATGGAAACTATTATGAGCATTAGTAGGGTTGCTAGTATCAACAGAACTCTGTTGCCTATTGTTCTCATTTGAGTATTTAGTCGATTGATATGTTGCAGTCTCTTTATTTTATTGATCAACACTATATGTAGTCTTTGGAACAGTATTTTTAGCATTTTCTTCATTACTATCTATGCCCATTTGGGCCTTTGGAGACTTTATATTTTTCCCACTTTTAGGGATCCAAGTCTTAGTAAGTTGGCATAAACCTTCCGAGTGCCCAAAACATTGACAAATTTGGCATTTAAGAGGTTTCCATTAATATTCAGCATCTTGCATTATAAGTTGGTCGAATTCATTTAATATAGGAATTTGCTTTGGATATCTAAATGAACTTGATACTTCCACTAAAACATGAGCATAAGTAATCTTAATAATACCTTTAGTGAATTTATCCATTTTAATAGGATTTCCCAATACAGAGGCAATGTGACTAATGCCTTCCTCATTTCAGTAGTCTAGCTGTAAGTGTAGAAGACGAATCCAAATCGGGACTGAGTGTAGAAGATCTTTATTTAATTGCATCCAAGGTGACCACTTTTTCATCATCATAAGTTGCTATCATAGAAATATGGTCCTCATTCTATAACTCTTTCGAATCTTCTTTCTTATCAAATTTAATTACATAGAAACCATTCTCTTTAGAATAAATTGAAAAATTCCCAAAAGGTTTGGAAACCTATGAATATAAAAAGTGGGATGTGCGGTTTGGATCCCACAGTGTAGATACTACAGCATTATCTCATTGCTTCTTAGCAGCGCTAAGAACTTCCATAGTCATCTTAGCACAAAATAGCTAGTTAAATTCATGACGATTAAAAAATATAAAGGTGTAACGAACATGGATTTTCGACCCTCGAAAATCAACACTAATATGTCCACTATATTGTGTGTCGAGCATTCAAGTGCCAAAAAACCGATTGTTATGGGAAAGGAAGGAGAAAGAAGATAAGAAGAAACTAAACAAACACAGAATCTCACAACGTAACGGAATAATTTATATTAATCAACATAATGCTTTACAAAGTCATTTCCAAATTGATACATCAGAGTCATATTAATACAAATTCTACCAAAGGAAAGTTATAATAGCCTGTCCCTACCTAGCTGATACAATATACATAGAAACAACACCAATAAGATAATAACTAGCTATCGATGAAGCCTCCTGCTCCCAGCTCCTTCAAAATGCATCCGTGGGAAACCTGAACTACTTGGCTGCCCGTACAAATTTGAGCACCCAAGAGTTTTAGGGAAAGAAAATAAAACTCCGGGTCAGACATGGCTCTGGTGTGAGTAAACTCAAAACAACTAAATTATTACTTTTAAAAACTCTTTAAAAATCAAGGGTGTCTCATAAGACCACGCCGCATATAAACACAGGCAGGTTTTTACCTTATGATAACTAAAACACTTTTATAGAAAACCCGGTGATATTATAATAATGTCTAACGGTTCAAGTAAATATATAAAATAGCCGAAATACTTACATTATTAAAGTCCAGCATGATAGGTATACAACTAAAATCGATGGCACTGTTGAAAGTTGGGTTTCCATACAATGACCGGGCTACTAGGGTACCGTCCGCACAGTGCATCTCTAGATAAACACACCGAGAACCTCGCCTAGATTCCGTACCAACACAGGACTAACCTACCCCTTGCTGGATAGTACTAAATACATTGTGAGAAATGCGGATTAAGGATCTTAAGGCTAGAATTAACACTAGAGGGGGGGTGAATAGTGTTTTAAGAAATTTGTTAATCTTTTTGAGTTTATCTTAATTTGTTAACAATGTATACACTAATCAGACACAGATATGAACACAGAATCAAACACAGATGCAAATATAAAGTAAAAGCGGTAAAGGAAAGAACACACCGGATTTTATACTGGTTCGGAGTTACCCATCCAGTCCCGCACAACTAAGTACGGATTTCCTTTCAAAATCAATTCAACAATTACAACCCTCGGTTTCAAGGCTACGAGGTACACCCTCCAGAATCACAATCCTCTGGGTAGAGATACTTGATTTTCGGGGCAACAAGTTCACCCAATTGATTTCCAGGGCTACAATCACACCTTTTCCCTTTTGATTGATTTCCAAGGCTACAATCACACCTTTTCTCGCTAATAGATTACAAAGAAGTCTATAACTCTGAATAGCACTGAGAACTTTGTAGAGATAGTGATGGAGAATCAAACTAGAAGTAATCGAGTATGATTCAATGTTGATTTCGGCAGAGTAATGGTATAAATTTGCATTAAGAAATGTGGAAGAAGAAGAGGAGTGAAAACCAGAAAAAAGTGATTAAAAATTCGTTGAAACTGACCCCTATTTATAGAAGAACAACAGCCATGACCATTCATGAAGAGTTATGGCGAATAGACGCTTCTTTTGAAATTTGAATTTTGAATCAAACTGACACCATGTCGACATGGTACCTATAGGCATGTCGACATCCCACAGCCTTTTTTGATGTTTTGAATTTCTTTGAAAATAACATTTATCTTATATAAAAACTATTTTATACTTTATAAATATACTTGACTTTAGTTGAAATTCATAAGTAAATATAAAGAACAATATATACATAATTTAACTATAATTTTATATTTAAATCTAAGTATAAATATTTAAAAAGTTAAATATATTATTTGAAGATAGTTTAAAATCAGGAGTAATTTGACTTTGAAATTAAAGATGTTTTTGAGGCTAAAATTATTTAAAATCAGGATAGAGAGTTTTGAATCTTTTAAAAGGAAAGTTTTGAAATCATTATGAAAACAAGATAATTTTGTAAAATCATTTGAATTAAAATTAGTGGATACAAAACAATGTCCCACTAGATTTTCGTAGGTTCCATCCTACTTAGGGTTCCATCCCTTTAACGGACTCGAAGTGGATTCCATTCCATGAATAAATTTGATTTTAAGATGCCAGTGCTTTTCTATGAGTTTTAACAAATATTCCTAATAATAAAAAATACTTATCCTTGAAATCTTGAACTCTTGCTAATCTTGATACTCATGAGTCTTCTATCTCTATATCTTGAATCTCTATATTGTACAGTCTTCATTCTTGATACCTGCATGGTTAAATCCTGCATACACATATATATCTAAACTTATAATGTCAGTATTTATATTTTATAATCTATTCTAAGGTTGTTGTCATCAAAACCATCATCTCACGGACTAACAATCTCCCCCTTTTTGATGATGACAACCTTTGTTTATAAAATATTACTTCTATCCTAATAACTCCCCCTTAATTTATGCCTAACTACCCTATTTTATATTTCTCCCCCTTTGTCATCAACAAAAACTATCTCTAAACTATATAACTCCCCCTTAATGTAATACTCTATGACATGTGATTATAATGATAGTGTTATCATAAATAATCAACACTTAGATCTAAAACTAAAACTTAGTCCTAAACCACTAACTATAAAACTCCCCCTTAAACTAATACTAGAACAAAGTATAGTAAATGAATTGTGAAAGATATTAACTTAATTATACTATAATTATTCAATAAATATGTATAAATATATTTCAGACAATACAATCAACACACACATCAAAACCAATCATGTCAGACAAGTCAAACAAATCAATCAATTCAAACAAGTCAAACAAGTCAATCAAGTCAATCAAATCAAATAAGTCAATCAAGTCAAACAAATCAATCAAATCAACCAAAAACTAATAATCCTATATTATAAGACATCACTACAACCTCCTCCTAAATAAAATACACTCGTTATATATACATGTATGCAATATGTAGTTTGTAATGCAGTATGAAATGTATGACATATGCAATGTAGCATGAGATGATATGCAGAATGAAGTGCAACTTGTGATGCAAATGATTATGATATTTCATGCATTATAATTTATGATGTAATATGCAATGAAATGTGATATGAAATAGAATGCATAATGATATGTAATATGAAACAAAATGATAATGAAGAAAATAATAATAATAATATGCAGAATGATATGATGATGATATATATACTACGGTAAGTGACATTCATATTATAAGATAAACATGAGTGATAAGTAATATCTAATTGACAAGCATATATATATATATATATGTGTGTGTGTGTGTGTGTGTATGTCTATGTATGTATACATATATCAAACTATTTATTATAAAACACTTCAACCAAACAAAGATAAAACACACCAATTACTAGACTTAAGTTAAGGAAACTAATGAATGAGACTGAAAGAGTTGTAAAGAAAGAGTTTTAAAGGTAATAAATGGTATTAAAACTATAACATATTCATGAAAGGTAGTAATCACACTCAATATCAAAATCAAATTGATAAGAAATATGGACTTTAAGCTGCATATATGATCAAATATGGATTTTTTTAAATTAATACCCTAATTATTTAATTTATTTAAAATTAATTTTTATTAACTTGGTTGATTTTTTTAAGAATCCAAACTTCCATGTTCTTAAGTTACTAATTAAAACCTTTATATCAAATTATTATTGATTTAAATATTTAGAAACATGCTTAAACATCTTTTAAATTTAAAAAATATCATAATGAAATATTAAATAAAATAATAAAGTTTGAAAAACTAAAATAAATAAGATCTTAGTCTATCATACCAGGCTCTAGGAGCTTGTTTTAGACCATATAAAGCTTTCTTAAGTTTGTACACATGGTTTGCTAAATTTTCATCTTCAAAAAGTGGTGGTTGTTCAACATATACTTCTTCTTTTACAAATCCATTTAAAAATGCACTTTTAACATCCATTTGAAATAATTTGAAATTATTATGATTTGCGAAAGCAAGTAGAATCCTAATGGCTTCTAATCTTGCTACAGGAGCAAAGGTTTCGTCACAATCTATACCTTCTTCTTGACAATAACCTTGGGCGACTAAACGTGCTTTATTTTTAACGACCTCACCTTGTTCATTCATTTTATTTTATAGACCCATTTAGTTCCAATTATAGTTTTATCTTTAGGTCTAGGAACAAGTTCCCAAACTTCATTTCTAGTGAATTGATTTAATTCTTCTTGCATAGCCAAAATCCATGAATCATCAGTTGATGCTTCTTTAGGATTTTTGGGTTCAATAGATGATATAAATGCTATATTACTCGTTTTACTTAGTTGATTTCTAGTTGTAACAATAAATTGCATATCTCATATTATATTTTCAAAAGGATGATCTTTTAAAAGTTTAATCCTTTTGTTAGGATGATTAATTTCATTATTAATTTCGGTTGATTCCTGATTTTGAGTAATTAAATCTTCTTCATCATTTGTAATTAATTTCAAAATCTTTTAAATTTTCATCAAATGAAACATGCATTGTTTCTTCGATGGTGTTAGATCTTAAATTAAAAACTCTATAAGCTTTACTTCTATTTGAATATCCGATAAAGATTCCTTTGTCGGATTTAGGATCAAATTTATCCAAATTATCTTTTGTATTTAAAATAAAGCATTTACTTCTAAAAATTCTGAAGTATGATACCTTAGGTTTCTTTCCACGAAGAGGTTCATAAGGTGTCTTATCGGTTAAAGGTCTAATTAAAATTCTATTCAAAATATAACAGGCGGTAGCAACAGCTTCTGCCCAAAAGTGTTTTGGTAAATTACTATCTGAAAGCATAGTTCTCGCACACTCTCGTATCGTTCTATTTTTACGTTCAACTACTCCATTTTGTTGTGGAGTTCTTGGAAATGAGAAATTGTGAGTTATTCCCTTCTTATTGCAGAATTCCTCAAACTTTTCATTTTCAAATTCACCACCGTGATCACCACGAATAGTTATAATTTTTAAAGATAATTGATTTTGAATCCTTTTTGTAAAGTTCTTAAAACATTCAAAAGTATCACTTTTATGTTTCAAAAATATTGTCCATGTAAATCTAGAATAATCATCTACAATTACAAAAACATATTTACTATGATTTATTGACTGAATTTGAGATGGACCAAATAAATCAAGATGAAGTAACTCAAGGGGTTTTGAAGTTGAAATCATGAATGAATGTATGCTTTTCTACTTAGTATAGTTGTAATAAATTAATTGTAGATTTTATTTGAAAGAAAACACATTTTAAAAGACTTTTAAAAAATTTAGACTTGTATAACGATACTTATACTATGGTGTGTCGATATATGGACCAAAATATCAAAACTTATAAAGGAGATAAATTTCTATATCTAACTAAATGCATTGATATATATATATTCCTAAATGCAACAATAAAGATGAAATAATAGTAAAGCGTACCAATTTTTTCACTCCATCTTTCAAACTTTGATGTTCCTTCATTGTCGTGAACATCATCGTAGTATATTCATTTGCTGAATTTGAAGACCGTATGAGAAAGATACGGATGATTTAGTAGATCGATCAACTTGGCGCCAAAACTTTGAATTCGAATTTTGAATGAATGGACACTTCAACCACTATAAATAGGCCCAACGGTCACCACTTTTCATAAAAAATTCCTTCTCTTCATCTTCTTCCCGTTTTTCTATATACTATCAGACTTCTAGAAGGCATATCTTCTTCGTTTCTTAACGGAATTGGATGAAACCAGCGGCAAGTCGAAGAGGAAGGCAAGGGCTACGATCTAGTAATAGTTTGGTGTCGAATTTGGATGGCATTGTGGTGCAACAGGCCGAACAGTAGAAGAAATGTAAAAGATCCTGTACACAGTTTTTAAGTTTTGGATAGCCAGCTTCAAACTGTCATATCTCACTCAATTTTGATCGGAATTTGATGATCAACCCATCAAAACGACCGCAAGAACAAGAACTACAATCTGGAAAAGGATTGGGAACAAAATACTCAAATCTATGGATACAATTTGAAGAATACCTTTGACAGTTTTGCCTTCTTTTTCTCTTTGTTCACCAAAATTTCATTTGGCCATAACTTGGTCATTTCTTGACGGATTCACACGAAACCAGTGACATTGCGAAGCAGATGGAGAGAAGTACAGTATCAAATCAAGTTGTAGATGAGAACCAAAAGTTTTGTATTGATCTGGTACCCATTTCTTTGTTGATTTCCAATATATATCCACTTGTTCTTCTTGATCGATGAATGATTATCTGAAATCTTTTAACCAACAGTCATTAGACATAATTCTTCTCCTGCAAAACAAAATAACTTTTTAAAGAATCAAGTGACTTTTCAAAATAACTAAATATAATTTTAAACAACAATATCATGATGCTTCTGTGACATATTCATATGAAAATAGTGTTAATAATTTTATTTAAAAATTGCCATTTTCAAAATTTTCAAAATTCAGATTATGAATGTTTTGAAAACCATGCTCTGATACCAAATGTGAGAAATGCGGATTAAGGATCTTAAGGCTAGAATTAACACTAGAGGGGGGGTGAATAGTGTTTTAAGAAATTTGTTAATCTTTTTGAGTTTATCTTAATTTGTTAACAATGTATACACTAATCAGACACAGATATGAACAAAGAATCAAACACAGATGCAAATATAAAGTAAAAGCAGTAAAGGAAAGAACATACCAGATTTTATAATGGTTCGGAGTTACCCTACATCCAGTCCCGCATAACTAAGTACGGATTTCCTTTCAAAATCAATTTAACAATTACAACCCTCGGTTTCAAGGCTACGAGGTACACCCTCCAGAATCACAATCCTTTGGGTAGAGATACTTGATTTCCGGGGCAACAAGTTCACCCAATTGATTTCCAGGGCTACAATCACACCTTTTCCCTTTTGATTGATTTCCAAGGCTACAATCATACCTTTTCTCGCTAATAGATTACAAAGAAGTCTATAACTCTGAATAGCACTGAGAATTTTGTAGAGATAGTGATGGAGAATCAAACTAGAAGTAATCGAGTATGATTCGATGTTGATTTCGGCAGAGTAATGGTATAAATTTGTATTAAGAAATGTGGAAGAAGAAGAGGAGTGAAAACCAGAAAAAGTGATTAAAAATTCATTGAAACTAACCCCTATTTATAGAAGAACAACAACCATGACCATTCATGAAGAGTTATGGCGAATAGACGCTTCTTTTGAAATTTGAATTTTGAATCAAACTGACACCATGTCGACATGGTACCTATAGGCATGTCGACATCCCACAGCCTTTTTTGATGTTTTGAATTTCTTTGAAAATAAAATTTATCTTGTATAAAAACTATTTTAAACTTTATAAATATACTTGACTTTAGTTGAAATTCATAAGTAAATATAAAGAACAATATATACATAATTTAACTATAATTTTATATTTAAATCTAAGTATAAATATTTAAAAGTTAAATATATTATTTGAAGATAGTTTAAAATCAGGAGTAATTTGACTTTGAAATTAAAGATGTTTTTGAGGCTAAAATTATTTAAAATCAGGATAGAGAGTTTTAAATCTTTTAAAAGGAAAGTTTTGAAATCATTTTGAAAATAAGATAATTTTGTAAAATCATTTGAATTAAAATTAGTGGATACAAAACAATGTCCCACTAGATTTTTGTAGATTCCATCCTACTTAGGGTTCCATCCCTTTAACGGGCTCGAAGTGGATTCCATTCCATGAATAAATTTGATTTTAAGATGCCAGTGCTTTTCTACGAGTTTTAACAAATATTCCTAATAATAAAAAATACTTATCCTTGAAATCTTGAACTCTTGATAATCTTGATACTCATGAGTCTTCTATCTCTATATCTTGAATCTCTATAATGTACAGTCTTCATTCTTGATACCTGCATGGTTAAATCCTGCATACACATATATATCTAAACTTATAATGTCAGTATTTATATTTTATAATATATTCTAAGGTTTTTGTCATCAAAACCATCATCTCACGAACTAACATACATCACCACCCCGGTTGGGATCAGTAACCGCACTGAAGCATACAAAAATGGGTCAAATATTGATTCTAGATTTGGTGATGACATACCCTAATGGGTGCGACCCACATGGCCCAGCTGCATCTCCCATGTTTTAGTCATTCCCGGTTGATGAGGCCTGAGGCTGCGTTTTACCTTTTTATTTGCAAACCCACATGGAATGCTAATACTGCCCTCTAAGCATCAATGCAATGCTAGCATTCATCCATACAAGTTGTTTCAGATAAGGACAAACTGAAGGCATTACTTCTACTACATCCATTTTGGAATCACCCTCAGGATTAATAGCAAGTAGCCATTGCACTTCAAGGCTCCATCTTCGATTCCATATTCTTCAAGGTGTCTTCAGTTCGAAATGCTTTAGTTGGATTGAAGTGGTTTTCGGATAACATATCCAATCCTGGTCTCTTTGAAACAATTTTCGTTAATTTCTGATAAACTCAACCCTAGTTCTTTAGGAAATAAGCAGACAAAAGATAAGAGCAGAGATCACCTCCTAACCGTCTGTGACGCCCCAACTCTATGCTCACAATAACAAAGAGTATTGAAAGAAATACTGTCTTTTATTACGAAGAATAAGGCTGGATAGGAGCGGCCATCCGTAGTTGGGCCTTAAACTAGTATTGGTTACCTCGATTGGAGTGGTATATATTTTTATTTTTCATCACTTATTTATTTACTCCCATCGACATACCCAATTCCAGTATAAAACGAACTACGATGGTTCATAATAGTTTAGGACAATATATATAAAATAACACAGATACTAAAAATGCGGAACACAGATAACAAATGTCTCATATATATATAACTGATGTGAGTTACAATACATTTGACACGATACATATGATACAACTACAACTGTCGACTCTGGAAGTTATATATACAAGTACATTATCAACTAATATACATGAATACATATCAACCTATCCTATGACACGACTACTTCAAAAGATGAAAAGTCTTCATAGCTCAAACAGCAACCCAAAGCAAGATATCTACAACTTGAAATAACTCGGGTCTGACCCGAGTATTAAGTTCAAAAGAAAATAATAGACGGGTCAGTCTAATTCAAACTCAGTTATTAATGCACAGAAGCAATAATAATCAAATATCAAATAGACGACAGTCACAGAAATCTCGTATATCCAACTCCTCGATAAGAGAATCGGATAACGGCAGATATAACACTAAACAGTGTTAAACAACAAATCAGCAAATTCAAACCATCAACAAGATAAATAAAAAGATTATCAATGAAGATAATTTAGAAAACAACAGAATTGTCTAAACGACAATTAATACAAAATCCAATTATTAAATAATAATTAGAAACTCAGAATCTAATTATCGAATAGATAATTAGACACAACAAAATGATCAATCGAACTGAATCAAATACAATTCCCACATATTGAATTGAACACAAAACAATTCAAATAATTAAAATATCAATTAAAACGTCAATACTGTGTGGCTACAGTACACGCACACGTGCACTGCCTCGCCACTACAGTGAAGAAATACACAAAAGCTCAATGAAAGTTCACAAACGAGCACAAGGTCAAACCCAAAGGAAAAGTCAGGTTCAACACAAATGCACTTCAAATAAAATCACAACACGAGCACAAGGTCAAACCCGAGCGTTTACGCTGGATTCAACTCAGGCGTAACACAAAACTGTCAAGAACAAATAACTCGACCAGACACACATGAACAAGAAATGAACAAACCAATATGTCAACATGATTATCAAAGTAAACTACAGTACTCAAAACTACAAACTGGTCAATACAACTAAAACATGAATGACTAGTTTCGACCAAGAATATACATATGCCAGCAAACTCGAGCACAAATGTAGCATGCTCAAAGTAACCATATGGATGCAACTCGACTAACAGCAATATACAGTGACAATATGGTACAGTGAAGACCAACATGAAATAAAGTTTGTGTGCCAAAAGGTCAGAGGCAATACAAGTGTAGACTTGATGAACAAAATGCAAGAAACAGCTGTGGATATAAATGTATCACTATGACACAAGTACAAGATACATGAACTAAACTTCCAATCAATATATGATGTGCACAGCCACTAGCACATTTAGATATATTGTATGAACTAAAGTGAATGAGGACTCAATGCGCTAACTCGGAGAACAATGGATAGCAGACTGTACATGAACCAAATAACGAAACCGAGAGCAATCTCAAGTGAACTCAACAAGACAATCAAATTCAAATGCAACTGACTTGAAAGAACAAGCACAGGAAACAACATATATGCAGACTGCAAACTCGACCAACAGGTTCAGGTAGACAGTGAACAACATAATGGTATAGGTACAATGTACAAATTAAACAAAACATCTACACCAGTGAATTGTAGAAGAAACCAGACCTGGCCACAGTGAATCACAAACCAAAGTGTGCCAAAGGTACAATATGTATGCAACTGGGAAACGAATAATGCAAGCCAACATCAGTGACACAGCCTCAATAATAAAAGGGCTAAAATAACCATATATGAACACTACAACAACTCAAGTCAGTGCACTATACGGTAACCAAACTGAAGGTCGGTGAACAAGTGAACTCAAGGACAGATCCAGACAACACAAGTGCAGCCTCAACCAGATGATCAAGTGAATACACACAAATGTACACATCCAGGCAAAGTAGGATGACTACAAACTCAACAGCATATGTACAGCATGTACAAGACTCAAAGACACAAATACAATGCAAATAGACACAGGTGAAACAAGTGAATCAAGATACCAGACTCAAACAAGTGAACAAGATATCAAAGCTCAGTCTCAATAAAACAACACTACAGGCAAACACAGTATACAACTTGAGCTCCAAAAGCTACAACATAATGCACCAGTAGACAACAAAAGTGAAACAGAGGTAGCAACAAGGATCAGGAACAAAGGCAAATACCACATGAATGCTACATAACTCAAGAGTACCCAATGTACAAGTCTCGTACAACAAGGAAACAAGACTCAACATGAATGATCAGGTAATATGCATCTAACCACCAGGTTAGAGCATACTAGTGAATCACAAACCAAATGCACTCAAAAACGCACATGTATATAACTGTAAAATTGAACAGTACAAGCATCACCATCGAAAACAAGGCACAGTGTCGAAGTGATCAGAAAAATGAAGTAAAATTCTCATCTCAAAATAGTTTTCACAAAATCAAAGTCACCGTTTTCTCACAGTAGTACAATGGTGATGGTCGATGACATTATTAAGTCATGGAATCACATAACAAGTTAATGCCGAAGTGTCAAAGTCACAAATGGTCGAAGCAAAATGTTAAGTTCAAATGCAGTTCAAATCAAACTGTGCCAAAGTCACAGATACCAAATAAAAATAGTTCAAGTCGGGTTTTATCAAAATCAAACAAGTTCAAGCCAGAGCAAAAATCAAATTAAAATAGTCAATGTCGAAACCACTAAACAACAGATAAAATCGAACGAGGTCGAAGTCGACAAAACCAAAATTATCACAGCAAAATCATCAAGCCGTGGAAATGAGAAGACGAACTAAGTCAAAGATCATCGACAACGAAACCAAGTAGTACGGCCAACTTACATCAGTTCACAACCTCAAACAATTATATACGAAGCAGTTCAACAATGAAAGTTACGAACTTGAGCAAACCAGAAATCACTAAACTTTGAATTAGATGTGAGTAAAGATTACTCACATTTGGACGCAATCGAAGGAGCCATGAGCGAAGTATCGTTCGATCGAGCAGTTGATGTTGGCGCCTTCGATTTCATGAAGCCCTAGTTTGCAGACGAACAAAGGTCGAAATCCCTACTTTGATGGAAGAGACGAACGGGAGAGCCGCTGTAACATCCCGGATTTTCACGCTCGAAAATAGACATCCATACTTTACATCGTACTCGAATGCCGCAGATTCGACCGTTCAAATCCGAGTCGCCGGAGCTTATAACAACATTAAGTAAATAACACAGCGGAATAACTGAATATAGATATACAACATCTGATACAATATCCAGATACAATGATGATACAATGAATATCTATATACATCAGAGATATGATACAACAAATAGCAGCGGAAAGAAAACGATAACATCAGCAGCGGATAATCTTCATCTTCAAAGCACCAATCCAGATATAGCTCGGACTCCCAATAACGAGGCACAAAGATAAGCAAGTGCAGTCCATTTCCAAAGACTGAACTAGCTCCAGAAAATCTACTAATCCGACTATCTGAAAAACCCAACTCAAGACTGCTCGTGTAGAAAAATTTTGAGCATCCAGAGTTTAGGAAAGAAACAATAAACTCCGGATCAGTCATGGGACTGGTGTGAGCAACAAAAACAGTTCATCTTTAAAAACAAATAACAGAGAATTTAAAAGTCAATTCGCAATGCTTTTGGAAAATGAGACTACCATAAGGCCTCCCGCACACACACACACAATGCAAACGCAGAATCAGAGGAGATTTCTCCTTATGATAGTCAAAGATGCTTACTATGCAAAACAAATCATTGGATATTATTACTATTGCATAGTGCAGAAAACATTTCGAAAGTATAATATCAATCTTAGCCAGCATAGACATTTCGCACTTATGCCTACTATAGCTACCATGTTCAATAGCAGGTTACCGCCACATTCCATAGCAGGTTATACAACTAAAACCGTACAAGGTTCGTATTTGGAAGATGAATTTCCAACAAATGGTCAGGCTAAGGAACTTCCTATTCCACGAAAGAAATGCCTCTGGCGGGACGCTCCGAGAACCAAACCGTTCTCTGCCAAACAAGGCCGGCTACCCCCCTTCCCGGGGAATATACAAAACCTGAGATATGCCACCCCCGGTCCTTTGGGACCTTTATCCGAGCGCTCGGTATCCAACATCACACATAATCAATAAAGTGTGTCCACATGAGTAAGTATCTGGGCTCCATACCATGATACTACCCTTTTCCAGAAGGAATGGTCATACCCTAGGGAAGCTACCCCTGAAACCTTGTCGCACGATTCCTGTTTCGACCATTACCGGGTTGTGAGGCTCGACGAAGTCTCGTCCACAAAGCTACGCTTTTTCAAAAAGCCACGCTTTGGGTCAACAGATGATCAACCAATGATCACAAAGATAAATGATCAAACAAATGATCCTATCACAAATGATCAAACACTGATCATCACACAGCAACACTCAGCATGTCACATTACCAAATTGGGATATATCGCTGATAAATTTCAACTACATAACCTCTGAGCTCGTACGTCTCAGAGAAGGGTGTTAAGCTAAGAGAATAAATTCTCCGCCACCAATAGAAATGTATTTGAAAGAAATCAGCTTTATATCTCAATTTGTAATGTCAGACATACAATCCATACAAGTCTGTTCCGGGATCGAACAGAACCGAAGGCACTTCCAAAGAAGTCCTTGCAAATCCGGATAATTTTCTAATCATTTCCGGACTTCCTATCACAAAAAGAGTGATATAAATCTCTATACCGGAGCAACTCGGTGCAGAGACATTCGACAGGTTGTCCTTTCATTTTCGAAAATATCCGGTCTTCACCACCGGTCTTCAAATGCCATCCATATATGACGTATCACTCTTCAGAATGGGTTATATGACACAAAGGTCTTTTCCCGGCTAACCCGAATAGTGAGCGCAATATTTAAAAAGGGTAAGTTTGGCTCACATCCCTAATAAGTTTCAAAATAAACAAAACATCCTTCACATACAAAACTTGCATTTCCGCTCCCTATTTTCAAATTCGCACAAGCAAAAATACACAAATACCCTTTACGTTTTAAACAATTCAAACGCGTATAACTTTATGTACAAAAACCGGATCAACAAACCGTTTTCACCAAAAAATCATAAATTTTATGATCTTTGAAATGAGATCCATTGTTGATACCAAAAATTCATATTTATATTAAAGGTGCAATTATTTTAAATATTTGCAGATAATTCAGCAAATTTTAAACTTTTTTATTTTTTTTCAAATTTACAAAATTTGCAAATAATTGCAGATATTTCTGCAGCTATATGGTATAGTTGCAGAAATGTCTGCAACTATTGGGTATAGATGCAGAAATTTATGCAACTATATAGTATAGTTGCAGAAATATCTGCAACTATTGCATATAGTTGCAGACATTTCTGCAACTATTGCATATAGTTGCAGAAATGCAACTATATGCAAATAGTTGCAGAAATGTGTGCAACTATTGCGCATAGTTGCAGAAATGTCTGCAACTATTACGCATAGTTGCAGAAATATCTGCAACTATTGCATATAGTTGCAGAAATATCTGCAACTATTGCAAATAGTTGCAGAAATGTCTGCAACTATTGCGTATAGTTGCAGAAATATCTGCAACTATTGCATATAGTTGTAGAAATGCAACTATTGCTAATAGTTGCAGAACTGTCTGCAACTATTGCGTATAGTTGCAGAAATTACCGCAACTATTGCGTATAGTTGCAGAAATTACCGCAACTATTGCTTATAGTTGCAGAAATGTCTGCAACTATTGCGTATAGTTGCAGAAATTTCTGCAACTATTGCGCATATATTTGCAGAAATTTGTTGTCATTATTCATAACTGCAAATATTAAGAATATCATATTTCATAAAAAAAAATTGATTCGTCTTTAATTTAATTGCAGTTTTCCATTTAAATCGAAAAATAAGAAGAAGAATCAGCTCGATTGCGAAGCGCAAGGGTAATTTGGGAAAAAAATTGGCGGAAAACAGAAACAGGGATGTAGAAAATATATATTTTACCACAGGGATCCGCTTTGAATTAACTTCCGTTTTAAGGATGTGTGCCTAATTTTCACATTTAAAAATATATGGATAATGGGATTTCAATTAAGTCACAACTTATTACCCAAACTTTCTTTTCAAATGGTTTAACAAATTACCATTTTTAATCTTTAAACAAAAAGATTCATTTTAACAACCTACAACGGTTTAAACAATTTCCACATTTTTATCTTTTAAACAAAAGATTCATTCACAGATTTTCAAAATCAATTTCCATTTCAATTTAATTTAAAGATTTAACTTATAGCTTTCAAAACAATTTCATTTCGAATGGGTTAAACAAAACATCATTTTAAATCTGTTAAAAATAAACAGATTCAATTCATAGCTTTTCAAAAACAATTCATTCATAACTTGGAAAACCATTTTTCAATTCGTACTTGAAATTCCTTTAATTTGGAATTTCATTTCTTATATATATGAAAGCTTTTATCATTTGAAAACAAACAGTTTCATTTCAGAAAATCTGATTCATTCATACGAGTTGAAATCCTTGGGTTAAATTCAAATTCCCAAAATTTTACTTTTAAATGGTTTAGATTTATACAAACACATTTATATCATCTTTAATCCCTAGTTTCAAATCATAGGATTCAATTTCAAACTTGAATTCAAATTTAAATCAAATTATTTAAATTTTCAAAACTCGATTAAGTTATTCAAAATAACTTTTATATTTGAAATTCCATTTCAAAAGCTTTTCATTTTAAACCCAAATTTCCAATTTCAAAGTCAATTGAAATAAAAATTTCAATTTCAAAAATATTAAATTTAAATCATTTGTGACTTAACCGATTTCCACGTGGAATCCATATTTGTGTGTATAGGTGTAGTCCAGAGGTTTCACACAGTAGTGCAACATCATTCAATCATCACAGATCAAAATACAGGATATAGTTGATAAGCGATATGAACTATAACGCTTATCGTTCGTTCACAGATCACAGATATATAATTTACATCACAGATAATTAACTACATTACAGATCACAACACAAATCAGAATATATCACACAACATCATAGATCAGGGGATATCAACAATTCAATCATTCAATACAAATTCAAACATTTATGAGTAAGATCAATTAATTATCTGATTAATTCAAATCAAATTCATTTCTTATGAATTATTAATCCTGGTTAATTAATATTAATCAATTACAAATTATCTTGATTAATTATTCTTTAGTCATTTATTAATTAACCATTAATAATAAATTGATTAACTTCAATTAATAAATAAATAAATTATCATTTAATTAATTATCCTTAATTTTATTAAGTAATTAACAGTTTACAATTGATTATCTAAATTAATTAATCTAATTAATTATCAAATTTTAATCACATTTAATTACTTAATAATCCCTAGTTAATCATCTTCATTAACTAATAACATTTCTTTAATTACTTTCTTAAGAAATTTTCTTAGATTAAATCAATATTAATCATTTCTAATTATTAATTAATCTAGATTATTTATAAATTAAATAAATCATTCTTTTAATTACCTTATTTATTCAAATCATTTTATTACTTTAATATAATTCATTTTAAAACCTTTAACTAATTTCAAACTTAAATAAATAATTATTTTTAAAGGAATTTGTTTAGAAAAGTTTAACTTGGTTTTGTTTAAAGTTTTAAAGCTGCAACGTCGAATACTCGAGATGAAACCCGAGCCAACCCGTCATTCTCCCGAGACCAAACCCGAGTTTCCCCTCCTCTTTCTTTTTAAAGTTTAGTTTAAATTTTAAAAAAACTTTTATACCTTAAAACACTCGCTCACGTACTCGAAGACAACCCCGAGCCATCTTCCCTTATCCCCGAAGATTACTTCGAGACAAAGCCTTCTTCTCCAAAACTTCGATTCCACCAGATACATCGTGCACCTGTGCACGTACACCGATGATCAGCCTCCCTCCGACCAACTTCGCTACCACCAGCAAGTTGTCATCGACCAACTCTACCCAATCGACTACCCAGATCGACGATTTGATCAAGAAACCAAAATCGAACTACTGCATCAACCGGACTGATAACTCGATCGGCAAAAACCCCCCATCAACGTCGATCCCGATCTTGATGAACTCCGCCGTTCTCACCGTAGATTCGCCTCGAACCCCAGCAACGTTTCCCCATCACGTGATCACCTCTGATCCTCCCTATATGTCGAACAAGCTCCGGAATCAACATCAACTAAACTGGGTTTTAAAACTCTACTCCGACGTCTCCTGGCCACCACGGCCATTGATAAACCTGACGACCATTTTTCCAGACCTCGCCCAACCTTCCTCTATCTCCAATCGAAACCCCGAACACCAGAAATTCGACGATCACCAGAAATTGCTCAAAACGCAATTTCCAGTCAACTCGGAATTGCTTATTCGATATACCACACTAAAAATCGTGAATTAACCCTTAAAAATCATGATTTTAGATAGTGATTCAGATAGTATTCTTGAAACTAGGATTTATAATACTTGAATTTCGACATGTCTTGAATTGTGACTGTATTTTCAATTTTTTTTTCCAGGGAAGCTTTAATTCATCTTGCTTGATTTTACTTCTAATTATTTTTAAAATATAGCATTAGATTAACATGAACAACTTTCTTTAAAAATCATGGCATAACGTTAATTATATGAAGAGATATTGGATTTTCTTTTTATTTCTTTCCCTGATTAAAATCCTGTTACTAAGAACAGAACAGATATGCCACCATCAATGCATATATACAACCTGTAAATATTTTATACTTCCCACACAAAACTTCAACATACATCCAGATTATAACAAATTCAAGGTAAAAGTTCATTCTCAAGCAACAACAGTTAAAAGAGGGATTTTAGTTTAGGGGTTTGCTCACTGATTTAAAAGCAGAGAAGAAGGATTTGATTCTTTTTGAGTCTGTGATTAGAACAGTGGCAAGATATGTATGTATACATATAGTCAATGATTACTGAGACATGCAAGCATTTATCAATATCAACAAACAAGCACAACCAGACAAGGCACAGGTTCATGGGCATAGAATTTATAGAGACTAATTTGTAAATCAAGATTTTGCTCACCTTTTTTTTTAGAAGGAAGAACAGAGCATTTAATTTGAAACAGGCTTTGAGATAACTGATGCTCCTCTGGTTGAATTGATTTGAGTTTGTATAAGTTGAAGTTTTTGTTTTGAGTTTGTATAAGTTGAAGTTTTTTTGTTTTCAGATTTTGATGACATATATTTTTTTTCTTGGCTTGAATAAACGAAACTGAGTGGAAGGTTTGATATGTATAAAAGAGTTTACAGTGTTGATATTATTGTACTTGTACAAGATTTGTTTTAGAGATTTTCTTCTATAGGGGAGGGGGCTGAGATGATCTATATTGTACTAGAGAGATGTTAGTATTAATGAAGATGTCCTTATGTCTACATATATTTATCTTTTTTATTTAAATTTCGTATGTACTTGCTAAATTTCTTTATTCTTTTTCAAGTGTACAAAATAGTTTTATACTTCCTGTACAAGTATGAACATGTTTTCCCTTCTTCCTTATGTCCTACAGCCTAGCATTGTAATCAAGTATATCTAGTTTATTTACTTTACAATGTAACAATTCTTACTTTAAGATGTTGTTTAAATTTAGTTATGTTTTACTTTATTTTCTTTATAATTTGTAAACAAGCTATTTAATTTATATTTGAGTTGAGTATATTTGTTGTTTTAAATTCGTTAATGTGTTACTTTAAAATTTACATAATTTATTAACATATTTTATTTTATTTATGTTGTTCTTGTTTTCTATATCTTCTTTTATTTGATTTATCTTGGATGATTTTGTTTTACTTTTCTTTGTTATCATTCTATATACATAGATCTATATTTTATAAATATACTTTGTTTGTAGTTCATTTTACTTATATATTAAATTCTAATTTAACTTAAACATTTATTTCTAGAATTTCCATATCTTTATTTTGTTGTTAAATTATTTTACTTTACTACTAACTATCTTGTATTTCTTTATATATATTTTTATTTTCTAAACCATTTATTTACAACTCAAATACAAACCAAAAAAATATATCTATATATTTATTATTTTCAAATTCACTCGTATATGCCCAAATACATATATACACATATTACAATATTTTTAAATTTAAATGATTTATACAAAATATATTTGGATATCGGGGAAACTCGCAATCAATTAATCCATAAAAAAAATAAATTTTACAAATTTTTATTCAAAAATTCATTAAATTATTAATTTAAATTAAATTAAAATCTGGGGTCGTTACAAACTTCCCCCTTAAAAGAATTTCGTCCTCGAAATTCGCAGGCACGAAAATAACACAGAGATAGGCAAATTTGATCTCCTATAATTCTTCAAACTCAAGATACGGATTTTGAATTCAAGTCGGAATATCTCAGAATACATACCAATTTGTCCCTTTTCGGACTTTGGTATTCACAAGAAATTATAATAGAATTTCAAATTTGGTTTCAAACAATATCGTTTTATTGATTTAATTCAAATTTAGCCTTCATATTCTATTAATCAATTTAATTCAATTTAAAATTTACAATTTCAAATTCATTAAGGTTTAAATCAAAAAGCTGATAAGAAATCGATGAAGATACTAAGTAAGGATTTTCTACAACGATTCGCAGAGCCATCATCATACCAAAACTTCTTCTGGAGCTGTCACGAAGCAATCAAAAGAATTTTGAATCGAATCAAAGAAAATTGATAGTGCAAGATTGTTTCCACTGTCGCGCGGTATAGACCATTTATAGTCGTATTCCCTTGTCCCCTATCTCGTCCTCTTCTCGCACTCATATCTACTATCAGTGGATAGTAAGAGAATTTACTGAGACGTTTAAACGGATATCTTAGGGATATACTCATTCTAGAGTTTACTTCACTCTATCTCTAATGAGTTACTTAACATGTTATACTCCTGAGCTAAAGTTCAACCTTAGCTCTGATACCAAATGTAATGAACAACCGTCGGCGGCCACCGGTAGGCTTTGCAACCATCCCAGTCCCACCGTGGCTTACACTGGCACCTCGCATTTACTTTTACAGCCAGCCTCTCGACTGTCACGACATCTGCCTAACCAACCCATCCCTCTCAGGGACATGTAGGGGTAAGAGTCCCCCGTTCGCCACCAAACTGCGAAGCGAGAACCCCCTATCATGCTGTAATATAGCAAATGCGATCCATATACGACGTATCACTCTTCGGAATGGGTTATATGACACAAAGGTCTTTTCCCGGCTAACCCGAATAGTGAGCGCAATATTTAAAAATATATGGATAATGGGATTTCAATTAAGTCACAACTTATTACCCAAACTTTCTTTTCAAATGGTTTAACAAATTACCATTTTTAATCTTTAAACAAAAAGATTCATTTTAACAACCTACCACGGTTTAAACAATTTCCACATTTTTATCTTTTAAACAAAAGATTCATTCACAGATTTTCAAAATCAATTTCCATTTCAATTTAACTCGTTAAATCTTTAAATCAAAGATTTAACTTATAGCTTTCAAAACAATTTCATTTCGAATGGGTTAAACAAAACATCATTTTAAATCTGTTAAAAATAAACAGATTCAATTCATAGCTTTTCAAAAACAATTCATTCATAATTTGGAAAACCATTTTTCAATTCGTACTTGAAATTCCTTTAATTTGGAATTTCATTTCTTATATATATGAAAGCTTTTATCATTTGAAAACAAACAGTTTCATTTCAGAAAATCTGATTCATTCATACGAGTTGAAATCCTTGGGTTAAATTCAAATTCCCAAAATTTTACTTTTAAATGGTTTAGATTTATACAAACACATTTATATCATCTTTAATCCCTAGTTTTGAATCATAGGATTCAATTTCAAACTTGAATTCAAATTTAAATCAAATTGTTTAAATTTTCAAAACTCGATTAAGTTATTCAAAATAACTTTTATATTTGAAATTCCATTTCAAAAGCTTTTCATTTTAAACCCAAATTTCCTATTTCAAAGTCAATTGAAATAAAAATTTCAATTTCAAAAATATTAAATTTAAATCATTTGTGACTTAACCGATTTCCATGTGGAATCCATATTTGTGTGTGTAGGTGTAGTCCAGAGGTTTCACACAGTAGTGCAACATCATTCAATCATCACAGATCAAAATACAGGATATAGTTGATAAGCGATATAAACTATAATGCTTATCGTTCGTTCACAGATATATAATTTACATCACAGATAATTAACTACATTACAGATCACAACACAAATCAGAATATATCACATAGCATCATAGATCAGGGGATATCAACAATTCAATCATTGAATACAAATTCAAACATTTATGAGTAAGATCAATTAATTATCTGATTAATTCAAATCAGATTCATTTCTTATGAATTATTAATCCTGGTTAATTAATATTAATCAATTACAAATTATCTTGATTAATTATTCTTTAGTCATTTATTAATTAACCATTAATAATAAATTTATTAACCTCAATTAATAAATAAATAAATTATCATTTAATTAATTATCCTTAATTTTATTAAGTAATTAACAGTTTACGATTGATTATCTAAATTAATTAATCTAATTAATTATCAAATTTTAATCACATTTAATTACTTAATAATCCCTAGTTAATCATCTTCATTAACTAATAACATTTCTTTAATTACTTTCTTAAGAAATTTTCTTAGATTAAATCAATATTAATCATTTCTAATTATTAATTAATCTAGATTATTTATAAATTAAATAAATCATTCTTTTAATTACCTTATTTATTCAAATCATTTTATTACTTTAATATAATTCATTTTAAAACCTTTAACTAATTTCAAACTTAAATAAATAATTATTTTTAAAGGAATTTGTTTAGAAAAGTTTAACTTGGTTTTGTTTAGAGTTTTAAAGCTGCAACGTCGAATACTCGAGACGAAACCCAAGCCAACCCATCATTCTCCCGAGACCAAACCCGAGTTTTCCCTCCTCTTTCTTTTTAAAGTTTAGTTTAAATTTTAAAAAAACTTTTATACCTTAAAACACTCGCTCACGTACTCGAAGACAACCCCGAGCCATCTTCCCTTATCCCCGAAGATTACTTCGAGACAAAGCCTTCTTCTCCAAAACTTCGATTCCACCAGATACATCGTGCACCTGTGCACGTACACCGATGATCAGCCTCCCTCCGACCAACTTCGCTACCACCAGCAAGTTGTCATTGACCACCTCTACCCAATCGACTACCCAGATCGACGATTTGATCAAGAAACCAAAATCGAACTACTGCATCAACCGGACTGATAACTCGATCGGCAAAAACCCCCCATCAACGTCGATCCCGATCTTGATGAACTCCGCCGTTCTCACCGTAGATTCGCCTCGAACCCCAGTAACGTTTCCCCATCACGCGATCACCTCCGATCCTCCCTATATGTCGAACAAGCTCCGGAATCAACATCAACTAAAATGGGTTTTAAAACCCTACTCCGACGTCTCCTGGCCACCACGGCCATTGATAAATCTGATGACCATTTTTCCAGACCTCGCCCAATCTTCCTCTATCTCCAATCGAAACCCCGAACACCAGAAATTCGACGATCACCAGAAATTGCTCAAAACGCAATTTCCAGTCAACTCGGAATTGCTTATTCGATCCCACACTAAAAATCGTGAATTAAACCTTAAAAATCATGATTTTAGATAGTGATTCAGATAGTATTCTTGAAACTAGGATTTATAATACTTGAATTTCGACATGTCTTGAATTGTGACTGTGTAACGACCCAGAATTTTGAACAAATTAAATTTAGAATATTTAATTAATTTTAAATATTTGAACGATGATTTAATTTGAATTCCCGATATAATTTTGAATTTGGCGATTAAATTATAAAATTTAATCTGTTGAATGTTGAATAAAAATTTGAATCTCCAATATTAAGTTGAAGAAAAATATTTCGAAAGCTTTTAAAATTCATATTGATAATACTGAAGATAACAGAAGCTTCAGAATCTAATTTCAAAGTGTTTCGTTCAGTTTTGAAATTAAATCGTTTAAATTGAATTTAAAAATAGCGGTCCGGGGCACAGTCTCGGAATCCGACGAAACCAGTTCCATTAGGTCCGTAATATTGAGTTATTATCGGATTTCAAATTTCGTATTGATCGGAGTTGTTTTGTGACCGTACGGATAGAAAACGCGTTGAAATTTTAAAGCGAATTCAATTTAAAATTTATATTATTTAACATCACCACGTATCTCCCTTAACTCACGCCTTACATCACGCTGAAGACCACGAAATAAATCGTGCAAGCACGATCTTCTCTGATAAATCACAGAATCTTGTCTTCCCCCACTCTTTTTAAATCATTTCCAATGCAGAAGAAAGAAAAAAATCGCGTGCTTTCTTTTTCAAATCCATGGCCGCGTTTTCTTTCCCCAAATTCCAAAACCAAAACAAAATAAATCAATCGTTCAAATTCAACGAAAATGGCTGCCATTTCCGCTTCAATAAATTAATGGCCGATACCTCGTTCGAAAATGAACGGCAATTTCTTTTCCCCTTATCAGAAACGTAACCAAATCGATGCCCAACTCCTCAGTTTCAAAGGAAAAAAAAACTATCGCGATCGAAATTATATCATGAATCCCAGGCGGTGGCCGCGAGATTGAACTTCGGCAGCGTATCGCGAAGTCGTGAGGGGTGATTTCGAGCTTGAGAGGTCGTTCGATTTCGGTGGTGGCGGCTCGTGGAGTTGGGTGGCCAGAGGCGACGATGTCAGAGTAGGGCGGCTCACGTGCGCAGTGGGTTTCGCGTGCTCGAAGATGTGGGCTCGAGATGTCGATCGTTCGAGTGGATAATAGCAGGCGGCACAGTCGAAGTCGCGGTGCGTTCTTGGGGCTGTTCGACGTGATCGTGGCTGGGATTTGCGAGCAGTTCATGTGTTGTGGTTTCTGGTAGGCTCATGTTCGAGCATCGGCAGAGAATTTGATCTGCGTTCGATGTTGAGGTAATCTCGATGTTATTTATTTCTTCAATTAAACGAAATGTTAAGTTTATATAGTATTGGGATAGAAGAAAAAAATATGTATATAAGTTTACAGTAGAGATAGACAGGAAAATAATTAATTTAAACAGCTAGATTTTATTTATTTATGAAAAAGTTAAGTATGTATACATAAGCAGTATTGATTCTACTGTAAGTTTAGAAATTTATATTTTGATTTAAATAAGATTTATAGACAGAAATAATAATAGGAATTCTGAAGTGTTTGAAAGTTTAATTTAAATAAAAAGGTAGATTATGGTGGTTTAATTGTTTAAGTTAACCCATTTAATTTTTCCAGTCATTAAAGATAAATTATTTAAAAGGAAATTGAGTTAAATAAAATTCTTAGTTAAGTAGAACTATCAAAACGAAAATTAATTGTTCAGTCTTTTGAATATTGATAAATTGTATTAAATGTTTATACAAGGTCTATAAATCGAGAAAACAAAAGAAGGATTGGATTGGATGGCAAAATGAAAAGCTAAGGTGAGATTTTTCTCACTCAAATGAAAAATTGAATTTACAGTTATTGATTGATGTTTGCTATTGGATGTGATATTAGATATAGTAGGATATATCTATATATATAGCAATATATACATATTGGCATATGTATATATTGGATTGATGATTTCCCGCCTCGTATAGCGGATGAGACCCTATTGCGCCGTTAGTAAGCGGATTATTTTTATAAAACCCATATACCGCGATAATTCCGTACTGGAGCGGAATTGGTATTGTGCTAACATCTGTGGATGCAGGGAAACAGGTTGGAGGGATCCAACTGGATTCCTCACCGTATTGATTATTTACAGATATTGTGATATATTCTGTTATCATATGATGATATATGATATTTGATTGTTGTGATTGATTGTTTGATGCTGTAGCATCATCGGATCCATTTTTGAAGTTAAAAATAACGATTTTATTTTTAAAAGGATTTCAAAGTGATTATTTGAAAGTATACGTTTTATTGAATTTTGGAATTAATTCATTTTAAATAAATAAATGTTATAATTTTCGTGTTATAAAATTATGAGATTTGTGAAGATATAATAAGAATGTGGTTTTTGAAATATAAGTTGATTAAATTGTAATTGAGTTAAATTGAAATTTTCGACTTATTATAAATGGATTATATTTATAGAAGATGTATAAAATTGTTATTTTATAAATAAAAATAAGGAGATTATTTAGGAGTTCTATAAATGTTAAAATGAACTTATAAACGGATTTTTTAAGTAAGTAATATTAATAGATATACGATTTGTGAAGTTATAAGATGAAAGATTTTGAAAATAAATGAATTATGAGTTATCAACTTATGAATTGGATTTTTGTTATATAAATGAGTCAAATGGAATTGTTTAAATAAGATATTTCGTAAGTTGAAGTTGTTATAAATTATAATTGTGATTTATAAACGTTGTTTATAAATCCGAAATCACTTATTTTGATAAGTGAATTGTAGAAGTAAATTAAAGGAATTATATCCACGATTTTGGACAGTGGATAAGCCTTTAAATAAAACATGTAGGAATGTTGAATTTGGATAACGAAGTATATTCACGATTTTGGACAGTGAATATATTATTAAATAAAATGGATATGTTTTGGGAAGGTGACATTAAAAATAAAGTTAATTGTTGTAAAGTTGTTTTAAAACGTGTGAACTATCGAAATCATAGATTTCAACATTTATTGTTGAAATAGACGTTTTTCGAGAAATAAGGAAATGATGGACTATAACACTGTTGTTATAGTAAATGATTTCCGAAAGGAAATGTTTTGATGTAGTATTGGGATTTATATATCTATCTTAATTCCGAATCCCTATACTAGTGATTTCGAGTCGTCGTAACGATGTTTTACGTAACATTCGTTTTGACTCAAATAAATGTTGTTATAGTAAATATTTTCCTTAAAGAATGAATATATACTTAATATTGATTTAAGTATATCGAATATTTTCCAGGTGTTGAAAATAAAAGATTTGTGAAATACTTATTATTAAATAAGTAAGGAAATACTTTTCCAATATGAAATGAACGTTTTGAGGTTTATCTCTGTAAAGATAAATTGAAAGTGAATATTGAAATCGATTTGAAAATCGTATATCAGTAGATATTTTGAAATATAAATTCACTATGGAATTTATAAAGGAAATGGAAACTGTCTAGAAAAATAAATATCGATTTATTTTAGAAGTGTGGAAATTATATATCTAGTAAAGATATTTTGGAAAAATAAATAATTTGGAAAATTATTTGGAATCTGATGATGTTGCGCATCTTTATTGATAGTTAAATAACCGACTATCAATAATTACCTTGAATGGTATTTGTTGTGAATTGGATGAATTTGAATGCCACACTTATTTTTGAATAAGCGCTCACTATTCGGGTTAGCCGGGAAAGGACCATGGGGTCATATAACCCATTCCGAATATGTGATACGTCGTTATGAATTGCATTTGAAGACCGGTGTTGAAGACCGGATATTTTTGAAAACGGAAGGATTACCGTCGAGTTACTCTACATCGGCTGATCTCCGATTTAGAGGTTTTATCACCCTTAGTGACGGGAAGTCCGGACGTGATTAGAAATTTATCCGGATTTGCAAGGGCTTCGTGAGAAGTGCCTTCGGTTCTGTTCGATCCCGGAACAGACTTGTATGGATTGTGTGTCTGACGTTACAATTTGAGATATAAAGCTGATTTCTTTCAAATACATATCTGTTGGTGGCGGAGAATTTATTCTCTTAGCTTAACACCCTTCTCTGAGACGTACGAGCTCAGAGGTTATGTAGTTGAAATTTATCAGCGATATACTCCCAATTTGGTAACGTGGCATACTGAGTCTTGCTGTGAAATGATCAGTGTTTGATCATTTGTGATATGATCATTTGTTTGATCTTATATCTTTGTGATCATAGGTTGATCATTTGTTTGACCCGAAGCAGGGCTTTGTAGAAAGCGTAGCTTTGTGGACGAGACTTCGTCGAGCCTAACACCCCGGAAATGGTCAAAACAGGAAGGATGCAGCAAGGTTCTAGGGAGTAGCGCCCCTTAGTGTATGTCATTCCTTCTGGATAGAGGTGGTATCATGGTATGGAGCCCAGATACTTAACCTATGTGGTTGCTGCATTATTATTACTTTGTGGTTGTTGGAAATCGGGGATCCTAGGGAAGATCGGTTACGATCGGGGGATGACATACGCGTGTCAGTAGTTACCTACTTTTGCAGAGGTAACCCGGCCTTGTGTTGGCAGAGATCTAACCGTAATGTTAGGTTATTTCTCGGGTCGTCTATTCTAGGGACGTACCCATCGTGGATAGGAAGTTCCTTAGCCTGATCATTTGTTGGAAATCCAAAGAAACAATACGAGCCTTGTACGGTTTTAGTTGTAGAACCTGCCATTCACTTATGGTGGTCACCACTGTTTGGATGGTAGCTATAGTAGGCATAGTTCGGAATTTCTATGCTGGCTAAGATTTATATTATACTTTCGAAATGTTTTCTACACTATGCACTAATAATAATATCAAAAAGATTTGATTTTGCGTAGTAAGCATCTTTGACTATCATAAGAAGAAATCTCCTCCAATTCTGCGTTTGCATTGTGTGTGTGGCGGGAGGTCTTATGGTAGTTTCATTTTCCAAAAGCATTGCGAATTTGTTTTATTTTCTTTGTGAAAAATAACTGTTTTACGATCTCACACCAGTCACCATGACTGACTCGGAGTTTATTGTTCCCTTCTAAACTCTGGGTGCCCACAAATTTTCCACACGGGCAGCCTAGAGTTATGTTATCAGGATATTCTGGAGCTTTGGAGATAAGCTGGAGGACGAGACGTAGTATTTGTATCTGATAGTATTTATTCCGCTGTGTATTCTGTATGAGGACAAGTTTATAAAACTGTCCATTGTTGTATATTGACTCTGATGATTGATGTATGTATAAAATGATATAGTTCTTTGTTTTAAAATACTAGTAATTATCTATTGTATACTGTTCCGCTGCGATATGTGAGATTCTGATATTGTTAAGCGATATGTATGCATATGGTTAAGCGACAACCCTGCTCTGTTGGGTGTTACTCATTAGAGATAGAGTCAGTAGTACTCTAGAATGAGTTGAGTGTAATAATAGATACGAGTGCGTATTTGTTAGTGAATATAAAATTGTTTTATATTGTGATGATTGGTTTGTTGAGTGGTATATGGATTCTGGTCGGTATTGTCCGTACAACTCTATCGATAGGGATCTCTAAACACTCGAATAGAACAAGCCGGCACAATATTGTTTTAAAAATTGGGTAAATGAAATAATTTTACCTTGATTATATTTTGTGTATAAAGAAATAATTTTTCAGAATTATTAAAGTATATATATGAATTGGTTGTTTGGTTGTTAAAATGTATATATATACAAGTTAATTAAAATTGTTTGAATAAGTTGAATTAAAACAACAATTGTGAAAGAGTAAATTGTATAAAAGAATGAATTATAAAGGGTGAAGTTATAATTGATATGATTTACAATGGTAAAATAATCTTATATGTAAGAAGTGAAATTATGTGCAAAGAGATTTATAAATGTGATTTATGAATAAAAGGAAATTTTTGAAAAGAATTTAAGCACTGATTTCACTATTGTTTCTGGGAAATAATAAGGGTGATGACTGCAGCATCATCGGTATCATTTTCGAGTTTCTGTGTGATTGATTTGCTACCATAGTAAATTGGAAATTGAGGTTTTGTTGTGATAAACAAATTTGAAAATTTAAGTCCAAATTTAAATATGGTAAATATAAGTGAAATAAGATTTATACTTATGATATGAGATAATAGATTTAACTTTGGTAAAGTTAATGAATTTGAGTAGCATAATGAAATATGATGTGAAATTTAACTAAAAGAAAGTCAAATGTGATATAAATTTGAATGATTGATGAAATTTGATTTTGGTAAAAGGTTAAATGAATTTTGTTAAGAAAAACAAAATCTGAATTGGATTTATAAGTGGAAACTTAAGTTAAGTTGAACAAATGATGTTTGAAATGGAAAATAACTTAAGTAATGTTGAACGAAGTTGATTTTGATATCAAAGAAATTAATAAAGTGAATTTATTAAGTGAATGTGAACTTGAGTTATATAAAATTTAATTGTATTTGTTAAAATGAATTAGCAATTGAATTAATAAATGGATTGAATGTCAATCAATTGAATATAAATAATTGATATGAAGCAATGAATATAAGTGTTAATTCATTAGAAGCTAAAGGAATTGAATAATTGAATGGAAATCAATTTAATATCAACAAATTGAAACTTAAAGTGTTGAACCAAATTGAATGTAAAGAAATGTAAATTGAATAAATTTGGTTATGATTGGTTATACATTGGTTGTTAGATTGATTGTTAGTTGATTTCGTGTAATTCATTAAGGGTTAATGAAATTGAATCGACAAATTGGAAGCAAAGTGATTAAATTCAAATTGATAATATGTAAATTTGAATAGAAATGAATTTGATTCAAATTGAAAATGAACCAACATGAATGTAAATTAGTGAATGTAAACTAATTGGAAACAAATGAATGAATGTTAGTTAAATCCAATATTAGCAAATCAAATGTGAGTAAATTGAAAACCAATTCAATGAATATTAATGAGAAATGAATGAATATCGATTCGGTATGGATTTGTTGGATGTTTATTGGATGATGATGGTTTGATGGTTGCATTGTTGCTTTTGAATGCATTGTTATGATTAGCATATGTAGTATTATGTTGCTATATGATGTATATTGACTATATTTTCATATCTACATGTTCTCATATGGTTTGTTGAGTGTTTAGTAGGTGCGGATGGCGTTGCTTCGCATTTGGAGCTCGCTTTCGCGCTATATTAGCCGTATACGCTCGCTAAATAAATAATAAGGTACATATCTCGGATTAAATATCGTACTTTTACACTTTTTTCCCTACGGGATGCCTCATCACTTGATGAGATGTATATTTGTGATATATATACACTGTCATTTTTTTTCGGATCGAGCCGCGCAAAGGAGACGCTGGCGAAATTTTCTGAAAATTTAAGGCGTTAGAATATTTTAGAGAAATTTGGAAATTTTGAAAACTAAGTTATGATTTGAAAACTTAGTAAAGATTTTGTGAGAAGTTAACTATGAATTTTGGAGAAGTTAAACACTTAACAGATTTGAAAATCTAATTTGAATGGTTTGTTTTGGAAAGTTAACGGATTTTGTATCTTTTTCCTAACTTGTAATTTCGAGGACGAAATTCTTTTAAGGGGGGAAGTCTGTAACGACCCAGAATTTTTGATAATTAAATTTGAATATTTAATTAATTTTAAATCTTAATAAATGAATTTAATAAGTTGAATAATTTTAATCTCGAATATTGGATTTAATCTGGTCAATTTAATCGATAAATTGAATAGTGAAATTCCAGAAATAATTGAGATTTGAGTTTAAAATGATTGAAAAGGATTTGTAAAATTTTATTTAATCATACTGGAGTTATAGAAAGGTTATAGGACTCTTAAAATTGAATTTGGAGTTAATCTGTGAAAATCGATTATTTTAATATTTAATTATCGACTGAAAAATAGCCAATTTTCGAACAGTCTCAGAATTGGACGAGACCAGTTCCATTGGATCCGTAATAGTTAGTTATTATCGGATTTTAATTTTCGTATCCATCGGAGTTGTCGTTTGACCGTGGCAGCTCGAAACGCATCGATATCGTTTTAATTTTAATTCGGCGAGTTAAAATAGTCATTTTTCAAACGGTCTCGGATTTCGACGAAACCAGTTTCATCGGATCCGTAATGTGATATTATTGTAAGATTTCAAATTTCGTAATTTTTGGATGTACCGTTTGTCCGGGGCAAACCAAAACGCCTCGAAATCGATTTAAATCGGTTTAATTTAAATTGATCGTTTAAATTCATAACTCGCACAGACGATCGAATTAGCTTCCGAAACCTGTTCCATTGTGTCCGGAACACGGGATAAACCCTAGAAACGATGGTGACCGCGCGTGAATCGGAGTTTGGAAATTCCGGGTGAATAGTGTTCGTTCAAATTTCTATAAATAGCATTTCCTTTATTTCTTTTTGAAGAGAATAACAAAACCCTAGTTTCTAATAACCAGCCGTCACCCTTGATTTCAATGGCCGAAAATCTTGCTTCTTCCTCCTTCATTTTCGTCGAATCCACACTTCAATTCATAAAACTTTCAACTAGAGAATTCAAGAGCACGATGAGATCTCGAGATTCAACGGTGATGATGGATTTTAATCAAGTGGATTGTCGGCAAATGGAGGTTGAACGTGCGTTGTTCGAACACGTTTTTAGAGCTGCTGATGGGGCCGAGTGCCAGGAGGTTTGGGGCGAAGGCATCTCATGGCCAGGGCGTTCGAATGGTGGAGTGTTGATGGACTCTCGACGTCGGTAGGTGGTGCGGTCGTTAGGGTTTAGAGGCGGCTATGGGTGTGTGCGTTTACCTGGAGCATGTCGTGAGTGGGAAGAAGAAATACGAGTGTGGCCCAGATGCGAATTTGCAAGGATGAACGGCCACGATTGTCTGGGTATAATAAAATAAAGAGGAATTGTAAAATTATTATTTTATAATTTGTAAAAAAGTTTAAAACGATGTATCTCTTTCATACGAGGTCAAAAAATTACGAAACCAGAAGCGTTGGAATCGCAGCGACGCGCTCTACGCTGCAGCGCAGATCTGGGCGTGTTTGGAATCAGTGAAATTTTTGAGTAAAATTAAACGGCCGTTTAATTTTATTCGAAATAAACGCTGGAATGGAATTTAAAATCACGGTGAGATCTTCTCACTCAAATTGAATGTGGAATTATTTACAGTTATTGATTGATGATTGACTGTTTGAATGTGCTATTAGATATGATAAGATATATCTATATATATAGCAATATATACATATTGGCATATGTATATATTGGATTGTTGATTTCCCGCCTCGTATAGCGGATGAGACCCTATTGCGTCGTTAGTAAGCGGATTTATAAAAACCTATATACCGCGATAATTCCGTACTGGAACGGAATTGGTATTGTGCTGACGTCTTTGGATGCAGGGAAACAGGTTGGAGGGATCCAACTGGATTCCTCACCAGTAGTTATTTATTTACAGATATTGTGATATATTCTGTTATCATATTGATATATGATATTGACTGTTGTGATGGACTGATTGATGCTGTTGCATCATCGGATTCAGTTTTGAAATGTAAAAATAACGACTTTTATTTTAAAAGGATTTGTAAAGTGATTTTTGAAAGTAGACATTTTATTGAATTGTTGAATTGATTTATTTTAAATAAATAAACATTTAAAATTTTAAAGTTATAAAAGTTATAATTTTAGTGAAATATAACCGAAGTGTCGTTTTTGAAATAAAAGTCGATTTATGTATAAAATGGTTTAAGTTGGGATTTTTGAATAACTATAAACGATTTGTATAGAAATATTTATAAAAATTGATATTTTTGTAAATCAAAATATTGGACTTATAAAATGAATTTTTATAAATGTTAGAAAGAAGTATAAATGGATTTCATAAGTGAATGAAATTAATAGATTTATAACGTGAAGTTATAAAGTAAATAGATATTGTAGAATAAAAGATTTATAAGAAATTTACTTATAAATTTGACTTTTGCACTTAGATGGGATATAAATAGGAATTTCAAAATGAAATGATTTTTATAAGCTGAAATCGTTATAAGGTACAAATGTGATTTATAAACGTTGTTTTATAAATCCGAAATCACTTATTCTTATAAGTGAATTTTTGAAGATTAATAAAATGAGATTATAAACCGGAGTTGTTATAGAAAATAGAAAATGGAATTTATAAAACGTTGTTTTATAAATTCGGAAACCAATCGATTGAATTTGATAAATTAAATATAGAAGATTATCAAAGGAGATATATTCGCGATTTTGGATAGCGAATTATTATCGAAATAAAACGTGTAGAAAATAGTGAAATGTAAATAGTAAAGTATATTCACGATTTTGGACAGTGAATATATTATTGAAAAAAAACGGTTATGTTTGGGAAAGCGATATTATAAAATGAAGTTAATTGTTTTAAAAGATGTTTTAAAACGTGGTAAGTATCGAAATCATAGATTTCAACATTTATTGTTGAAATAGACGTTTTCGAGAAGATAAGGAAATAATTGTTTTAAAAGATGTTTTAAAACGTGGTAAGTATCGAAATCATAGATTTCAACATTTATTGTTGAAATAGACGTTTTCGAGAAGATAAGGAAATGGTGGACTATAACACTGTTGTTATAGTAAATGGTTTCCGAAAGGAAATATTTTTGTATGGTATTGGGATGCATATATCTATCTAAATTCCGAATCCCTATACTAGTGATTTTGAGTCGTCGTAACGATGTTTTACGTAACATTCGTTTTGACTCAAATAAATGTGTTTAAAGAGAATGATTTCCTTAAAGAATGAATATATACTTAATTTTGATTTTAAGTATATCGAATATTTTCTAAGTGTTGAAAATAAATGATTTTGTGAATTACTTATTTTTAAATAAGTATGGAAATGCTTTTCCAATATGAAGTGAACTGTTTAGAGATTTTATCTTTTAAAGATAAATTGAAAAGTGAATATTTGAAAATTTGTTTTCAAACGGTTAAGTGTGGAAATTATATATCTAGTAAAGATATTTTTGAAGATAAATAATTTGGGAAAATTATTTGGAATCTGATGATGTTGCGCATCTTTATTGATAGTTAAATAACCGACTATCAATAATTACCTTGAATAGGTATTTGTTGTGAATTGGATGAATTTGAATGCCACACTTGTTTTTAAATAAACGCTCACTATTCGGGTTAACCGGGAAAGGACCATGGGGTCGTATAACCCATTCCGAATATGTGATACGTCGTTATGAATTGCATTCGAAGACCGGTGTTGAAGACCGGATATTTTTGAAAACGGAAGGATTACCGTCGAGTTACTCTACATCGGCTGATCTCCGGTTTAGAGGTTTTATCATCCTTAGTGACGGGAAGTCCCGACGTGATTGAAAATTATCCGGATGTGCAAGGGCTTCGTGAGAAGTGCCTTCGGTTCTGTTCGATCCCGGAACAGACTTGTATGGATTGTGTGTCTGACGTTACAATTTGAGATGTAAAGCTGATTTCTTTCAAATACATTTCTGTTGGTGGCGGAGAATTTATTCTCTTAGCTTAACACCCTTCTCTGAGACGTACGAGCTCAGAGGTTATGTAGTTGAAATTTATCAGCGATACATCCCAATTTGGTAACGTGGCATACTGAGTGTTGCGGTAAAATGATCAGTGTTTGATCATTTGTGATATGATCATTTGTTTGATCTTATATCTTTGTGATCATAGGTTGATCATTTTGTTGGACCCGAAGCAGGGCTTTTTGAGAAAGCGTAGCTTTGTGGACGAGACTTCGTCGAGCCTCACACCCCGGAAATGGTCGAAACAGGAATGTTGCGGCAAGGTTATGAGGGTCGCGCCCTTTAGGGTATGTCATTTCCTTCTGGAAAGGGGTGGTATCATGGTATGGAGCCCAGATACTTACTCATGTGGATACACTTTCTTTATGATGTGTGATGTTGGATATCGAGCGCTCGGATAAAGGTCCCAAAGGACCGGGTGATGACATATTCGTGAGTTACCTGTTACAGGGGTAACCCGGCCTTGTTTGGCAGAGAGCAGTTTGTCTCTCGGGACGTCCAGCCAGAGGCGATCCCAATCGGCAGGAGGAAAGGAAGTTCCTTAGCCTGACCATTTGTTGGAAATCCATTTCCCAAATACGAAATTTGTACGGTTTTAGTTGTAGAACCTGCTATCTAATATAGCAGCTATAGTAGGCATAGTATCATGGTACCTATGCTGGCTAAGATTAATACTATAATTTCGAAATGTTTTCTACACTATGCACTAATAATAATATCAAAAATGATTTGATTTTGCGTAGTAAGCATCTTTGACTATCATAAGAAGAAATCTCCTCCAATTCTGCGTTTGCATTGTGTGTGTGGCGGGAGGTCTTATGGTAGTTTCATTTTCCAAAAGCATTGCGAATCTGTTTTATTTTCTTTGTGAAAATAATTGTTTTACGATCTCACACCAGTCACCATGACTGACTCGGAGTTTATTGTTTCCCTTCTAAACTCTGGGTGCCCACCAATTTCCACACGGGCAGCCTAGAGTTATATTATCAGGATATTCTGGATATTCTGGAGCTTTGGAAGCAAGCTGGATGGCGAGACGTAGTATTTGTATCTGATATATTTATTCCGCTGTGTATTCTGTATGAGGACAAGTTATATAACTGTCCATTGTGTATATTGACTCTGATGATTGATGTATATATAAACTGATATAGTTCTTTGTTTTTAAAAGACTAGTGATTATCTATTATATTTTGTTCCGTTGCGATATGTGAGATTCTGATATTGTTTCTGTTTCTGATGTTGTTCTGTTGTTTCTTCTTTCTCTTTTCTTCTATCTTTTCTTCTACCTCTTCTTTTAAACCCTAATGGTTCGGTTTTTCGTTCACCTTGAGTAAATAGATGGAGATTAGTGTCTATTCAAGGGGTACGGAAAAGCGGGTCGTTACACTTTTCAAGTGTACAAAATAGTTTTATACTTCCTGTACAAGTATGAACATGTTTTCCCTTCTTCCTTATGTCCTACAGCCTAGCATTGTAATCAAGTATATCTAGTTTATTTACTTTACAATGTAACAATTCTTACTTTAAGATGTTGTTTAAATTTAGTTATGTTTTACTTTATTTTCTTTATAATTTGTAAACAAGCTGTTTAATTTATATTTGAGTTGAGTATATTTGTTGTTTTAAATTCGTTAATGTGTTACTTTAAAATTTACATAATTTATTAACATATTTTATTTTATTTTAAAATTTATGTTGTTCTTGTTTTCTATATCTTCTTTTATTTGATTTATTTGGGATGATTTTGTTTTACTTTTCTTTGTTATCATTCTATATACATAGATCTATATTTTATAAATATACTTTGTTTGTAGTTCATTTTACTTATATATTAAATTCTAATTTAACTTAAACATTTATTTCTACAATTTCCATATCTTTATTTTGTTGTTAAATTATTTTACTTTACTACTAACTATCTTGTATTTCTTTATATATATTTTTATTTTCTAAACCATTTATTTACAACTCAAATTCAAACCAAAAAAATATATCTATATATTTATTATTTTCAAATTCACTCGTATATGCCCAAATACATATATACACATATTACAATATTTACAATATTTTTAAATTTAAATGATTTATACAAAATATATTTGGATATCGGGGAAACTCGCAATCAATTAATCCATAAAAAAATAATTTTTACAAATTTTTATTCAAAAATTCATTAAATTATTAATTTAAATTAAATTAAAATCTGGGGTCGTTACAGCCGTCATTTCTTTCGTCTTCGTTTGTCTAGGGTTTGATCAAAATGAATGAAGGTGGAAAAAGAATGGGTAGTGAATAATATCACGGCCACAAACAAAAATATGGGCCGATATTCAAATTTGTATAGTCCAGTTAACCACTTAACAATTTATAAAAGAGTTTTAACCCGATAAAAATCCAATAGCAATTTGATAGCAAATTTTAATCGTCTAATGACGATAACTAACCTTTACCAAACCCCGGGTTGTTACAGACTCCCCTCCTTATAAAAATTGCGCCCCCGCAATTTTCATAATTAAAGGTGTCAATAACAATTATTCTTCTAATATAAACGCCAAAGAAATCTTCTAATTCCATAAAAGAAATTCACAAATTCTGAACAAAATCTAATTATCAAATAGATAATCAGAAAACAGCAAAACTGAATAAAAGCAATCATTAGCAATATTCAATTATCAATTAGCTAATTTGAATACAGAGATCACAAACAACAATATCTAATTATCGATACGATAATTAGAAAACAACAAAATCTAATTATCAACAAAGATAATTAGAAAACACAAAATCACAAATCGCAAAACTGCAAATATCTAGTTATTCAACAAATGACTAGAAACACGAACTTCATAATCAGCAAACTCTAACTATCAACAGAGATAGATAGAAAATAGCAATTCAATAAAATCAGCATACTCTAGAATCAATTAGAGACTAGAGAATCTCATAATCAGCAAAACTAGCAAATATCCGATTATCAAAAACGATAATCAGAAAACACAATTATCTAATTAACAAAATGATAATCAGAAAACATCAGATAATCAAAAATCTCAAATCAACGAATATCTAATTATCAAAAACGATAATCAGAAATCTCAAATCAACAAATGTCTAATTATCAAAAACGATAATCAGAAATCTCAAATCAACAAATATCTAATTATCAAAAACGATAATCAGAAATCTCAAATCAACAAATATCTAATTATCAAAAATGATAATCAAAAATCTCAAATCAACAAATATCTAATTATCAAAAACGATAATCAGAAATCTCAAATCAACAAACATCTAGTTATCAAAAACGATAATCAGAAATCTCAAATCAACAAATATCTAATTATCTCAAACGATAATCAGAAACAACAAATATCCGATTATCAAAAAACGATAATCAGAAACAACAAATATCCAATTATCGATACGATAATTAAATCTCATAACAACAAATATTTAATTACCGATACGATAATTAAATCTCATAACATCAGATATCTAATTACCTGCAGATAATTAGAAACAACAAATATCTAGAAATCAATTAAGATACTCTAGAAAATCAACATAAAAGGTTGGATCGATCCCATCAGATGGCAAGTTTTTAGTTCGCCGCACGTGCATCAACAAATGGCCGAAGCCTACCAAGTACTCAACATAATTTTTGGCGCCCATCAGATGACCCAAAGGTCCGCAGAGTGACCCGAAGGTCTAATACTGGTATTTGACCCAAAGGTCCATCAGAGTGGCCCGAAAGCCCAACAAATGACCCGAAGGTCCAACATAGTGGCTCGGAAGCACACAAAATCATCAGAATCATCAAACAGCAGATGTTTCAATTAACGAGTCCGGAATTAACCGAAATAGCAAACGCACATGTCCCATACCAAGTGTTTTACTAAATCGTTTGATTCTCTTCATCGTTTCCTTGAAAGTGTAAAATTGTGTATTTTGTAAAAATACATTTTACATTCTCAAACGGACAAGTCCGGAATTAAGCGAATCAGTAAAAGAAAGGGTTCATAGTCCTTGATTTTGCTGAATCGTTTAAATCGCTTCCTCATTCTTTTGAAAGCGCAAACTGTAAATTTTTTGTATTTTATATAATTAACATTTTACGTTCTCAAACGGACAAGTCCAGAATTAAGAGAAACAGTAAAAGTGAGGGTTCATAGTCCTCAATTTTGCTGAAGCGTTTAAATCGCTTCCTCATTCTTTTGAAAGCGTAAACTGTAAAAAATTTTAAAACAATTTTCAAACACGTGATTAAAGTAGCAACATCAGTAGCAATTTTGAAAAGGAAATTGCACTTCCCAAAACATCATAAAAACAAATCTCAAGATCAGCATTGCGGAATAACCGCTTGAAAATCCACTTTTAAAATTTGACGGTTACTGAAGCCGAGGCGACAGAAATTTTTATACATCAAAATCTCATCAAAATAATTCACATCAAAATGTAATACCAGTGAATTTTCATTCATTAAAGATGCCAACAAAACATCGTGCTTCAAAAATTTAGCACCGATGTAAAAAAAATCCCGTTATAAAGATAACGACAACAAAATACGTTTAAACCAAACATCGGTTCAACGTAAAATTAATGCAGTAACATGCAACTCAAATTTGCACGTACTACAAAATGAACAAAGGATTATTCGAATGTATCTTCAATGAAGATAATTCAAAATAGCAAAAACTCAACAAAAATCACATAACTGCAATCGCTTTGAATCCTCAAATCGGATTCGAAATTTTTGAAGAAACAAAATAAACACAGCTATGTAAACAACAAATGAAATTTATTTCAATTTCATATTTTGATTTTTAAATCAAAAGATTATCAGCTGTATTCAGCGAAGACAGTCTCACTGTTTCCGCTGCGCACTCTGATAACAGAACACAAATTATCGATCAACCAAACACAATTCCACTTTTATTTTTAAATAAAGATATTTAAAAATTTCATCAAAATTCCAAAACTTTAGTTTTGACTCAAAGCACAAATAAAACATCGACAAATAGTTGTAACACATGTTCCATCCAAGTTATGTTTTATATTATGTCCATAAACCCCAAGCTCTGATACCAACTGTGACGCCCCACCTCTATGCTCACAATAACAAAGAGTATTGAAAGAAATACTGTCTGTTATTACGAAGAATAAGGCTGGATAGGAGCGGCCATCCGTAGTTGGGCCTTACACTAGTATTGGTTACCTCGATAGGAGTGGTATATATTTTTATTTTTCATCACTTATTTATTTACTCCCATCGACATACCCAATTCCTGTATAAAACGAACTACGATGGTTCATAATAGTTTAGGACAATATATATAATAATAACCCAGATACTAAAAATACGGAACACAGATAACAAAAGTCTTATATATATATATATATATATGCAACTGATGTCAGTTACAATACATTTGACACGATACATATGATACAACTACAACTGTCGATTCTGGAAGTTATATATACAAGTACATTATCAACTAATATACATGAATACATATCAACCTATCCTATGACACGACTACTCCAAAAGATATGAAAAGTCCTCATAGCTCAAACAGCAACCCAAAGCAAGATATCTACAACCTGAAATAACTCGGGCCTGACCCGAGTATTAAATTCAAAAGAAAATAATACACGGGTCAGTCTAATTCAAACTCAGTTATTAATGCACAGAAGCCATAATAATCAAATAGACGACAGTCACAGAAATCTCGTATATTCAACTCCTCGATAAGAGAATCGGATAACGGCAGATATAACACTAAACAGTGTTAAACAACAAATCAGCAAATTCAAACCATCAACAAGATAAATAAAAAGATTATCAATGAAGATAATTTAGAAAACAACAGAATTGTCTAAACGACAATTAATACAAAATCCAATTATTAAATAATAATTAGAAACTCAGAATCTAATTATCGAATAGATAATTAGACACAACAAAATGATCAATCGAACTGAATCAAATACAATTCCCACATATTTAATTGAACACAAAACAATTCAAATAATTGAAATATCAATTAAAACGTCAATACTGTGTGGCTGCAGTACACGCACGTGTGCACTGCCTTGCCACTACAGTGATGAAATACACAAAAGCTCAATGAAAGTTTATAAACGAGCACAAGGTCAAACCCAAAGGAAAAGTCAGGTTCAACTCAAATGCACTACAAATAAAATCACAACACGAGCACAAGGTCAAACCCGAGCGTTTACGCTGGATTCAACTCAGGCGTAACACAAAACTATCAAGAACAAATAACTCGACCAGACATACATGAACAAGAAATGAACAAACCAATATGTCAACATGATTATCAAAGTAAACTACAGTACTCAAAACTACAAACTGGTCAATACAACTAAAACATGAATGACTAGTTTCGACCAAGAATATACAGATGCCAGCAAACTCGAGCACAAATGTAGCATGCTCAAAGTAACCACATGGATGCAACTCGACTAACAGCAATATACAGTGACAATATGGTACAGTGAAGACCAACATGAAATAAAGTCTGTGTGCCAAAAGGTCAGAGGCAATACAAGTGTAGACTTGATGAACAAAATGCAAGAAACAGCTGTGGATATAAATGTATCACTGTGACACAAGTACAAGATACATGAACTAAACTTCCAATCAATATATGATGTGCACAGCCACTAGCACATATAGATATATAGTATGAACTAAAGTGAATAAGGACTCAATGCGCTAACTCGAAGAACAATGGACAGCAGACTGTACATGAACCAAATAACGAAACCGAGAGCAATCTCAAGTGAACTCGACAAGACAGTCAAATTCAAATGCAACTGACTTGAAAGAACAAGCACATGAAACAGCATATATGCAGACTGCAAACTCGACCAACAGGTTCAGGTAGACAGTGAACAACATAATGGTACAGGTACAATGTACAAATTAAACAAAACATCTGCACCAGTGAATTATAGAAGAAACCAGACCTAGCCACAGTGAATCACAAACCAAAGTGTGCCAAAGGTACAATATGTATGCAACTCGGAAACGAATAATGCAAGCCAACATCAGTGACACAGCCTCAATAATAAAAGGGCTAAAATAACCATATATGAACACTACAACAACTCAAGTCAGTGCACTATACGGTAACCAAACTGAAGGTCGGTGAACAAGTGAACTCGAGGACAGATCCAGATAACACAAGTGCAGCCTCAACCAGATGATCAAGTGAATACACACAAATGTACATATCCAGGCAAAGTAGGATGACTACAAACTCAACAGCATATGTACAGCATGTACAAGACTCAAAGACACAAATACAATGCAAATAGACACAGGTGAAACAAGTGAATCAAGATACCAGACTCAAACAAGTGAACAAGATCTCAAAGCTCAGTCTTAATAAAACAACACTACAGGCAAACACAGTATACAACTCGAGCTCCAAAAGCTACAACATAATGCACCAGTGGACAACAAAAGTGAAACAGAGGTAGCAACAAGGATCAGGAACAAAGGCAAATACCACATGAATGCTACATAACTCAAGAGTACCCAATGTACAAGTCTCGTACAACAAGAAAACAAGACTCAACATGAATGATCAGGTAATATGCATCTAACCACCAGGTTAGAGCATACTAGTGAATCACAAACCAAATGCACTTAAAAACGCACATGTATATAACTGTAAAATTGAACAGTACAAGCATCACCATCGAAAACAAGGCAGAGTGCCGAAGTCGTCAGAAAAATGAAGCAAAATTCTCATCTCAAAATAGTTTTCACAAAATCAAAGTCACTGTTTTCTCACAGTAGTACAATGGTGATGGCCGATGACATTATTAAGTCATGGAATCACATAACAAGTTAATGCCGAAGTGTCAAAGTCACAAATGGTCGAAGCAAAATGTTAAGTTCAAATGCAGTTCAAATCAAACTGTGCCAAAGTCACAGATACCAAATAAAAATAGTTCAAGTCGGGTTTTATCAAAATCAAACAAGTCCAAGCCAGAGCAAAAATCAAATTAAAATAGTCAATGTCGAAACCACTAAACAACAGATAAAATCGAACGAGGTCGAAGTCGACAAAACCAAAATTATCACAACAAAATCATCAAGCAGTGGAAACGAGAAGACGAACTAAGTCAAAGATCATCGACAACGAAACCAAGTAGTACGGCTAACTTACATCAGTTCACAACCTCAAACAATTATATACGAAGCAGTTCAACAATGAAATTTACGAACTTGAGCAAACAAATCACTAAACTTTGAATTAGATGTGAGTAAAGATTACTCACATTTGGACACAATCGAAGGAGCCGTGAGCGAAGTATCGTTCGATCGAGCAGTTGATGTTGGCGCCTTCGATTTCACGAAGTCCTAGTTTGCAGACGATCAAAGGTCGAAAGCCCTACTTTGATGGAAGAGACGAACAGGAGAGCTGCCATTTCTTTCGCCTTCGTTTGTCTAGGGTTTGATCAAAATGAATGAAGGGGGAAAAACAATGGGTAGTGAATAATATCACGGCCACAAACAAAAATATGGGCCGATATTCAAATTTGTATAGTCCAGTTAACCACTTAACAATTTATAAAAGAGTTTTAACCCGATAATAATCCAATAGAGGGAATTAGAGAAATGGACAAACTTTAAAAAAAAATTAGGCCAAAGGACATCAAGTTTCATTTTCAGGCTGAAGGACAAATGCTAGTTATAATTAGCATTATATTCAAACTTTTACACTATACAAAATGCTAGTTATATCTAGCATTATATTCAGTTTTACACTATACAAAATGCTAGTTATATCTAGCATTGTCCTTCAACCTAAAAAACAAACTTGTTGTCCTTCTGCCTAAAATTTTTTCTAAGTTTATCCTTGTGCCTATTTTCCTGAATCCAATAGCAATTTGATAGCAAATTTTAATCGTCTAATGACGATAACTAACCTTTACCAAACCCCGAGTTGTTACAATTTGAGGATGAATTTCCTTATCATTTATCCTAGGAGAACGAAACAAGATTTATACGCATAGTACATCATCATTGGGGATGACTGTGCCACATAACTCACATGTTTCTTCTAGATATTTCTAAAGTTACGTTTTGGTCCAGGTTTGATAGTCGGTTATTTAACTATCAAATAAACAATCATTCAATTAGTGATTTAATTCCGTATGGGATCCACTAAGCCTTTATTAATTAATCTTAATTAATAAAATCACTTTATAAGGCTTGATCAAAAGATCTTTACATGACACTATTCCCAAAACCCCTTACTTCCCTTTTATACTTGGAAAACAATTAAACTTATCTTAGTGGTGTAAGTATATTATCAAAACATTTGGAAAATTCTCTCTTTTCAAATCCCTTTTGAAAACATTACTTACTATAAACCAATCCACTTATCCTTTATAAAAAGTTCTCTTTTAAAAGATCAGTTCATATTTAAACACCTTTATAAATTTCAAAAATCAATTTATAACTCACCTTTATAAATCTCCAAGTTAATTTACAAAACCTCTTTACAAATCTATAAAATCATTTAAAAATCATTCCGCTATTCTAAAACTCTTTCGATAAATCTTCTTAAAGAAAAATCCCTTACAAAATAACCTTTGCAAAACATCCTTTTGAAAAATCACTTTAATTCAACCCTTTTAAAATCCATTTATAAACAAGTTACTATTTAATAACACCTTCATAAAATAAGAATATAACTGGAAAAATCATTTATAAACTTTAAAACCCAAATTGATTTAAGAATTTAAGTTAATTCAATACCATACTTTATAATTTCCAAACCATACTTTATAAATTCAAAAGGACCTTAGCAATCCCAATGGTATTAATTTAAGTTGGCATTTCATTTCAATTTAGTTCCAAGTCACGTCACAATTTATTTACATAAGCTAACATATATGTAAATTCAATTCATATTCTAATCAGGGAATAACATGTCAATATAAACTAATTAGCTTATACATGTCCAATTTCATAATAGCAGGATGGTGATTTGACCTGCTAAATCGGTGTCCAAACAATTCAATCAATTTATAATAGAGCGGGGATTATTCTATTAAACACATGTCCACACAATTAAACATTTATATTTTAGCAGAACGATGTTTTATTCTGCTAATGGATGTCCACACAAACACAAACAATCACATTATAACTCATTCATAGTTGTTCATCTACTTAATAGTATCGACACTTAAATCTTTTTTTCAAAACCATCTTTGAAAAAGAAGTACCTTTAAAACAATTGGGTTCTTGGAAAAAAAGGATTAAAACTTAAAAATCCTTTTTAAAATAATTAATACAAGTAAAACTCTTTATTAAACCATAATTAATCTTAATTAAATCTTAACTCGATTTAATTAATAAATAAGAAATAACTAAATCTTAAATAATTAATTTATTATAAATTAAACCTTAATTAATTTATAATTAAAAATAATTAAACCCATGATTAATAATTAAAAGTAATTAAACCTATAATTAATTAATAATATATCATATACTTAACATATAATTAATCAAAAATTAATCTTGCTTAATTAATAATTAATTAAAATTAATCTTAACTTTAAAAGATAACTAATTAATAATTAATCTTCACTTAGTTATAGTTAATAAACCTTGTTTAACACTTAATTAAGTATTAATTATCAAAACTAATTTATTAATGATTAATTATTAAATTCTTAATCATTATTATTAAGTTTTTAAAACATTTCAAAACACTTTAAAATATAAAAACTTAACTTTCCAAAAGTCGGACTTTTTATCGAACTGCATCCATAGTGACTCGTTATGCATACCATAACTTCCAAACTTGATTGACATCTCAAATATTCTTTTAAAACACTTACCTTTTAACTTTAACTTACTTTATGAACTTAATATAAAGTTTTTGAAGAAAAACAAAAAGTTAGAAACTTTAGAAATCTTTTTATTTAAAACAAAGTAAGTAATCAAATTTAATAACTCAGAGGACCGCTATGTCGAACACAAACACCTTTCAAGTGCTAACCTTGCTCGCTAACTTTTCCATTTGCTAACTTTGCTCACTAACTTTCCATATCACTTGCAATCACAAGACAAAGATCACAACTTTATAACCAAATACATCACTTTAACATTCGATTCACAAATCTACGCTAAACCATAAGCTAGCAACATATGTACATCCAAACCATATGATAATTCTACCCTCCAAACAATATATTCTATAACCAAATAGGTAACATAATAAAGATTGAATCTTTCCATAAAAAGTTATAAGTTTACTCACCGAAGCTTACTAACTTTAGGCAAACTCTTACTAGACTTCGAGCACGACCTAAATCTTTGTATAATCTTGTAAAAATGAAGTCTTTTATGGCTTTCTCTAGTTAATAGGTTCGGCCATAGGGTATATATGGCTCGACCGTGATGGTTTAAGGTGGATGATTGCTTGGCTTTGGAAGAGGAAATGAAGTAGTGAATGTAGAAGTGTTTAAACAAGTTTTGGAAGGGATTCAAAGTAGAAAGTTAGGATTTTAATAAATTAGAAAAGGTTTCGGAAGCCATGGAAATTGTTTAAAAGCTTTATGAGGTTTGGGAAAATGAAGATGAGAATGAGAAAAATGGAAAATAATTTAGGAAAATTAGTTTTATATGAAATGAACATGTAAATTTACCAAACTACCCCTTGTCCTTTACCCTCCACTCCTTGAATGCCACGTCATCATGTCCTCCTCCTCCCATCATATCAATGCCACCAAAGCCTCCCTCCCTTTCACATCAAGCGACCATGCCATTTAGTGCTTGTGCTTAAGTGTATAGACATGCTTACTTCCTAATGTCACATCATGTCTCTTAAGGCATCCTTTTATTTTATTTTAAACTTTACATCCTTAAGTATAAATACATATGCATACGTACTATAATATATATAAACGCACACACTATCTCATTTTTAAATTTATGAACACATGTATACAATAGTGTTATGTCATTTCCGACAACTTCTAGCCGACGAAATGTCAAAAATTCATAAAACGATTTCCAGTCACATTTTCTGTTTTTCATCGAACTATATTTTGGTAAAAAAATTTTATAAACTATTTCACCATCATTATTTATTACTTAAAAGAGTCTTATTTTAATTATAAAACATATTATTTGAATATTTAAAATTAATTTAATATTCGCAGATCAAAGAAGTAAAAGGTGAATCCGATAGGGGATCTGCCCCCTAGTATCTAGATATATATATGTTTCAATGTTTCAGTCAATTCCATGTAAGAAGTGAATCTTGGTTCCCTCCTTGGTTGCTTTAATCCGTCGGAACTATCGTTAGCCTTTCTCTTTCCTTTATCTACCTTAGGCCCTTCTCCAGATGGTCCTTCATCCCGAACAGTGTTTACTTCTTGCTTATCAGCTCGTGCATCCTTTTGCCGTAAGAACCTTTCTGCTTCGTGGTAAAATTCACCGAGATCCATTGGTGGATCCTAAGCCAGTGAATCCTTGAATTTTGTGTTGTTAGTAATTCCAAATATTGCCGCCATCAAAACCATAGATGGATTTGGTCGGTCCATCGATGCTGCCGCATCATTGAATTATGCTAGAAAACCCCTTAAGGACTCTCGGCCCTTTGTTTTAGTGTCGCCAGAGTCATCACAATTTTGGGTCTTGAGATATGAACCCTGAATTGTCTCATGAACTTGTCTACTATTTCTCCCCAAGTTCTAATTGATCCTTTTTCAAGCTTCCTGAACCAGAGCGCAACCAAATCCATTAAATATAGTGGGAAACACCTTGCCATGACTTCTTCCGATGCATCCCAGCACCTCCATATGCCGGATATACGTCATCATATGCATATTTGGGCTTAACTTTCTATCATATATTTCCAGTGTTGGTAGTTTGAATTCCGGTGGATTCAGTGCATTCCTGATATTTGGAGTGAACAGACTCTGGTTGACATCTTCCAAGCTCTTATTGGGCACTCCGCCTCACATTATCAGTTGTATCATCTCAGCCATCCTTTCATTTTCGTCCGTGGGTAATCTCCTGTTGTCATTCGCAAACTGCCTCCCGATTCCACGAGGGTATTCTGGAACATAGTCCTCGTGACGCACATCCGTAGTCCGATCAGTACCAAACTATGCAGCACCATTCGTCATCCTACCTGGGATCGATCTAGCATGACTCGGGGGCATGCCCCCCAAGTCTCAATCGATTGGCGTCGATCGTTCTCGAATGATCGGTATCGATCGTTATGTGTCGGCCAGGGACTGCCCCCGACTGTACTACTCTATCATGCTATTTGTTAGCTTCGTTCCCTCGGTCTCGATTCTGTTTTTCCTTAGCTCCCACTACTCCAACTCCGTGATTCATATTTCCAACAACTTGAGCTAATCCAGTCCCTTGGTTTTGCGCTCCAGCCTGTCCAATCTGTCAGAGTAGATTCTGCATCATCGGCTCCGGTCTCTTTAGCATCCTTTCCTGCATAGCATCCATCATCATTTCCATCTCATCTCTGGTAATGAAGACTGAGGTTTGATTAGCTCAGGAGGAAACCACCTGACTCCCTTCATGATGGCTCATATCCGCCATATGTCTCCTTATTGATGGTTTCACCATTGCTCCAATTCTAAGTTGTCTAGTTGATTCCAAATATGAACTCCAAATCTATGGAGGCCAGTTTTCTCAGTGAAAGCACCAAAATGTTTGTGCCAAAAATGGGCACAAACACCATGTTATAAGTGAAAGCACCAATATCCAATATTTAGATCCAAATAGAGAAGTATAGATTCACATATCACAAAATAGATTGCAGAAAAGTAAATGAACACGTAAGTTTTATAGTGGTTTGGCAAACTCCAGCATACGTCCACTCCAATAACCTTTTATTTATACTGTAAGATTACAAGTACAGTTGTTTTTTACTTAGAAAAATTAATGGAGGAAGAGATAAAAAGAGATGAAGGAGAGCCAAAAGAAGATCTAATTGGAAGAAGAAGAAGCTTAATGAGCCAAGTCTTCTATATTTATAGGTGAAGTCGTGCATGGATCAGGCTGAAATTTCGCTAGAAGAACCTCCAAAGCCGTACGACCCGATCCACCAATTTTCAAATCGATCGCACAACATTGGAACGATCGATGTCAATCGTTCATATTAGCTCCAATGGGGGTGCGATCATTTTTATGGGTCCTTCATGATGTTAGCTACTTGTTCTCCAAATTTCGTCCATTTCTGACTTACCGTTTCTGAGATATCATGTTTTTCGTGGAGTCGAGTTAAAAAATGGAAATATGGAAGTTCGTTCCATATTTGATCCTTTTGGGGTACGATCATTCTGGTGGGTCCACCATGATGTTATCTACTTGCTCTTCAAATTTCCTGCCATTCCGACTTAACATATGTGAGATATCGCGTTTTCCATGGAGTTGGGATCGTTCTGGTTGAAATGATACGATCGTTCAAGAACGATATAGGCCGATCATTCAAGTTTCTCCAAATGATGTGCGATCGATGTGGAAGGTTCCTTTACATAATATTTTACTATTTCCAAAGTTTAATGTTATTCCGACTTTGCGTTTGTGAGATATTGATCGATCATTATTGATTCGAATTGTTTTATGGATCGATCAATATGGATCATGACCGATCGTTCCAACTTCATCGTGAGGCCCAGTGATCGATGGTGTGGGTCCCTCATGGTGTAATGTAGTTTTCATTCAAATTTCATATTGATTGCCTTTGTAGATTTTGAGTTATAGATCGTTTATCGTCGAAAATCACCAAAACGATAGTTGAAAAACCCACTTCTGGGTTAACCCAAAGCGAAACCCGAAGAAATCACCTTTGTAACTCAAAGTAGGTGCTGAAAATTCTGGCCCAGGGTTAGACTCTTGTAAAATCGAAATTTTCTCCAAGCAAATGTGATTTTGACTCCAAGCATGAAAAATGATTAGTGCCGATCGTTTTTCTCCAAAACGATCGGTGCCGATCATTTTTCTCAAAGCAATCTCTAAGCAAACATGCATCCGACTCCAAGCATTATCCATCACTTCAAATTTCTACGACTCCAAGCATGTAGCCAACTTTCCCGAGTTCGACTCCAAGCAAATTACCACCTATCCGTCAATACCGATCCATCTTCTTTTGTCCATAACTCGAGCATACGAACTCCAATCGACTTGAATGGGAATGTAGCCTCATGTGGCATTCCTTGTCACTCCAAATTAATCGCACCTTGATTAGGTCAGAAATTACGGATCTGATCCGATCCGTTGCTTAGGTGAAGTGCCAATTCCATACTTAGCCCTTTTTTTGAGTGTTGTCCATCTGAATCCATTCAAATATTGTCTATAGTTTCAACTTTAATTGATCTCTAATCCATCCATTTTAACTGAATCCATGGTATCCCGGCCTGACCAAAAGGTGGGATAACACCTTCATAAATCTCCAAGTTAATTTACAAAACCTCTTTACAAATCTCTAAAATAATTTAAAAATCATTCCCCTATTTTAAAACTCTTTTGATAAATCTACTTAAAGAAAAATCCTTTACAATGAATCCTTTGCAAAACATCCTTTTGAAAAATCATTTTAATTCAACCCTTTTAAAACCCCTTTATAAACAAGTTACTATTTAATAACACCTTTATAAAATAAGAATATAACTAGAAAAATCATTTATAAACTTAAAACCCAAATTGATTTAAGAATTTAAGTTAATTCAAAACCATGCTTTATAATTTCCAAACCATACTTTATAAATTCAAAAAGTGCTTAGCAATCCCAATGGTACTAATTTAAGTTACCATTTCATTTCAATTTTAATTCCAAGTCACTTCACAATTTATTTACATAAGCTAACATACATGTAAATTCAATTCATATTCTAATCAGGGAATAACATGTCAATATAAACTAACTAGCATATACATGTCTAATATCATAATAGCAGGATGGTGATTTGTCCTGCTAAATAGGTGTCCAAACAATTCAATCAATTTATAACGGAACAGGGATTTATTCTATTAAACACATGTCCACACAATCAAAAAAATTACATTTTAGTAGAATGGTGTTTTATTCTGCTAATGGATGTCCACACAAACACAAACAATCACATAATAACTCATTCACAGTTGTTTATCTACTTAATGGTAATGAAACTTAAATCTTTTTTTATTCAAAACCACCTTTGAAAAAAGAAGTACCTTTAAAATAATTGGGTTCTTGGAAAAACAAAGGATTAAAACTAAAACTCTTTTTTAAAATAATTAATTACAAGTTAAACTCTTTATTAAACCATAGTTAATCATAATTAAATCTTAACTCAATTTAATTAATAAAAAAGAAATAATTAAACAGTAAATAAATACTTTATTATAAATTAAAACCTTAATTAATTTATAATTAAAAATAATTAAGCCCTTGATTAATAATTGAAAATAATTAACCCTATAATTAATTAATAATTAACTAAAAATAAATCATATACTTAACACATAATGAATTAAAAGTTAAACTTGCTTAATTAACAATTAGTTAAAGTTAGTCTTAACTTTAAAAGATGATAAATTAATAATTAATCTTCACTTAGTTATGGTTAATAAACCTTGTTTAACACTTAATTAATTATTAATTATCAAAACTAATTAATTATTTAAATTCTTAATCAACTTTCCTTAGGCATTATTATTAAGTTTTAAAAACATTTCAAAACACTTTAAAATATAAAAAATTAACTTTTCAAAAATCGGACTTTTTACCGAACTGCATCCATAGCGACTACCGCTATGGATACCATAACTTCCAAACTTGATTAACATCTCAAATAGTCTTTTAAAACACTTACTTTCTAACTTAAACTTACTTTATGAACTTAATATAAAGTTTTGGAAATAAAACAAAAGGTTTGAAACTTAAGAACATTTATTATTTAAAACAAAGGAAGTAATCAAATTTAAAAACTTAAAGGATCACTATGTCGAACACAAACAGCTTTCAAGTGCTAACCTTGATAACTAACTTTTCCATTTGCTAACTTTGATCACTAACTTTCCATGTCACTTCCAATCACAAGACAAAGATAACAACTTTATAACCAAAAAAATCACTTTAACATTCGATTTACAAATCTACGCTAAACCCTAAAGTAGCAACATATGTACATCCAAACCGTATGATAATTCAACCATCCAAACAATCTATTCTACAACCATATAGACAACATAATATAAGTTGAATCTTTCCATAAAAAGTTATAAGTTTGCTCACTGAAGCTTACTAACTTTAGGCAAACTCTTACTAGACTTCAAGCACGACCTAAATCCTTGTATAAGTTTGTAAAAATGAAGTCTTTTAAAGCTTTAACTAGCTAAATAGATTTGACCATAGGGTATATGTGGCTCGGCCATGATGTTTTAAGGTGGATGAGTGCTTGGTTTTGGAAGAGGAAATGAAGTAGTGAATGTAGAAGTGTTTAAACAAGTTTGGAAGTGATTCAAAGTAGAAAGTTAGGATTTTAATATATTATAAAAGGTTTAGAAAGCCATGGAAATTGTTTAAATGCTTTAAGAGGTTTTGGAAAATGAAGATGAGAATGAGGAAATGGAAAAGAATTTAGGAAAATTAGTTTTATATGAAATGAATGTGTAAATTTACCAAACTACCCCTCGTCCTTTACCCTCCACTCCTTGAATGCCACATCACCATGTCCTCCTCCTCCTATCATATCAATGCCACCATAACCTCCCTCCCTTTCATATCAAGCCACGATGTTATTTAATGCTTGTACTTAAGTGTATAAACATGTTTACTTCCTAATGTCACATCATGTCTCTTAAGGCATTGTTTTATTTTAAACTTTACACACTTAAGTATAAATACATATGCATACATACTATAATATATATATATATATATATAAATTTTTGTACATATGTATACAATAGTGTTATGTCATTTCCGACAACTTTTAGTCGACGAAAAATCGAAAATTCTAAAAACGATTTCCAGTCACATTTTCTATTTTTCATCGGACTTTATATTTTGGTAAACAAAGTTTACAAACTATTTCACCATCATTATTTATTACTTAAAAGAGTCATATTTTAATTATAAAACCTATTATTTGAATATTTAAATTAATTTAACATTCGCAAATCAAAGCAGTAAAATTCTGGGCCGTTACAAAAGGGGAACACAAAAGAATTTAGTTACCCTTAATTTGATCTACCCACATTCGACTTACAGGAGGAAAATTGGTAGAAAAAGGCTAATCATTAGGAGAACGAATGTGATTAGATGAAGGCACCTGTTGACTGTTAAGTATATCGCGTTGGGCATTAATATGCCCCAACCTGATCTGGGCGAGGAGGATGGAATAAGCCGATAATTAGGGATGTCTTTTCATAGAAAGTTGGTGGGGCGTGAGGGGGTTGGAGCAAATCTAGTTTTGCGATGCTAATTTTTGGACTTGGCGGTGGTGAATCCTTCATCGTCGATGTCAGGAGGTTGGCTCTAGTAACCACTGTGGTGGAAGGGGAGGTCAAGAGACAGATCTGGAGAGAGTGAGGGTTGGCGGCTATGAGAGGTAGGTATGGACATGGCTAGGGTTTTTTCTTGTATGGTTGTAAAGAACATTTGGTTCCACATTTTAATATATTAGAGCTATCATTCCCAAAAAAGATTACCTTTATAACTTTCCATAAATTACCTAAAAGTGTGACTTTTTCTCCGTTTGAAATTACAAAAATTTTCTCTTTTCTTTTATTGAGATGGATAGTGTAAACTAAGGAGGAGAACATTTGTACTTTACATCTCCCTTTCCTTTTTGATATATTCCTTGTTATTTCCAACGACACACTTTTTATACAAAGTTGTGGAATCGTATAATTTATGGAAATAGATACAACTTAATTGTACCTATAATTCTCCCAATAAATTAAAACATAGAAATTCACATTCCTAGCCAAATTAGGGTAATCTAAATTAATACTACAATTTACAACCTAATTATCATAAATCTGGAATGAAGCCTATAGTCTTATCAATATTCTATCTTAACAAATTTAGGCACTGATTTCCCAATTTCTAGATTAGGGTGTACATACTATTCCATTTCAATTCCTAACTTACAGAATATGTAGTTGAGATTTCAATTGAATACGTTCTTTCTAAGCCTATGAATTAATCGATCTTGCATAGGCATACTATTTAAATAAAATTTAACGATATAAATTTCAATTTTATATATAAATCATATAATTTTTCACCCACTTTTCTAGCTTTCCAGATCCCCTACGAACTCATCCCTTTAGTTTGACACCTTTTTCCTTTCCAATCTAATAATATGTATAACAAGATATATGCATACCCATAGAATTACAGATCTGAGAGTGGATTTTAATTAAGTGAAATATAGATTTATAATTATAAAATTTACCTTCCTCCTCGGTGTCGATACACTTCTTCTTTTCTTCGCTTTTATTTTCTGCCCTTCTTTGATTTATATATGCATGTAAAATAATATTTTATAATTAATAGAAATAGTGGAGAAGGAAAAATGAAAGAGCTCCGCTGCTTTGATCAAAAACAATATGAGAATCAAATTAAGGGGCTAGGCCTGTATTTATAGGCACTCAAATCAATCGTATCCGTTAGATTTAAAATAATAAAATCCAAACTGTTCGGCCAAGGTTCAACCCTATCCACCACAGTCTCTACTAGCCGACTGCTTCCTCCTTGGGAGTCGACTGCAAGCAGTTAATCGACCCAAGAAGGGGGTCGACCGATGGTGTCTATGTGGTTAATATTATTTATTTATTTTTCTATTTAATTATTTTCATTTTGAAAACTTTGAACGCTAATAACTTCTTCGTTTGAAATCCGATCGCAAAACTACATATATGAAAGTTACTCAGAAAATCACCATAAACACAATGGTGCAAGTTTCATGGCTAAATTTCGACGTTTTCTCAAATTCCATTTTTGAGCCTTTGTAATTGTTATTAATCACCATTAATTCTACGGTTGCTACATCTATTATTTAGCAAATACCTGAGAATACTCTTAACTGTCATTTATTGATCTCAATTTGGATTTGATACTTGCTTCATGTATCAAATGCATAAGAGAAGTATGATATTGTAGTCAATAAAACATGAATGATAATTCAAATTGCCATTGCATAAGGGATCCATCTTACAAGATCCATATTAAACATATTAATATGGTGTTTATGTATATCATTTAGGACATTTCCAACATCCTTTTATACTGATTATAAAAGACATATTTTCAAATTCTATGTTGAGTACTAAATAACAAAAATATAATGATTTTGATATGGGTACATCATTAATAATCATAAGTATGTTGTTTACTTGTAGTTTTAGAAATATTTTAATACCTTCAGTATTCTTTCCTACAGACACACGTTTCCTCTGCATTTTGATATAAAATCAAACTATTTGATATTTCTGTCAACACACTTATTCAACTCTTTTAAGCTTAACTAGTGATACTTTTATATCAGTTCTTGGATCATATCTGAAACCCACAAACTCAGTATCACTTCCACTGACTTCGAGACACTTTGGTTGTTATGTATAAACAATTTATTCTAAATCATTATTTAGAATTTCCCTTTCAACAAATATGTACCAAAACTCAAAATCCTATTTGTGATAATTTTAGAAGTAAAATCTAAATTAACTTAAGCAAGTTTAATGATGAATCTCTTATGTTAATTTCAACAATTGAAATTTATGATGTTAAATTTACCTACGTTGCTACTGTATTCCAACTGCATTGGTCTTCTTCTCGAAAACACATTTGCGACCGATGTATCATATTCTTTGGGTACAACTATTAAAATCATATTTTGGTAATATACTTGGAATCCATTACGGACTTGCATATCATGCCATATGGTAGAGTCATTACTCTTAATGGCATATTGTCAAATTAGAAAATCCCTTTCTCGACATCAATAAGAAACTCATAGTTTCTCTTTAATGTGCCAGAATTCTTATTAGATGTTCTAATGTTTTGTGTCTATTTTGGTTTGGTTAATTTTAGTTCAGCTTACATAATTAGTTTTATCTTTGGATCTTATCTAACTCCATTTTACTACCAATAATTTCTAAAAGAAAATCCTTCATGACGTTGACGATTCTTGAAACAACAATTGTTTCTCAGGACAACAAAATAGGTATTCATAAACATTTCATGATATTCCGTTATATATTTCTAAAACCAATTTAAACTTGAGTTTATGAAACTTATATTCATAACATAAGCTGATCACTCAATATTGGTAGGTCCTAAACTCCTTTGGGATGGTCCACACAAGATCCCTTACGAATAAATACTATGTGCATCCTCTTGACTTATACAACCTGCCAACTCCTTGACCTAGGATATGTAGAAGTTTCTAATAAATTTTTTTCATATGATCTTGTAAGCTATGTTATGGATGAAATCAATTTTTAACCTATGTACTTACTCTTAAGTACACATTCTAACAAAAAGAAGTTAATTCAACTTTATTCATTATCAATCGTTCTTTGTCCAACAAAGTCTGGTTACTCCTTATCTATACATCATTATGTATCATAGGGAGGAGTGACTTTTGGGGTAGAATATTATTTATTTTAGGTACATTTAGAACCCCTTTCCAATACACTCACCTATCCTACCAAATATAATTGTTTTATTTTCTTTTGTACATTATGTTATTTAGTTTCATTTTATATTCTATGAACTTATCATACACATGTAGCACACATACTACATATATATCAAATACACTTGTTCATGTCTGTGATAATTCAATGGTGAATTTAATGAAGTATATGGATCTATTTCGGTATTATTAGACTTACGATTGCATAAATCTATATGTATCAATCTGAAGGGTTTACCAACTCTTATGTCGTTCCCACTGAATGGGTGCTTTGCCCTTAATTATTTGAGATACAATTCGCCAACACCTCATGATTCGTATATATGATTACATAATTATTCATTGAAACTTTGGCTTGTCCATTTTTCCAAAATAATTGTAAAAATTTCAGATACTTCTATATTTTCTAATGCATCAATTTCGTTATAAAAAATACCATCATTATAGTTTTATCTTGTAATGAATATTCATAATATTCATATTGAAATTAAACTATGTCTATTTTCAGCCAATACTGAAAATAATTATTACATTATAAATAATATATGGTATGTTTACAAAAACAATTTTTCGCAACTTGATGCATCCACTATGAAGTATTATAATGTATGCTCCCATTATTTCTGCCATTACTATAATAGCCTATGAAATATGAAGCTTTATATAACTACTTATTTTAAAAAATTAATTCATAGACTATAATTAGATTATAGTCTAGAAATTAGATAAAATATCTTAAACTTGAAGAAACAAATTTCATAGAAAGCAATTTTCTATATGAAAATACATTTAGTAAGAAATCACATTTCTCATTCCATATTACGTATCTTCTAGTATTTAATACAAATCTCATTTCCACTATTTCTTTATGAAGTAGAGGTGACCATTCACTCTCTTTATCCCAGCTGTGCCCAAGTCACATTTACACCTGTATGTTCACTTTCCTTTCTAAATGGTCATACCATTCAGAAGGAAACCTTTAGTGCAAGACCGTAATGAATTCTTTACAAAAATGCCTTTAGTCATCCTTAACATTAAAGGATATCAAATAAATTGCACATCATATTAATTGATCAAACCAATGTTACAGTGATTTAATTCCTAGTTACATCTTGTAGTTGTTGGTCTAGTGCTACATCTAATATAACAAGATCTTTATTGTAATCAATCGTATTGTGTACAAAATCTAGCATTATGGTTTACTTGCTTATTTCGAATGAACTAATTTCATTAAAGTTTTGTACATTACGAATTACGACCGTTCACCATCTAACATTTATATGTGATTGATTGTGAATCAAATATCAATATTCATGTATTGCTTAAGAGTTGAAAACTCATAAGACAACACATAGTCTTGAGTAAATAAACCCTTTATTTACTAAGTAAAGAATGTATTTAGCAGTCATACAATTTTAGCTCTTGCATATTTCTTGAAGTGATAACATGCCAGAAGAATTCATTGAAAAATATACATTTATATATCTATGTTAGTCTTTCACTTTATTTGTATATTTTAAATGACAAAAACATTTTATCAATTACATTAGTTGCATAAATTTATCGAACTAGATAAGTTTAATTTATACAAGATGTTCTTATATTACTAGATAAGTTAAATGCTTTCACTTCATTTATCTAATACGCACACTAGAATTTTATATTTCTCAGAACCCAAAGAGAAATATATAATTCTTTTGACCTCTCTAGTAAGTGTTAGAACTCGTTTGCCATGGAATTCTGACATTCGGTTTGCTCAACAAAACATAGGCTCGCAAGTGATGGATTAACATTATCGGTTGTATCATATACAACTCCCAACCCATTGTCTTTATTCTAATCTTATCTTGACCTTGAGTTTGCTCAACAAATCGAAAGTACTGCAAAGGCCTAAGTATAATGTATGTACCTTGAGTTTGCTCAACACATATAGTTATCATATCTCATCTAGTCAATATATTAATAAATACACATAACATCTCTAGCATGAGTTTTGCTCAACAACTAGAGAGTTTGCAAGTGATTTGTTAAATATAAAGGGTATATGAAAACATTTATATTAGAGATTCATAATATTTAGTATATTCATTTGAGTAATATCGATTTAGGAAATAATGTATTACTTATGAAATATCATTGTGATTCAAGTGTTAGACACATTAGAAATCATGGTACATTTACCATATGTATGTATTTGTTCCTTAAACCTAAATTGGGTTTCTTATAGTTCTACCTTATTTAATTAAATCATACTTAATTTAATTTTAATTTAATAATTAAATCATATTTAATTAACATAATTGATGATTTAATTAACACTTTAATTAATTTAATTTAAATTTCAATATTTAATTATATTCATTCTAAACAATTTTAAAATGAATATTGACTCTAACATGTATATTATATACATACATATGTCATTATACATGCATACTATCTTAATTAATTAAAACGAATTTAAACAAGATTTATTTATTTCGAAAATTATATTATTATATACCTTAAACATTTTAAGGTATATACACATATATCATTATATATATGTTCTAATTTTAATTAGTTCACTTTTAATTATTTATTTATTTAATTAATCGAATTAAATAAAATAAAATTTCAAAAATTATTTACTAATTTTATAAATAATTTTTGAAACTTTTTGTAATATTTATAAAATTTTATTTATACTTTAAACTTAAATTTTTAATTTAAATATAATTAAAAAATTTAAAACATATTTTGAAACTTAACCCGGTCCAAAATCAATTTGGGCCTTTATATTTAGGATAACCTTCGGGTTTACTTCATTCTTTAAACCGGGCCAATGGCTAGGTAGAGCAGAGTACTTGATTATCCAAACCAAACCTTAGACACTACCTTTCTTAACACCCTACAAAATGGCCAGACTTTAATAAATTAGCCAGAATATTGCTAATTTAGACCGCATAGGATATTAGGCTCTAATACCTTTGAAGGGTCTGGGCCAGGTCGAAGTGGGTTAAATGGGTAAATTTTAACTTTTTTTTTATCATTTTGGAGCTTTTTTGGGTCTATGAATCTAGTTGATTATAGATCTAATCTAAAATATTATTGTGTACATATTTCGATGTTGGGATTTACACCTCGATGGACACATTCGCCCTTTATATACACACTAGTTGTTCGAAACATTATTTAAAGTTATATATAAATGTTATAATTTTCAAAAATATTTTAAAAATAAAATCAAACGATTATGACAAAGTCAATAATTTAAAGTTTAAAATTCATTTCCAAAATATCTAAACTTAGTAAAATAGTTTTAAAACAGATATCGATCTAAAATTTAAAATCGAAATATTTCAATATAAATTTTATATATTAAATAAAATATTATGATGTTTATAATATATAGTACTTTCCGAAAATAATAATATTTACTAATAACTTATATAAATATATATTTTAATTTTAAAATAATTATTAATTAAATTACAATATATAACATATATATTAAATGCCAATTGGCTTAATATTTTTTAAATCAAGAGTAACAAAATATAATCCTATAAAATAAATTTATTAATATATATATATATAATATTACAAATTCATATATATATACACCCACACTTTTAAATGTTAATGTTTAATTTATGTTTATAAATAAATAACAGATCATGTTTCATTTTTTTTAAATAAAAGAAATAATGTATGTGTGTATAAATATATATATATAATTTTATTTATGTATGTATGTAATAGGTAAATAGTTTTTAGTTAACAAAATAGTAATAATGATTTTAAAAATATAAAAAATACGTATAATTTATGTATAATATTATATGTATAATAATATAAACAATCGATAATGAAAGTTTCAGGTCTAAAAGTATATACATACGAGTGTATAACAATATAATTAAACTAGACAACGTTTGTGCATATAAATTCGTTCAAATATAACTATAGAACTAACATAAATTCAAATAAAATCGGTGTAATGGTGTGTAGTGCTTTCAATTTGCTTGCTTTCCTAGGAAAAATAGAATAGAGATTCAAGTCGAGTCCATTGATTCAGTATTCAAAGTGCGTTCTCTAGGCTATAGCAAGGTAATATTCTTATTTACAACTTATACATACATACATACATACATATATATTTGCTCATTATATGGTTTATGTGTAATTAGATCATATTATCACAAATCCTTATATATGTGTGTTGTCAAGATGAGATGTGAATATGTATATATATTTTATGATTAATTTTTTTATTATATATATGTTTGCATATATGCTTCTGGCCATGGAATTAAAAAAATCTTTTAATTGTCAAATTTTGACAATGTTTGAAAGCGCTTTAAACAAAATTGATTTTAATTTACATAAGTATAAAGTATATAGTATTCGTGTATATTTTGTTATATATATATGTTATTATTTCTGAAATAAATAGGAATTAAATTATATATATTAATTTTAAATATATATATATTATATAAAATATTATTTTGATGTGTATGTCTATTAAATGAAATACATATTATGATAGGACTTATGTGTAAAACGTTAAATTTATTTTTAAATCTTTCCCACCTTGAAACTAAATTCAATTTTGTTTTGTTTTCTTTATTTATATGAACTGTGAAGTAGTCAAAATCAATCTTAATGCATATGTGCGTATAGTATGCATGTAGGTATATATGTATACATAATCATATGTAAATGTTAGTTTTGTTTACAATTAAAAGATGAAAAAGAAATATTGTATATTATAAAACAATACCTTTTTCAAAAATGGGGTTCCCTCCATCTCATAATCTTCTTCCCGCTATCCAGTCCCATCCCCGTTCCTCTCTCCAACCCTGTCATACTTCTCCGATTCTCGTGCCACCGTCAGTTTCTGCCCATCCCCCTGTGTCAGTCCCCTCTACTTCCCTTGTCAGTAAAACCTTAGTGCCTGCAACTTGTGCAGAGGCTATTCCTAATCCTTCTCCTCGTCTCCCTGTGTCTATTCTCCCTTCTTCTGCTCCATTGCTACCTCAATCTTCTCATTCTCCTTGTCGTTCTTGGAACTCTCTCTTTAAAGCTAAACCCAGCAATGCAGGGAAATATGTACCTCGAGATTTTCAACTTGACTATATTGGTAACTCAATTGTGCCATCACCTGATGTTGTTCAGGCTGGCAATTCTATGTGGAAGGAGTATCTTGTTGGTTTTTTCCTTGATAGCCCCCTCCCATATGCTACTGTGGTGTACTATCTCAAAAAGGTATGGAAACTTAGTGGTTCAATTTCGGTAAAGTCTGATGGTTTTTTGTTTCTATTCAAATTTACTAATGATGAAGATAGAACAAGAATTGCTGAATCTGATCCTGTTATAATGAGAAACAAGCTTTTTATAGTGAAGCCATGGGATGAGAACATTGGTAATACTTGTAGTAGTATAAAATCAGTTCCAGTTTGGATTAAACTTTACAATATACCACTTTATGCTTGGTCACCGTTGGGTATTAACTGGTTAGCTTCAAGAGTTGGGAAACTCCTTTGTTTGGATGCTTCAACTGAGAAATTTGAGCGCATTTCTTTTGCGAAATGCTTAGTTGAATTAAATCCAAATCAAGATTTACCTGATGATTTTTCAGTTAGATTGTTAAATGGTTCTGAGCAGATAGTAAAAGTAGAATACTTGTGGAAACCTGAGATATGTATTGTATGTAAAGAGTTTGGTCATACTGTAAAAAGTTGCAAGAAAGTTGAATGTGAAGTTTTTGTAGAGCAATGTTTAGGAAAAGAGCAGCAGATTATAAGTGATGGAGGAATGAATAAGATGAAGAAAGGGCGAGGCATAGTTAGGCAGGAAAAAGTGAAACAGAAATGGCAGAAGGTTGTGACGAATAAGGGGAAAAAAGTTATATCTTGTGAACAGAAAAAAGAAGATACTCTGAAGAATTTAGGTGTGAATGGAACTGTAATGCAAGATGGACCTGAGCAAAGCAATAAGGAAAATAGAAAGGAGAGTTTTCAACACAATGTTGAGCAAAGTTGCGCAGTTAACACACAAAACCAGTACAACTTGCTACAAAGTGCAGACGATGAATGTTATATTTTGGAAAGGTATGATGAGGAGGAAGGAGAGATTACAGTTGAAGACAATAGTGGACAAGAAGTCAATGTGTCAACCAAGTATCCTAAAGAGTCTGAAACAATTGATGACCAAAATGAAACATGTACACCTATTCAGGTTGCTAAACCATGTGTGCAGGAAAGTGAAATAAAACATTCCACCCCAATAATGAGTAGTAAGGGGGTTGAAAAAGTTGCTAATGAAGAAAATGCACACTCACCAGTGTCTGCAACTGATCTTGATAGAAGTTGGTGTCAAACTTTTGAAACACAAATCTATCAACTTATAACCTCTTTTCATTCTGCTGCTGATCAAAATCAACCACCTCCCCCTCCTCATTACAATTTCTCAATTCAGCTTCCTGGTTGGCCCTTATCCAATTCTTTCAAACATTCTCAAACAGCAACTCATAATGACCCTCCTTCTCAAACAAAATCTCAACCGTCCTCCCCTCGATCTGTGCCAAGAAGGAAAATTGAAACTAGGTCTCTGTCAGCTCAGAGGAGGAATAACAGCTCCCTAAATCAATAATTTTAATGTTACAAAACATTGCATCTTGGAACATAAGAGGAGCACATAGTAATTTGAAACTTGATCAAGTGAAAAGCTATATATCAGAGCATAACATTTGTATATTTGGCCTTCTTGAAACTAAACTCAATAGTACATTATCTCAAAAAGCAGCAAATTACATTAATCCAAAATGGTCAATACATCATAATCTTGAAGCTGCTGCTTATGGTAGAATTCTTGTCATTTATGATCCTACTGTTATAACTCTTTCTCCTATACTGTCAACTAGGCAGTATATTCACTTTCATGTCCTTGTTTGTCAATCTCTATCTTCTTTCTACTTAACTTTTGTTTATGCTGATAACTCTGTCATCTCAAGAAATGATTTCCTTAAATCAATGCCACCTTTAAGACAAGCATCTCACCCCTGGCTTGTTCTAGGTGATTTCAACACCTGTTTTGCCTATGATGATAAATCTGGAGGATCTCCTCTTCTGCCTAGAGACATAGAATCTCTCAATCTTGCTGTTTATGATTCTGAGTTGTTATTGGTTAACAAATCTGGGGCTAAATTTTCATGGAATAATAGCAGTAGAAGTGGAGTTCGTATTTTCACAACTATTGACCATGCTTTTAGTACCCTTCAATCTCTCAATCTATGGCCTCGTCTCTCTGTCTTTCTTCCCCAGCCTATTCTATCTGATCACTCCCCCCTTGTACTATCTTTTGGGAACCAATTGAGAAGGGAAAAAAGAAGTTTTAAATTTTTTAATGCCTGGTCTAAGCATGAACAATTTTTGAGCATTGTAAATCAAGCTAACTTTGTGTTTTTTAGTTATGGTAACCCTATGTATAAATTTTGCAGGAAATTAAAAAGTATCAAGCTAGCAATCAAACTGTGGGTCTCTACTACATTTGGTTCTGGTAGCCTGCTGTCCACTACTCTGAAAGAGCAACTGAAGATCAAACAAGCTTACATGATGGACCACCCTCTTGATAACCAAGCATCTGTTGAAGAAGGAAAATTACACAAGGAAGTTCACAATGCGCTCACTTTGGAGGCTAGCATGAAGAGGCAGCAATTGCACAAAAAATGGATAGACGATGGGGATAGAAATACTAAATTCTATCACGATTCTATTAAGGTTAAGCATTCTAGAGAGAATATATTTAGTATTAAAAATGAGCATGGAACTCTGTTCACTACTGCAGACACAGTTGATCAAGCATTTATTCAATACTTCAGCAATTTGTTTGGCAATACTAATGGTTTCATTCCTGACTTGAACCTCATATCCAATCTTGATCTTCCTTGCATTTCTACTATGGAAGCTTCCTCTCTTATTTTGCCTATAACAGATGAAGAAATCAAAGCCACACTTTTCTCTATGAACAAGCAATCTTCAGGAGGCCCTGATGGATTAAATGTCATTTTCTTTATATCAACCTGGAATGTTTTAGGTGTTGAATTTTGTGCAGCTATTCACAACTTTTTCAATAAGTGTAAGTTGCTTCGGGAAGTCAATAGCACCAACATTGCCCTGATCCCTAAGGTGTCTCCTCCAATTAGTGTTACATCTTTCAGACCTATATCATGTTGTAATGTTGTTTACAAGTGTATATCAAAAATTATAGCTTCTCGTCTTGTCAAAGTTCTGCCTTCTGTTGTATCCAATAACCAATCTGCTTTCATTCCATCTAGAGACATAATTGATAATGTTCTCCTTGCTCAAGAATTGCTCAAGGGATATGGCAGAAAGAATGTGGTTCCTGCAGCTGCACTTAAACTTGATATATCCAAGGCATATGATTCTATCCATTGGGAATCTATTGTTAGGATAATGGCAGTGATGGGTTTTCCTAAAGCATTTGTGTCCTGGATATATGTTTGTATATCCGCCCCTACCTACTCTGTTGTTATAAATGGCAGACCTGTTGGCAGTTTCAGAGGTAGTAAAGGTATTCGTCAAGGTGACCCTATATCATCTTACATATTCTTGATGGTCATGGAAGTGTTAACTGTTATACTCAGAGATAGGTTCAATCATAAACTCATTAAGTATCATCCAAAGTGCTCTGACCTTCAGATTACCTCTATTATGTTTGCTGATGATGTTATGTTGTTTACCAAACCAGAATTGCCTTCCTTGAATGGTGTTTTGGAAGTTTTGCATGAATTTCACAGTATGACAGGGCTCTCCATAAATCATGGCAAGTCTTCTCTTCTGGTCACTGGTGTTAGTCAATTGCAGGCTGCAGCTCTCCATAACCATACTGGTTTCTCTAGCATGACTAATGATATGAGGTATCTTGGTCTACCCTTAATATAAAAAAGAATAACTAAGGCTGATTGCATTCCCCTTTTCAGTAAAATCACCTCTGCCTTAACAAGTTGGGACAATAGGAGCTTGTCTCAGAGTGGTAGGCTGGTTATAATTAAATCTGTTGTTTTTCCCTCCTTGGTCTACTGGGCTAGAACCCTTATCCTTCCTGCTAAAATGTTGCAACTCATTAGGTCTGCCATGATTAGATTTTTTTGGACTGGAAATATACACAACAGAAAGATTGTGCCTTGTTCCTTTACTAAAATAGAGACTCCTCTGAAACTAGGGGGCTGGGAGTAATTGATATCAGGAAATGGAATTCTTCTGCAATTAGTAAACAATTTGATGCCATCCTTAATAAGAAGAATAGTTTGTGGGTTAGATGGGCATGGAATCACAGTATAAAGAACAAGCATTTTTGGACAATGGAAGCACCGCAGAACTGCAGCTGGATTTGGAGAAGTATTTTGAAACTTCGGTATGTTTTCCTACCTATGATACAATATCCTATAAATTCTTCAAAAGCTGTTAGCTTTTGGCATGACCCATGGGCCAACATGGGTCTTATCCTATACAATGTTTGTGATCATACTCAGATAATACAGTCTGGCATACACCAGAATGCAATAACTAATGATTTTTTGCATAATGGTAAAATTCTGTTACCATCCAGTAGCAATCAAGTGATCACCCAGTTGTGGGGTGATATACAACAACAACATTATAGTGTGCTACAGGATGCTTGTGTAACATGGGATAAGAAAACTCACTCTGTTAAAACTGTTTACAATAATGTTACTGCTTGTGTTCCACTTCCAGCTGCTGAGTGGTACAATGTGATTTGGAATTCTGATTCAACTCCAAAAGAAAATTTAATGATGTGGAAAGTCATAAATCAGGCATTACTAACTAGAACTGTTATCAGTAGTTATGGTATGGCTTGTTCCAAGCTGTGCTTGTTCTGTCATCTTCATGATGAATCCACTGATCACCTTTTTTTTGACTGTCCTTCTTTGCACTTCATTTTAGACAAGATCAGTTGTATTACTGGTTATCATTTAACTGGTTCTGCTACAAGTGCACTCTGGCATATTATCTTTAAAGCAACTAGGTGGAGAATGTTGCAAGGAAGAGTTTTAGCTGTTGTATTAAAAATTAGTATGTCAGTGATCTGGGCAGAGAGGAATTCCATGGTTTTTGATAATGTTAGAAGAACTAATGCTTTAATTTGGAAAGAAGTCAAGTCTCGAACTCAGTCTCAGCTGAAATATTGTGCAAATGGTTTCCCACTTTTAATTGTTGATGCTTGGGGATGATTTTGTTGTTCTTGTAGCTTTTGTTTTTTTTCTTCTTTTTCCTTTGTTCTCCTTTTTATTTTAGTAGATAGGCAAACGGTCTATCTCCTGGTACTCAAATGTATTTATTACTTGTTGTAATAAAAAGTGGACGGTCCACTTTAAAAACCGGCTGGCTTTGCCAAAAAAAAAAGATGAAAAAGAAATAAATTAGTTAAGATTAAGACTTGATAAATATTCCAAAACCAACTTGAAAAGTCAAGAGAGTAATAAAAGAAAGAAGAGAAAACTTTGCATCGATTCTGAAACTAAATTAATTTCAATATACTTCCACCATTTTCTCTTCTTATTAATTGACCACTTAAACCTAATTGATTGTCATTTGATTATAGGTAAATTTTTAATAGTTAAAATTGACTTTATAACATTTTATAATATATGTATGTAAACATATGCAAACTACATAGACATATTGAAGTTAAATTTATATTTGCACTTAGAGGTACAACTATTTTACAATGTCGTATATGTACACACATACATGCTATTATAAATATAATTTCATATCGCATTATATATATAAACATATTGGACAATACATATGTATACAGAGGGCCAACTTTCCATTGCAGTGTAAATCTTAACACTTATACACAGGTAAGTCAAACTATGTACATTGTGAATGTTGCATATGCACGTACACATATTATGATGGCCCGTTTTTCTGTATGTAACAACCCTGTATTTTGTGATTATTTTAATTGTATATTTTAATTATCTTAATTGAATCTCTGATTTAAAAACATTATTTTATTTATTAAATGGATAAATTTTGTTATTTTAAATATAAATTTTGATTTGGATGTGAATTAGAATTCCAAACATGAATAAATATAATATTTTCTAGAAATGTGAATTTTGGTCAATATGGTCAAACTTTGACTTTTAATTTAAATTTTAAAAGTTTAAAATTTTGAATTTTATCTTTTATTATGAAAGTAAATAAAATTTCAAGAATACTGCTTTTCGTTTTGTTGAAATCTGATTTATAGTGTGAAAGTTATGCCCTTTTAAATATTGTGTGTAATTTGCTGTATTTAACAAAATTGTTTATTTTAAATTATATAAATAATATTTTATTTGGTCATGTAATGTTCTAAATTATATTTATATGGGTAAATAACATGCTATGTATATATTTTAGTTTTAAAACATTTTAAAAGTGTAATTGACATTTTCAAATGCCAGTTGTATTCTGTTTATAAATTTTAATTTCTTGTTTCAAATAATTAAAGTAATTCTTTATTTATCTTCCTATTTTCTTAAGAACTTATTTATTCTCATTCCTACTTTATTTTGTTTCTCATCTTATTTTATTTATTGGACTTTTATTTGTTTTAAAGTGAAATAGAAATTTTATAAGGCTAGTGATATTTACTTGTAATTTTCATGTCCTGTTTCCAATTTTTAAGCAATTTCTTTAATTCTTTTTCTATTTTCTTTAATTTTAATTATTTATCTTCATTTTATTTAACTTTGTTTCAGTTTTAAAATGTATTTACTGAAAATTTAATTGCTTTATTTTGTTTAAAAGAATTTGGAAATTCAAAGAGACTTTGTGCTTGTAACTTGTGACTCCTCCTTTTCCTGCCTCTTCATTGACTTGGCCTTTCATTTTCTCTTTGTAGCCGTACATTCCTTATTGCTTTTCACGTGAAAAAACTTCTTTTCCTAATCATTTTCGGCCATAAAAATTCTGAAATCATTTTGTAAGTCATGGCTTCCATTCTCCTCTTTTCTTCTTCCTTTTTTCATTTGTTTGCCTTGATTTTTCCCTGCTTCTTCATGCTTTGCTCAGCCTAACCCCTCCACCATCTCCTCCGACCACCACCACCACATCTTCCCCTCATCCATGGCTACAACCCCTCCATCTCCTCTGACCTGAAGTGGCCATGACCTCCTCATGAACACAACACCACAAAACCTTGCTTAAAAATCAACAAAACAATGCCTAGACCATATATGCTTCACCTACCTTTCATCTATCACCTTGGCCACCCCCTTAACCACCACCACCATCATCTACTTCACCTCTGGCCACCCCTTTCACTACTGTCTAGATCTGACCTGACATGAAGACCCCATGGCCGAGCTTATATGTGGTCATAGCCGAGCCAAAATGCACCAAAACTTCACCTATTTGCCTTGAACCCATGTATGCTCCATGTTGTAACTCTTCCACCACCTTCATCCCCTTGTAACCTGACCTATATGATACCATACCTGACCCAAACACACATCAATGGATGAGCAAAAGATCCCCTTGGTCGAGCTTTTGAATGGTTAAAGCATGGTCAGGTAATTTATTCCTTTGTTGCTTCTTATCTTCATTGTTTCAACATTGTTTTGTGTCGAATATTTATATGTATATTGTCTTGTTTTGGTTATTGTTTACAAGATAAATATCAAGGCTCTTTATTCATTCAAATCAAAAGTCGTGTTGTATCGTGCTTGTCGTGCTTTCTGGAATCTATTCTGTGTGTTTTGATCGCTAACTCCAGCATAAAAAGGTGAGTAAATCTCACCTGACATTTATACTTATGCAAATGTGAATTGGCAACAATTGAATGTGTAGTACTATTATGTTATGTTATCCCTGTCTGTGATTTTTAATTATATGATGTTAAACCTGTTTATTTACCTGTCATATTATCTGTTACTGTTATTTATTGTCAAACTGTTCATTTATACATGTTTATCACACTGCAAGTTCCCTGTTAGTTTAGAAATCACTATAGGTTGAAATGATACATACCCGAACAGACTTTAGAATAGGGAAAAATCGTTATGGGCTGAAATGATAGGCCTGAACGGTTTTTATTTAATTTATTTTGACTTGGGATTGCGGGTTTGAAATGATAGAACCCGGATTTTTGCTTTTTAAACTGCGGATTGAAATGATACATATCTGTATCACTTGACCTAGGTTAGAAAACTATATACAGGCCCGTGGTTATTTTTATAAAGTATTTTGAATATTTTAAATATTTTTAAAAGTGTAAAATTATGAAAATTTGATTTAAATTGGATTTTTAATGTTTAAATAAAGAAATTTGGATTTTTCTAGAAGTTAAAAATGTAATTTAAATGAATGGTAAAAGTGAATTTTTGAAATATAACTTAAGTTTGGAAATTTGAAATTTTGGTTTTAAAATGATATTTAAGTTATATAATAAAATGGAAATTTAATTGTATTTGGAAAATGGTAAATATGATAATTTGATTTGAATTTGAATTTAAATGACTTAATGAAGTATTATTGATTTTTCTATGAATTGAAATGGTTAAATAAATGAATGCTTAAAAGTGTAATCTGAAATATAACTTGACTTGGAAATGTGATATTTGGTTTTAAAATAAAGGATTAAGTTAATTAAATAAATTGGAAATTTAGTTTAATTTGTGAAATGGTAATTTTAAAATGTAAGTGTTAATAAATTGTCAAATGTAAAAATGGGAAAATTGTACACTTGGATGTGTTAAGTGAAATTACTTAAAGTTGAATTTTATTGTAAAAGTTTACTTTATAAAAATCATAAATTAAAAGAGTATTGTTAATGAACATTTTTGAATGTTAAAAATATGATTTTTATAATGTTTAAATGGTTTAAATTAAAGTTTATTATTTGCTAGAAATACACTAAATCTGGAAAATACTTTTAATAGCATTCAGAAATGCTATGTTTCTGAATTGCACTAAAATTTGACTAAAAGAGCTATTACAGCATTTCTAAAATGCTGTAGTTGAACTACATAAGCTAAAACTTGACTCAAGTCTATTACAGCAGTTCTGCAATTGCTGTAGTGGTCTGCTGTCTTTGCCGAATAAGTTTAAAACCCTTATTTTGAAACCTGAGCTATTACAGCATTTCTGGAAATGCTGTCTTTGCTGTTTTAAACTAAATTTCAACTAAAACTGAGATTTAACAGCAGCTTTAAAATGCTGTCTTTGCTGAATTAAAATGTTTTAAAGTATAACTTATAATAGCTTTTTCTGAATGCTGTGAAAGGCTGAAATTTTCAATGTTTATGGTTTTTAACTTAGTAAATGAACTCAGAATAGTTTAAAACTTTGGAAATTGAATACTTGATTGGAAAGTATAATAATTACACTTTTAAATGGTTTAGATGAATTATTTTGATGGAAATATAAACTATTTAAAAGGTGACTTGAAATGATAATAAATGAATGATATCTTTGAATTTAAAAGGTATTTAAAGTTGAATATTTGGATTTGAACTCAAATGATGATTTGAAATGAAGTTTTGAAATGATATGATGTTTTGATATATTAAAATGAATTCTGAAATGGTAAAATTTTGAGAATTGAATATTGACTATTAAATATAATAACTTCATTTTTAAATGATTTAAATGGAATAATTTGATTTGAAATATTTTGATATTTTGAAATGGATTTGAAATGATATTTGATTTCGAAGTATAAATTACCATTTGGAATTTTAACCACGGGATGTAATTTTTTTTTTTTTGAAAATGGGTTAATATGTATTAAACGGGCTTTGCGGCCCAATAAGTCTGTAGGTACAAGTTACATAAACATTCCGAAACAAATAACAACAGTTCATTATTCAATCTCAAAACTTTCCTAAGATAATTTAGGTCTCTCCACTTCGACAAAAATGGCGACTAACAGATGCTTGCTTGATTTTCTGTCTTCTCAGCCTTCCACTTCCAGTTCTCCAGTTGCAGTCTTTCTTTTGCCTCTAAGTTGGTGAGTTTCGTAATTCTTCCAATATTAATTTTCACATCTCTAGCAATATTCTCTGCTAAATCTAATTCATTTTTATCCTTTCCACTTTTGAAAGCCCTTATGTTCCGTTCTCTCCAGAGATGCCAGATAGTTGTTGTCAGAGAGATTTTCACAACTTCCTTCATCAAGTTCGTGAAATCTGTCCTATCACTCAGGTGATTTATCTCATCTTCTAAGCTTTGAACAGCTTCTGATTGCAAGTTTTTTAGCTTTTGAATAGCCCACACCCGTTTACTAAATTTACATTCGAAAAATAAGTGCTTATGAGTTTCTGTTTCTTTCCCACACAAGTTACAGATATCTTCATTAAGAATACCCCATCTTTTTAGTCTATCTTTAGTACTTAGCCTGCCTTTGATTGCTTTATATGATGTGTGAGCCATTTTAGGGCAATTAGATTTACTCCAAATGACATTGTACCAATTAACCATTTCATAGTGATTCCTGTTTTCATTCCAGACTTCTTTCATTTTAAAAAGACCCTTTTTGTTGTTTTTCCAGACCCATTTATCAACTCTCTTGTTTGGAAGGATAGGGATTTCCTCTATTTCATGTTTCAGATTCCTTGTAATCAGTTGTTTTCCTGTCTCCCATTTGCTGTTATGTATTATGCTGGCCACCTGAATTTGTGGAGAGTTATTAGCTGAGTAACTTTCCCATCCAAATCTATCTATAATGCTTTTGTTATTTAGCCACGGATCCCTCCATAAATCTGTGTCTCTCCCATTTGCTATTTGCCTTTCAATAGATTTTTTAAGGGTCCCTCTTTGTTTTAAGATATTTTTCCAAGTCACTGAAGCATTGTTATCTGGTTGCATAATCCAAAAATTATCTTTTAGATATCTACCTCGCATCCATTTGGCCCATAGGTTTTCAGAAGAAATGAATTTCCAGGCTAATTTAAGGCCATATATCTTTTTAAGTTCAAAAAGATTACCACGGGATGTAATTAAATTGATGGTTTTATGGATCCTTAAAGGATGGGCGATCCCAAGCATTCTTTAAGTTGTTATGCATTGCTATTTGTAACGACCCGATATTTTCAACCATTCGCATCCATTATAAGTGTATAGGTAGACACTCATGCCGGAGTTGAATTGCTCAAAATACCGCGTTGTAAATAAAATTTGGCAAATCTCAGAGTATACAGTAAATAAATATAATCACAGATCACAGACACAGAGTAAAATAATGCAGCGGAAGTAAAAGAAATAGTAGTTCGTGAAGCTACTATATAAATATATCAGAGTTACATAAGATACAACGGAAGAAATAGAGTACAACAAAAGTCTCAATAAAATAACCAAGTACAAGCTGAGTAGAACAACGGAATTGAAATAGATAGGACATGACAAGTAGATAATCTCCAGCGATTCAAATCTCCAAGAGAGTGGAAATCCAAATCTGTGAATAACTCAGGCTGACCCGAGCGTAAAGCAAAACACAAAACACTCGAGTCAGGACAATATATACTTATATAATGTAAACCAACTCAAGTGAACTGTAATAAAGGTACAAGTAACTTAGAAGATGCTTGGGACCGCCCATCCTCTAAGGATCCGTTAAAATATCTACTATGTAGTAATATTCGCTATTATAATAGTGTCTAAATAAGTAAAGTATAATCATATAGAAAATAGCATTAAGGGGATGGAGAACCTTAACGCGGTCGGATCTTAAAATCATAATCGTAGTAAAGCTCGATATGGTAGGTGACACGGCACAACTAGGCAATGCCAGGGTAGATATACCAATTACGCACACGGACTGATGGATACGCATAGCAGCCACTACCGTTCCACCTCGAACAACACTCCCAAATCGGAGGATGGCCATCTAATCAATCACAAGTAAGAGTATAATATCAAAGAAATGTGTCCGAGAAGAGGTGCTACCTCACTGGTCCGAGATCGCTCCTGTTTTAGCCACCTTATGCCAACTCACGGGAGTTGGGTCCACGTAACATACCTTAAGAACGTCGCCACCATCCTACTTCATTCTGGAATCTCCACCGCGTACACGGTTGTCAAAGTGGTTTTCGGTATCGACAGAGAGTATGTCCATATCCGATCCCGGTCTCTTTGCCAACCAATCGTTATTATAACCCGTGGTTATAACTTTTAAAAACAATACTTTACTTCAAAATAAAATATCATTTCAAACCATATCTTTATCAAAATATAGATTAAATCAATTCCAAACCATTTCCATATATTTAAATTTTCATATCATTTTCAAACTTCATTTCAAATCATTTTTATATAATAATTTATCATATCCTTACAAAACTTCATTTCAAATCATTTTAATATAATAAAATATCATATCCTTACAAAACTTCATTTCAAATCATTTTAATAAAATAAAATATCCTATCAGTTCAAATCCAAATATTCAACTTTAAATACCTTTTAAATTCAAAGATATCGTTCATTTACTATCATTTCAAATCACCTTTAAATAGTTTATATTCCAATCAAAATAATTCATTTAAACCTTTTAAAAGTGTAATTATTATATTTTCAATTCAAGTATTCAATTTCCAAAGTTTCAAACCATTCTGAGTTCGTTTACTAAGTCAAAAACCCTAATTATTAAAATTTCAGCATTTCACAGCATTTAAAAACAACTGCTATAAGTTATATTTGAAAACATTTTTAATTCAGCAAAGACAGCACTTAAAACTGCTGTTAAAACTCGGTTTTAGTTTAATTATAGTTCAAAACAGAAAAGACAGCATTTCAGAAGTGCTGCGGTAGTTCAGATTTCAAAACAAGGGTTAAATTTGGTTTCAGCAAAGACTGCAGACCATTATAGCATTTCCAGAGAATGCTATAATAGACCTGAGTTCAATATTAGCCTATAAGTTCAATTACAGCAACTACAGCATTTCAGAAATGTTGTAATAGCTCTTTTTACACAAATTTAGTTCAAAACAGAATCTATAGCATTTCTGAATGCTATTAAAAGTTAATTTCAGGTGTTAGTGTATTTCCAGCAATTAAATAATTTTAATTTAAAACACATAAATATTTTAAAAATCATATTTTAACATTTAAAATGTTCATTTACATATCGTTTAACATATATCTTTTCATAATAAATTTCTTATAATAAAATCCAATTTTCAACAATTTACTTAATAAATTTAAGTGTAAAAGTTTCCAATTCTTCACATTTCAACAAATAACTTAACACTTCAAATTTAAATTACCATTTCACAAATTTAACTAAATTTCCAATTTTATTTAATTAACTTAACCCTTTAATTAAAACCAAATTTTACATTTCCTAGTCAAGTTATATTTTAAAAGATCACTTTTAAACATTCATTTATTTAACCACTTAAACTCATAGAAAAATCAATAATACTTTAATAAATCGCTTAAATTCAAATTTAATCAAATTATCATATTTACCATTTTCCAAATATAATTAAATTTTCATTATTATTCATATAACTTAAATATCATTTTTAACCAAAATTCCAAATTCCAAACTTAAGTTATATTTCAATAATCCAATTTAACCATTCATTAATTACATTTTTAACTCGTAGAAAAATCATAATTTATTTATTTTAAAACATTTCAAAATCTATTTAAATCAAATTTCATAAATTTATATATTTTTTTAAAATACTTAAAAATATCCAAAACACTTTATAAAATAACCACGGGCCTGTATATAATTTTCTAACCTAGGTCAAGTGATACGGATATGTATCATTTCAATCCACAGTTAAAAAAAAAAGAAAAATCTGGGTTTTATCATTTCAAACCCGCAATCCCAAGTTAAAATAAATTAAATAAAAATCGTTCAGGCCTATCATTTCAGCCCATAACAATTTTTCCCTATTCTAAAGTCCGTTCGGGTATGTATCATTTCAACCCATAGTGATTCTAGTCTACAGGGAACTTGCAATGGTGATAACTGATATAAATAACAGAATAACATAAAACAACAGTAACATATGACATAACAGGTGTAATGACAGGTGTGAACATCATATGATAATAACATAAGCATATATAACATGATAATATACATTACAGATTCAAATGGTGTCGGTTTATCAGTTATATAGGTACATATTGTCTGGTGAGAATAACTCACCTTTTTACGCTGGAGTTTGCAAAACAAAATACACAGATGAATTCCAGAAAGCATAATAGCACGATTTGATTTGAGTGGAGAGATCCAAGATATAAACCTTGTATACAAAAATAAAGCAAAGTACATTATAAATATATTTGCAATACCAAAGATAAAATTGAAACAAATGGAAACTAGGCTAGACAAATAACATCACCTAGCTTTAAATCAATGTTTGCTTGATCTTGCCTCAACTTGTGCTCAACCATACATGCTTATGGTTAGGCCATGATGTTTTCATGTGGAAATAGATCAGGTTTGGACTGAAATATATGGTTAGGCTTGAGAAGAGGAAGGGTCTTGGAGTTACAATTGGAAGGAGGTTAAAAGGCAAGGCTAACAATGGAGTTTGGATGCATCTAGGCTCGACCAAAGCGGTCTATGGGCTCGTCTATGGCTCACTACAGGTCAGGTCAGATCTGAAACAAGGCTATTGGTGATGGCACTTGCTGGTGGTGGAGGCTATAGGGGTGGCCGAAGTCAACTATGAAGGTGGCGGTGGAGTTTTGGTTGGCTATGCATTGTTTTGTGGAGTTCTTGTGCAAATTTGAGGTGGTGGCTTCATCTAATGGTCAAGGCCAGATCTGGTCTGAAGGGTAGGTGTTTGGCAGGGGATGATGAAGAGGAGGAGATGATGGTGGTTGCGGGAGAAGATGGTGGTGGTTGTGGCCAAGCAAAGTTGAAGAGAGATCTAGGAAAACAATGAAAAATAAGAGGGAAAAGTAGAAAGAAGAAGACATTAACTTGCAATTTTTTTCTCAATTCTTTTCAGATCTAAAATGGCCGAAAATTTGTGATGAAGCAAGATGTTTTTACATGAAAAAGAAATAAAAACTCATGGCCAACAATAAAGTAATGAACGGCTAAAGAAATGAAAAGTCTAGAAAGTGAAAAGTCAAGTTTTTTTAAGGCTTAAGTCTCTTCAAATTTCCTTTTCTATAATTCAAATAAAACAAAATAAAATTTCAGTAAATGAATTTAAAAACTGAAACAAAGTAAAAATAGAATAAAAATAAATAATCAAATTTAAAGAAAATGGAAAAGAATATAAGAAATTGCTTAAAAATTGAAAATAGGGTCCAGAAATTTCAAATAAATCACCATTGTCTTTGGAAAATTATCTACTTCATTTAAAATATTCTAAAGAAAAATTTTGAAATAAAATAATTCATTTATCATTTATAAAGTGAAATAAATAATTAAATTTAGAGAAAATAGAAAAAGAATAAAGAAAATGTTTAAAAATTGGAAATAGGACATGAAAATTACAAATAAACATCACTAGTTTTACAAAAATTTTATTTCACTTTAAAACAAATAAAAGTCCAATAAATAAAATAAAATGAGAAACAAAATAAAGTGGGAAGAGAATAAATAAGTTCTTAAGAAAAATATAAAGATAAATAAAGAATTACTTTAGTTAATTGAAGTTGGAAATTATAAATTGTAAACAAATATACAACTGATACTGGAAAATGTCAATTACACTTAAAAATGTTTTAAAACCAAAATATGTTCATAACATGTTATTTTACCCATATAAATATAACTTATAACATTACATGACCAAATAAAATATTATTTATATAATTTATATGATTTAAAATAAATAATATTGCAAAATAAACAGTTTATACACAAAATTGAAAATTACATAACTTCTACAATATAAGTCCGTTTTCAATGAAACGAAAAGCAGTATTCATGGAATTAAATCTATTTTCATAATAAAAGATAAAATTTAAGAATTTGAAATATTTAAATTTAAAGTTCAAAAGTCAAAGTTTGGCCAGTTTGAACAGAAATTCACTTTTCAGTGAAATATCCAATTTATACTAGTTTGAAACAAAAATTCACTTAATAATCAACATTTATATTTTTAAAATGAAATGTTTGAAATATAAAAATTTTAAAATAATTTAAAACTAAAAATAAAGTCAAAATTAAAATATATGCAAAGTCTAGGGTTGTTACACTATTACAGTTCACTTGAGTTGGTTTACATTGTATAAGTATATATGTCCTGACTCGAGTGTTTTGTGTTTTACTTTACGCTCGGGTCAGCCTGAGAATCACAGCTTTGGATTCATCTTCTGGAGCTAGAGATCTGTTGGAGCTTATTTATCTATCGGTTCATCGACTTCTATTCCAGTTATTTCTTATTCAGTATTGTCTCGGTATTATCGATTTATGTATCCCGACTTCTATTATATTTATTTTGACTATGAGATTTTGTATATGTTTTGAGAGTTTGTATATAGTAGCTTCATGAACTACTATGGTATTTTATTTCCGTTGCGAGTTATTCTGATATTCTGTGTCTATGATTCTGTATTTGATTTTATTTGCTCCAAATTTTATTATAATCTGTTATTTTGAATTATTCAAGTCAGACATGTGTGGATTATTGTCGATTTGAATGGTCCAAAATAGTGGGTCGTTACACCGTACCCTTTGAATCGACAATAAACCACACATGTCTAACTCAAATTGAACGAAAAGACGGAACATGAAAGGTAATAAAGAAAAATAGACAGAACAGAATCTCACACGAATGGAATAATATATAATATTGAACAATATCTTTATAGCGGAAAACTTTTAAATACATATATCAAAGTCTAACCTAAATTCAGCTTGGACAATAATAAACATCTGTCCTTACAATTGCTGACAAACATCAAGGTTCAAACAAATAGACAGCAGCGGCTAATAGAATATGTAGACGAATATTTCCAGCTCTCCTCTTGAAACTCCAACCGTCTTCGACTAATCCTGAAACTACTCGGATCTGACCCGATTATTGAAAATACCATGATCAAGCTTGATAAACCAGCGTGAGAAAAACTCAATAATAAATGACAGTGTCATATATCAACCTTTGAATAAAATCCTTTGTAAAGAAAGAGTATCTCATAAGATCATGTCCACACATAAACACGGACGGGTTTTTTCCTTATGATAACCAAAACACTTTTATATCAAAACATTTGATATTATTTTTACTGACATTCTTTGAAAACATTTGCAAATAAACTTATTAATCTTAGCCGAAATGGTTACCCATATAGCATTTCAAGGCTATTCATTGCACCAATACAAACAAAACCGTAGGTTCTTATTGGAGAATGGATTTCCATACAAATGACCAGGTGAAGGGACTACCTTCCGGCAGTACATCTCTAGAGGAATGTACCGAGGACCATCACTAAGAATCCTCTACCAACACAAGACCGGCATATCTCTGTAACTACATAGTACCGAATATATCATCCCCGGGTCGTTACTGACCTTTAACCGAGCGCGCTCTAGCATACAAACCACATTAATTTACATCCCGAACGTCATAGCGGAAAGAAATATATCTAGAAGGCAATGATCATACCCTAATTGGGAATGACCCACTTAGCCTTGCCGCATCTAACCCTGTTTCGGTCATTTCCAGTTGATGAGGCTCGAGGAAACGATTACCTTTTCACATAGCACGTCTTCTTTCACTTTGAATGCCACATTGCCTGTAACAACCCGGGATTTCGTGTAAATTGATTATCGTCATTAAATGATTAATGGCGATAGCTGATTGTTATTGAAATTTTAATCGATTGAAATTCTTTCGTAAATTCATCGTTTGTTTTACGGGCTTTAAAATTTGTTTTGGCCCACTCCTTTTGTTGCCATGATTATCAAGCTAATAACCGGCCCCTTATTCATTTTGATTCGAAACCCTAAATTAAACGAATCGAACGAAAAAAAATGGTGGCTGCTTCGCTTTTTCTCGTTCGTTCCTCAAAAGCTAGGGCTTGTGAAATCGTAGGCGCCGCTATGCTTTCGTCGATCAGTGGATCGTTCGCGGCTCCTCCTTCGAGTCGAGCTCATCTTTGCTTCGATTCAGGTGAGTGAATTTCTTTCACTCACATCTAGATTCGATTGTTTGGCTGCTCGTAATAGGCGAGTGATCTTCTCTTCACTCACATCTTCTAATTCGATTGTTGTTGAATTTGTTCGATTTGATAAAACTGCTGCTTGATTTTATTGCGTTCAAACTTACTATCACCGTTTGATTTTCTGATGCTTTGTTGATTTCACTGTGCCTTCGGCATTAACTTGACGTGTTTGTTGACATTGCCTGACTTGGGTCATTTGTGTTTATCCCTGTGTCACTGTCGTTTCACTGTTGCACTCGAGTCTCTGTTTCACTCGAGTCTGTGTATTGAGGTCTCGTACACTTGAATAGTCCACTATTTCTATTAGAGTTTGCACTGTCCATGGTTGCATTGACTTTGACATGGTCTTGTTTCTGGTCTTGGTCTTTGTACTTTATGTTATTTGATTCAGATTGAATATGTACTTGTGGTCTTCACTGGTACATGTTACCCGGTTTGAAGTATGCATTCACGTATGTTGCCTGGTCCCTCTTTGTTGGTTGGTTTGAGTTTTGCTGCCTTCATGTCTGTAGCCTGTTCACTGATTCATGTTTGGGCTTCCTGTAGTCTGATATGTGCATATTGAAGTCTGTTGCAGTTGAATTATGATGAGTTGCTTCTTTACTTTGAAATTGCAGTCTGGTCTCGGTCGAGGCTTGATTTTTGTGTCTTGACCATTTCATTTGAATTTTTCCCTGAGTTGAACCCAGTTTAAATGCTCGGGTTTGACCTCGTGCTCGATCGGGAGTTTTCATTGTGCATTCGTGTGCACTTCGTTCATTTTGATTTGAGTTAGTGCCAGTTGTTTTTGGTTCATTTATATTGACCCCTGCAGTTTTGATTACTGTTAGTATTCACTGTTGTGATGATTTCACGTACTGTAGTGGCGAGGCAGTGCACGCGTGCGTGTACTGCTGGCACACAGAAATTTGATTTGATTTGATCATTTTGAGATTTGTCTAATTATCTATTAGATAATTAGATTATGAGTTTCTAATTATTTATTTAATAATTGGATTTTGTTGTTAATTGCTGTTTAGGCAATTCTGGAGTTTTCATATTATCTTTATTGATAGTCTTTTTATTTATCCTTGCTGATGATTTGGATTTGCTGATTTGTTGTTTAACACTGTTTAGTGTTATATCTGTCGTTATCCGATTCTCTTATCGAGGAGATGGATATACGAGATTTATTGTGACTGTCGTCTTTTTGATTATTTGATTATTATTGCTTTTGTGCATTAATAACTGAGTTTGAATTAGACTGACCCGTGTATTATTTTCTTTTGAACTTAATACTCGAGTCAGACCCGAGTTATTTCAGGTTATAGATATCTTGCTTTGGGTTGCTGTTTGAGCTATGAAGACTTTTCATATCTTTTGGAGTAGTCGTGTCATAGTATAGGTTGATATGTATTCATGTATATTAGTCGATAATGTACTTCTATATATAACTTCCAGAGTCGACAGTTGTAGTTGTATCATATGTATTTTGTCAAATGTATTGTAACTGACATCAGTTATATATATATATATATGAGACTTTTGTTATCTGTGTTCCGCATTTTTAGTATCTGTGTTATTACTATATATATTGTCCTAAACTATTATGAACCATTGTAGTTCGTTTTATACTGGAATTGGGTATGTCGATGGGAGTAAATAAATAAGCGATGAAAAATGAAAAATATATACCACTCCTATCGAGGTAACCAATACTAGTGTAAGGCCAACTACGGATGGCCGCTCCTATCCAGCCTTTTTCTTTGTAATAACAGACAGTATTTCTTTTAATACTCTTTGTTATTGTGAGCATAGAGGTGGGGCTTCACAGTTGGTATCAGAGCTTGGGGTTTATGGACATAATATAAAACATAACTTAGATGGAAGATGTGTTACAAGTATTGGTCGATGTTTTATTTGTGCTTTGAGTCAAAACTAACGTTTTGAAATTTTGATGAAATTTTGAAATATCCTTATTTAAAAATAAAAGTGAAACTGTGTTTTGATGATTGATAATTTGTGTTCTATTATCAGAGTGCACAGCGGAAACAGTGAGACTGTCTTCGCTGAATACAGCTGATAATCTTTTTGATTTAAAAATCAAAATATGAAATTGAAATAAATTTCATTTGTTGTTTACATAGCTGGATTTATTTTGTTTCTTTGAAAATTTCGAATCCGATTTGGAGATTCGAAGCGACTGCAGTTATGTGATTTTTGTTGAGATTTTTGCTGGTTTTCTTTTATGCTAATCATATATTGATTAGATTTTGCTGTTTTAAATTATCTTCATTGAAGATACATTCGAATGATTTCTCTGTTCATTTTGTAGTATACGTGCAAATTTGATTTGCACGTTACTGCATTGTTTTTACGTTGAACCGATGTTTGGTTTAAATGTATTTTGTTGCCGTTATCTTTATAACGGGATTTTTACATCGATGCTAAATTTTTGGAGCATGGTGTTTTGTGGCATTTTGTTGAATGAAAATTCATTGATATTACATTTTGATGTAAATTATTTTGATGAGATTTTGACGTTTAAAAATTACTGTCGCTTTGACTTCAGTAACCGCCAAATTTTAAAAGTGGATTTTCAAGCCGTTATTCCACAATGCTGATTGTGAGATCCATTTTTATGGTGTTTTGAGAAGTACAAATTTCTTTTCGAAATTGCTACTGATGTTGTTGCTTTAATCACGTGATTGGAAAATCGTTTTAAAATGAAAATTATTTTATAAATTTTTTTACAGTTTGCGCTTTCTAAAGAATGAGGAAGCGACTTAAACGATTCAGCAAAATCGAGGACTATGACCCCTTTCTTTTACTGATTCGCTTAACTCCGGACTTGTCCAGTTGAGAATGTGAATTGTTATTTTTATAAAATAAATAAAATTGTTTTCAGGAATTTTACAGTTTGCGCTTTCAAAAGAATGAGGAAGCGATTTAAACGTTTCAGCAAAATCGAGGACTATGACCCCTTTCTTTTACTGATTCGCTTAATTCCGAACTTGTCCGTTTGAGAATGTAAAATGTTATTTTTATAAAATATACAATTTGCACTTTCAAGGAAACGATGAAGAGAATCAAACGATTTAGTAAAACACGTGGTATGGGACATGTGCGTTTGCTATTTCGGTTAATTCCGGACTCGTTAATTGAAACAATTGTTGTTTTGATGATTCTGATGATTTTGTGTGCTTTCGAGCCACTCTGCTAGACCTTCGGGTCATTTGTTGGGCTTTCGGGCCACTCTGATGGACCTTCGGGTCAAATACCAGTACTAGACCTTCGGGTCACTCTGCGGACCTTCGGGTCATTTGTTGGGCGCCAAAATTATGATGAGTACTTGGTAGGCTTCGGCCATTTGTTGATGCACGTGCGACGAACTAAAAACTCGCCATCTGATGGGATCGATCCACCTTTTATGTTGATTTTCTAGAGTATCTTAATTGATTTCTGGATATTTGTTGTTTCTAATTATCTGCAGATAATTAGATATCTGATGTTATGAGATTTAATTATCGCATCGATAATTAAATATTTGCTGTTATGAGATTTAATTATCGTATCGATAATTAAATATTTGCCGTTATGAGATTTAATTATCGTATCGATAATTAAATATTTTCTGTTATGAGATTTAATTATCGTATCGATAATTAAATATTTGCTGTTATGAGATTTCTGATTATCGTTTTTGATAATTAGATATTTGTTGATTTGTGATTTCAGATTATCGTTTTTGATAATTAGGTGTTTGTTGATTTGTGATTTCTGATTATCGTTTTGATAATTAGATATTTGTTGATTTGTGATTTCTGATTATCGTTTTTGATAATTAGATGTTTGTTGATTTGTGATTTCTGATTATCGTTTTGATAATTAGATTTTTGTTGATTTGAGAGTTCTGATTATCGTTTTTGTTAATTAGATAATTGTGTTTTCTGATTATCATTTTGATAATTAGATATTTGTTGATTTGTGATTTGTGATTATCGTTTTTGATAATTAGATGTTTGTTGATTTGTGATTTCTGATTATCGTTTTGATAATTAGATATTTGTTGATTTGAGAGTTCTAATTATCGTTTTTGTTAATTAGATAATTGTGTTTTCTGATTATCGTTTTGATGATTGGATATTTGCTAGTTTTGATGATTTTGAGATTTTCTAGTCTCTAATTGATTTTGGATTATGTTGATCATGTCGAATTGCTGTTTCTTATCTATCTCTGTTGATGGTAGAGTTTGCTGATTATGAAGTTCGTGTTTTCTAGTTATTTGTTGGATAACTAGATATTTGCAGTTTTGCGATTTGTGATTTGTGTTTTCTAATTATCTTTGTTGATAATTAGATTTGGTTGTTTTCTAATTATCGTATCGATAATTAGATATTGTTGTTTTGTGACTTCTGTATTCTAATTATCTAATTGATAATTGAATATTGCGGATAATTGCATTTATTCAGTTTTGCTGGTTTCTGATTATCTGTTGGATAATTAGATTTTGTTGAGAATTTGTAAATTTCTTTTATGAAAATAAAAGATTTCTTTGGCGTTTGTATTCCCACTTTTATTTTCTAGCTTAACCAGTTTATGTTAGAAAAATAATTGTTATTGACAACTTTAATTATGAAAATTGCGGGGATGCAATTTTTATAAGGAGGGGAGTCTGTAACAACCCGGGATTTCGTATCAATTGATTATCGTCATTAAATGATTAATGGCGATAGCTGATTGTTATTGAAATTTAATCGATTGAAATTCTTTCGTAAATTCATCATTTGTTTTACGGGCTTTAAAATTTGTTTTGGCCCACTCCTTTTGTTGTCATGATTATCAAGCTAATAACCGGCCCCTTATTCATTTTGATTCGAAACCCTAAATTAAACGAATCGAACGAAAAAAATGGTGGCTGCTTCGCTCCTTCTCGTTCGTTCTTCAAAAGCTAGGGCTCGTGAAATCATAGGCGCCGCTATTCTTTCGTCGATCAGTGGATCGTTCAAGGCTCATCCTCCGAGTCGAGCACATCTTTGCTTCGATTCAGGTGAGTGAATTTCTTTCACTCACATCTAGATTCGATTGTTTGGCTGCTCTTAATAGGCGAGTGATCTTCTCTTCACTCACATCTTCTAATTCGATTGTTATTGAATTTGTTCGATTTGATAAAACTGCTGCTTGATTTTATTGCGTTCAAACTTGCTACCACCGTTTGATTTTCTGATGCTTTGTTGATTTCACTGTGCCTTCGGCATTAACTTGACGTGTTTGTTGACATTGCCTGACTTGGGTCATTTGTGTTTATCCCTGTGTCACTGTCGTTCCACTGTTGCACTCGAGTCTCTATTTCACTCGAGTCTGTGTATTGAGGTCTCGTACACTTGTACTGTCCACTATTTCTATTAGAGTTTGCACTGTCCATGGTTGCATTGACTTTGACTTGGTCTTGTTTCTGGTCTTGGTCTTTGTACTTTATGTTATTTGATTCAGATTGAATATGTACTTGTGGTCTTCACTGGTACGTGTTACCCGGCTTGAAGTATGCATTCACGTATGTTGCCTGGTCCTTCTTTGTTGGTTGGTTTGAGTTTTGCTGCCTTCATGTCTATAGCATGTTCACTGATTCATGTTTGGGCTTCCTGTAGTCTGAAATGTGCATACTGAAGTCTGTTGTAGTTGAATTATGATGAGTTGCTTCTTTACTTTGAAATTGCAGTCTGGTCTCGGTCGAGGCTTGATTTTTGTGTCTTGACCATTTCATTTGAATTTTTCCCTGAGTTGAACCCAGTTTAAATGCTCGGGTTTGACCTCGTGCTCGATCGGGAGTTTTCATTGTGCATTCGTGTGCACTTCGTTCATTTTGATTTGAGTTAGTGCCAGTTGTTTTTGGTTCATTTATATTAACCCCTGCAGTTTTGATTACTGTTAGTATTCACTGTTGTGATGGTTTCACGTACTGTAGTGGCGAGGCAGTGCACGCGTGCGTGTACTGCTGCCACACAGAAATTTGATTTGATTTGATCATTTTGAGATTTGTCTAATTATCTATTATATAATTAGATTATGAGTTTCTAATTATTTATTTAATAATTGGATTTTGTTGTTAATTGCTGTTTAGGCAATTCAGGAGTTTTCATATTATCTTTATTGATAGTCTTTTTATTTATCCTTGCTGATGATTTGGATTTGCTGATTTGTTGTTTAACACTGTTTAGTGTTATATCTATCGTTATCCGATTCTCTTATCGAGGAGATGGATATACGAGATTTATTGTGACTGTCGTCTTTTTGATTATTTGATTATTATTGCTTTTGTGCATTAATAACTGAGTTTGAATTAGACTGACCCGTGTATTATTTTCTTTTGAACTTAATACTCGGGTCAGACCCGAGTTATTTCAGGTTGTAGATATCTGCTTTGGGTTGCTGTTTGAGCTATGAAGACTTTTCATATCTTTTGGAGTAGTCGTGTCATAGTATAGGTTGATATGTATTCATGTATATTAGTCGATAATGTACTTGTATATATAACTTCCAGAGTCGACAGTTGTAGTTGTATCATATGTATTGTGTCAAATGTATTGTAACTGACATCAGTTATATATATATATATGAGACTTTTGTTATCTGTGTTCCGCATTTTTAGTATCTGTGTTATTATTATATATATTGTCCTAAACTATTATGAACCATCGTAGTTCGTTTTATACTGGAATTGGGTATATCGATGGGAGTAAATAAATAAGCGATGAAAAATGAAAAATATATACCACTCCTATCGAGGTAATCAATACTAGTGTAAGGCCAACTATGGATGGCCGCTCCTATCCAGCCTTTTTCTTCGTAATAACAGACAGTATTTCTTTTAATACTCTTTGTTATTGTGAGCATAGAGGTGGGGCATCACATTGCCATTCCACATTCACATGACTGATTTCTACAAACGTATAACTCCTGAGCTTATACGTCTCAGGAAAGAGTGTTAAGCTAAGAGAAGGTGTCTTCTCCACCACCAAATAGATATACATTTATAGAGATCATCATTGTGATTTAGAATGCAAGGCCAGACAGTCATCCATATAAGTTCGTTCTGGGACCGAACGAAACCGAAGGTACTTTCCTCGGCCATTACTAGGGGAGAAGTCCTTATGGTTTTGAGGTTTTTCATAACAAAGAGACCACTGCTATAATATAGTGAATCAGAAGTTTATCCCCAATTAATCAACAAGTAGTCCCTCATTATTATTCGTCTCAATATCTCCGTCTTCAAATATCTTCATTCTTCGAACACGTAAACTGGTTCGAAGTGGTTTTCGGATAGGAATCACCCAAATTCGACCCCAGTTCCTTCGAAATCCAATTATCGATAAAAAGTGAATATGAGTACACATGAATTATGAAGTCTCTTTTCACTTTAAATTCTTTTCGGATGACCACAAAATCTCTTTCTTTTGTCTTAGAGTAATTCTAAGTTAATCATTCGTTTTCTTTAGAAAATATTTCAAATTTCCCCACTTAACTCTCGATCCAAATCCTTAACTTTTAGGCAGGTCAAAAACAATGTTATTTAAGACATCGTTTACGATAAACCCTAAAAAAATCTTAGCATACATTCTTGAGTAAATAGGATCATAGAAATCATTCTAATTTTACTCAACATCAATTTTCGTATTCAACAAGTGCTATGGGCGGAATAATGGAGAAATCACCTTTTAAATTCCACGAATAGGACAAGTTCCCTCTTCGGATTTGAATACCAACTATGAGAAGATTATCTTTATGCAATCCAAGTTGTAGTTTAATCATTTTGGATTTTGCTTGAATTTTGGATAATACCAATCTTCTTTTATTTTGGAAACTTAATACCATTTTTTAAAGAGCATCCAAGCGTTCCTTTCGATCTGATCCACTCCTCGCCTAAGAAGAGAAAACAGAGGCCAGGTAAGTTCAAGGCATTGGTTGATCCATCCCTAACCTTAGTTAAACACGTTGTTTTATCTTCAAAGATCTCACAAGCGGGACAAATGTACTAGTCGTTTCCACATACTCAGTTATCAACTTTACTTTGAAATTGATTACAAAGATTCTAAATTATCTTTTAAACACTTAATTTTCCTTTTAAAAACATTCATAATTGATTCTAGGAAAAATCATTACATATAAACTCATATTCAAAAGGTTATAGAATTCGCAGCATAAAAGTGCTGCGGAAAGTGCTATATAAGCTTATTTGATTTAAACAGCTTTTTAATATTGGAAATTCATATTTTCCAATTCAAATCTCTTCTAAACTATATAAATAGATTTATTAAATTTATTCCATATTTTTTCATAATTAAAAACGTTCATTTAAACATATTCCCCGTTATGGTCACTTAAGTGCACTAGCGCGATTTTTCTAGAAAATTAATTTGGATATATTTCAAAATCTACTCAACGAAATTTTTATTTTCTTTCTTTGTTTAGAAGATATGGATATAATAGTCCGGAATTTTCTTATCTCGAAGAATTCCGAGCTATATTCCACTCTACATACTCATTTGAACTTTTCGGCACGAAATCGCGAACTACTGTTGCACGACGCGCCTAGTTCTAGCTTATTTTTTAATACTTGAAATAATCTATTCAAATTGAATTTTATTACTTATAAAATTATTACAAGTCATTTTAAATCAATATTTTCACATTTTAAAGTATTTAAAATGTATTTTCACTATTTCCATATTAAAATATTATTATATTCCTATTATTTTAATATTAAATTTTAAATTCCAATTTCAATTCAATTTCGATTCTAACTTCAAACTAAACTCAATTAAAACTTAGATTTTAAATCTAATTCCAATTCTAATTTAAATTTCAAACTTAATCTCAATTTCGATTTTCAAAATCGATTTCAATTTCACTATTCATCTCAATTTCAATTTAACTATCCTTTTCAAATTCAATTTCACTTCAATTTTCAAATTCTTTTTTATTTCCACTTTAATTTCAATTCCAATTAAAAAGAGACTTATTTTTCCAAAGTATATCATATCACCAAAATTGGGTCTTATTTAACAAATAGATCACTTAATCAATAATGATAGAAATTTGATGTCCATATTAACATCACAACTATACAACCAATCATATGACATTAACATATTTAATACGGGTGTAGTACGATAAACTTCATAACATTACTAAGGATTATCCAACATTCAAACAATTATTCAAATATCATAAAATGATGATCATCTATCATAGCAAATCAACTTAATAATCAATATAAATTAAAGAAATATCATAAAATGATGATCATCTATCATAGCAAATCACCTTAATATCCACTCCGTCAATCTTTTTATAAGCTAACGTGCTTCTCGAACTAACGCGCTTTTTTCGAACGTCTCGAATTTGCCGCTTTCCTTTCCTTCTTTCTTTTTTTTCTTTTTTTATTTATTTATTTAGGCCGTGGGTATTTTGGAGGAGGCAGGGCTTAGGCCGTGGGTAGGTGGAGGGTACGGCCTTGGAGTGGAGTGTGGAGGAGGGTATGTGAGTTTGATGCTCGGGTAGGTGGTGTGGGAGGCTTGGAGGAGGCGGGTAGGTGGGGTATTTGGCTCGGGTTTGGGGTTTCTGGTGGGGTAGTAGGCGTGTAGGGTGGTGTGGCCGAGGGTAGAGAGGTGGGGGCCGTGTGTGGCTGGTAGAAGTAGGGTTTGGGTGTGTAGGAGCTTGGTGGAGATGGTGGAAGAGAATGGAGAGGTGGGAAGCCATGGAAATGGAGGAAGGAGGAGGAAATGGAAAGGATGGAGAATGATTTTGTGGTAAGAAAGTGAAGATATGCATGCTTATTTGTACATGTAGTTTCTTCCCAAATGACTACAATGCCCTTCTCTACTTTTTTTACTTTTTAACCATACTTAAACACTTTTTCCAAGATGAGAAAAGATGTGCATTAATGAGAAGGGAAGGTTGGATGTGATCTTAAGTCCTTAAGTAATGATTTTGCCTCTTTTTCTTAAGTTTAAAAACAATTAATTATTCATTTGCTTAATTTCCATACAAGATAAGACTTGGCATTAATGGGAAGTGATGGTTTAGTAATGATGTTATTTAGTATAGATTTGTTTATAGGTTTATATCATATCATGTTACTTTTTGAATTATTTGTAAATTTTGACTTTTCAAAGTGCATTTGTTTTTATATGTTAAATGTAGCATGTAACATAGTTTGTTAAGTTCTTATAAGTGTTAGGAAACATATCATGTTGCAACAACTTAACGATAACTTGTTTTTGTTGAAAATGGTGTTTTTGTTGACATATTTTACAGTCAAAATTGTACGTTTTTGTTAAATTATATAAACCAAACTTAAAAATGAACTTTTTACTTCTTTTAAATAAATTAAAACACGTTTATTCATAATATAAAACCATATTTAAATAATATCAAAATCTATATTTTTACAGTGTATGTAAAACTGACAAAATGCGACAAATTTTGGTTATTTTTGTAAAACGGTTATTAATATATGAATATTTTAATATACTTTTATTATCTATGTTAGGTGTTTTAAATGAGATTTAACTTTTCAAATAAATATTTAAACCTATTTATTTAAGCATTTATTTATTTTTAACAGAACTTAACTTTTGCTGATTTGTTCTAAAATCCAAATTTATACTTTTTAATCATTAACTATAAGAATAAATAATTTCTCTATTTTTTATTTGTTATATATAACATATTTATTTAAGTTTTAAATTCTTTTAAATTTAAAATAAACAAAATCACTAATTTCGAAGTAGCGAAATTGCGGGTTGTTACATTATCCCCTACTTAAAAGCATTTCGTCCTCAAAATGAAAGTTAGATAAAAGAATCTATCTCATACTCGTATCCTCAAATATTTTGACTTATTTATACCGATTATAGAAAAAATGCATATATAAAAAGAAGGTAAATACCGTAACAATACTGAAACAAATGATACCAATTATACATATAGAGATTCCCCACACTAACCTGAGTATTTATCATGTACTTAAGGTTATATATACATACATCAAGTTAGACTTATATCCTATCCATCCTAGTGCGTACTGCACACTTAAGATAATATATACAACAACCAAACAAGACTATAAAAACAACCACACTTATACTATATCAACATAAATGAATACATCCAATTACTCTGTGGACAGACCCAAAACATTATACTACATGTGGTATTTGATTCGATCTATTATTTGAATCCACAAGTTTGCTTTCGAACTAGTATCAATCCTCTGATTTTGTAGTGTGGACTTTGATCAGACTTTCTGATCACAAACCCTTGCTTTTCTTGCATAGCTCTCAACTATGATAGAAACTTGAGTTCGTAATCAAAAACCCTCATCAATGTTTTCCATCAAGAATCGAGTGATAAATCCTTTCTCGAATTGGTGTAAACACCTCAAAGTTCTGTACTCAAATCTTAGATCAGAATTTATGTGCCGAAATGATCTACGTATAACTTATGTATTTATTCAAATTCATTTTTACCTAATGTATTTCTTTAAAATTTCTATTAATCCAAGTTTATTTGTAATGACCCCGAATTTTAAATAAATTTAAACTGATAATTAAATTAATTTTTGAATAAAATTTGTGAAATTAAATTATAAATTGATTGCGAGTTTCCACGAACCCGAATATATTCTGATAAATCATTTAAATTTAAAATATTGTATATATGTGAATATATATATATATGTATTTGAGCATGTATGAGTAAATTTGAAATTATATATATATATATATATTGGAATTGAGTCTAAAATATCAAGTAAATACATTTGCTAAACTTTAACAACTAATTAAAATTATCTATATTACAAAATAATAAGAAATAAATAAAAGATGAACTATAAAAATATAAGTAACACATTGACTACAATATAACAACAAATTAAAATAGAAATTATTTATATTATCAAGTAATGAAACAAACAAAAAAAGAAAAGAAGCAAACAAAATGTATATTCATGTACACTTAGCTAAAGTAAGAAACAAAGTAAAGATAAAATATAAAGTCAATATATTTGCAAAAATCTAACAACATACCAAATATAGAACTTTATTTATTTTTCAAAGTAATAAGACAAAAACAAATAAAATATATTCAAGTATCAACAAACATATGTATGAAAGCTTGCAAAGGAAGATAAGGTAAATATTTATAATACAAGACAAGTAATAAATGCAAATGTCCTTAGCGTACAATCAACATTACATTTCAGCCACCACTATCTCACCTCATATATTTGTACAGCCGAAGTAAAGTAAAAAAAATGAGGTAAAAATATGGTACAACTAATTAATGCAAGCCACTATATATCATCTCAGCCGAGTTAAAGAAATGCAAGGCAAGAAGTGTAACGACCCGCTATTTTGGACCATTCGCATCCGCACATGTCGAACTTGAATGATTCAAAATACCGAATTGTTAATTTAAATTGGAAAAACTCAGCATATACAGTAAATAAATAATCACAGATCACAGACACAGAGTAATAAATGCAGCGGAAACAAAAGATAGTAGTTCATGAAGCTACTATATACATATCAGAGTTAAATAAGGTACAACAGATATCTCGAATACAATAATCAAATACAATATCAGAATACATCATTGGAATCAACTTAATATCTGAAAGCTGGATAGATAGTTGGATCTCCAAGCGAAGCTCCAACTCCAAAAGTGAGTCTCGAATACTGGTACACTCAGTCTGACCCGAGCGTAAAGCAAAACACAAAACACTCGAGTCAGGATTAACATTCTTATATCAATAAATCCAACTCAAGTGAAATAGCAATTGAAATACAAGTAACTCAAAGGATGTTGGAATAACCATCCTTTAAGGATCCGTTAAACTATCTACTATGTAGTAGTGTACGATAAGTAGATAATGCCTATCAGTAATATAAAGTATCAAAATAGTGTTAAGGTGTTACCATTATACCCCTTAACACATTTTATATAAGCGTTATAGTCTATACAGCAATGTAAACTCCACCGTAAACTAGTGGGATATCAGGGAGTACTCCATAGGTATAACACAAAACAAATCGTAGTGGTCGCGTATATAGGGATACAAGTATGACAAGGCACATGAGGCAATACCCAAGGTAGTGAAACTACCATTTGCCTGATCCGGACTGGTGAGAACGCATCGCCGCAGCGATCGCAACACCGCGAAACAACACTCCCAAATCAAGGGTGCACCAATCGACAACAAGTAATGAGTAGTTTTCGAAGAAGTGTGTTCGCTCGAGGTAGCTAACCCCCATTTTGCCCCGGCACGGCTCCTGTTTTAGCCATTTCCAATTTGACACAAGTGTCAAGGCTATCCATTATCGTTCTCTTTCTTCAGTCATCACATACATCATTCCAACCACTTCATTCTGGATCACACTCCGCGTATAGTTATTAAAGTGGTTTTCGGTTTAGACAGTGAGTATGTCCCTAACCGATTCCGGTCTCTTTAATAACTTTCGTAATTATTACACCGATTGGTCGTTTATTTATTTCAAAACCAAATCAATTTCAATTTCAATTAGAATTTGTAAACCAACTTTTCATTTGTCTTTCTAAAACAATTTCCATAATTTACGTTTCAAAACTTCCAAATTACCATTTCAAAGTCTCATAATTCAAATTAAATATTTGATTTAAAACAATTCAAATATTGATTCAAGTTCATATATAAATTTCATTCCATAATCATTTAAATTAATTTAATTTAACATTCAAATCAATTTAAATTCATTGATCGATTTCATCCAATATTCATTAAGTTAAATTTATCATTCAAAACAATTTCTATTTGATTTCCAATTCATTAAATCAATTAATTAATTTCAACTTCATTAAATCAAAACTTACAAATTACATTAAATTTAATTCATCAAATCAAATTCTTTACATTTCAAGTCTTACATTAATTTCAATAAATCACATTTTATCTCCTGTTAAAGAAATTCAATTTCACTTATTTATTTACTTAATTACAAATTTCAAAACTCAATTATTAAGGAAACTTAATTTCACTTATTCAAGAAGTTCAATTTCACTTATTAAAGAATTCAATTTTATTTAATTATTAAATAATTCAATCTTATTTAATTATTAAATAATTTCAAAAACTTAATTATTAAATATTTCAATCTTAATAATTAAATTTTAAACAACATCCTTTCATCAACTACTATGTTAATATTTTGTTTCGGATTATTACATATTAACATTTTCCTTTCATAAAAACTCAAATTCCAACTTCATTTTAAAACCTTGTTATTTATTCAAATAAAATCTTTATTTTATTTTAAAAAAAACAAATTATTGACCAATCGGGTTTTATTTAATTCTCTATCCTAGGTCAAAGTTAATTTGGGTATTTATCATTTCAACCCGATTCCAATTCAATTCAACATCAAAGCATAGCAAAGGGAACTTGTAGTGTGATAACTGGGATGGTGTCAAAGTAAATAAACAAGCAATAACAACAATCAATATCAATCCAATAATCAATTCAAATAATCCTGAAATAATCGTATTAATTCACCTTGTTGTTTGTGCGAATTAATATAATTATTTCTAGAATCTACACTATCATTTCATGTAGATTAAAGATTATTATACCAATTATTCTATGCAATTCTACACTTGACATCAATTATTCAATTTCATACTTCATCAATTAATACAACATAAATTCAAATGGTTCAAGGGTAATTAACTATTTTTCTACGTGTCAAATAATTAAACATTCAAGGAGTCATATTATACAAATTTAACAAATCAAATTCAACACATATGTCGATTCAAATTTTTAACTATCCTTCGTCAAATTCAATTGCATACTATTTATCACTTTATACATTACAATTTAACATCCAATATAAACAACAAGCAATCAATCACTCATCAACCAAACAGGATTATCATCGTATAATTAACAGATAATGGTGTCAGATGTCACAGGTGAACTGGTACAGTTAATAGAATAAATAACAGTGTAAATAACTAACAGTAACATATTTCACTTGTCGTTTCAATTGAAATCAGATTTAATAAAATAAAAGAACATTAATTGTGAGTGATTGCTCACCTTTCGAGGCTAGGGAGCGAGAATAGACAACGAAGTTGAGTTACGCATTGCAAGCATGACTTCCGAAATAAACTAGATTGGCATGAATTGACGAGCAAAGCTGTTAAATAGGAATTTCCGAAATCAAATCAAAACATTCAACATAACAACAATTACAAAACATGTCCTGCGTCAAAGTTTAACAATATAATTCTATGTGCTACCGAGATCGAAATGGTCTGAAATTTGGTATGAATAAAGATCAAAACTTGTATTTCAAACTGCAAAAGCATCACTTGATTTGGACAAGAGACGAGAAAAGTTACGATGTCACGAACATAGACTCAGGCCATGTTGCGACTGTCAAATGTTCAGGTCTGAAAACCCCTCTGGGTCTGACTTTAGGTAAGAAACAGAGGACTGAACCACCTCGTATGAAGCTAAAATTTTATATACAGAAAGTAGAAAACTCTATCTTTTAAACAAAAAGGGAATCACTGTATTCCGACGTAAGACAGAAGAGATACGATGCGTCAAACATGAACTCAGGTCGTGTTTGCAGCAGTGTAAAATAATTTCAAGTACAAAAGAACAGCTGTCTGGGTATAACTTCCATTTCCTCGACCACTAATCAAACGATGTCGGATTTTACTGAAATTTGACAGGCATAAACTAGGTAACTTCGACTCTTTTTTAAAAATAGAATCAACCCATTCCGATAAAACATGAGTGAGATATGATATCGTGAACATGAAGTCTAACTGCTGTTCAGAAAAAAAATAACATATATATAAACTTATATAATAGTCAGACTTTATATAAAATTTCTTACAGAAAATATGAATAAACTAACCTACACAATATGTATTCTAATCTACAACTTACTGTATAAACCTAAATTGAAAAATATAAAATTCACGCATATGTATATAGTGATAAAAAAACAATATTTTAAATAAGCAAAACATTATTACAACAGTTTATAAAAGCTTTTATCCAAACACAGATTTATATATATATAAGTACATATATATGCAAACTAATAATTATAATATATACATTAAAATCAACCTTATCCATATATGACTAGTATATAACATATATACATTTATTTTTTAACCCATAAGTTTCTTTTTCATAAACCAACAGATTTACCGATCAAAAAAAAAACTATATACACTCATATATATGAACTAAAACCGATATATTGAAAAATGCAAAACAGGTAATATAAACAACATGAAATGCATAACCTGTACATACAAAATATAGAGAAGAGGAAGGAATATTGGTCGCAAGTGACAGGAGCAAAGTGACAGTGCGAAAAACATATGACAGCTGCTCATAAAGTTCATGCGGCTGCCAACTTGGAGTAGGGGAGAGTGAGGTGGGGTGGGGCTGTTATGGCAGCGGGCGAAGGGAAGAAAGCGGGTCTGCAAGCAAGGGTAGGTTGCTGCACAGGGGTGGCACAGCGGACAGCTGCCGAGTGTGGGAGGATGGAGGGGCCGGAGTGAGTTGCGGAGGTGGATATGGCCAGTGGGAACGAAGGATGGTGATGGAAGGTCAGCGTGGGTGAAGGACGGGGGCGGTCACGGTGATGGACGGGACAGTGGAGGCTTTGGGTGTGCGTGAGTTGATGGGGAAGTGGTTGGGTTCTTGTTTTGGGTTTTGAAAGAAAAGGGAAGACATGCATGCGCATGGCTTTGAGTTTGGCATGGGAGAGGGAAGGCAAGCCTGCAAATATATAACTTTGTTTACCAAATTTTGTTTCTAAAAAAAGAAATGAAGTAGAGCTCAGGGAAGTGGAGAGGAGTTCAACCGTGGCTTCATAGCTTCATTTATTTTTGCCTTGGGAAAATAAGGGGACAGGCTGGAGTGAGTTTGGTTTTCTAAATTTTCAGATTCCAAGGTGACTTAGAAAATGCAAAATATAAGTTTGCATTTAATATAAGATTTTTTTTAAGTGACAGAACCGAGAAAAGGGAAAAGAGAATGAATTCAGCGAGTGTTTCAATGTAGGAGAAAGCAACGGTCACAAACTCTGATTCAGCTAAAATTTAAAGCAATAAATTTTGTTTGGGCAGCACGTTTCAAAGTTTGGAACGCAAAAGAAAACAAAAGGTCACGGATCCGTACCGATACGGATACCGGTTTTATGGATTCCGCTATGTACCGTAATTCAAAACACAGAAATAAATATACTGCAAAGATTAGCACGACGAGACGATCAGAACGGTATATAGATATCAGTGGTATGATTGAATTATAAAAATTCGAATTTTCTACTAGCGGAAAATGCAGCAAAAATGCCGAAAAATAAGATCGATGGAGCTAAAGAAGTCCGTATTTGGAAAAACGAAAAATGACGACTTGCTCAGAAGATGTTTTAGAATTTTTCTATGTAAAAATATTTAGGTTTCGAAAACGTTTTATATTCATCGCTTTTTAACTGATTAAATTGAAGTAAATTTACGCACGAAATAAACTTTCATATTTTCGGACGAAAATTTACCAGTTGCTATGATTAATTAGACGCATTCCAAATATCAATTTTTTATTTCAAAATTTATCGTTTAAAATTTCATAAAATTTTAACAAATTACGTTATTAAAATAGTTAAAATTTACGGGTCGTTACAAGAAGTAAAAACATAAACAAAGTATAAAATAAAAATATAATAAGATAAGTATAGAAACATAAAGTACCTTGGCATTAAATGTTAGCAAAATTTTAGTCAATTCGAATTTGTATAAAATGTTTTCAGCCACCAAAGAGCTAAGAAAATCTGCATAATTAATGAAATAAGGAAAATATCCCGGTCCTATTTTGTACAACCCATAATTAACCTGTATAAAGAAAGATATACATCACCTAGTAATCTCATTTTCCATATATCAACTTCTCACTTCATTTCAGCTCGTTCATTTAAACTAAGAAAATCTGAAGCATATCTCATCTTCAATTTAAACAAAACACAATTAAAACAGACCAGAGATCAACAAGAAAATCAAAGGAAAAGACTTCAGTTTGCAAATTTTCACAATCCTGTTTCAAAAGAAAAGAACTTCAATTGGTATTTTCAAAAGCCTGTTCATCAGAAAACTCTGTTTATCTCTGGAAAACTTTGAGTAACTATTTCTTTTTAACCTTTAATTTGTTGAAATAACCTGATGCATGTGATCAAAGCTTGAAATTTAATAGTGGAAAATGTCTGTATATATGGATATATGCTTGTATGTATATACATGTGGAAACTTGAGTGTGCATGACTGGAAACAGGCAAATATGCCTTTGCTGTTGAAAACAGGTTTCTAAATTACTTTCAAAATTCAAAAACTCTAACTCTAATTCTTTTTAGGGTCTGATCTCTAAATGAAATTTGATTATAAGATTATAACATCAATTTTAAAAATAGATTCAAGAGTGTTTGTTGAGTACTTATTTATAAAATGATAAATCACAGTAATAATCAAAAGTAAGTCAAAAATCGAAGGTCTGGAATTCATGTTTTGATGTTATAATTAGATTTGTATTACAAAATAATGATTTTTGATAAACATTTCAAGATTTTTAGATTTGAAAATCGTTTGAATTTTCGAGTTGAACGGAATTGTGAAAAACGTTAATTTCCGTTGATCAATAAACAATCGAGCTTCAAGTTTGAGTATGGAGGAAGATGATGTGATGTAGATTGTAGGAAAAATGATCGCTGATTTTTTTAAATGATTATGGATGTGGATTGAAGATGAAATAGGGTTTAAGAACCCAATTTAGTCGAGGTTGTTCGTCGTGCTCGTGTGGCGACATGGGTTGATCGAAGTGATTAAGACAAGGGGGAATCGAAGCATTGTCGAGTGGAGATGCTCTGGTTGAGGAGACGTGGTCGATGATGGCTGGAATCATCGGCGTAAGGAGGATTTCTTTGACTGGGATAGGTTTGAGGAGGAGTCTACGGGTTCGATTTTGTTTTAAATGATAGTTCGTGGTTCTGGGTAGTTGATCAAATGGAAATAATCGACGATGATGTGCTGAGGGTAGCAGGGTTGGTCGGCGACGATCTGGTCGATCGTACATGTGCACCACGTATCAGTGGTATCAGTTTTTTTTTGGTTCGGGGAAGATGAGGTGGTTCTCGGGTTTGAATGCGAGGTATTCCAGAATTGGCCCGGGTGAGTTCTCGGGGAAGTTTGTTGAGGGCTCGAGTGGTTTTAGTGATAGCAGGTTTTTAAATTTTTAAACAAAACCTGTTTCAGGTTAAAATACAACCAGTTTTGAAAAAAAAATATTTGAGTTTAAAGTATTTCAATATATATTTGTAACCTTTGTTTTGAAGGTTTATTTTAAATAAACTTGATATTGTGATTAAGTAAATGATGAAGTGTTTTAATCCTTTATTTAACTTAAAGGTTTAAGTTAAGTGGTTAATTACAAGATTTTTAAACAAGGTTTAAATGATGATTAAAGTAATTAATTAAGATAAAATGTTTTATTCTTTTAATTTTTAAATTAATTAAGATCATAAGTAATTAATGATTTATTAATTAATAATTAATTAATGGAAGTGACTAATGGATAATTACTTAATGAAGGTAATTAAAGGATAATTACTTAAAGAACAATTACTTAATTTAAAAAAAATAATAACTAAAGAATTAATTAAATTAATGATTATAGAATTAAGACTAAATTAATTAACTTAAGTATAGGGTAATTAATTAAGGTAATTAATTTGAGGATAATTAATTAATTAGAAGTAATTAATTAATGATTAAAGGTTGATGAATTATTAATTAAGGATAATTACTTAATGAAATTAGAATGTAATTAATTATTGATTAAAGATAATTAATTAAATGGTGAATTAAATAATTAAAGGTTAATTATTTAATAATTAAAGGTTGATGAATTGTAATTAAAAGTTAGTTAACTTATTATTAATGGTTAATTAATAAATGATTAAAAAATAATTTATCAAAATGATTTGTAATTTATTAATGTTAATTAACTAGGATTAATAATTCATAAGAAATAAATCTGATTTGAATTAATCAGATAATTAATTGATCTTACTTATGAATGTTTGGATTTGTATTGAATGATTGAATTGTTGATATCCCCTGATCTGTGATGCTGTGTGATATATTCTGATTTGGGTGTGATCTGTAATGTAGTTAATTATCTGTGATGTAATATATTATTTGTAATTTATATATCTGTGATCTGTGAATAAAAGATAAGCGTTATAGTTATACCGCTTATCAACTATATTTCTGTATTCTGATCTGTGATGACTGAATGATGTTGCACTACTGTGTGAAACCCCTGGACTACACCATACACAACCAATATGGATTTCACGAGGAAATCGGTTAAGTCACAGATGATTTAAATTTAATATTTTTGAAATTGAAATTCTAATTTCAATTGATTTTTGGAAATGGATTTGGGTTAAATGTTAAAGCTTTCGAAGAGAAGTTTTTAAGATAAAAGTTATTTTGAATAACTTAATAAAGCTTCCAATTTAAATAATTCAATTTGAATTTGAATTCAAGAGTTGGAATTGAATTCCATGATTGGAAATTATGGTTAAAGATGTTATAAATGTGTTTATATGAAGTTAAACCATTTTAAAAGTATAATTTTGAGAATTTGGATTTAACCCAAGAACCTTAACTCGTATAAATGAATCAGATTTCCAAAATGAAAACTGATTGTTTTAAAAGAATAAAAGCTTTCAGATAAGAAATGAAATTCCAGTTTAATTAAAGGGATTTCAAGATTGAATTGAAAAATGGTTTTCCAAGTTATGAATGAATTCTTTTTGAAAGCTATGAATTGAATCTGTTTATTTTTAACAGATTTAAAATGGTGATTTGTTTAAACCATTCGAAATGAAATTGTTTTGACAGCTATAAGTTAAATCTTGATTTAAAGATTTAATGAGTTAATCCAATTAAATGGAAATTAATTTGGAAAATCTGTGAATGAATCTTTTGTTTAAAATATTAAAATGTGGAAATTGTTTAAACCGTTGAAGGTTGTTAAAATGAATCTTTTTGTTTAAAGATTTGAAAATGGTAATTTGTTAAACCATTTGAAGAAAAGTTTTGGGTAATAAGTTGTGACTTAATCGAAATCCCAATATCCATATGTTTTAAAATATTACGCTCACTATTCGGTTTAGCCGGGAGAGGACCTTTGTGTCATATATCCCATTCCGAATAAGTGATACGTCGTATATGGATACCATTTGAAGACCGGTGTTGAAGACCGGGTGTTTGCGAAAACGATAGGATAACCTATCGATTGTCTCTGCACTGGGTAGCTCCTGGTATAGAGATTCCCTAAGTGATGGGAAGTCCGATCGGGATTGTGAATACCCAGATTGCAAGGGCTTCTTCGGAAGTGCCTTCGGTTCTGTTCGAACCCGGAACAGACTTGTATGGTTACATGTCTGACATTACATTTTGAGATATAAAGCAGATTTCTTTCAAATACATTTCTGTTGGTGGCGGAGAATTTATTCTCTTAGCTTAACACCCTTCTATAGACGTACGAGCTCAGAGGTTATGTAGTTGAAGGTTATCAGCGATATACTCCCAATTTGGTAATGTGGCATGCTGAGTGTTGCTGTGTGATGATCATTTATTGATCATTTGTGATCAAAGCGTGGCTTTGTGAAAAAGCGTAGCTTTGTGGACGAGACCTCTTCGGACCTCACAACTCGGAAATGGTCGAAACAGGAATATGCGGCAAGGTTATGAGGGTCGCGCCCTTTAGGGTATGTCATTTCCTTCTAGAAAAGGGTGGTATCAGGTATGGAGCCCTGGTATTTAACCTATGTGGATACTCCAATCTCATTTACTGTGTGATTGTGTGTTTGATCGAGGCACCTCGGATAAAGGTCCTAAAGGACCGGGAGGTGGCATATTCGTGAGTTACCTGTTACAGGGATAACCCGGCCTTGTGTTGGCAGAGAGCAGTTATCTCTCGGGACGTCCAGCCAGAGCGATCCCATGTGGCAGTAGGAAGTTCCTTAGCCTGACCATTTGTTGGAAAATCCAAATAAATAATACGAACCTTTACGATTGCAGTTGTATAACCTGTCTCCTCAGGCGGCAGCTATAGCAGGCATAATATAATGGTACCTATGCTGGCTAAGATTAATATTGTATTTTCGAAATGATTTTGTACACTATGCACTATTAATTATATCAAAAGAGTTTCTTGCGTAGTAAGCATGTTTTACTATCATAAGAAGCAATCTCCTCCAAGTCTGCGATTGCATTGTGTGTGTGGTGGGAGGTCTTATGGTAGTTTCATTTTCCAAAAGCATTGCGAATTTCAATGTTTAAAGTTCTTTTGTGTTGTTTTAAAGATAAACTGCTTTTGTTTGCTCACACCAGTCCCATGACTGACCTGGAGTTTATTGTTTCCTTCCTAAACTCTGGGTGCCCATAATTTTCCACACGGGCAGTCTAGAGTTGGGTTTTTCAGATATTCAGGTTAGTAGATTATCTGGAGCTAGTTTAGTGTTTGGAGTTCATTCATCGGAGTTTCTCATCTTGGAATTATGGATTCATTTTTGTCTGAAGATCATTTTGGAGTTATCACTTCTATTGATATTGATATTGCTGATGTTATCTTTTCTTTCCGCTGCTATTGTCATTGTATCATATCTCTGATATCGTTGTATCATATTGATATCATTGTTGTATATCATTCTGGATATTGTATTCATTGGAGTTGTATATGCTATCATAGATTTTTTTATTCCACTGTGTTGTTATACTTAATGTTGTTATAAGCTCCGGTGAGCCAGATTCGGCGTTTGAATCTACGGCATCTTGAGTACAAGTGAAGTACGGGTGCCGATTTTCGAAGGCTGAATTTTGGATCGCTACAACGTGGTATCAGAGCTGAGGGTAAAACTTTAGCTCAGGAGTATAACACATTAAGTAACTCGTTAGAGATAGGGTGAAGTATACCCTTGAATGAGTAATCTCTAAGATATCCGTCTGTATGCCTTAGTAAATTCTCTTGCTATCCACTGATAGTGAGTATGAGTGCAAGAAGAGGATGAGATATGAGACAGGGAAATACCACTACGAAATGGTCAATACCCTGTAACAACAAGGAAACAATCTTTTCTCTATCAATCTCTTTTGTTCGTCATCTCTTCTCAATTCTTCGATAGTTTCTGGTAGATCCAGGAAGGAGATTCGATATATTAAAATGGGACGTAAACTCCGGATGGACCAGAATTGTTTGTTGGATGAATTGGTTGCTTTGGTTGTTATTGTTGATAGGTATACTTTAGTTCTAAACTAAAAATTTTGAAATTGTATCCATATATCTATCTATTCTTTGGGTCCCAATATATTCTATGAATGGTTAGTTATCCCTTTGAACCAACCAATACCTCTTCATACTTCGTAGATCTGGATAACCCGAGTATTTTGTGAAGTGTTAAACAGATTCGTTCTTGTATCTGTTATTGATATTCTGATTTGGTAAGCCAAATACAGAATAAATATTCGGTTTGATTCGATGAAATATTCTTCATCTATCTTTTTGTCTCCTTGGCAATTTCGAGGACGAAATTCTTTTAAGGAGGGAAGTCTGTAACGACCCTGAATTTTAAATAAATTTAAATTGATAATTAAATTAATTTTTGAATAAAATTTGTGAAATTAAATTATAAATTGATTGCGAGTTTCCCCGAACCCGAATATATTCTGATAAATCATTTAAATTTAAAATATTGTAAATATTGTATATATGTGAATATATATATGTATTTGAGCATGTATGAGTAAATTTGAAATTATATATATATATATATAGGATTTGAGTCTAAAATATCAAGTAAATACATTTGCTAAACTTTAACAACTAATTAAAATTATCTATATTACAAAATAATAAGAAATAAATAAAAGATGAACTATAAAAATATAAGTAACACATTGACTACAATCTAACAACAAATTAAAATAGAAATTATTTATATTATCAAGTAATGAAACAAACAAAAAAAGAAAAGAAGCAAACAAAATGTATATTCATGTACACTTAGCTAAAGTAAGAAACAAAGTAAAGATAAAATATAAAGTTAATATATTTGCTAAAATCTAACAACATACCAAATATAGAACTTTATTTATTTTTCAAAGTAATCAAAATATAGAACTTTATTTATTTTTCAAAGTAATCAGACAAAAACAAATAAAATATATTCAAGTATCAACAAACATATGTATGAAAGCTTGCAAAGGAAGATAAGGTAAATATTTATAATACAAGACAAGTAATAAATGCAAATGTCATTAGCGTACAATCTACATTACATTCCATCCACCACTATCTCACCTCATATATTTGTACAGCCGAAGTAAAGTAAAAAAAATGAGGTAGAAATATGGTACAACTAATTAATGCAAGCCACTATATATCATCTCAACCGAGTTAAAGAAATGCAAGGCAAGAAGTAAGAATATAAACAAAGTATAAAATAAAAATATAATAAGATAAGTATAGAAACATAAAGTACCTTGGCATTAAATGTTAGCAAAATTTTAGTCAATTCGAATTTGTATAAAATGTTTTCAGCCACCAAAGAGCTCTGCATAATTAATGTAATAAGGAAAATATCCCTGTCCTGTTTTGTACAACCCATAATCAACCTGTATAAAGAAATATATACATCACCTAGTAATCTCATTTTCCATATATCAACTTCTCACTTCATTTCAGCTCGTTCATTTAAACTAAGAAAATCTGAAGCATATCTCATCTTCAATTTAAACAAAACACAATTAAAACAGACCAGAGATCAACAAGAAAATCAAAGGAAAAGACTTCAGTTTGCAAATTTTCACAATCCTGTTTCAAAAGAAAAGAACTTCAATTGGTATTTTCAAAAGCCTGTTCATCAGAAAACTCTGTTTATCTCTGGAAATCTATGAGTAACTATTTCTTTTTAACCTTTAATTTGTTGAAATAACCTGATGCATGTGATCAAAGCTTGAAATTTAATAGTGGAAAATGTCTGTATATATGGATATATGCTTGTATGTATATACATGTGGAAACTTGAGTGTGCATGACTGGAAACAGGCAAATATGCCTCTGCTGTTGAAAACAAGTTTCCAAATTACTTTCAAAATTCAAAAACTCTAACTCTAATTCTTTTTAGGGTCTGATCTCTAAATGAAATTTGATTATAAGATTATAACATCAATTTTAAAAATAGATTCAAGAGTGTTTGTTGAGTACTTATTTATAAAATGATAAATCACAGTAATAATCAAAAGTAAGTCAAAAATCGAAGGTCTGGAATTCATGTTTTGATGTTATAATCAGATTTGTATTACAAAATAATGATTTTTGATAAACATTTCAAGATTTTTAGATTTGAAAATCGTTTGAATTTTCGAGTTGAACGGAATTGTGAAAAACGTCAATTTCCGTTGATCAATAAACAATCGAGCTTCGAGTTTGAGTATGGAGGAAGATGATGTGATGTAGATTGTAGGAAAAATGATCGTTGATTTTTTTAAATGATTATGGAAGTGGATTGAAGATGAAATAGGGTTTAAGAACCCAATTTAGTCGAGGTTGTTCGTCGTGCTTGTGTGGCGACATGGGTTGATCGGAGTGATTAAGACAAGGGGGAATCGAAGCATTGTCGAGTGGAGATGCTCTGGTCGAGGAGACGTGGTCGATGATGGCTGGAATCGTCGGCGTGAGGAGGATTTCTTTGACTGGGTAAGGTTTGAGGAGGGGTCTACGGGTTCGATTTTGTTTTAAATGATAGTTCGTGGTTCTGGGTAGTTGATCAGATGGAGATAATCGACGATGATGTGCTGAGGGTAGCAGGGTTGGTCGGCGACGATCTGGTCGATCGTACATGTGCACCACGTATCAGTGGTATCAGTTTTTTTTTGGTTCGGGGAAGATGAGGTGGTTCTCGGGTTCGAATGCGAGGAATTCCAGAATTGGCCCGGGTGAGTTCTCGGGGAAGTTTGTTGAGGGCTCGAGTGGTTTTAGTGATAGCAGGTTTTTAAATTTTTAAACAAAACCTGTTTCAGGTTAAAATACAACCAGTTTTGAAAAAAAAAATATTTGAGTTTAAAGTATTTCAATATATATTTGTAACCTTTGTTTTGAAGGTTTATTTTAAATAAACTTGATATTGTGATTAAGTAAATGATGAAGTGTTTTAATCCTTTATTTAACTTAAAGGTTTAAGTTAAGTGGTTAATTACAAGAATTTTAAACAAGGTTTAAATGATGATTAAAGTAATTAATTAAGATAAAATGTTTTATTCTTTTAATTTTTAAATTAATTAAGATCATAAGTAATTAATGATTTATTAATTAATAATTAATTAATGGAAGTGACTAATGGATAATTACTTAATGAAGGTAATTAAAGGATAATTACTTAAAGAACGGTTACTTAATTTAAAAAAAAACTAAAGAATTAATTAAATTAATGATTAAAGAATTAATTAAATTAATGATTAAAGAATTAAGATTAAATTAATTAACTTAAGTATAGGGCAATTAATTAAGGTAATTAATTTGAGGATAATTAATTAATTAGAAGTAATTAATTAACGATTAATGGTTGATGAATTATTAATTAAGGATAATTACTTAATGAACTTAGAATGTAATTAATCATTGATTAAAGATAATTAATTAAATGGTGAATTAAATAATTAAAGGTTAATGAATTGTAATTAAAAGTTAGTTAACTTATTATTAATGGTTGATTAATAAATGATTAAAAAATAATTTATCAAAATGATTTGTAATTTATTAATGTTAATTAACTAGGATTAATAATTCATAAGAAATAAATCTGATTTGAATTAATCAGATAATTAATTAATCTTACTTATGAATGTTTTGATTTGTATTGAATGATTGAATTGTTGATATCCCCTGATCTGTGATGCTGTGTGATATATTCTGATTTGTGTGTGATCTGTAATGTAGTTAATTATCTGTGATGTAATATATTATCTGTAATTTATATATCTGTGATCTGTGAATAAAAGATAAGCGTTATAGTTATACCGCTTATCAACTATATTTCTGTATTCTGATCTGTGATGACTGAATGATGTTGCACTACTGTGTGAAACCCCTGGACTACACCATACACACACCAATATGGATTTCACGAGGAAATCGGTTAAGTCACAGATGATTTAAATTTAATATTTTTGAAATTGAAATTTTAATTTCAATTGATTTTGGATATGGATTAGGGTTAAATGTTAAAGCTTTCGAAGAGAAGTTTTTAAGATAAAAGTTATTTTGAATAACTTAATAAAGCTTCCAATTTAAATAATTCAATTTGAATTTTAATTCAAGAGTTGGAATTGAATTCCATGATTGGAAATTATGTTTAAAGATGTTATAAATGTGTTTATATGAAGTTAAACCATTTTAAAAGTATAATTTTGAGAATTTGAATTTAACCCAAGAACCTTAACTCGTATAAATGAATCAGATTTCCAAAATGAAAACTGTTTGTTTTAAAAGAATAAAAGCTTTCAGATAAGAAATGAAATTCCAGTTTAATTAAAGGGATTTCAAGATTGAATTGAAAAATGGTTTTCCAAGTTATGAATGAATTCTTTTTGAAAGCTATGAATTGAATCTGTTTATTTTTAACAGATTTTAAATGGTGATTTGTTTAAACCATTCGAAATGAAATTGTTTTGACAGCTATAAGTTAAATCTTGATTTAAAGATTTAATGAGTTAATCCAATTGAAATGGAAATTAATTTGGAAAATCTGTGAATGAATCTTTTGTTTAAAATATTAAAATGTGGAAATTGTTTAAACCGTTGAAGGTTGTTAAAATGAATCTTTTTGTTTAAAGATTTGAAAATGGTAATTTGTTAAACCATTTGAAGAAAAGTTTTGGGTAATAAGTTGTGCCTTAATCGAAATCCCAATATCCATATGTTTTAAAATATTACGCTCACTATTCGGTTTAGCCGGGAGAGGACCTTTGTGTCATATATCCCATTTCGAATAAGTGATACGTCGTATATGGATAGCATTTGAAGACCGGTGTTGAAGACCGGGTGTTTGCGAAACGATAGGATAACCTATCGATTGTCTCTGCACTGGGTAGCTCTTGGTATAGAGATTCCCTAAGTGATGGGAAGTCCGATCGGGATTGTGAATACCCGGATTGCAAGGGCTTCTTCGGAAGTGCCTTCGGTTCTGTTCGAACCCGGAACAGACTTGTATGGTTACATGTTTGACATTACATTTTGAGATATAAAGCAGATTTCTTTCAAATACATTTCTGTTGGTGGCGGAGAATTTATTCTCTTAGCTTAACACCCTTCTCTGAGACGTACGAGCTCAGAGGTTATGTAGCTGATGGTTATCAGCGATATAATCCCAATTGGATAATGTGGCATGCTGAGTGTTGCTGTGTGATGATCATTTATTGATCATTTGTGATCAAAGCGTGGCTTTGTGAAAAAGCGTAGCTTTGTGGACGAGACCTCTTCGGACCTCACAACCTGGAAATGGTCGAAACAGGAATATGCGGCAAGGTTATGAGGGTCGCGCCCTTTAGGGTATGTCATTTCCTTCTGGAAAAGGGTGGTATCAGGTTTGGAGCCCTGGTATTTAACCTATGTGGATACTCCAATCTCATTTATTGTGTGATTGTGTGTTTGATTGAGGCGCCTCGGATAAAGGTCCCAAAGGACCGGGAGGTGGCATATTCGTGAGTTACCTGTTACAGGGGTAACCCGGCCTTGTGTTGGCAGAGAGCAGTTGTCTCTCGGGACGTCCAGCCAGAGGCGATCCCATGTGGCGGTAGGAAGTTCCTTAGCCTGACCATTTGTTGGAAAATCCAAAAAAACAATACGAACCTTTACGATTGCAGTTGTATAACCTGTCTCCTCAGGCGGCAGCTATAGCAGGCATAATATAATGGTACCTATGCTGGCTAAGATTAATATTGTATTTTCGAAATGATTTTGTACACTATGCACTATTAATAATATCAAAAGAGTTTCTTGCATAGTAAGCATGTTTGACTATCATAAGAAGCAATCTCCTCCAAGTCTGCGATTGCATTGTGTGTGTGGTGGGAGGTCTTATGGTAGTTTCATTTTCTAAAAGCATTGCGGATTTCAATGTTTAAAGTTCTTTTGTGTTGATTTAAAGATAAACTGCTTTTGTTTGCTCACACCAGTCCCATGACTGACCTGGAGTTTATTATTCCCTTCCTAAACTCTGGGTGCCCACAATTTTCCACACGGGCAGTCTAGAGTTGGGTTTTTCAGATATTCAGGTTAGTAGATTATCTGGAGCTAGTTCAGTATTTGGAGTTCATTCATCGGAGTTTCTCATCTTGGAATTGTGTATTCATTTTTGTCTGAAGATCATTTTGGAGTTATCACTTCTATTGATATTGATAATGCTGATGTTATCTTTTCTTTCCGCTGCTATTGTCATTGTATCATATCTCTGATATTGTTGTATCATATTGATATCATTGTTGTATATCATTCTGGATATTGTATTCATTGGAGTTGTATATGATATCATTGATTTTTTTATTCCGTTGTGTTGTTATACTTAATGGTGTTATAAGCTCCGGTGAGCTAGATTCGGCGTTTGAATCTACGGCGTCTTGAGTACAAGTGAAGTACGGGTGCCGATTTTCGAAGGCTGAATTTTGGATCACTACATTATTTCACAACCATTTACTTTCTACTAAATCCATTATTACTTAAGCATACAAATATGACTTAAGCTTGTATAATATACTTTTACTTCCTATGAGTATATATACATATCCCCAAACTTCAAACCGTTATTACTTCAATTAGGGTGTTTAACAATTGTGGAATTCTACTATTATCTCAAATTAATAAGTTATAAAACTTAATACTTAGTTTTATTTAACTATGGTCTTAATTTAGCTAATATTATTTATCTTATCCACATATTAATAAGACAACTTTACTAAGTGTACATCTTTTTCTTACTAATTCTATGATTATCTACTTAACTTATTTACCTATCCATTTTCTAAATCTTATTACATTTTGAATTACAAATGTTACTCTAAATGTATTACTAATTCAAAGTTTTATATTAGGATGATATTTTTTTATAACTCTTATTCCTAAATATAACTTTGATTTTAACCTAATCAAAGTGTCTAAATTTCAAATTATCTTATCTCCTTTATTAGTTATAGACCTTACTCTTTCATATTATATTTACCCAAAGTCTCAATTTAGGTTTATCTTTTTCTATCTTATTGATAAGAATTTTTCTAAGTGTGCATTTTCTTTTTACTTTCTCTAATTACAACATTTAGCTTAAATATTATCGTCAAATATCTTATAATCAAATCGTGAATTTTACTTCACAAGATATTTGTACTTAGTTTTAAATCCATCAATTTTGATGATCATTAAATCATTATTTCATAATAACCAAATGTCTAAGGGTATATGATTAATGTTCTAAATTCTAATTTTCAACTAATTGATTCTATATGGAATATCTTATAGTCAAATTGTGCAATTCTAATCACAAGATATTCATATTTTTTTTGCTAAGCTAAATTACAAGAAATCCTTAATTTCTAACCCAAAAACAATAATATCACTTTTAATATTTAAAATATAAACCCAAGGTAAAATTATTTCATTTACCAACTTCTTTAAAACAAAACCATTTTTATAAAATTAACAAATATGCACTCATATATATAATACTCTCATAACTCATTCTAAGGTGTTACTAACCCCATCTCTAATGAGTTACTCATCCTAGGATATTACTAATCCTATCTCTAATGAGTATTACCCCTATTAGGCTTCAGTGTTCGCTCAACCAAAAGCTCTGATACCAAATGTGATGGCCCGTTTTTCCGTACCCTTTGAATCGACAATAAACCACACATGTCTAATTCAAATTAAATGAAAAGATGGAACATGAAGGGTAATAAAGAAAAATAGACAGAACAGAATCTCACATGAATGGAATAATATATAATATTGAACAATATCTCTATAGCGGAAAACTTTTAAAAACATATATTAGAGTCTAACCTAAATCCAGCTTGGACAGTTATAAACATCTGTCCTTACAAATGCTGAGAAACATCAAAGTTCAAACAAACAGACAGCACCGGATAATAGAATATGTAGATGAATATCTCCAGCTCTTCTCTGGAAACTCCAACCGTCTTCGACTAAAACAGAAACTACTCGGATCTGACTCGAGTATTGAAAATATCCGAATCAGGCTTGATAAACAAGCGTGAGAAAAACTCAATAATAAATGACAGTGTCATATATCAGCCTTTGAATAAAATCCTTTGAAAAGAAAGAGTATCTCATAAGACCACGTCCGCACATAAACATGGACGGGTTTTTTCCTTATGATAACCAAAACACTTTTATATCAAAACATTTGATATTATTTTTAATGAGATTCTTTGAAAACATTTGCAAATAAACTTATTAATCTTAGTCGAAATGGTTACCCATATAGCATTTTGAGGCTATTCATTACGCCAATACAAACAAAACCGCAGGTTCTTATTGGAGAATGGATTTCCATACAAATGACCAGGTAAAGGGACTAACTTCCAGTAGTACATCTCTAAAGGAATGTATCGAGGACCATCACAAAGGATCTTCTACCAACACAAGACCGGCCTATCTCTGTAACTACATAGTACCGAATATATCATCCCCCGGTCGTTACCGACCTTTAACCGAGCGCGCTCTAGCATACAAACCACATTAATTTACATCCTGAACGTCATAGCAGAAAGAAATATATCTAGAAAGGGATGATCATACCATAATTGGGAATGACCCACTTAGCCTTGCCGCATCTAACCCTGTTTCGGTCATTTCCGGTTGATGAGGCTCGAGGCAACGATTACCTTTTCACATAGCACATCTTCTTTCACTTTGAATGCCATATTGCCATTCCACATTCACATGACTGATTTCTACAAACGTATAACTCCTAAGCTCATATGTCTCAGGAAATGGTGTTAAGCTAAGAGAAGGTGTCTTCTCCGCCATCAAACATATATACATTTATAGAGATCACCCATTGTGATTTAGAATGCAAGGTTAGACATTCATCCATACAAGTTCATTCTAGGACCGAATGAAACCGAAGGTACTTTCCTCGCCCATTACTAGGCGAGAAGTCCTTGTGGTTTTGAGGTTTTTCATAACAAAGAGACCACTGCTATAATATAGTGAATCAGGAGTTTATCCCCAATTAATCAACAAGTAGTCCCTCGTTATTATTCGTCTCAATATCTCTATCTTCAAATATCTTCATTCTTCGAACACGTAAACTGGTTCGAAGTGGTTTTCGGATAGGAATCACCCAAATCTGACCCAGGTTCCTTCGAAATTCAATTATCGATAAAAAGTGAATATGAGTACACAGGAATTATTAAGTCTCTTTTCACTTTAAATTCTTTTCGGATGACCACAAAATCTCTTTCTTTTGTCTTAGAGTAATTCTAAGTTAATCATTCTTTTTCTTTGGATAATATTTCAAATTTCCTCACTTAACTCTCGATCCAAATTCCTTAACTTTAGGCGGGTCAAAAACAATGTTATTTAAGACATCGTTTACGATAAACCCTAAAACAATCTTAGTAAACATTCTTGGGTAAATAAGATCATAGAAATCATTCTAATTTTACTCAACATCAATTTCTGTATTCAACAAGTGCTATGGGCGGAATAACGGTGAAATCACCTTTTAAATTCCACGAATAAGACGAGTCCTCTCTTCGAATTTTAATACCAAGTATGAGAAGATTATCTCTATGCAATCCAAGTTGTAGTTTATTCATTTTGGAGTTCGCTTGAATTTTGGATAATACCAATCTTTTTTTTATTTTGGAAACTTAATACCATCTTTTAAAGAGCATCCGGGCTTTCCTTTCGATCAGTTCCACCCCTCGCCTAAGAAGAGAAAACAAAAGCCAGGTAAGTTCAGGGCACTGGTTGCTCCATCCCTAACCTTAGTTAAACAACTTGTTTTAACTTTCCAGATCTCACAGGTGGGACAAATGTACTAGTCATTTCCACATACTCAGTTATCAACTTTACTTTGAAATTGATTATAAAGATTCTAAATTATCTTTTAAAAGCTTAATTTTCCTTTTAAAAACATTCATAATTGATTCTAGGAAAAATCGTTACGTTTAAACTCACATTCAAAAAGTTATAGAATTCGCAGCATAAAAGTGCTGTGGAAAGTGCTATATAAGCTTATTTGATTTAAACAGCTTTTAATAATTGAAAATTCATATTTTCCAATTCAAATCTCTTCTAAACTATATAAATAGATTTATTAAATTTATTCCATATTTTTCCATAATTAAAAATGTTCATTTAAACAGATTTCCCGTTATGGTCACTTAACTACACTAGCGCGATTTTTCTAGAAAATTGATTTGGATATATTTCAAAATCTACTCAACGAAATTTTGATTTTCTTTCCTCGTTTAGAAGATACGGATATAATAGTCCGGAATTTTCTTATCACGAAGAATTCCAAGCTATATTCCACTCTACATACTCATTTGAACTTTTCGGTGCGAAATTGCGAACTACTGTTGCGCGACGCGCCTAGTTTTAACTAATTTTTCAATACTTGAAATAATCTATTCAAATTGAATTTTATTACTTATAAAATTATTACAAATCATTTTAAATCACTATTTCCACATTTTAAACTATTTAAAATGTATTTTCACTATTTTCATATTATAATATTATAATATTCCTATTATTTTAATATTAAATTTTAAATTCCGATTTCAATTCAATTTCAATTATAACTTCAAATTAAACTCAATTAAAACTTAGATTTTAAATCTAATTCCAATTCTAATTTAAATTTCAAACTTAATCTCAATTTCAGTTTTTAAAATCGATTTCAATTTCAATTTCACTATTCATTTCAATTTCAATTTAACTATCCTTTTCAAATCCAATTTCACTTCAACTTTCAAATTCTTATTTTATTTCCACTTTAATTTCAATTCCAATTAAAAAGAGACTTATTTTTTCAAAGTATGTCATATCACCAAAATTGGGTCTTATTTAACAAAGAGATCACTTAATCAATAATGATAGAAATTTGATGTCCATATTAACATCACATCCATACAACCAATCATATGCCATTAACATATTCAGTACGGGTGTAGTACGATAAATGTCATAACATTACTAAGGATTATCCAACATTCAAACAATTATTCAAACATCCATATCTTAAAATGGTGATTATATATCATAGCAAATCAACTTAATAATCAATATAAATTATATAGCGGTGAGAATTTTTTCACCTTCATATCCACTCCGTCAATCTTTTTGTAAGCTAACGTGCTTCTCGAACTAACGCGTTTTTTCCGAACATCTCGAATTTGCCGCTTTCCTTTCCTTCTTTTTTTTTATTTAGGCCGTGGGTATTTTGGTGGGGGTATGGGCTTGGGCCATGGGTAGGTGGAGGGTACGGCCTTGGAGTGGGGTGTGGAGGAGGGTTTGTGAGTTTGAAGCTCGGGTAGGTGGTGTGGGAGGCTTGGAGGAGGCGGGTAGGTGGGGTATTTGGCTTGGGTTTGGGGTTTTTTGTGGGGTAGGAGGCGTGTAGGGTAGTGTGGCCGAGGGTAGAGAGGTGGGTAGGGGCGTGTGTGGCTTATAGAAGTGGAGTTTGGGTGTTTAGGAGCTTGTTGGGGATGGTGGAAGAGAATGGGGAGGTGTGAAGCCATGGAAATGGAGGAAGAAGGAGGAAATGAAAAGGATGGAGAACGATTTGTGGTAAGAAAGTGAAGATATGCATGCTTATTTATACATGTAGTTTCTTGCCAAATGACTACAATGCCCTTCTCTACTTTTTGACTTTTAAACCATACTTAAACACTTTTTCCAAGATGAGAAAGGATGTGCATTAATGAGAAGGGAAGGTTAGATGTGATCTTAAGTCCTTAAGTAATGATTTTGCCTCTTTTTCTTAAGTTTTAAAACATTTAATTATTCATTTGCTTAATTTCCATACAAGATAAGGCTTGGCATTAATGGAAAGAGATCGTTTAGTAATGATGTTGTTTAGTATAGATTTGACTATAGGTTTATGTCAAATCATGTTACTTTATGAATTATTTGTAAATTTTGACTTTTCAAAGTACATTTGTTTTTATATGTTAAATGTAGCATGTAGCATAGTTTGTCAAATTCATATATGTGTTAGAAAACATATCATGTTGCAACAACTTAACGATAACTTGTTTTGGTTGAAAACGGTGTTTTTGTTTACATATTTTACAGTCAAAATTTGACGTTTTTGTTAAATTATATATTTAATTAAACCAAACTTAAAAATGAACATTTTACTTCTTTTAAATAAATTAAAACACGTCTATTCATATTATAAAATAATATTTAAATAATATCAAAATCTATATTTTTAGTGTATGTAAAACTGACAAAATACGACAAATTTTGGTTATTTTTGTAAGACGATTATTAATATATTTTGAAATCTTTTAATATACTTTTATTATCTTTATTAGGTGTTTTAAATAAGATTTGACTTTTCAAATAAATATTTAAACCTATTTATTTAAGCATTTATTTATTTTTAATAGAACTTAACTTTTGCTGGTTTGTTCTAAAATACAAATTTATACTTATTAATCATTAACTATAAGAATAAATAATTTCTCTATTTTTATTTATTATATATATAACATATTTATTTAAGTTTTAAATTCTTTTAAATTTAAAATAAACAAAATCACTCATTTTCGAAGTAGCGAAATTACGGGTCGTTACACATATGTGTATATGATACACATGTTCATATTAAACGAACCCCTAATACATCAAATCAAAACATTATTCATAAATTAAATTAAATACCGATTTTATTTAAATCAAAATTTAGATAGAATCTAAATGAATTTTGACTTCACAGGTTTAATATGATCCAAATGGTAGAAATATTTTAAAATTCACCACATTTTAACCGTTGCGCTTGATCAGTTTCTTTATGGATTGATCATATAAAAGTATCATACGACGAGCATCGGAATTGAGCAAATAGTTCGATGAGAAACCAGACTATTTGATTTTCATTTAAAATGCAGAGAAAGCTTGTGTCTATAAGAAAGAATATTATAAGGAACTAATATATTTCTGAACTATAAGTAAACAATATATTACTATTGATTATTAATGTTGTACCCTTGTAAAATAAATTTTTTGTTGTTGTTTAATTCTCGGTATGCGATTTTAAAAACATCTTTTATCATCGGCATAAAAGGATGTTATGAATGTCTGAAACGACATACACAGACATCCTATGAAAATGTTTAATATGGAGCATGAAAGTTGTATTCCTTATGTATTAGCAATATAAATTATCATAGATGTTGTATTCTTTACAATATCGCATTTCGCTTATGTATTTGATATATGGAGTAAGTCCAAATTTATACTGCTAAAATGAAAGTTAAGTGTATTCTCGAGTATTTAATGAAACACACAAGAATTATTTATCAAAACAACAAACTCCTTATGAAGGAGTATTCATACTCGAACTTCATAAGTGATTTCGAGCATAGAAAGTCAATCCTAAATTTATGTTTAACCTTAGTTAAGGAGCTTCAAGTTGGAAATGTTCCAACCTAGAGTTGTGGCTAATTTAACTAATAGGCTATGTACATCGTGTAACATACCTGTTTAAAGTTAGAAAAGTTAATTTGATTAATTTATTGGATTTAATTCAATAAATTGAATTTTTTGATTTATTTTTGAATATTGATTTAAAAATTCAAATTTGAAATATGAACTGTAATTTCAAAAATCTAAAATTTGTCTAAAAATTTAATTTGGTAAAAATAAATTTTAATTGTGATATTTTGGAATGGTATAGGAAATAAGATAATTATTTTTAATTTTGTTAAAACCAAAAGGCGATATTTTAATAAAAAATATTGTTACAAAGACGAAATAAAAATTTGGTAAAAACATCGCGAATTAGAATTTTTTTTAAATAATTATAAAATGGTTAGATTTAATGGTGGTTAAGGATATTAGTTTTAAATAAAAATAAAATATAAAGCGTAATCTTTACTTTAAATCCTATCCTAAACATACTCATGATAATTTAACCTACTTCATGTTTAACCTATAGTACACCCTTATCCTAAACTCCACCCAAACCTGCATCACTCCAAAGCTATAAATACCCTAAAGCTAATTCACATTTCCTCCTTCATCCATCTAAAGGAAATCATTGTGTCCTTCATCTTCACTCATTTAAGCTAAATTAACGTTCTAATTTTCTTCACCAGTTTAAAAAAAGTCATTCTAAGAAAGTAGTATATGTTTCCACACTTCTAATCTATCATTTACAAGCCTATGGTCGTTTTTAATGCATAATCAAATTCTTGACTGAAATCAAGTTAAGTAGTTTTGAGTTATTTCTTGATACTAGAGGGTAGAACCATTGAGTTTAAACTTGCTAATGAATATAGTAGTTATGGATTTTATTTTGAATTTTAGGCTTATTTCATTTCTGGATAGCAATGAAATAAGTATGTATGGGTTACCTATGATGTTAGGAAGTATACCGATTGGATTAAAAGCTTTACGGTGTATATGCTTTTCTTAGAATGAATAGTTTTGATATTATTGATGAATTATCTACTCTATAATTCAAATTATGAGTGATTATATGTTCTAATACCTTTAAATCACTTTTCTATGTTTTAAAATGAGTTTTGAGCATGAATAAAAAATCAGATAAAAATGATATTATGAAGAATTGAGTTTAATCGTGATGTTAGGGAGTCATACTCTTAATTACAAGCTTCAATATGGTCTATATGTTGAATTCAATCGCTTTAATGATGTGTTTATACATACTTCAAATTTTGGACAGAGGTTAATAAGATTTTTTGTGATGTTAAATTAAGGAGAAACTAGTCATTGATCATTACTAGCTTAAAGGTGATGCCATATATGGGATATTAAGAAGCTAAGTGTTTCTAAAATGGATTACATATAGCTGAAGCTAATTTTAAAGTTGTGAAAGAAAATTGGTTAGTTAACATGAAGTAAGTGATGATGGTGTTAGTATACATGTTTCTTTGATTCTAGATTAAATATATAGGTTATAAATGAAGATGGTGTATGCATGAATTCAACATAGGTTGTTACAAACAAAATACCATTTGAAAGTTTGCCATTTGATGTGAATTGCTTGAAATGATGAATGGAAAAGATGACTTGTGAGATAAACACAAATCTATAAAATCATGAATCTTAAACAAAACAAAGTGATGTATAGCCTAAAACGAGTCTATGTTGAAGCCTCAAAAACACCCCAAAACCGACACGAAGAATCCAGTGTCGAAGGAGCCATGTCACCTGCCTATGCCATGGGTTTACTGCCCTAGTAATCATCAGGTTAGGCATCAGACCTGATGGTTCAAACGTCTGAGTATGTGCTATAGGGGCAGTGAACCCTTAGCAGCAGCCTAATATGTCGATTCTATCCCCTTTCGCTTGTTTTCTTCTTTGTTTGATGTTGTGATCTCTTGACACAAACTTTAATGATGATATGAAATTAATCTGAATTAATTTGGAATTATTTTTAATTTCAAAGACGAAATCAAAAGGGAGTGGAATCAGAAAGTCGGACATTTGAAACTTCAACCAGACGTCTAAATTCCTAATCAGATGTATGACTTTTCATCTTAGACATCTGAATGAACATTTAGATGTCTAAATATATGTTAATGTTTGAATTTAAAATGAAGTTGAATTTCTTTTAAACAAAATAAATAAAGGCATTTAAACTAAAATTGAATTTAAACACTACCTGATCAATGATTTAGCTATATGAATAAAACTTGTTATGAAGTGAATCCTTGTTTGAACTTGATTCCATATTGTGTTATCTTTAAATATCCCATCTATTTTTTACATTTCATGCTTATAAAAATCTATTTCGTGCATTGATTCTATTGTTTGATTATGCACGTATATGACCTTTATTTGATGAAAATGGGATATAATATCATTTTGAACGATTGACATTAGAAATGTCAAATATTTTGAAAGAAATAAATTTAACATTTTTGAAGAGAATGACATAAGAGAAATGACTACTAGATGCTAGTATCCATTATAGCGGACTCATTAGAGGGTCGCAACCCTAATCGAGATGATCTTTTCCCTCATCACTCTGTTCAAACAATCTGTTGCCTGGACATTAGCTAAAATTTGAAGATATTCGGAAGCATAGTGCAAACAAAGAGAAATAACACCATAGATGGATGTTGGAAATGGGATATAGCACATGTAGGATATATCACACTTGTTGGTGCTGGGAAGACAGTGAAACTAAGAGGGCATGTGAAGTGCACCCACATCTGGTCGGATGTAGAGGGTGAAAAACCTATATAGTCTTGCCAAGGCAAATAGTCTAGTAGAGGGTATATCCACCATAGAGGTTTACCAACATGAAATCCTAATTGGATTCACAGTGGAGAGGATGATATAACCCTCTCATAAGAAAAGGTACAACATGAAATCTTGCTGGGATTCACAGTAGAGAGGATGATATAGTACTCTCATAAGAAAAAGTAGAAAATGTAGAATCTCGAAAAATTAATGATTTGAAAAATGATTTGTATTTATACAAGAGAAGAAGCAACTTATATAATGTGAATAGATTGTCATATCCCAGTTGATTATAGTTGTAGCTGTGAGTCACGATGAATAAAGTCATGACATGTGTGTTATTGCTAATTTGTTAAAATGGGTTGTGGGGTAATCATATAGTGTGAGCGACCCTGTGTGTAACTATTATGACACATAAAACCCGACATGATACTTTTACTTGTCGTTATTTTTAGACTATAACCACAGCTAGATTTCTAGCCTGACTCAGGGTTTTATTTTGCAATACCTCATATGGTCAGATTGAGGTTTGTTGTTTCAGGATGACTACTCTAGCATGCTTTGCAATTACTACTCTGAAGCATAAAGTGGATGAGCTTACCCATAGCATATCTTTTTCCACCCTTACACCTATCTTAGAGGATCAGACACATACTATACAACTTGATTTGTGTTGTACTATAAGGGTGATATGGAATGGAGAAGTTGGTGAGCTGTATCTGGAGTCAAGTTATTTAGAGTAGTCTTCCTTGTTTCGTTGTGTGTATATATATGGATCTATTGTCGGGTGTTGTTTTGATTAGCAGAAATTTTTGTCTATATAGTTCTATTGATGTAGGTAGAGTAATGATTTGAAATGCTTGCGCGTATATTCTAGTTTGATACATACATACATAGATATATATATATACATACATAGATACATAGCTAGATATATATATATCTGTGTGTGTGTGTGTGTATGTATGTATGTATGTATGCATCTATATTTTGTTCCACTGTAATCTGAGATTTTATTTATGTGTTCCCGATAGGTGATCTATACAAATTCATGAACTCGTGTATATTGCTTTGCATTGAGATGAGATACCTATTATTTCATACGTATTTGGGTATTGTATCATATCCATGTTGACCCAATATGGTGTATATGGGAGATCGCTCCTTCCATGCAATTTGAACCGAGTTATCGGGTGGTAAACTCCCTTTGATAATTTGATCACTGGAGCTAGGATGTCACATCTTGGTATCAGAGCCAAGGTCGTTGAGACTAAAAGGAATTTTTATAAATCAGAAATTTGAACACATTTGACTATAGAATAGTCTGACTTCGGTTATTACCCAATCAGTGTAACCTGGGTGGAATTGGTCATAACTCGTGTATGTGATATACGAGTTTTAATAAGTTTTTTGAAGGGAGAACACTGGGATAACATTTAAGTACGTAGTTGTTAGTTTTTTTTGGTCATATTATCTAACATTTATCTAATGAAGTGATAAATGTTAGCGGAAAATGGTAGGACCAGGAAGATGACCAAGGATGAGTGCATCGATTGATCCATCCATTGGTCAAGCTAACGGTTTCGAAAATCTTGGAGTTCTCTTGACCATGGATCAGTAGATGAAGGTCATGAGACGTGTATAAAATATGAGAGCCGTTTGAGCTTAGAATTCGAATCTGAATCGTTGATCGAAATTCACTAAACTCTGTAGGGATTATAAGGGTATTGGAGTAGACCATTTCTTGGCAATGAAGGAGTAATGGGAGTATAGGCTTAGTTGAGAACATGTGAAAGAATTTTTGGAGATTTAGATCTGTACGATCAAGACTAAAGGAGACTGTTATCATATAGATTACAAGTTGGTGCATTAAACTGGTTAGATGCCATAACAATTGTAATGCCAGAAGAAGAGATGACCTAGCATAATTTAAGGATCTTTTAAAAAGCGCACTTTTTACCTGAGGCAAAGAAGGCAGCTTTCCTTTGAAAATTTATAGATCCAAATCAGATAGGCTTTTCCATGACTGGGGTACATGAATGAGCTCAATGCCTCTCGAAATATAGACCAGGACTGATTAGTACTCCTAAAGATAAGAACAAGAAATTTGTTCTTGGACTTAACGCTGAACTAAGAGACTGATTACAAACTCAACTATGGTATTCGTTTGAAGAAATAGTTGATATAGCATTAAGATATGAAATGGTGTGTGGTCGCGATTCAATCTCGAGTTGGCAGCCTACTCAATAATTGAGAAAAAGGAAAGTCCATTTTATTTAAAGAAGAACAGGAAGAAGAATAAGAAACCTTTTTACCAGAAACAGCCTTACCAGAAAAAGCAACTGACCAACCCCAGGTTGAATGTCATTACTATAGAAAGAATGGCCACTACGCAAATGCATAAAGAAAAAGGCTCCAAAAGCAGGGGAGGAAACACTATAATTGAAATGAAGTGGGTCATTTTGCAAACTAGTGCAAAAATCCCAAGAGACAAACCCAAGGAAAAATGTTTAATTTTGAAGGACTTAGTTCGATACCAAACAAGGGGAGCAGGCAATTGTTGGTGAGATTTTTTGTCTTACAACAACTCAAATGGTCATGAAAGTAATTATACTGTACTTCCATGAATTAGAATCAGCAAACTTAAGTAAAATTAAATTTGCCTTTAGGTAGTAACTATGTTGCAAGATGCTTACACAATTAAGTAGTTGCTCATTAATTGTTTGTTAAAATGTCAAACCAAATCTATATCCAACTCAAAATAAAAAAGAATGTAGTAGAGAATCTAACACTGAAATCTAAGTAAGTGAAAATGCAGAAAAAGGTAAAGACGCAGAGAATTTTAGGTGGTTTGGATGTTAAAGAATCCTACGTCCATGGAGGAAATATCACTTTCTTCCTTTATATTGCTTGTACAAACATTAATGGAAAAGAGTACAAAGCTTTTCGTTATCATCCTTAAACTTGCTAAATTACCAAAATAGGACTTTACTAGCAACAGTGCCTTTTCTATTTGTAGCACACAGATGCATATGGATCACTACAAGCCTTCTTTAGCTTTTTTGGTTTCCACCCTTGGAACATGCTATGTGCCATCCATTTGTGTTGTTCATTTAACGTGCACGGATCGCCGATGTGTCTTTGGTGGAAAACCATGATTTGAGTGGTTGAATTTCAGGCTTTGGTGGGAAATTTGAAATTAAAGTGAAAATGCTTGAAATTGAGGTAGGAAACTCTAAATTTGAACGAACTCCGCCTTTATCATCTTTTCCATAAGGGTGTTGAAGGTTGTGCCTTTTTATGCCTTGTGTGTTGTTGATTCTTACGAGGCTAGATTATGTTGTCTGATTTGTCGTATTTTCATGATACTGCCCTAGAGATGGAGATAGTCGGAGTCAAGCTGCGTTATTTGGTAAGGGAGATCGAGGGGGTATTCTCCTTACATAATTCCATGCTAACCTACCCTTGATGTGGGACTACGGAAGTTATTGATTAGTGAGGCATATATCTTTGTTGTCTGCTTGTAAGTATGGACCTACGCTATAGCGCTATTTGAATGGCCCTGTGTGCAGCCCTTGGAATGTTTTTGATTCCATGCGGTACTGCTTAGGGTGTCCTAACTGAGTGCAGTACTGATCCATACCTGAAAGTGTTAGCATTTCATAAGCTTTAGAAGTAATGTTAGGGCTTATTTGGCCTTTTGATTGTAGCGCAGTTCTCCTCTTTTATCCCTCCCTTTGCACTCCTTTGTTTATTATGTCTTGATGGTGGTGTGTCTCTTTATTTGCTTATTCTGATGGCGGCACACCTATACTGAGGGCTGCACACTTCTTTATTAGCTTGGCATTGATATTGGACTATGGTGTTATTCTGTCTTTTAGTGTAAAAGAGGGTGGAGCCTCCCTGTAACCTTTGTTACCACAGGCTTGTTATTTTTTGTACATTGATATATGAGCACAGCATATTCCCATTTGTATATAACCTTTTAGGGGGGATGTGTTATACTCTAGCATCATTGGTGCAGATTTTGGTGCGGTAGTGCAGCATGTTTGTCTCGTTGTTACTTCTATATTGCATTGCAGTTCTCTTTATCTGACCGCATATTGTGGCCGCAAGTCGGTTCCCCTAGCAGGTAGCCGTTTTTAGGTATATTACCAAGACTATGTTTAAACTTTTGAGCATAGTATCCTCTTGACTTCGTCTTGGTCCTTGCTTCCTCTTCTTGTAGCCTAGCTTTATCGTGTGGGTAGATCTTTTTATTCTGGTCCTTGCATCATCTCGCCTTTGATAGGATTCGGGAAATATAGATGTAACAACGATTGTCTTATAAGGTACTATATTTTGTCACAATTTACCCATTAGAAATCTTTTTCATACAGGCGCTTCTCATTCGTTTCTTCAAAATCAGTATTAAAGTGTTAGAATTAGATGTTTCCACTCTTGTCACTTCTCTTAGAGTAGCTATTCCAGTTGGAGGATATGCTTCTCGGGGTATGAAGTGTTGTGATGTTTCCATTTTGTTATTTGTTTATATTTTCTTATGTGATTTGCTTGTCATGGATTCTCTGAATTTTTGAATTATCTTTGGAAAGGATGGCTCGAGCGATATCATGCTCGAGTATTTTGTGTCGAGTGGGTGATCACTCTTTAACATCCCGATCATATAGAATGAATTTTAATTGCACTAAAAACATCAAGTTCTGGTTAAGATATTGTTTATTTGCAATGGAATCTTGAGGAGGCGAGATTGAGCAGATTCCATTAGTTAAAAAAATTTATGATATCTTTGAACCAGTTACATGTCCACCGCCTAAAAGAGTAGTTGAATTTAGGATTGATTTAATTCCTGGGCTTAGCCTTTTAGTTGACCACCTAATCGAATGTGTCCTAAAGAAATGGGAGAAATAAGAACTCGAACAGAAGAATTATATTGGACTGGTTAGTTCCCAATGGGGTCCATCAGCTTTATTTGTTAGGAATGTAAATGGACCTTTGTGACTTAAATTACAGAAAGCTGAATCACACGATCAAGAATAAATATCCATTGCCAAGAATATATTATTTATTTGATCAGCTGAGTAGTGCTAAAGTATTTTCGTAGATTTATCTAGCAACTGATTTTCATTGGCTCAGGGTGACTGAAGGTAGTATATCTCTTACTGCATTTCGTACCGAATATGGTTCATATAAATTGTTGGTGATGTCATTTGGATTGAAAAATTCTCCAGCTTATTTCGTTGATCTAATTAATATAGTATTCAGGAGTTATTTTGGTAAGTTTGTTCTAGTTTTCATTGATGATATCCTCGCCTATTCAAAATCTACGGAAAAAATGTAATTCATTTACAAGTGGGGTTAGAAACATTAAGAGAACACCAACTCGAAGAGAAAAAAATCAAAATGCCATTTATGGTAGAAGGAAGTTAAATTTTTAGGACAATTGATTTTTGAGAAAGGTATCTCAATCGACTCATCTAAGGTTACAGCAGTTCAGAAATGGAAACATCCGGGATAGTGACATAAATTTGTAGTTTCTTTGGATTGGCCGAATGCTTCATGAGATTTATTAAAGATTTCTCCCAAATTTCTACTCCACTCACTCAATTAACGTACAAAGGAAAGAAGTTTGTCTAGATAGACAAATGTGAAGAAGCTTATTTGAAACTAAAGAAGTTACTTTTAAATGCTCCAATTTTAATAGTTCCCAAGGAAAATTAGGATCTTGTAGTTTGTATCGATGCCTGCGGGACAGGTCTTTGGAGGCATGTTAATGCAGAAAGACAAAGTCATAGCCTATGCCTGGAGACAACTAAGACCAAATAAAGTACAAGACGCCATTTAAGAATTTGAATTGGCAGCAATAGTGTTTGCTTTAAAGCTTTGATGACATTATCTGTTAGGAGAAAGGTTTGTTTTATACACTGGAAACAAGTCATTAAAATATTTATTCTTTCAAAAGGATTTAAATATGTGACAGTAAAGATGATTAGAATTTTCAACTGCATATGATATGGAGATTCAATTTACTCCTGGAAAATGAAATAAGGTAGTAGATGCTCTCGATGGAAAACATCAAGCAGTTGTACCCATGATGTTACATGAGTGGAAAGAGTTGGAATTGTTAACTTCCTATGATATTCAGTATGGAAGAATAAACGATATGATAGCTACGTTAGCAAGCTTGGAAATTCGACAGAGTTTTCTCGATCGAATCCAGACCAGTCAAAGTGAAATCTGAATCTAGTAGATCGGATTAAGAGCTTGTGAAGCAGTATTACTTTAGAAGATATTAATAAATTTGAGTTAGACTCGAATGTACATTTGAGATTAAAAGGGAGGTTATATGTTCCCAACATATCCGATCTAAAGAAATAAAATTCTCGGCGACTGTCATCGATCGGTATTTTCGATACATCCAGGTGGAACGAAGAGGTATAAAGATTTGAAATGGATGTACTATTGGAAAGGCATGAAACAAGACATCGAAGAATACATAAAACAGTGTGTCATATGCCAATCAACGAAGGGCTAACATCAAAAGCACAATGGATTATTTTATCTTTAGAAGTACTACGGTGGAAATGGGAAAAAATCTCGATGGATTTCATTGACAGACTTCCTAAATTGAGGCAAGGAAATGAAAGTATTTGGGTGATAGTCGATAGCTCACCAAGAGTGCTCATTTATCCCAATCAGAGTAAATAAAACTACAGAGAGTTTAGCTAGATTATTCTTGAAACACATAGTAGGATTTCATGGAATTTCGAAGAGTATGATATGTGGTTATGATCCTTTATTTGCAAGTCATTTTTGGCATAGTTTGCAGTCGACATTGGGAGTGCAGCTTAACTTAAACACTGCATACCATCCTTAGACAGATGGTCAAATTGAAAGAATAAACTGAATCATAGAGGACCCATTGAAAATGTGCATTCTAGAATTTGGAGGTTCAAAGGAAGAATATCTCCATTTAGTCTCTCCTACAACAATAGTTTTCAATCTAGTATTGGCATGGCTCCATTTAAAGCTTTATACAGAAGGCCGTGACAATCACTAGTGTTACTCAAAAAATTCACCTTCCGCCTAAGTCAGAAAGTCTTAAGCAAAGGACGAAAGGAAAAGAGTTCAAATCAAGCCTTTCGAAGAGGTCGAAGGGATGCAGTCAACAATATGAAGCAGCTCAAGACCTTTTGCAGGAAACAGAGGGTATTATTTCACGGTATCCAAGAAACTCTTACCTTTCAAAGAAGGCAAAGAAGTCAGGACAAGGGCATGCGACCTTATAACAACCTTTCTAAAAGCATAATAAGCCTTTCGGGCCTGTTGGAAAACCTATTGAATACCTTTCGATGGCGTCAAAAGGTTTATGATGAAGGCAACGTTCATAAGTCAGCAAAGAATGTAAGGCAACCTTCCGACAACATTCAAGGGAGACTCGGCTCTCGGCAATGCTCAAGCAAGAAGCAACCTTCCGACAAAGTCGAAGGGTTCGCAATAGCCTAGTAAGAAAGAAACCCTCCGGCACCGTCGAAGGGTTCACATACCATATAGAAGACAAACCTTCCGACAAGGGCAAAAAGTTCCAAAAAACAAATGGAAGAAAAGACCCTTCGCAACGCTCAAGGATCCACGATGACATGCGACAGGAAAACTTTTCGACGAAGTCGAAAGATTAGCAACTGCATGTAAGAGGGGAACCCTCCAACCCAGTCGAAGGCATAAGGACGAAAGCATGGCCGCCGACATCTATAAATAAGACCCAGGGGGTCGTGTTTTAGGGGCGGATTTTTTTTCTCATTCTAATCTTGTAACTTCTTAATTACAGCTCTGTAACCCTAATTGAGTATCGATTTGGGAATTTAATAAAAAGGAAGTCTTTTCTTGGATAAAGAGGGAAGTCTTAAGCTTTGTGAATTACTTTACTGTTGTTATCCCACCTTTTGGTCAAGGCCAAGATATTAACAAATAGGCTAAAAAGGATGGAAATCAGTATTAGAGATCAATTGGAAATAAGGCTATAATCGATATCGCCAAAATTTGACCGACCCCCAATCAAGACGGAATCGATTGAGAACGATGAACATGGCTAGGAAAGGCTACGTTTCAAATTTTAAGTCAATTAGAGTTCGTATGCTCAAGATATGATCGACGCAAATTAAATATTGTCCTTATTCGTATCCATCATGTTTACTTCACTTCGTATCCATCGTCAACTCGCAGGCCTCGTTCGTATCCACCAAACAGGCACTACTTCGAATCCATCAAGCACGCCCCGCTTTGTATCGATCCATACTCGTCCCACTTCGCATCCATCATCACCAGCTAATTCGTATCCATGGGAAATTGTCACTTCGTATCGATCATTCCATGCACTTCGTATCGATCCACCCATTCACATATTTCGTATCGATCGGCCATTGATCGATACGAAGAACGCATAATGGATCGATACGAATGTTATCCTTTTTCAATCAATACGAAAAAACTATTGAATCATCGATACGAAGTAAGCGTCCCAGGATCGATACGAAGAGTGGAATACATCGGGTCGATACGAACGAGACTATGTTTAAGTGGATGACTCGGTCGAACGGCACGAAAGGCAGATCTTTCCTGGATCTTCGAGACACGTCATCGATGCGAACTATATCGATAGAAAAGAGGAGAATGTGGAGCTTTAGATCGATACGAACGCGACGGCCAACTTGTGAACACAAACTTGCATCGACCATAACTCACAATCTACAAGTCCAAATGCTATGAGATTTTGAGAAGAGCTTCCTGATGCACTCGAGAACCTTCATGATCGATCTCGGCTCGATTAGACCACTTTTGGATCGATACGAATTGAACAAGAATCAATCCAAAATCACTTCGAATCGATCTGGCGGGCCCACCTGTGCAAGAGAATAGGTATTCCAGGTTTTGAGGCGGATATTTTCGGATCTACACCTATAAATAGGAGTGCTATGACAACTAAAAGGGGGATCTTCTCCTTCTCGAACGTTGAAGTTCTGCCATTTTTGTGATTGATACTAAATGCTTGTAATTGTAACTACAGTACAAAGGGAATAAAAAGGATTGATTCAAAGTGGACGTTGGCCGGATTGCCGAACCACTATAAAGCTTGTGTTCTTTCATGTTTTCTTCCATTTAAACTTTACTGTTTCTTCATCTTTATTCTCTACTTTACCTGGATCTGAGATCTGTGTTTGAATATTGTGAATCTGTGTATATACACTAGTGCTTTCACTACTTCTTGGGTTTGTGACCAATTTTGGTGCAAACAACTGTTTACTTTAATCTTTGCTAGCTTAACTCCAATTTTCAGGTGTAGTTTCTCCGAAAGGTTTTTGTCACCGAAGAGGACGATATTTCTTCTTAGACGATCTTTACAACCATTCGGGGACCTCTATCCTGCACTCTAAACCCTTCGGCTACAAGGGAAGATTATTTGAATCGACATTCATAAAACCTTTTGGTATCATAGACGCTGTGGATAAAACCTTTCGACAAGGTTCATAACCTATCATATTTCGACAACCTTAATAACCCTTCGAATCCCAAACAGCTACTTTCCTAACCTTCCGGTAAGGATCCAAATCAACTCTTTATATAGGGTAAGCTAAGGAAATTCTATCCTAATCAAGGAGATAAGTTACGGGGAAAATCTTATAAAGGCTCAACTAAGTCAGTGATCATTTCATATTAACTCAGCCAAGCCAAAAGGTTTCTTTAATCTTGTGCCAAGATCTTTTTGACCACGTTGAAAGGTTAGGTTCAAAGTCTAATCCCAAGTAGAGATACATAGATGGTTCTACAGATAATCAACCCTTCGGTATAGATTGGCTTAATCTCATCACTTGGAGTAACTCTAAGCTATCAATTGGACATTTACTGATCTTCTTTGAGATTCTAATTTCCACCATTTTCCAATAACTTCTTCTACTTGGATTCTTTGGGGTGTTGACCATAAATTTGGTTAACATTTTTGGTGCTAGAAGGAGGGCTTGAACCTCCGACTTGGTTGATTTCCTAACACTATAATTTTTTGATTCTCATTGGACCAGTTCTACGTCATATTCACTTATTTTGGTTTGATCATGGCTAAAAGATTTAAGGGGTCTGAACAAGGATCTTCTGAACCACACTTGACAAGGCTTTCCTATGTAAATACCAAAGACTCCAACCAGGATGAGGAACAAAGATTAAGGCTTGAAGCCTTGAAGATTATAAACAAAAAGAAGGCAGAATCTTATGACCTTAAAAGATGGAGCTTGAACCTCTTTCATATGGGACCGACCCTAATTTTTGCACTCGGAAAAAGAATAAAGGGAAGTGACAACATTTTTAATCAAATGAGAAGAACTATTCAGTCACATTCCCAATGAACTATCTTTGAAAATGAAATGATAAAGGACTACGATATTTTCACATACAAATGAAGTAAGATTATAAATGAGGCTTGGCATTCAAGGGAGAACCACGGACACATGGAAAAATCCTCAATTGAAGAAATAAGGATGATAAAAGAACTACCCAGTGGAAACATAAAAATTACCAAGGAATTTCCAATCAAAACCTTAAGAATGAAAGGAGAACCCTTGAAGGAAGAGCAACAAACGATAAAAAGGAAACCAGCTCCTTAAAAAGAAGTATTTGAACCAAACTACAAAAGAATTATACGTCATTCAAAGATGGCTCAAAAGTCAAAACTTCTTGGAGAATATAATCTTACAACATCAATCGAAGAAATTTATTTTAGAACCAAAGAGGAACTGAATTATTGGCCTTCTCGGAAGAAAAATCCAAGGTTTGAAAGAAGATCTAAGGGATCATACTGCAAATTTCATCTCATAAATGGACATGATACAAACCAATGTAAGGTACTTGGGAAAATGATCTTACACTTTCTAAGACGAGGAAAGCTGAAACAATTTGTAAAGGATTGAACGAACTGTGGAATAAAGACTCTGTTCTCAAAATAAGAAAAATCTACATGACTGGGAGAGAAATTCTCCTTAAACTTGGACTACCTAAAATGGTAGGCTACCAATGATGGTAGAAAGCCCTTGGTCGCGCCAAGATGGCCAGGTCAACGCACCTCCTGGAAGGAGGGTGTAAGCCTTTATCCGCGCCAAAATAAGACATGGCCAAGTTAAACCGGCACAAGCCTTTATCCACGTCACACTATGGCCAGGATAAGGCACCTCCTGAAGGGAGGATGGGTAATCCCTTGGTCCCGCCACACTATGGCCTGGCCAAGGTACCGAACAAGCCCTTAACCGCGTCACGTTATGGATAGGTTAAGGCGCCTCCTGGAGGGAGGTCGGGTAAGTTCTTGGGCCCTGCTTTAGAATAAGCTAGCCGAGCGCACCGAAAACCCGGATGAAATGTCCGGTGGATTAAGAAAAGTCCATGTCTGAAATTGTCCCCGCCAGAAATCGGCATCGCCTAAAATGGCAACCACCAAAAGGTCGATAATGTCTAAAATGACAAATAGCCTGAAATGGGCTCTGCTTAAATAAGCACAAAATTAGACTAAAGAGTCTCCGCCTGAAATAGGCAAAACAAATGGACAAAGAAAACTCGGGCTCGAGAAAGCAAAAGCATGCAGGACATCCTCAAAGCTTGAAGATGGCACATTCAATAAATGGAATCAGAAAGAATTCTCTAACTTCTCTTCGTAAATATCCACCACAAATGGTATTCTGGTCTTCTATTACTTATTACCATAAATGGTATTCCGGTCTTCTATTACTTACTACCAGAAATTGTATTCTGGTATTTTATTACTTATTACCAGAAATGGAATTTTTGTCTTATATTATTGACCCGAAACGGTATTCTAGTCTTTTGTTATTAATTGCCAAAAATGGTATTCTGGACTTCTGTTATTAATTATCAGAAATGATGCCTTAGAAGTGACATCCTGGACTTCTATCATTAGTTATCTAAAATGATGTTCTAGACTTCTACTATCAGATATCATGAAGGGATATTCTGATTATCTATTACTTACTACCAAAAGCGGTTTTCCGGATTTCCGTTATTAGCGCCGAATCAGACTTCTGGACTTCTATCACTTATCGCCAGGAATGGTATTCCGGTCTTTTATTACTCATTGCCAGGCTAAATCCCTAATCCTTTATCATTAATTACCGAATATGGTATCCTAAACTTCTATTGTCCAAATTCCAATATTAGTTTTCTGGTCTTCAGATACAAAATACTAGGTTGGATTTCTGGTTTTCTACTAGCTATCAATGCCGGATCGGGTATTTCTGACCTCTGTTACTTAATTACCACATACGATTTTCCGAACTTTTATTATTAATTCCGGTTTAAGGATCCCGGTATCTTATCAGCAAATATGAATTTCTATCTTTATGTCATCTATCATTGGAAATGATACAGTGGGTTTCTATCGCTTATTACCAAGGAAAGGGATTTCGATATTCTAATATTCCATTTTGCTGAAGCCAACATTCTAACTCTCCATCACTTATTACCAGTGTGTACCAAAAAGCAACTACCGAATTATCTTAATATTCTCTGATACCCGAATCTAGGTCTGGTGACACCTCGTAGAACTCCATCATTAGTACCAAAAATTTGGATGCCAAGGCTACTGATTATTGAAAGCCCTAATCTAGAAACAAAACCTTTGGACTTCTATCCATCTTAAATAATTTGACCCGAGTCAAAGAATATTACAAGAAGAAGATCGTTGCCAAGAGAATCTCCTAATGAGAGCTTCAGACCTTTTTATTCTCAGGTTCCCTTAATAACGAGGAATGAATTCAAAAACTATCATGTCAAGAACTCAATCATAAATGTCCCGTCGGGGTCTTTATTGAGTAAATGTAAGTTTCGATGACTATGTGCAGCTTATTATTAACTATTTTCAGGAATGCCAAACAAGTGGAAGGAGCTAAATCTACGATCATCCCTCATTATGGATAAAGATGAGACCTTAACATTTTAAATGAATTGCTTTTCATACAATTGCCAAGTGATTTGCTAATCTAGGCAAATGATGCCTTTAGATTAATATGTCAATTCCGAGCTAACGATTAAGGGTACTATGTGCTAATGTTTCATAGAAAATTCAGAATGACAAGGAATCTAGATTCACTTAATCGAGAGAGGAGTCATGGATTAAAACAGAAAGCTGAGAAACGCATCAATCTCCAAGAGGCATATCCAAATCAGAGATAAACAAGGTGCAAATAAGAGCAACGAAATAGGTAGTATTTACAATATTATAAATATCGCATTGCACTATGCTATGTAGCATTACTAAGGTATGGAAAATATTATCCTATATATATTAAGAAGCTTATGATTTGATCAACCGTTCGTATAAAACCCATAGATATTATAGGGTCGGTACTCGAAACTGAGTTACCGAATGTAGATTCTATAGGTTTGCATAGTGCCAGACTAACTTTTAAATTTTTATTTCTAAGACATTCATCCTCTCATAAAACTTGGTCATTCCAAATTGAGATTGATACAAGTATCTCCACCAATGAGATGCTTTAAAATTTCAGTATCTCAGTCCCCCTAAAGTTTCAAACTTTAAAATCTCAATTTCCTTGGAAGATTTTTGAATAAAGTAACATCTGAGTTGAGAAATCAAAGAATTTTTGTGAAAATAAACTTTTTTTTAACTCCACTCTTAATCTGTCCTTGATCATTACAAATTCCAAAATAAGGGCTTCGGAAAGTAAAACTAGTCTTGCTCGAGTCTCCCATATGAACAAACAAGACAGAAAACCAAATTTCTATATTCCAACAATAAAAATATATATTAAAGTGTGTTTCTTGTTAAGACTTGTTGTTGATAATAAGATACAATAACACCGTTCAAAATGATAACTAATATACATTTACTATAATTCTATCTCTCGGCTTGAAGATTATCGTAGCATAACCATCAATAAATGTCGAATAAAATATTCTAATTTCTTTTAAAAGAAATTTTCCTTCTACTTTCTGAGGAAGCCGAATGAGGAGTGAGGGTTTTCTATGTATGAAAACCGTTCACCCTAAGATCCTTAATATTAAGTCGTTTTTGAAGAAGGCCTTCCCCTATTTAGCATATTGGCTAGATTGGTCTCTTAGGGCGACATGATTTAAGGAACAGATAATCTGGAATAACATAGTACAGATAAGCTAAACGTAAAATATGTAACGAGAAACGTATATTCACAGAACAATAGATTGCCACCTATTTGTAATCACTCCCCCAATTCAAACGAAATGGACTTAGAGAGGAATTCGAAAATAAATTTATACTTATAACACTTGAACCATTTAAGGAAATTTTTTGGAAAATCAATCTGATTCAAAGAAAATTACAACATGCACCAGGATTTAGGCCAGGTCCTAATTTACACAAAAATAGAAACACTTAAGTAAACTCCCACTGAAGTTTACCCAAATATAAAAGTTTCCTGGCCAAGTGTCAAAAATACACTTTATACTTAATTAACCAAGATGTCTCTCTCTACCTATCGTCCAAAGTAAGGTTAGGAATTCACCGCTCTTTTTCAAAAAGCGTCATACCAAGGTTGTCTTTTGCAGAACTTCACCAGATAATTCTTAACCAGCATTTGCTTTCAAATCAAAATGGAAACTGTAATTATGCAAAATGACAAAACAATTAATGACAATCTCCAGAAGTATGAGAGAGAATGTCTCAATTTTCGCACCAAAATCCCTGTTAAAATCCATTCGCCTTCTCCCCTTTCTCTTCTGGCTTTTATTATATAAACATTTATTTCTAAAAAGAAATGAAAGAGAAAAACATCAATGGCTGCCCACAACTTCCACCAAATTATCCCGATTTTGTCAACGCCGAAGCACCGCATTGCTGCTGCTACTTTGCGTTAGGACTATTGAACCAACCGCAGGAAGCGGAGAAAGTCGATAGTGCACAGTCCAGCAACGCAATTCATCTACAGCCTAACCTCTTTAATCCTAACATAATAGCAACATACTCCTTGCTTTTTGATTTGCCACAAACACGTTCTGGATGGATTTAGCCATCTGGGGTGCCTTCGGAGAAAACCTTGCGCTGATAACATACTCACCTTATCAACCAATTTGAGTTGAACCCATCATCGTCAACCCAGTCAATTTAGCTCCAGACCTGCCGCCTTTTCTAAATGAGCAGTAGGAAGGGGGGAAATCATCTTACCGTTTCTGCTAATCGCCTTCGGTGTTTAATCCTAGGATGATAGTGTCATTTTGAACATGTACATACTGAAAAATCATTTTGGAAAATGTAACATGAAGCAATATATAAGAAAATATTTTGGTATTTTAGTTTAGTTGAATTTCTAAAGTGAAGTTTGTTTATTTGCTACTTTGTTATATGATGTTTTGCTATACAGAAAGGAATCGAAAGGTCTAGAACCCTTAGACATCAACTAGAGCTTTTTGTCGGAGGGTCTAACCACTAAATTACTTAGATCTTCCAACAATACAGGAAGGTTGAGGTCAGAATACCTTCCGATCTTGTCAGGAGGATCAAAAAGACAAATTCATCACTGCAGCCTTGATTCCCTTCGGAAGGGTAGAAAGAACATTTTAAATTACCAAAATGATACTTAAAGGATTCCAGGATACCCTGTTAACTTGATAATAAATGCTTTTTTTCCTGCCTGGAAGATAAGTAAGTAGGAAAGATAGTCTACAAGTTTTAAACCGAGTTTAGAAAGTGACCTCTTTGCTTTGAAAGAGGTCAAGTTGTTTGAAAGAATTCTTTTACTTGTACCTGGTAATTACGTTTGCAGGAAAAAGAAGCTGGAAACTTTATAGCTTTTAGAGAAGGTGACTTGGAAAGTCAAAACATATCTTCGCATGGGGGGAAATGTTACTCAAAAAATTCACCTTCCGCCTAAGTCAGAAAGTCTTAAGAAAAGGACGAAAGGAAAAGAGTTTAGATCGAACCTTCCAAAGTGGTCGAAGGAATGCAGTCAACAATATGAAGCAGCTCAAGACCTTTCACAGGAAACAGAGGGTATTATTTCACAGAATCAGAGAAGCTCTTACCTTTCGAAGAAGGCAAAGAAGTCAGGACAAGGGCATGTGACCCTATAACAACATTTCCAAAAGCATAATAAGCCTTTCGGGCCGGTTGGAAAACCTATTGAATACCTTTCGACGGTGTCGAAAGGTTTATGATGAAGGCAACATTCATAAGTTAGCAAAGAATGTAAGGCAACCTTCTGACAACGTTCAAGGGAGACTCGGCTCTCGGCAACACTCAAGCAAGAAGCAACCTTCCAACAAAGTTGAAGGGTTCACAATAGCCGAGTAAGAAAGAAACCCTCCAGCACCGTCGAAAGGTTCACATACCATATAGATGACAGACCTTCCGACAAGGGCAAAAAGTTCCTAAAAACAAATGGAAGAAAAGACCCTTCGGCAGCACTCAAGGATCCATGATGACATGCGAAAGGAAAACCTTTCGACGAAGTCGAAAGGTTAGCAACTACATGTAAGAGGGGAACCCTCCGACCCAGTCGAAGGCATGAGGACGAAAGCATGGCCGCCGACATCTATAAATAAGACCCAGGGGGTCCTGTTTTAGGGGCTGATTTTTTTTCTCATTCTAATCTTGTAGCTTCTTAATTACAGCTCTATAACCCTAATTAGGTATCGATTTGGGGAATTTAATAAAAAGGAAGTCTTTTCTTGGATAAAGAGGGAAGTCTTAAGCTTTGTGAATCACTTTACTGTTTACTTTAATCTTTGCTGGCTTAACTCCAATTTTCAGGTGAAGTTTCTTTGAAAGTTTTTTGTCACCGAAGAGGACAATATTTCTTCTTCGACGATCTTTACAACCATTCAGGGACCTCTATCCTGCACTCTAAACCCTTCGGCTACAAGGGAAGATTATTTGAATCGACATTCATAAAACCTTTCGGTATCATAGACGCTGTGGATAAAAAATTTTGACAAGGTTCATAACCTATCATATTTCGACAACCTTATTAACCCTTCAATCCCAAACAGCTACTTGCCTAACCTTCCGGCAAGGATCCAGATCAACTCTATATATAGGGCAAGATAAGGAAATTCTATCCTAATCAAAGATATAATTTACGGGGGAAATCTTATAAAGGCTCAACTAAGTCAGTGATCATTTCATATTAACTCAGCCAAGCCAAAAGGTTTCTTTAATCTTGTGCCCAGATCTTTTTGACCATGTCGAAAGGTTAGGTTCAAAGTCTAATCCCAAGTAGATTTACATAGATGGTTCTACAGATAATCAACACTTCGGTATAGATCGGCTTAATCTCATCACTTGGAATAACTCTATGTTACCAATAGGACATTTACTGATCTTCTTTGAGATTCTAATTTCCACCATTTTCCAATAACATCTTATACTTGGATTCTTTGCGGTGTTGATCATAAATTTGGTTAACAACTAGCTTGTTGGTTCGAAACAGAAGATAAATTGATATTAGGTCTAGATTAGTAAAAGAAATGACTGAGAAGATAGAAGTTATCCACACAAAAATGAAAACAGCTCAGTCAAGGAAAAAGAGTTAAGCTGATAGACAAAGAAGAGATTTAGAATTTTCTATTGGAGATAAAGTATTTTTGAAAATATCTCTAACAAAAGGCGTAGTCAGATTTGGAAAAGTAGGAAAACTTTCTCCTCGATTTACTAGGCTTTATCTATTATCGAGAAAATAGGACCACTTACTTATAAAGTGGATTGCATGAATAACTATTGGGTGTAAACAATGCATTTCATATTTCACAACTGCTAAAGTGTATCCATAGCATATATATAGTATAATAGAAACAGGATAGATTCAAGAATTAGAACTACAACCAGATCTATCATATCCTATTGAACTTTCATAGATTGTTGATTCAAAGGTGAAGCAACTAAGGAACAAGCAGGCTCTATTAGTAAAATAAGTGATTGAGTAACCTTAAAGATTGTACATGGGAAACAAAAGAGAAAATTAGAAAGACTCATCATGAGTTATTCGAGACTCCGTATGCATGTGTTTAATTTATCTATATATTTCTTGCTTGTCTTTACATGCTTGATTGATTGAATGATTGCATTTGGTTTATCTATGTAATTAGAATTGTTATGGTACTCTCAAGTAAATTATGAGGGCATAGTTTCTTTAAGTAGGGGAGTCCGTAACATCTCTATTTAAATTATAAATTTTTTTATTAATTTATTAAATTTTGGGATTTATTTATGAATAATGATTTAAGAATTCAAATTTGACATTTTAATTGTAATTTTAAAAACCCAAAATTCATCCAAAAAAAATTTTTGGTAAAAATAAATTATAGTTATGATATTTTGAAATAAATTGGAAATAAAAGAATTATTTTATAATTGTTTAAAACCAAAAAATGATATTTTAATAAAAGATATATCGTTACAACGTTGAAATAAAATTTTGGTAAAAACATCTTAAATTGGATTCTTTTAAAAATAATTATAACATGTTGATTTAAAGTGGTTAAATTTAATAATAATCAACGGTTATAGTATTAAATAAAAAGAAAAAGGAAATATAAAGGATAATCTTTACTTTAAAGCCTATCCTAAACATATTCGTGATAATTTTACCTGCTTCATTTCTAACCTATACTACACCCTTATCCTAAACTCCACCCAAACCTTCATCACTCCAAAACTATAAATACCCTAAAGCTAATTCATATTTCCTCCATCAACCGCCTAAAAGAAATCAATGTATCCTTCATCTTCACTCATTTAAGCTAAGCTAGGGTTCTAATTTTCTTCACCAATTCAAGATAAATCAATATAAGGACGTGAGTATATGTTTGAACATCTCTAATCTATCATTTACAAGCCTATGATTATGTTTTTATGCATAATCAAGTTCTGGACAGAAATCAAATTAAGTTTTTTTGAGTTATTTCTTGATATTAATGGGTAGAACCATTGAGTTTAAGCTTTCGAATGAATATAGTAGGCTCATATGGGTTTTATTTTGACTTTAGGAACATTTCATATTTGAACATCATTGAAAATAAGTATGTTTGGGTTGTTTTAAGAAGTTAGGAAGTATTGAATGGTTTAAAAGCTTAATGGTGCATATGCTTTGCTTGGAATGAATAGTTTGATTTCGTCGATGAATCATCTAATCTATAATTTCTGTTATGAGTGATTATATAATCTAATACCTTTAAATTATTTTTTCTATGTTCTAAAATGAGGTTTGAGCATGAATAAAAAATCTGGACAAAAATGATATTTTGAAGAACTGAGTTGAACCATGATGCTAGGGAGTCATACTCTTTATTGGAAGTTTTAATAAGGTTCATATGTTGAATTAAATCACTTTAATGATGTGTTCAGAGCCGGCCCAGTGGGGAGCCCAGAAAGCCCAAGGACTGGGGCAACCCACTGGGCAAGGGCAACAAAAAGAAAATGAAAAACATGCCTAACACTAAAATAAGCAGCATCCTACTCAAGCCTAAGAAGAAGGAACACACTCCAGCCAAAAGAAGGAAAGAAACGCACACACTCCATCCAGTTTCCATCGATAAAAAATTAGGGCTTTCTAATTTCAATTTTTTTGGCGCGCTGCATCTATGCGGTCGCTAGTCGACCTCGGCTCCTCCAGTCTCCTCCACCGAATCTAGCATCACACTCCGCCAACAATCTAGCGCCTGCGCCTCTCTGGTCCTTCTCATCCTTCTCCAACCGAAAATCTGAAATTCAAGGTAAACTTTTGTGTTTTTTTTTATTTTTCTAAATTTCCATATGATTCAAATTGCTGAAATTGGGGTCTCTATGTATGGATTATTTGTTAATTTATTTTGAATGATACCTAAATAACAGTGAAGTTTGGAAATTGAAATGGTTAATGTTAATGTTTTAATTAATTAGTGAAATGGTAGTTGGGAATAATAGCAAAATTTGGAGTGTTTCACTTTCAACTTGCGAAGTAACAATCTAATAAAAAATGACATATTTTCTGATATAATTATTTGAAATTTAACATTGTTTCAATGACTACGCGAAATGCAAGCTAGTGCTATGAACATGAATTTAAGTAATATTTTGCAGACGAAGTTTGTTACAAATGGATATGCAAGAGTTCCAGGGCTAGTTTTAAACTTTTAGTTGTATCTGAAAATATTTTTTATTCTGTTTCAAAATTTTAAATTGAATTTATTACTTTTCCGATTTATTCTACTATGTTGATGTGATATAATAACATTGCTAATAGCTATTGCTACCTATAGTATTTTGATTTGGTGACTTGTATTTTTGATGTTCGGGATGTTGTTAATTAGCACCATGTTTTATTTTGTTAACATATATTTTTAAAATTTGTCCTGGCTACATATACTATTGTAGTTTAGTTTGGTTTCAAATTTACCTTTGTTAGTTTTCTTATTTGATTGTGTTGATGTTTTTCATATTGGACCTGAAATTGCTTTTACTTCGTTGCAATTTATCTTCGAACAACCATGTTACAAGTGCGATTAAATGGATTGACAATGATCTCAATTGAAAGTTTGTTTTTAGAGAAACTTGATTATGACACTTTAATTGGAGATTTTGCTTCAAAAAAATACAAGAAGTAGTATTTTTCTTTGAACTTCTTGAAAAGTTGTAGCATTTTGTACGAGAAACTAGTATTTGGCATTTTCTTGAATTAACTATTGTTGTCCAATTGATTTTGTATGTGATAACTTTTTTTTGTTTAACATTATGTTAGCTTGAAAAAAAAATAGCTACTATTGTTTGTCTTGGATGACAACCAAAATCAATTGTGGCTTGGGTAGTCAATTGGTTGGGCCGCCCCTGGATGTGTTTATACATACTTTAAATTCTGGAAAAAGATTAATAAGGTGTATTCTGATGTTAAATTAAGGAAAACTAGTAATTGATCATTACAAGCTTGAAGGTGATGCCTATATATGGGATGGTGTGAAGTTAAGTGTTGTTAAGATGGAATATCTATATCTGAAACTAATTTTAAAAGCTACAAAAGGAAATTGGTGAGTTAACTTGAAGAAAGTGATGATGATGCCCATGTACACATGTCGTTATGATGCTAGAATAAAAATATAGGTTATAAATGGAGATGGCATATGAATGAATTCAATATAGGTTGTTGTTACAAACAAAATACCATTTAAAAGTTTGCCATTTGATTTAGTATGAGTCAATTGAAATGATGAATGGGAAAGGTGAGTTATGAGATGAAAATAAATCTATAAAATCATGAATCTAAACTAAAACAAAATGAAGTGATTTATGGACTGAAATGAGTCCATGTTGAAGCCTCAAAAGAACCCCAAAACCGACATGAAGAAGCCAGCGTTGAAGGAGTCCTATCGCCTGCCTATGCTAGGGGTTTACTACCCCTGTAAGAATTAGGTCATATGTCTGACATGATGGTTTAGACGTCCGAACCAGTGTTTCCAGGGGCAGTAAACCCCTAGCAGAAGCCTGATGCAGCGACTCTATCCTGTTTCACTTGTTTTCTTCTTTGTTTGATGTTGTGATCCCTTGACACAAACTTTAGTGATGATATTAAAAAAATTGAAATTAATTTGAATTTATTTGGAATTATTTTTAATTCCAAAGAAGAAATAAAAAAGGAGTGACAGCAGGAAGTCAGACATTTGGTACTTTAACCAGACGTCTAAATTCGCAATCAGACATCTAGCTTTACAGGTCAAACGTCTGAATGACGATTGAGACATCTGAATGACCTTTAGATTTCTAAATACATGTTAATATTTGAATTTTAATTTAATTTTAATTTCTTTTAAACAAAAGAAACAAGGGTGTCTAAATTGAAATTAAATTTATGCACTACTTGATCAATGATTTAGCTATATGAATGAAACTTGTTAGGAAGTGAATGCTTGTTTAAATTTGATTACAAATTTTGTTATCTTTAGATATCCCATATATATTAACATTTTGTTTTTATAATTTTTTTTTTCATGCATTGATTATGTAGTTTGATGATGCATGTATATGACTTTTATTTGATGAAAATAGGATATAACATCATTTGTGAATGATTGTGTAACGACCAGGATTTTTGAACAGTTTATAATTAAATATTGAAATTATTTAAATAATTAAATCTTGGATTTAAATTGACAAAAATGATTTCAAAAATCTTATTTAAATTATATTCAAATAAGAATGATAATGGTAAACTTTTAATTTAGAATTAAAAGTGATTAAAATTGTTTTAAAAATAATCTGTTTTAATTAACGTGTGAAATTATCATTCCAAAGCACTATCTCGGATTTTGATGACACTAGTGTCATTAGATCTGGAATAATGAATTGTTATATGCCGATGAGTTTCGTGACGATCGGACATGTTCTGTGGTCGTGTGTGCTTGAAATGCACAACGTAAAAAAAGAGAATAAAATATAATATTATTTTTCGATAAATACCACACAAAACCTTATAACCTAATTCATCAATTCTTTCTTCCTCTTGCTTTTTGAAATTTTCCTATAACCACATTATAATTCCTTTCTTCAATTGTTTATAGAGTTTTAGACCACGAAAGTCAACGCCGTTTTGTGAAAAGTGGCAGTGCATTATAAATATTTGAAACGATATAGTCGTTATAAACGTGCTTTGAAATCCATGATATTTGACATATGTTAAATTGGATAAATTGTGGGAATATGTGTGTGTGTGTGTGTGTATTTGGCTACACATGTTTTGGTGTGTTTGGCAGAATTGGTTTGGAAATTTGTGGAAATTGGAAATTGAATTTGTTGATAATAAATTATGGATTTTTAAAGAGATGGTTTTAAATTATAAAACAGGTTTTTATGGTTTTTAGATAAACATTTTAAAAATATGTATAAGTATTTTAAAAGTATATTTTTAGTATATATGTGTGTGTGTGGTTTTAGAAATTGTTAAAGATTTTATTTAGTAAATAAAAGGCTTTTATATTATAATATTTTATTAAATATCTTAGTTTTACAAAAAAATGAGTTTGTGTGTGTATCTCTTTTTAAAGGTATTTTAGTATATTCAGAAGTCTTAAAAAGGAAGTCTAGTATTTTTGAAAAGAATATAAAGGAGTTTTGGGATTTTAACACTTACGTTATAATGGATTATTTTATAAATTGATTAAAAAGGTATATAACCTTGTTTAATAAGTGGAGAAGTACTTAAAGCTTCAAATGAATGTTTTAAAGTAAATGGCAAGTATAAAAGTGATTTTGGGTTTATAGTAACGCTATTTGTGCAATATTTGTTTTAACCCATTTAATTATACTTTTGAAAAGTGATATGATCTTTAAAATGGAGTTTTAAGATAACGGAATAGTGAAGTGTTTTGGATTTGTCGTAAACAATGTTTTAGTAACATTTGTTTTTAAACTCTTGGATAATATTTTAAAGTGGTAAAATATGGTTAAATAAATTGGGAAAAATTCTTAGATCTTTAATAATGGAATTTTAAAAAGAATAACGAGTATGAATTGGTTTTTGGTTTGCTGTGGCAATGTGATAGTAACATTCGCCTTTAACCCATTTTGATTATATTTATGAATGTAAATAAATCTTTGAAAAGAATGTTTCGAAGATAATCATAAGTGAAATGGTTTTGGGGTTTGTGGTGACAAGGTTTGAGTATCATTTGTCTTAAGCCCTTCGAAATTGATTTGTGAATATACTTATACGGTTGAGATAAGTATATGAATACTTTGAGAGTATCGAAATGTGTTGAAATGAATAGTAATGTTTTAATTAAATAATGGAGTTTAATTAATAAATAAAGTTTCATTTATAAAAGAGTTTATTGAGTAAAAATGAGTTTTACTAATAAAAGATGAATCTAATTAATAAAGGAAGATTAATTAAAAAGGGGATTAGAAGTCATTTATATGACTTTATCGTGCTTGTTTGTTCGATCGTGCTTTGTATGTTACTTGCTTATGAACAGTATACGGGACTTAGTTTCCCATATGTGATTATTATCATTGTTATTTGATTTGACCAAATATACTCCGGAAATATATAGAAGAAACACGAGAATTATATGGTACAATTACCTTCGGTGATGTTATATTGTATGTATAAACTCGTTTTGCTCTTCTAGCACAAATGGTAAGGAAATCTGTGCTCTTAAATGGTTAGGAGGTGATCTCCGATCTTATGTATTATCTGTTTATTTACCATAGAACTGGAGTTGAGATTACCGAAAAAATTGATCGATTGGTTTTGGAGCACCCGGTAAGTGGGGAGTGTACTTATATAAGATGACTTGAAATTGTAACCACTCCAAAACCATATGCGTGTTCTATGCTTTGTAAGAGGTTTGTGATTGTTTTGTGATTGGTTTGAGATATTGGAGTCTATGTGGAGATTTGATATCTGTTTGAGATGCTCGAACACATATAGTTGTTTGTGATATATTCAGGGTGTGAGAATCCACATGTGATTCCGAGACTTGTTGAGGTATGAGAATCCATGTGTGATTTCGAGTTCTGTTGAGGAATACATGAGAGGTTCCAAGATCTGTTGAGATATAGGAATCCATGTGTGGTTCCGAGATCTGTTCGAGTCGGGGACTCGTTTGTCAAGATCTGTTTGAGTGATGACTTGTGTGTTGGAATGCCGGACATAGCCTTACCAGCGGATATGACTAAAATCAGCAATAAGATGCATAGCCATAAGGTTAGCAACCCACGAGGGTGCATGCAACTCCATCCTAGAGTCACTTACAAATATGCATGCAAGAGCGATGCACTTGGCTAGTTTGGCCGGCCATGTATTTCCTACGGTACATTCACTGGGGATGTATGTTGCTTCGGAAGGATATCTCTGATCCTTGTGTAGTAACTTGGAGTCGACTTTGATTCAAGAAGATCTACATGGAAATCGTATACAATTAGCAATCGCGCCTTAATGGTTATGATTGTATACCTGTTATTGTTGTGATGTACACTCGCTTGCATCGTAGCTATGTGATTATTTATATTTCACACCTTATACATTATTATACCATCACTGGATTTTATAATAGAAATGGTTTGGTTATCGTAAGGTAAAAATCCGTCTCAGTTTATTGGCGGCGTGGTCTTACGAGATACCCTTATTTTGAAGGGTTTTAAGATATAATAAACCTATATGATTTGAGTTTCTCATGCTGGTTTACCAGACTAGTCTGGGTGTTATTTTCTTAATGCTTGGGTCAGCTTGAGTATATTTCCAAATTTATTCGTGGTTCATTGAAGCTCTTGGAGAGGAGCTGAATAATTTCTTACCATGCTTATTTTCCACTACATTACATGATTTGTATTTATCAGCGTTTGTGAGGACAGAAAGTTATAACTTTCCAGGCTGATGATAGGTTAGTTTTCTTTGATTGATGTATGTATATCAAAGTTTCTTTTTGGTAAAGACCTTTTGAGATATTATATATTATCGTTCGGCATATGAGATTCTGATATTGTGTTCTTCTTTTTTATTCTTTTTCCTTTTATTTTACCCTAACAATTCATCTTTCCGGCATTTGGCTGCTCGGCATGTGAATACCGTAGATGTATTAGTGTCACATTTGGAGGTCAAAAAGGTGGATCGCTGCATTGGGTATCAGAGCTAAAGGTTAAGCGAGAACTTTGGCTTTGGTGGGTATAACTCATTAAGAGATAGGGTAATGGAATGCCTTATTATGAGTTGAGTGTATATATACGAGAATGTGTATTTGTTATTGTTATAAAAAAGAAAAAAAATGTTTTGCATTGTGTTGATTTTTTTGTATAGTGGCTTATGGATTCTGATCAATACGTGTTACTAGCATTATTGATAGGGGTCTGTAAACATTTGGACAAAGCAAACCGACACAATATTATTTTGAAGTTGGTAAATGAAATAATTTTACCTAGGATTATATTTTATATATTGTTTGCGCCAAAATTGGTCACAAACCCCGAATATAGTGAAAGCACCAATTTATATATACAGATCCACAATATCCAAGCATAGATCTCAGATCCAGATAATGTATAGAATAAAAATGAAGAAAATAGCAAAATTGAAATGAGCAAGAAAGAAAAGAACACAGGGTTTATAGTGGTTCGGCTATCTCCGGCCTACGTCGCTTTGAATCAATCCTTTTATTCCTTTTGTATTGAGATTACAATTACAAGCCTTTGAATATCAATGAACAAAATATCAAAGTTTCAGTATCCAAAGCAGAAGAAGATCCCTTTTTAGTTTCCATAGGACTGCTATTTATAGGTGTAAATCCAAAAATATCTACCTTAAAACCTGGAATACCTCTTCTCTTGCGTAGGTAAGCCCGCCAGATCGATCTAGAGTGAATTTGGATCGATCCATGTACAATTCGTATCGATCCAAAAGTGGTCCAATCAAGTTGAGATCGATCATGGAGGTTCTTGAGTGCATAAGGAAGCATCTATGAAAATTTTGTAGTATTTGGAATTGTAGAATGAGAGTTATGATCGATCCAAGTTTGTGATTGCAAGCAGGCTGACGAACTCGTATCGATACGAATGCAATTCGTATCGATCCCAGTCTTCGTATCAATTGTTCTTGGATCGATGACGTGGAGCGGTAATCGAGTGTAGATCCATTATTCATGCTCGCTGACCGCTTCTTTTGCCTTGACCTTCTTTGTATCCATCAGTTGCTAAGCCTTTCGTATCCATCACCTGTGCCTCTGTACATATCCATCACCTGTGCCTTTGTTCGTATCCACCAATCAGTTCGTATCAATCTATGATCGATCAATACGAAATGCCTTCCCAAACTCCTTCAATCATCGCTTCGTGTCCATGCTTTATTCCCACTCTTGCATCGATCTGAATATCCTATTGAAGTCATATGACTTCGTATCCATCCAACCGCCTCGTCCTTTGTATCGATCCGAGCCATATTTAAGTCCATGTTGTTCGTATCGATCCTAATTGCCTCCTTCGTATCGATCTATGAGCGATCAATATGAAATGTCCATCTGAGTCCTTGAAATTGTTGCACCATTCTTCGTATCGATCTCTGCCCTGATCGATACGAAGCATGCCGCCTTCCTTTTGTCGTGTCCAACCAAATCGATGCACATTGCATCGATACGAAAGCCATCGATCCCATGCACCCATCTGCTCCTGTATCGATCTGAGTTCCCTTTCCTCGTATCGATCTCTATGGATACGAACGTCATCCAGCTTGATCGATATGAATGGATCGATACAAACGAGTTTTCATGAACTTTGATCCATCCATAAATAGAGCGTACGAACTCTGTTTGATCTGAAATTCGAAACGTAGCCTTTCCTAGCCTTATTTATCATTCCCAATCGATCCCACCTTGGTTGGCGCTTGGTCCAATTTTGACGGTATTGATCATAACCTTGCTTCCAATCGATCTCCAATCCTGATATCCATCCTTTTTAGCCAATTTGTTGATATCCCGACCTTGACCAAAAGGCGGGATAACATATATAAAAGGATATTTTTCATAAATTGATATAGCTATTTATAATGTGTTTTGTGTTAGGAAATGGTAATATTCTATTATTATCATTTGTTGTTTGATTAATTATGCTCGACCAGTTTATGAGTAATTTTACCTTTTCACTGCATGGGTTGGATAGATAGTAAATTATGGGAACATTGAAATGAACACCTTGTGAATTAAGTTCCACAGTTTGATTATAAGGTGTTCGTGATAATGTTGGGTTAAAATTTGTGTTTAATGAAAGTTGTTTATTGTAGACTTTGAGAAGGAAAGATATTTTGGAATAATCACTTGTGTTATGATTTTATATAAGAAAGTGACTTATATAAGTATTGTTTATAAGTATAGTTTATAAATAATGAAAGGATTTAAACTGAGAATTTGGTGACTTAAATCTCGGTGTCTTAGAAATTTGTTTTCTAAGGTTTTGGAAAATAATACTAGTATTATTTGAAAGTAAATATTTGGGAATTGGTTTATGAAATTGATATCATGGTACTTAGTGATATTCACAAAGTATTTGATACTGTTTTGGAAATGATTTTGGTTAAGTATGAATGGCATGGTTTGGATGTACTGAACTCACTTCCATTGCTAGAGAATGATTCTGGTGATGACTGCAGCATCATCAGAGTTAATTTTTGAGTTTCAAAGTTGGGAAGCTACAAAGTTGTTTTCATAAAGCAGATTTTGATTTAAATCCTGGAAGTATGATTTGATACAAAATATGTGTATATTATAATTTCAAAATGATTTGAAATGAAAATCGGATGTTTAATTCTCAAGTTTTTCGGTTAAGATATTTTATGGAGACATGTATCATATGCATTAGGGTAAGTTTGGTTGTGCATCTTGTTTGATTTTTGATCGGTAGTTTTAATTTACTGAAATGGAATGGAATTTTCGACGATTTTGGATAGTCGAAACTTTAAAATTTGTTTAAGTACTTGAAGCTAAAGTGTTTTGTGAAAATATAAAGATTAGTTTATATAACACATGAACTTAGAAGGTGGTAGAATTTAAATAAGATTTAAATTAATTGAATATACATGTTAAGTAAAATGGATTGGATGTTTTATATATACTCTAAGGATGTAGTGGAGTGCTATATGAATATGAACTTAAGTTATATAATGTTTAATAACTTGAAGTAAATTTTATGAAATGATTCATAAGTGATTTTATATTAAATGAGAAATACTAAGTGATAAATGATGTGAATTAATATGAAAAGTAATTGGTGTAGTTAAGAAACCAATCGAATAGAGTACGTAAGTTGTACGTAGGTCATTTTATTCGCATACGAGTTCTTGATCTAGGATTTGAGTACATGGATTTTGAGGTGATTTACACTGGTCCGAGTTAGAATTTTTCACTCAATTATCGATGGTGAACACTTGATATGGATTTTTGATATGATCCTGAAGTTTTTCTATCATAGTATATGGCTATGTAAGAAGAACAAAGGCTTCTAATCAAGGAACCGGATCAGAGTCCACACTAGAGAGGTCAAGTGACCAATACTAGTTTGGAAGTGAAATGTATGGATTGAGTTATCGATCAAAGTTGATATGGCATACGGATGATATATGTATATTGTACGGGCTTTAGTATAATTATATACTATGTTTGTCGGCTTGTGAGGAATTTGGAGAATGACTCTTAGAATTGTTTAGGGTAGCATAAGTGATCGACTAAGTAATATCTAAGGCTGTGGAGCGTAAGGTACGCCTAGTAGACTGTTTATCGTCCTTATGTGATAAGATGATTTCTAAACCTAGGCGAACCATGATTTTTGTTTGTTAATGATTGCAGTGCTATGTGATATAACCATGTAATTGTTTTTTTAGTTGCTAGTGGTTGCAATACCGTTAGGTATTGATGGGTGATTGTTGCTTTTGTTGTTCATGTCGAAATTTCAAGGGCGAAATTCTTTTAAGGGGAGAAGAAGGTAACGACCAGGATTTTTGAATGGTTTATAATTAAATATTGGAATTATTTAAATAACTGAACCTTGGATTTAATTCGAAAAAATGATTTCGAAAGCTTATTTAAATTATGATTAAATAAGAATGACAATGGTAAATTTTAATTTAGAATTAAAAGCGATTAAAATTGTTTTAAAAATAATTTGTTTTAATTAATGTGTGAAATTATCATTTCGAGGCAGTGGATCCGAAATAATGAATTGTTATACGCCGACAAGTTTCGTGACCATTGGACATGCTATGTGATTGTACGTGCTCGAAATGCACAACATAAAATAAAAGAGAATAAAATATAATATTATTTTTCTATAAATAACACTCAAAACCTTATAACCTAATTCATCAATTCCCTCTTCCTCTTGTTTTTTAAAATTTGCCTACCGCCACATTATAATATCTTTCTTCAATTGTTTAGAGAGTTTTAGACGATGAGAGTCAATGAAGTTTTTATCCGTTGGCCTCGTGGAGGAGTGAGCGTCATTTTGGTGTATGTCGTTTTGTGTGCGTTGATGGTTAGTAATGATCGAATTTTTATAGTCGGAGCTAGGGCTCGACTTGGGTGACGATTTAGGCAGTGATTGTCTAAGACAATTATGGCGATGGGTTTCAAGCAAGAAGGGCTACGATTTGGAGGAGTATAGGGTGGTACGGCACTGTGACGTGGTGTGTGACATTTTACTGTAGAGAGGAGGGGTAGCCGAAGTCGCGATTTGATTAGGAAGGTCGAAGGAAAAATCAAGGTGGGGGCTGACCTCATGGTGATGCAGGAAGTTTCTGCGGTGGTTTAGTGGTCTCGGAGGGTCGTAATCAAAATGCAACACCTGATGTCAATTTGGGCACGAGCAGGTTGGAAATCGATTGGTGATATCGGGGCTGTCGTTGTGGTGGTCGGCAGGTCGAGTCTTCGATAGGGAATGTAGTAGTGTGGTCAGTAGTGGAGCCGTTCACCGTGTCGCTGGAGATTGTGCAAGGCAGTGGTGATATCCGTGTGCACATGGGGTAGAGGAAGAAAGGAGATGAGGGATGGGATTAAGGTAGTGATTTGATTTAGTTTAATTGCTTAAAGTTTTAAATTCAATATAAATCGTATCTTGTTCATACAAGGTCCAATCGAGACGTTGTTTTAGTCGTTGCGTTTGTATCAATGATATCTATGCATTGGAGTTAGATTCGTCGAGTTTGGAGCCTATGGGAATTTTGGTCAAGCGTTCGATTTTTGGCTATTCGGAAGCACGTAAGCATTGGCCGGAACTTGGGTGAGTTTTACTCACCAGCCGATTGAATATTATTATGTATACAATTGTTGTTATATTAAAAATATAAACTATTTAATGAATAATGCAAGTTATTACTTTGGACCCCATCTTGTTTTGTAAAATAAGCGACAACATTATTATGGAGTATAATCTCTGTATTGATCATATATAACATGTATTGTGGCCCAGACTTACTATTTACATGTTTGATATTGCTTTGTGAAAAGTGATAGAACATTATAAATGTTTGAAGCGATATAATTGTTATAGACATGCTTTGAAATCCCTAATATTTGACATATGTTAAATTGGTTAAATTGTGGTATATTGTGGAAATGTATATGTGTGTGTGTGTATTTGGCTACACACGTTTTGGTGCGTTTGACAAAAAAGAATTGGTTTGGAAATAATAGGAAATGGAAGTTGTTGATAATAAATTATGGATCTTTAAAGAGACGGTTTTAAATTATAAAACAAGTTTTTATGGTTTTTGAATAAATATTTTTTTAAATATGCATAAGTATTTTAAAAGTATATTTTTATTGTGTGTATATATAGTTTTAGAAATTTTTAAAGATTTTATTTAATAAATAAAAGGCTTTTATATTATAATATTTTACAAATGGTTTATAGTATTTTATTAAATATCTTAGTTTTACAAATAAATGAGTATGTGTGTGTGTGTTGGATCATAGGTTTTGAGTGCTGACAAGATACAATAATTCACGAAACTATGACTACGACAACATCAGGACTTATCGACTCAAAATATTGGTTCGTCTTGTTATATATCTTAGCTAGAGTTAATAAGTATATATAGAGTCTAGTTTAGAGCTTTGTTAAAATCTTTCCTCAAGGTTCATCACTTACAAATTCATATAAAACTTACATTTATTTTATATATTTCATATACACACACAAATAGTTTTATTGCACAGAAATAACAACACTCAGTCAACTGACCTATTGTAAACAGTCGACTGAGGCTGTATAAAAAAGTTTTTAAAACCACTAACCAATCGACTGAACACACCAGGTCAGTCGACTGAGTCTGTGCAAAAATTTTTGCACGTTTTGAATTTAGTCGACTGACCAAACATGTCCAATCGGCTGAAAACTGCAACTGCCAACTTTTTGAACAGACACTTCTTTTGATCAAGAGATATCTTCTTCCTGGATGGATGCATCTCTTAGCTATTAACAGATACCTATTACCAAAAGCCATAACTCTTTATACACTATATAAACACTCAAGAATCATTGATCCAATAACCTAATTTTCTAATCTCTCTTGATCTATAGTGCTTTGCAATCTTGAGTTCATTATTCACAAACTCTCATACTATCATTGCTTACCAATTCACTTCTATATTCTTCAAGCAATATTAATCTTCCTAATCTTCATACACACACAATTATACACATCAATCTTGAGGAAAAGATTATAGCAAGTGTGTACTACAAGTGACAAATCCATGTTATTCAGAACACACAAAGTCAAGTTAAATCCAGTCTGTAAGAAAGTCCTGTTTGGTTACTTAGGCGGTCAAGTCTTGTTCTGTTGCTCAGGAGGTCAAGTCCTGTTCGGTTGCTCAGGCGGTGTAATACCTATTCCTCCAGGTTCAGTGAGGGTTGCTAGCTATAATTCCAGAAGGAGTTTGGGACTGGACGTAGAATGGGAGTTCGAACCAGTATAAAAATCTCTGGTGTCATTTTACTATTTACTTTTATTTTTTATTCCGCACTAGTTATTTATTATATTCCATATTATTCGATCCTATAGCACAGTCGCTTTCATTTGGTATCAGAGCAAGGCCATCAAATAACCGTAACATAGTTATATGATATTTTTTAATATGGAAAACAACACCAGCACTGTAACTAACACTACCTTTCTAGAAAGTCAATCTACTGCACGACCACCTCTATTTAATGGAATGAACTATAACTATTGGGCTAATAGAATGAGAATCGATATACAAGCAAGTAGTTATGAAACCTGGAACATTATGCAATCTGAATATACTATTCATACTACTGAATATTCAGCATGGTCTAACACACAAAAATTAGACACTACTGCAAATGCTAAAGCTATGAATATGTTATATCGTGCATTAGACAAAAATGAATTTAATAGAATAAGCATGTGTAAAACTGCTCATGAAATTTGGCGTACACTTAAAATTACACATGAAGGTACTAACAAAGTAAAACAGAGTAAAATTTCTATGCTCAAAAATCAGTTCCTAAATTTTTAAAAGGAAGCAAGATGAGACTATAAATGAAATGTACTCTAGATTTCAAGGTATATATCATTCTTTGATAGCATTCGGAGAAACTTATTCAGGTTTTGATATTATTTCAAAAATCCTCAACTCACTAACGGATGAGTGGGAACGAAAAGTCTTAGCAATCGAAGAAGCTAACGACATTTCGACCATAAAATTGGAGGAGTTGATTGGAAATTTAATGTTTTATGAAGTTAATCTCCAAGCAAAATGAGTACAGGTCCAAGATAAGAAGAATATAACATTCTAGGCAGAAAATGATGAATCAGATTCAGATGAAGAAGATATGGCATTCATTACTAAAAATTTCAAAAAAAAAATTGAAATTTAGAAAGAGCAACAAATTCAGAAATAACAAGAACAGTTTCAACAACAATAACAACACCAACAAACCATCATCATCTGCTCTAGAATGTTATGAATGTCACAAGAAAGGCCATATCAAGAAAGACTATCCTGAGAAAAAGAAAGACAAACATAAGCACAAGAAAGACAGATTCAAGAAGAAAGCTTTCTCTGTCACTTGGGATGATTCAGAATCATCTTCATCATCGGGTAGTGACTCGGACAGTGATACAGAACAAGCCAATGTATGTTTTATGGCCACAAAAGATGAGGTTAGTGATCTAACTTTTGATGTTCTATTAGAAATAAACTCAGAATTACTTGATAATCTAAAAGACATCAAAAGAAAATATAAAGAATCTCTTGAAAAACTGAATAGAATTGAAATCGAAGTAGATATGCTAAGAGATGAGAAACAAATTTTAGAAGAAGAACTGGAGGTTACTCAAGAATCTTGTTCTAATATGACATCTCAACTCTCTATGTTAAGTCAAGAAATAGAAACACAGAAAGAAAAGAATGATGCACTATTAATTGAAAATCATGATCTTAAAGCAAATGTCAAGATTTTAGAATTAGATAACTCTAGCCTTAAAACAAAGTTAGAAGATATTACTAAAAATGTCTCTAATTTTAATAAAGGAAGAGAAAATCTTTCCAAAATTATAGAAAATTCTCAAACTACTTCAAATAAAAAAGGACTAGGATATAAGCAGTCTTCTAAAATTATTCCAAAGAAAAAGAATTCTTCGTATAAAAGGAATGATAAAATTGAGAAACCGAATTCAAAATTTTCAAATTTTACTAAATCGATTAAAATTTCGGTTCCTAAAACAAATAACTATTTGATTAGAAATAAATATATAAAATCTTTTATAAAAACTGTTCATAAAAACAAAGATTTTATTTTTAAAAGGAATTCTGAACCCTCTTGAGTTTGGCTTCCTAAGATCTAACTCTTAGGACCCAAAATAAAATGGTGGGTACCAATGTTATTTCTGTATTTTGCAAGAACCACCTAAAAGGAGAGGAAAATTGATACTAGACAGTGGTTGCTCAAAACACATGATAGGAAACAAAGGGATGCTAACTAATATTATCTACTCAGATGGAGGTTCTTTCACATTTAGAGATAATTCCAAAGGATATGTCATCGGCAAAGGCGATGTGAGCAATAACGGTATATCTAATTTACCTCTTATTACAGATGTTTTATTAGTTAAAAATTTAAAACACAATTTACTTAGTATCAGCCAATTGTGTGACAAAGGATTTAATATTTCATTTTCTGAAAATAAGTGCAGTATTTTTAATCAAAATAAAAATCTTATTTTTGAAGGTTTTAGAGATAAAAATATTTATGTTTTAAATATGAATGTAAATTACAATACAAATATGTGTTTAATAGCCAAAGAAAATGATCCTTGGTTATGGCACAAAAGATTTTGTCATATTAATTTCAAAGCTATAAATAAATTATCTCAAAATGAGTTAGTAAAAGGTTTACCAAAAATGAATTTTAAAGTAAACAATATTTGTGATGCTTGTCAATTAGGAAAATTATCGAAATCATCCTTTAGATCAAAGAAAATTATTTCTACTATACAACCACTTGAACTATTGCATTTGGATCTTTTTGGTCCAACTCAAATTCAATCTATAAACCATAGTAAATATGTGTTTGTTATAGTAGATGATTTCTCAAGATATACTTGGACTATTTTTTTGAAAAATAAAAGTGATACTTTTGAAAACTTCAAGATCTTTGCTAAAAGAATCTAAAATCTCAAAAATTAAAAAATTAAAAATATTAGAAGTGATCATGGAGATGAATTTGAAAATGAAGCTTTTGAACATTTTTGTAATAAAAGGGAATTTACCATAATTTTTCTTTTCCAAGAACACCACAACAAAATGGAGTCGTAGAAAGGAAAAACAGAACATTACAAGAATGTGCAAGAACTTTATTAGATGGAAGCACATTACCAAAACATTTTTGGGCAGAAGCTGTAGCAACTGCTTGCTATGTTCTGAATCGTGTTTCCATCCGACCTTTAACAAAACACACTCCATATGAACTTTTTCATCAAAGAAAACAGAACATTTCTTATTTTAAAACTTTTGGTTCAAAATATTTTATATTAAACACAAAAGATCAGCTTGGAAAATTCGATCCAAAATCCGATGAAAGAATATTCATGGGATATTCGGAACGAAGCAAAGCTTATCAAATTTTTAATAAACGAACAAAAACAATCGAAGAAACACTTCATGTTTCATTCGACGAAAATTTCAAATTTAATAAATTTTTTGAGGATGATGAAGTTATACCTAAGATAGTCACAAATATGGTTACTAAAAATAATTTTGAAGAAGATGAAAACATTATTCATAATTTTGAAGAAGATGAAAACATTGTTCATAATGAAAATGAATTAAGATCTCCTCCTAGGATTTTACGAGATCACCCAGTAGAAAATGTCATAGGAGAAATTGATTCACATGTTAGAACTAGAAATCAACTTAATCAAATGGGTCATGTAGCATTTCTTTCTAATATTAAACCTAAAAATGCAAAAGAAGCCTTTACTGATGACTATTGGATTATAGCTATGCAAGAAGAGCTAAACCAATTCGAACGAAACATAGTTTGGGAACTAGTTCCTAGACCGAGTGATCAAACAGTCATTGGTACTAAAAGGATCTTCAAAAATAAAGCAGATAAACAAGGTAATATAACTAGGAATAAAGCTAGATTAGTTGCATAAGGATATAATCAAGAAGAAGGAATTGACTACAAAGAAACGTTTGCTCCAGTCGCACGACTTGAAGCAATACGTATCTTACTGGCCTTTGCATGTTTTCATAATTTCAAACTTTATCAAATGGATGTTAAAAGTGCTTTTCTAAATGGTTATATAAAAGAAAATGTTTTTATTGAACAACCCCCTTTATTTACAAATGAAAATTTTCCAGACCACGTCTATAAACTTAAGAAAGCCTTATACGGTTTAAAACAAGCACCCCGTGCTTGGTATGAACGTCTTAAAAGCTATCTAGTAGATTCTGGTTTTGAAATTGGGAAGGTTGATCAAACTCTTTTTATTAAAAGAACTAAAAAGGATATTTTAATTATTCAAATTTATGTAGATGATATTATTTTTGGTTCTACAAATGAAAGGTTATGTCAGGAATTTTCTAAAATAATGACCAAAGAATTTGAAATGTCACATATGGGAGAATTATCTTATTTTCTTGGTTATAGATTAAACAATTAGAAAATGGAATTTTTATTAATCAAGAAAAATATTGTAATAATCTAATTAAACACTTTGGTATGGATAAACTTCTGCCAAACTAACACCAATGAGTACACTTTATCTAGCTGCTAGTGGACCTGACATAATGATGAGTGTTTGTTTATGTGCTCGATTTCAAGCAAATTTCAAAGAATCACATTGCGAGCAGTGAAACGAATATTGCATTATCTAAGAAAAACCAAAGATTTTGGACTTTTCTATCCGAAAGAATGTCCTTTCGAGTTAGTTTCATATAGTGACGCTGACTTTGGAGGATGTCGGACGGATCGTAAAAGTACCAGCGGGACTTCATTGGACAATCCTTAGTCTCTTGGTTTAGCAAGAAAGAAAATTGTGTTTCACTTTCGACTTGTGAGGCATAATACATTTCTACTGCTTTAGCATGTGCTCAAGTCATCTACATGCAACAAACACTTCAAGATTTTGGTATAAATTCATCTAAATCTACTATTTTTGTGATAATACAAGTGCTATAAATTTATCTAAAAATCCCGTCAATCACTCACGAACTAAACATATTGACATACGTCATCATTTTCTTCTTGATAATAATGAAAAGGATTTAGTCAAATTGGAATTTGTATCCTCTGAAAATCAATTGGCTGATATATTTACAAAACCTTTGAATGAAAATATTTTTATTAAACTTAGAAAAGAATTAGGGATTATTTCATTAAAAGATTTATAAAAAAAATTGTGTGCAATTTGACACACTTGAATTTTTGATCTCTAGCATGACATACTGATGTTATTTTACCTTACTACTTTATCTTTCTAATTCTTCTCATAGCTCAATTTTTTTACTATGCTAAAATTTTGGCTTTTTCCCTAACCATTCATTTCTCAACCATTTATTCTTCAGGAATTGTTATTTACTTCTTTCTTTTAAATAAATGGCTTTAACTTTCAAGAGGATAGTTGACATAAGTTTATTTACCTATTTTTAAACACCTCTCATTATAAATACATGAGTTCTGTCATAGCTTATCACCATCTTTTATTCAAAAGAAAAGCAAAACCTTTATCCCTTTTCACAAGCTCTTCAATTTGTTTATTATCATGTCTTCTCAAAGCAACTCGGTTTCTTCCTCACTCTCCTATACATCAATTAGCTCGGAATTGGTGAATCTTCCAACACCTACTCCTATTTATGAGCCCGTTCCAATTGTTCCGCCTTCCACTCACACCGGTTATACTCCTCCTGGTAAAAGAGCTAAACTCTCTTTATTTTTCGGATCGTCGTCTACCAAAGAAAAGATAGACGACATTCATCATTATCAATGGGAGACGATGGAATTATAGCGAGAGCTGTATTACGAGCAGAAGGTAAATGCAAAGCGCTTAAGCTTCCTTGAACAAGTGGCTCTAAAACTCTATGGCTCGTCATCGCACAACACGGTTCACCAACCAACTTCTCCTTTACGTCGTAATCCATAGGAACCATCACCTCAACGCCCCCTCGGTTTCTCCAAATTCATGGGAACGTGGACATGGTTGGTCACCACTGCGACTTCTTTAGGAGAATACAAAAGCTGAACCTGACGAATACCTCACTCCATCCTCTTCATCCAAATCCTCTTAATTTTTTTATATAGTTTTTGCATATATTGTATTCTTTTAATTCTGGTATAAAGTTAGGTTGTTCAAAAATTTATTGCAAATGATTAAAATATCACCATGCAGCTTCACTAGCATCAGTCGACTGAAGTGGGGAAAACAGTCGACTGAACCAGAATTAATACTTCATTTTTGCCCTGCAGTCAGTCGACTAACTTACCATTTCAGTCAACTGAACCTACCCTTTTTACACTAAAAACTCTCGGGAAGGGTTCAGTCAACTGAACCTCTGTAGTCAGTCGACTGACCCATTAAAATCAAATTTTATATAACCTGTCAGTCGACTGACATTGAAGGTTCAGTCGACTGAAACTGGTTAACCCGGTTCTCCTGCCCAATAGCCTCTTCAAAATCACTTTTCAATCTTTCACATTTTCACTTTTTTACTCCAATACTTTCAACTCTCTGCCATTAATCCCTGCTCCCACTTCAAAATCGTTCAAAAAGCCTTCAACTTATTCAAATTTTAAACTATCCTCTTCAAATTTTCAACTTTCTATTTCCTCTCCGAACCCTAGTTCAACAAATGGCACCCAAACAAGCTCGTCAATCTCAATCATCAGCGGGTCCTTCCAACTCTCAAATTAGAGGATGGTTCTACAATGAAAAAGCAGCACAACGTTTCGACAAGATGAAAAATTCCCGCATTTTCGAAGGATCATTTGTTAAGTTCCCCAATTTCGCTCCTTATGCGATTCAAGAATTAGCCCGTCGAAGCGGAATAGAGTCTCTCATCAACTACGCTGAAAACAACAACAAGATCAACCATCTACTCATCAAGCTCTTCTATGCCAACTTGAATCTCGACCACCACGTTATTTCAAACCCGGATGATGTAATTTGGACTGTGGTATGTGGTATAAAAAATTTCCTTTCTCTTCAACGTCTTGCTAGAATTCTTATTTGCCCGGATGAAGGAGAAGAGTTGAGCGAAATAGCCGTTAACATGGAAACTCGAGATCGTGAACAATATCTGTTTGATGCTATGTTATATGTGGTATCTTTCTAGTTTGTCTATGTAACTTTTAAACTCTATGTCCTGTGATTATGTAGTTGTGTACTCTTGTTCTTATGTAATATGTTTTGATACGTTTCTGTATTATATATGTTATGATTTTGATTATGTATATGTGTTTCCGTGTTATATTGCTCGTATTTTAATATTCTCTACTTTGAGTGCTCTCCTTTTTATCGATGACAAAGGGGGAGAAAATATAAATTATTAACAGGAAATATAGCATAGACTCAGGGAGAGAATACTATATCAAAGTTGCAGGTGTATATTCAGGGGGAGAGATAAATCAACAAAGCTTTTCGAAGATTCGCTCGTAGCAAATGGAGTTGTCATCATCAAAAAGGGGAGAATGTTGGATCATAGGTTTTGAATACTGACAAGATACAATAATTCACGAATCTACGACTACGACAATATCAGGACTTATCGACCCAAAATATTGGTTCGTCTTATTATATATCTTAGCTAGAGTCAATAAGTATATATAGAGTCTAGTTTAGAGCTTTGTTAAAATCTTTCCTCAAGGTTCATCACTCACAAATTCATATAAAACTTGCATTTATTTTATATATTTCATATACGCACACAAATAGTTTTATTGCACAGAAATAACATCACTCAGTCGACTGACCTACTGTAAACAATCGACCGAGGCTGTATAAAAAGTTTTCAAAACCAATGACCAGTCAACTGAACACACCAGGTCAATTGACTGAGTCTGTGCATATTTTTGTGCACGTTTTGAATTCAGTCGACTGACCAAGCATGTCCAGTCGACTGAAAACTGCAACTGCCAACTTTTTGAATAGACACTTCTTTTGATCAAGAGTTATCTTCTTCCTGGATAGATGCATCTCTTAGCTATTAATAGATACCTATTACCAGAAGCCATTACTCTTTATACACTATATAAACACTCAAGAATCATTGATCAAATAACCTAATTTTCTAATCTCTCTTGATCTATAGTGCTTTGCAATCTTGAGTTCATTATTCACAAACTCTAATACTATCATTGCTTACCAATTCACTTCCATATTTTTCAAGCAATATTAATCTTCCTAATCTTCATACACACACAATTATACACATCAATCTTAAGGAAAAGATTATAGAAAGGGTGTACTACAAGTGACAAATCCGTGTTATTCAGAACACACAAAGTCAAGTTAAATCGAGTCTGTAAGAAAGTCATGTTTGGTTGCTCAGGTGGTCAAGTCATGTTCTGTTGCTCAGGCGGTCAAATCCTGTTCGGTTGCTCGCTATGTAATACCTATTCCTCCAGGTTAAGTGAGGGTTGCTAGCCATAATTCCAAAAGGAGACTGAGACTGGATGTAGAACAGGAGTTCGAACCAGTATAGAAATCTTTGGTGTCATTTTACTATTTACTTTTATTTTTTATTATGCACTATTTATTTATTATATTCCATATTATTCGATCCTATAGCACAGTCACTTTCATATATATATATATATATACATATATACATATATCTATTCCTCTAGGTTAAGTGAGGGTTGATAGGCATAATTCCAAAAGGAGACTGAGACTGGACTTAGAACAAGATTTCGAACCAGTATAAAAATCTCTGGTGTCATTTTACTATTTACTTTTATTTTTTATTCTGCACTAGTTATTTATTTTTTATTCTGCACTGGTTATTATATTTAAAGGTATTTTAGTATATTGAGAAATTTTAAAAAGGAAGTCTAGTATTTGTGGAAAGAATATAAAGGAGTTTTGGGATTATAACACTTACGTTATAATGAATTGTTTTATAAATTAATTAAAAAGGTATATAACCATGTTTAATAAGTGGAGAGATACTTCGAGCTTTAAATGAATGTTTCAAAGTAAATGTCAAATATAAAAGTTATTTTGGGTTTATACTAACGGTATTTGTGCAACATTTGTTTTAACCCATTTAATTAGTATACTTTTGAAAAGTGATTGGATCTTTAAAATGGGGTTTTAAAGATAACAGAATAGTAAAGTGTTTTGGGTTTGTCATAAACAATGTTTTAGTAACATTTGTTTTTAAACCCTTGGATAATATTTTAAAATGGTAAAATATGGTTAAATAAGTTGGAAAAAATTCTTAGATCTTTAATAATGGAATTTTAAAGAGAATAACGAGTATGAATTGGTTTTGGGTTTGCTGTGGCAATGTGATAGTAACATTCACCTTTAACCCATTCTGATTATACTTATGAATGAAAATAAATCTTTGAAAAGAATGTTTTAAGGATAATCATAAGTGAAATGGTTTTGGGGTTTGTAGTGACAATGTTTGAGTAACATTTGTCTTAAGCCCTTCGAAATTGATTTGTGAATATACTTATACGGTTGAGATAAGTATATGAATATTTTTTAGAGTATAAAAATGTGTTGAAATGAATAGTAATATTTTAATTAAATAGTGGAGTTTAATTAACAAATGGAGTTTCATTTATAAAAGAGTTTATTGAGTAAAAATGAGTTTTACTAATAAAGGAGGAATTTAATTAATAAAGGAAGATTAATTAAAAAAAGGGTTAGAAGTCGTTTATATGACTTGATCGTGCTTATTTGTTCGATCGTGCTTTGTGTGTACCTTATTTATGGATAGTATAGGGGACTTAGTTTCCCATATGTGAGTATTCCCATTATTATTTGATTTGGCCAAATATACTCTGGAGATATCTAGAAGAAATACGGGAATTATATGGTACAGTTATCTTTAGTGATGCTATACTATACATATAAACTCATTTCTCTCTTCTAGGATAAATGATAATGAAATCGGTCCGCTTAAACGGTTAGGAGGTGATCTCCGATCTTGTGTATTGTCTATTTATTTCCCACAGAGCCGGAGTTGAGATTACTAGGAAATCGATCGATTGGTTTTTGAGCACTCGGTATGCGAGCGAGTGTACTTATATGAGATAACTTGAAACGTAATCCCTCCAAAACCATATGTGTGTTCTATTCATTGGAAGAGGTTCGTGACTGCTTCGTGATTGGTTATGATGCTGGAGTCTATGAAGAGATTCGAGATCTGTTTGAGATGCTCGAACACATGTAGTTGTTCGTAATCTATTCAGGATATGGGAATCTATGTGTGATTTTGAGACCTGTTGAGGTATGTGAATCCATGTGTGATTTCGAGATCTGTTGAGGAATCCACATGTGGTTCCAAGATCTGTTAAGATATTGAAATCAATATGTGCTTTCGAGATCTGTTCGAGTTGGGGACTCGTTTGTCGAGATATGTTCGAGTGGTGATTCATATGCTGGAATGCCGAATGTAGCCTTACCTGTGGATATGACTAAAAACAGAGATAGGATGCATAGTCATAGGGTTAGCAACTCACGAGGGTGCATGCTACTCCATCCTACAGTCACTTATAGATGTGCATGCGGGGGCGATGCACTCGGCTAGTTTGGCCAGCTATGTATTTCCTATGGTACATTCACTGGGGATGTATTGTAACGACCCAGAATTTCGAACGAATTAAATTGGAAATATTTAATTAATTTTAAATATTTGAACGATAATTTAATTTGAATCCCCGATATAACTTTGAAATTTGCGATTAAACTTTAAAATTTAATCGATTGAATGCTGAATAAAAATTTGAATCTACAATTTTAAGCTGAAGAAAAATATTTCGAAAGCTTTTAAAATTCGTGTTGATAATACTGAAGATGATAGAAGCTTCAGAATTTGATTTCGAACTGTTTTGTTCAGTTTTGAAAATAATCACTCGAACCGATATTTATAAAATAGTCAATTTTCAAACAGTCTCGGAATTCGACGAAACCAGTTCCATTGGGTCCGTAATATTGAATCATTGTTGGATTTCAATTTTCGTATTTTTTCGAAGCTAATGCGTAACCGTACGTCACATAAACGCGTTGAAAATTTTAAACAAATTCAACTTAAATTCAAATTTTGAAAATTTGCGAACATCTGAAAAACACGTGCTCTCCTCTCAGCTTCCTTTAATCACGCCTTGAATCGCGCCTAATATCACGAGAGAAATCGTGTAAACCATGTCGTCTTCAATTTTTAAATAAACGATCCCCTCAGTTTTAAATCGACTGAACCCTTCATTCAAAAAGAAAACGAAGCCTTATTCAGTTCAAGTAACAATGGCTGCTCTCCCCTTTTCTAATTCAATCCTAAAAATCAATTCGAGAACGATAACGCGATCAAACGAAATCGCGGTGGAACTCGCGAGTGGATGGGTATCGGTAGAGGCGGCGCGCGAAGCTAGGGAGTAGCGAGGCGTTTGTGAGTTCGAGAGTGGAGAGGAGGAAGGTGTGCGACGATGGGTCGCTGGCAGGGGTTCTAGAGGCGCGTGGCGGTCGCGACTTGGTCGCGATGGTGATTTAGGGCTTCAACATGGCGGCGACTTAGGCGATGAGGCGTTCGAAAATTTGGGAGTCGCGACTGTTCGTGGATAGGAATCTGGTGATGGCACGCGAAGCAACGATGGTAGGGTCGGAGTCAGGTTGGAAGGTCGCAAGGCTGGGGCAGTTCGAAGATGATTTGAATCGAGCTCGCGACCAAGGCAGAGGGTATCGCGATTGATTTAGGGGTGATGTCTCGATCGAACGAGCAGGGCGATGACTGGCAGTGTTGGTCTGGGGCACTCGTGAGGTTGGGTCTCGCGATGGTCTGGTTTTCGAATATATCAGTAAGGTATGCAGATTTACGATTTCTGTTAATGACAGTAAATAAAATTTTCAGTTAAGAAAATATGTATAGTTTAGAAATTCTCAGTTTGTATAAAATTTACCGTAAATAAGTTTTAGTTTAAAAAAAAAAAATATATATATATATATATAATGTATACACAGGAAATAATAATATAAATATAAGTATATATGAAGTTTTAAGAAAATAAAATAAACACACATTTTAGATATGCTTGTTATTTTAAAATAAGGTATTAGGGTAATTAATTTGATTTATTATTTTAAGTTACTAAAAGATTTCTGTTTTAAAAGGAAAATTTGTTAAAGTAAAAATTTTGGTTAAGGAAATAAATTTAGCGAAGATCGATTATTCCATTTAATTCGAATATTTATGAAATCGTAATTTGTTTATACAAGGTTAAAAAAAATCGAGGAAATCGAGCCGGAAAAAAAAGAAATGGATGGCGAATTAAATGCTAAGGTGAGATCTTCTCACTCACATTGAAAAGTGGATTTGTTTGCAGTTATTGATTGATTTGTTTGATTTCTATTGAATGTGCTATTAGATATGATAGGATATATCTATATATATAGCAGTATATACATATTGGCATATGTATATATTGGATTGATGATTTCCCGCCTCGTATAGCGGATGAGACCCTATTGCGCCGTTAGTAAGCGGATTTATAAAAACCTATATACCGCGATAATTCCGTACTGGAGCGGAATTGGTATTGTGCTGACGTCTTTGGATGCAGGGAAACAGGTTGGAGGGATCCAACTGGACCCCTCAATATTGTTGTGAATTTATTATATTGTGATATGATAATTCTGTGAATGATTATATTGATACGATCGATGATATTGATGATTGGGAATTGTTTGAAAATAAAGATTGGCCGAATGGATGTTTGATATCATTGGATTCCAAAATATACGAAATTGGATTTTTTGAAATCAAAATAGAAATTTCTAAATGAATCAATTTTAGAAATTTAATAATTTTGAAGAAAGGAATTTTTAAAGTATAAAAAGTTAATTTTTATAACCTTATGGAATAAATTCCAGAATAAAGTGAAATTGCTAAATAAATGAATTTCATAAAACAGTGATTATAAATTGAAGAATTTAATTTAAATTTGGATTTTTAAATAGATTGAAAGAGACAAAGAAATTTATTCTCTTCAAAAGGAATTTATTTAAAATGAAATAAGTTGGAAGTCCAATTAGAAATTAAATTTATGAATTGAAATAACTTGGGAAATCAATGTAAAAATGATTCCAAATTGAAGAATTCTTTTAAAAATAGAATATTGAATAAATTGGAAAGAATAAGGAAATTGTTTAGAAATGATAAAATTTTGGAAATCAATCTGTAACTGATGTAGTATTTGGAAATGACGTTAAAATGGGTTTATAAAAGGGTAAATTTTACAGTTGTAAAGTTTTAAAAGAATGATCTTTGTAAATAAATGAAATTATAAGTATTTAACTTATAATATGGATTGTGGTATGTAAATTGAATTGTGAATTGAATTGGTAAATAAAGAAGATTTATAAACTGAAGTTTATATAAATAGAAATAGAATTTATAACCGTGTTTATAAATTCGAAATCGATTGAATTTGATAAATTAAATATAGAAGATTATCAAAGAAGATATATTCGCGATTTTGGATAGCGAATTTTTATTGAAATAAAAATGTGTGGAAAAGATTGAAACTGGGTTAAGTAAATTTTATTCACGATTTTGGACAGTGAATATATGGTTAAGTAAAATGGATTCATTTTTGAAGAAGGAATATTTTAAAAATAAAGTTAAACATTTTAAAGATGTTTTAAAATGTATTATGAATCGAAAGCATAGATTTCAACATTTATTGGTGAAATAGACGTTTTCGAGAAATTTAAGGAAATGGTGGACTATAACACTGTTGTTATAGTAAATGATTTCCGAAAGGAAATGCTTTGATGTAGTATTGGGATTTATATACCTATCTTAAAATCCGAATCCCTATACTAGTGATTTTTGAGTCGTCGTAACGATGTTTTACGTAACATTCGTTTTGACTCCAATAGATGTTAAAATTTATGATTTCCTTAAAAAGAATGAAATATATACTTAATTTGATTTAAGTATATTGAATATTTTCAAATGTTGAAAATAGAGAGATTTGTGAATTACTTATTTTTTTATAAGTATGGAAATACTTTTCCAATATGAAATGAACTGTTTTGAGAAATTATCTTTGAAAAGATAAATTGAAGTTGAATATTGAAATCGATTTGAAAATCGTATATCAGTAGATATTTTTGAAATATAAATTCACTATGGAATTTATAAAAGAAATGGAAATTCGTTTTAAAGAAAATAAACGTTGGTTTATTTTTGAAGTGTGGAAATTTTTATATCTAGTAAAGATATTTTTGAAGATGAAATAATTTGGAAAATTATTTGGAATCTGATGATGTTGCGCATCTTTATTGATAGTTAAATAACCGACTATCAATAATTACCTTTAGATAGGTATTTGTTGTGTTTGGATGAATTTGAATGCCACACTTGTTTTTGAATAATCGCTCACTATTCGGGTTAACCGGGAAAGGACCATGGGGTCGTATAACCCATTCCGAATATGTGATACGTCGTTATGAATCGCATTTGAAGACCGGTGTTGAAGACCGGATATTTTTGAAAACGGAAGGATTACCGTCGAGTTACTCTACATCGACTGATCTTCGATTTAGAGGTTTTATCACCCTTAGTGACGGGAAGTCCTGACGTGATTGAAAATTATCCGGAAATGCAAGGGCTTCGTGAGAAGTGCCTTCGGTTCTGTTCGATCCCGGAACAGACTTATATGGATTGTGTGTCTGACGTTACAATTTGAGATATAAAGCTGATTTCTTTCAAATACATATCTGTTGGTGGCGGAGAATTTATTCTCTTAGCTTAACACCCTTCTCTGAGACGTACGAGCTCAGAGGTTATGTAGTTGAAATTTATCAGCGATATATCCCAATTTGGTAACGTGGCATACTGAGTGTTGCTGTGAAATGATCAGTGTTTGATCATTTGTGATATGATCATTTGTTTGATCTTATATCTTTGTGATCATAGGTTGATCATTTTTGTTTGACCCGAAGCAGGGCTTTTTGAGAAAGCGTAGCTTTGTGGACGAGACTTCGTCGAGCCTCACACCCCGGAAATGGTCGAAACAGGAAGGATGCAGCAAGGTTCTAGGGAGTAGCGCCCCTTAGTGTATGTCATTCCTTCTGGATAAAGGTGGTATCATGGTATGGAGCCCAGATACTTAACCTCTGTGGTTACTGCATTATTATTATCTATGTGGTTTGTTGGAAATCGGGGATCCTCGGGAAGATCGGTGACGATCGGGGGATGGCATACGCGTGTCAGTAGTTACCTATTTTTGCAGAGGTAACCCGGCCTTGTGTTGGCAGAGATCCGGTTAGGTTCTCGGGTCGTCTATTCCAGGGACGTACCCATCGTGGATAGGAAGTTCCTTAGCCTGACCATTTGTTGGAAATCCAAAGAAACAATACGAGCTTTGTACGGTATTAGTTGTAGAACCTGCCATTCACTTATGGTGGCGCCCCACTGTTTGGATGGTAGCTATAGTAGGCATACGATACTGGTCGTATGTTGGCTAAGATTAATATTATATTTTCGAAATGTTTTCTACACTATGCACTAATAATAATATCAAAAAGAATTTGAGTTTGCGTAGTAAGCATCTTTGACTATCATAAGAAGAAATCTCCTCCAATTCTGCGTTTGCATTGTGTGTGTGGTGGGAGGTCTTATGGTAGTTTCATTTTCCAAAAAACATTTCGAATTGTCTTTAAAATTATCCTGTTGTTTATTTTAAAGAATAACTGTTTTACGATCTCACACCAGTCACCATGACTGACTCGGAGTTTATTGTTCCCTTCTAAACTCTGGGTGCCCACAAAATTTCCACACGGGCAGCCTAGAGTTAGATTATCAGGATATTCTGGATATTCTGGAGCTTGGAGATATTCTGGATGGCGAGACGTAGTATTTGTATCTGATAGTATTTATTCCGCTGTGTATTCTGTATGAGGACAAGTTATATAACTGTCCATTGTTGTATATTGACTCTGATGTTATGATGTGATGTAATGTAATAACAGATATAATTCTTTTGTTTTAAATGATATTCTTTTATCTATTATATATTGTTCCGCTGCGATATGTGAGATTCTGATATTGTTCTGTTTCTGTTGCTGTTCTGTTGTTCTTCTTCTTTCTTTCTTCTCTTTTTCTTCTTCTTCTGCCTTTTTCTTCTTTCTAAAACCATCATAGTTCGTATTCCCGTTCATTCTGAGTTAATCAATGGAGATTAGTGATTAATCAGGAGGTACGGATTTGCGGGCCATGACATTTGGTATCAGAGCATATGGTTAAGCGACAACCCTGCTCTGTTGGGTGTTACTCATTAGAGATAGAGTCAGTAGTACTCTAGAATGAGTTGAGTGTAATAATAGATACGAGTGCGTATTTGTTAGTGAATATAAAATTGTTTTATATTGTGATGATTGGTTTTTTGAGTGGTATATGGATTCTGGTCGGTATAGTCCGTACAACTCTATCGATAGGGATCTCTAAACACTTATATAGAACAATTCGGCACAATATTGTTTTAAATAGGGTAAATGAAATAATTTTACCCAAATCTATTTTTGTATAGAAAAGAAATGATTTTCTGTAAATTATAATAGTATATGGTTGCATGGTTGTTAAAGGTGATAATATTAATCTATTATCATTGAAATTGAATAAGAAATTGAAATTGTAACTCCAAAGTTAAGAAATAAATTCACATATACAAATGAAATTAAAGAATGTAAATTATAAATGTGATTTGTAATGAGAAATGGAATTCCAGAGAGGTTTTTGGAAATGTTTGAAAAGAATTTGAAAATTTTGGAGATTTGGAAAGTTTAAATCTTTTTTGATTTGAAAATGGATTTCAAGGGGTTTGAAAAATGTTTTGAAGGAATGAAAAGCTCTAAACTCTTTTCGGTCGCTGGAAAATAACTTCGATGATGACCGCGGCATCGTTGGTGTTCATTTTCGGGTTTCCAAAAGAGGAAATTGCTGCCAAATTGTTTTAAATAAAAGTTGTTGGAAAAATTTGGGTTTTGTTTTGAAATTTCAAAAGATAATTTGAACTGTTTTCAAAAATGGCTTTGAAATGTTAGTAAACTCTGGAATACTATGTAGAAATATTTATGAAATATTAATGTGATATATAATTTGAAATAAAGTTCCAGAAAAAATATTTGAAGATAAAATTCATAAAGGAATAGAATTAGTAATATGAATGTATGGATGATTTTATAAATCAAGATGTAAGTAAGTCAAAGACTTATAAAAATATTTGGAATTTGATAGAAATGAGATTCAAATTGAAAATGAAAGAATTTGTGAATGAGTAAATAAATTTGAATAAATGAAGTGAATAAGATTAAAACTGAATGTTGAAACCGAATTTGAATAAGTGAATTAGAATTTGAAATGGATTAGTAACTGAAACTAATTTAAAATGGTGCAGTATGAATGAAAGCTAATCAATAAAATTCAATATTCAGAAATTGAACTGAATCCAATTAAATGTTGGAATTGAATTCGAATGAGAATTGAAATGTAAAGATTGAACGAAATTGAATATGCAACTTCAATAGTAAGCTAAAAAGGTATAAGTAGTTTATATTGAAATTTTGTAATTGAATGTACAAAATGGTTTGAATATATGTAACTAGATATTATGGCTAGTAGGATATACAGGTATAAAGGAATTGGAATTTAATTTCGAAGATAAATTTGAATTGCTCGAAAAAGGTACGGATTTCGAAAAAGGTATGTATTTGAATTATAATATGAGTTTTTGATGATTTCTCTCTAGCCGCTTGGCTTTTTCTTTTTCTTTTTGAAATCTGAGAGTCCGTAGGGACGTTTTGTAGTCGTACCGTATTAGCCGCGCAAAGGAGACGCTGGCGAAATTTTTCAGAAATTTAGGGCGTTAGAAAATTTTTGAGAAATTTTGAAAGTTTAAATTTGAAATTTAAATTTAAACTCGAATTTGAATTGAGAAGTAAACAATGTTGTTTGAACTTACAATTGAAATTGGAAAACTAGTTGAAATGATAACGAATCTTGAGTAGAGAGATTTGTTTTGATGAATTGATAAAACTATTGGACTGTGGAAAAATAGTAGACGAGTTAAGGACCTTTTTTCCTAACTTGTAATTTCGAGGACGAAATTCTTTTAAGGGGGGAAGTTTGTAACGACCCAGAATTTCGAACGAATTAAATTGGAAATATTTAATTAATTTTAAATATTTGAACGATAATTTAATTTGAATCCCCGATATAACTTTGAAATTTGCGATTAAACTTTAAAATTTAATCGATTGAATGCTGAATAAAAATTTGAATCTACAATTTTAAGCTGAAGAAAAATATTTCGAAAGCTTTTAAAATTCGTGTTGATAATACTGAAGATGATAGAAGCTTCAGAATTTGATTTCGAACTGTTTTGTTCAGTTTTGAAAATAATCACTCGAACCGATATTTATAAAATAGTCAATTTTCAAACAGTCTCGGAATTCGACGAAACCAGTTCCATTGGGTCCGTAATATTGAATCATTGTTGGATTTCAATTTTCGTATTTTTTCGAAGCTAATGCGTAACCGTACGTCACATAAACGCGTTGAAAATTTTAAACAAATTCAACTTAAATTCAAATTTTGAAAATTTGCGAACATCTGAAAAACACGTGCTCTCCTCTCAGCTTCCTTTAATCACGCCTTGAATCGCGCCTAATATCACGAGAGAAATCGTGTAAACCATGTCGTCTTCAATTTTTAAATAAACGATCCCCTCAGTTTTAAATCGACTGAACCCTTCATTCAAAAAGAAAACGAAGCCTTATTCAGTTCAAGTAACAATGGCTGCTCTCCCCTTTTCTAATTCAATCCTAAAAATCAATTCGAGAACGATAACGCGATCAAACGAAATCGCGGTGGAACTCGCGAGTGGATGGGTATCGGTAGAGGCGGCGCGCGAAGCTAGGGAGTAGCGAGGCGTTTGTGAGTTCGAGAGTGGAGAGGAGGAAGGTGTGCGACGATGGGTCGCTGGCAGGGGTTCTAGAGGCGCGTGGCGGTCGCGACTTGGTCGCGATGGTGATTTAGGGCTTCAACATGGCGGCGACTTAGGCGATGAGGCGTTCGAAAATTTGGGAGTCGCGACTGTTCGTGGATAGGAATCTGGTGATGGCACGCGAAGCAACGATGGTAGGGTCGGAGTCAGGTTGGAAGGTCGCAAGGCTGGGGCAGTTCGAAGATGATTTGAATCGAGCTCGCGACCAAGGCAGAGGGTATCGCGATTGATTTAGGGGTAATGTCTCGATCGAACGAGCAGGGCGATGACTGGCAGTGTTGGTCTGGGGCACTCGTGAGGTTGGGTCTCGCGATGGTCTGGTTTTCGAATATATCAGTAAGGTATGCAGATTTACGATTTCTGTTAATGACAGTAAATAAAATTTTCAGTTAAGAAAATATGTATAGTTTAGAAATTCTCAGTTTGTATAAAATTTACCGTAAATAAGTTTTAGTTTAAAAAAAAAAAAAAATATATATATATATAATGTATACACAGGAAATAATAATATAAATATAAGTATATATGAAGTTTTAAGAAAATAAAATAAACACACATTTTAGATATGCTTGTTATTTTAAAATAAGGTATTAGGGTAATTAATTTGATTTATTATTTTAAGTTACTAAAAGATTTCTGTTTTAAAAGGAAAATTTGTTAAAGTAAAAATTTTGGTTAAGGAAATAAATTTAGCGAAGATCGATTATTCCATTTAATTCGAATATTTATGAAATCGTAATTTGTTTATACAAGGTTAAAAAAAATCGAGGAAATCGAGCCGGAAAAAAAAGAAATGGATGGCGAATTAAATGCTAAGGTGAGATCTTCTCACTCACATTGAAAAGTGGATTTGTTTGCAGTTATTGATTGATTTGTTTGATTTCTATTGAATGTGCTATTAGATATGATAGGATATATCTATATATATAGCAGTATATACATATTGGCATATGTATATATTGGATTGATGATTTCCCGCCTCGTATAGCGGATGAGACCCTATTGCGCCGTTAGTAAGCGGATTTATAAAAACCTATATACCGCGATAATTCCGTACTGGAGCGGAATTGGTATTGTGCTGACGTCTTTGGATGCAGGGAAACAGGTTGGAGGGATCCAACTGGACCCCTCAATATTGTTGTGAATTTATTATATTGTGATATGATAATTCTGTGAATGATTATATTGATACGATCGATGATATTGATGATTGGGAATTGTTTGAAAATAAAGATTGGCCGAATGGATGTTTGATATCATTGGATTCCAAAATATACGAAATTGGATTTTTTGAAATCAAAATAGAAATTTCTAAATGAATCAATTTTAGAAATTTAATAATTTTGAAGAAAGGAATTTTTAAAGTATAAAAAGTTAATTTTTATAACCTTATGGAATAAATTCCAGAATAAAGTGAAATTGCTAAATAAATGAATTTCATAAAACAGTGATTATAAATTGAAGAATTTAATTTAAATTTGGATTTTTAAATAGATTGAAAGAGACAAAGAAATTTATTCTCTTCAAAAGGAATTTATTTAAAATGAAATAAGTTGGAAGTCCAATTAGAAATTAAATTTATGAATTGAAATAACTTGGGAAATCAATGTAAAAATGATTCCAAATTGAAGAATTCTTTTAAAAATAGAATATTGAATAAATTGGAAAGAATAAGGAAATTGTTTAGAAATGATAAAATTTTGGAAATCAATCTGTAACTGATGTAGTATTTGGAAATGACGTTAAAATGGGTTTATAAAAGGGTAAATTTTACAGTTGTAAAGTTTTAAAAGAATGATCTTTGTAAATAAATGAAATTATAAGTATTTAACTTATAATATGGATTGTGGTATGTAAATTGAATTGTGAATTGAATTGGTAAATAAAGAAGATTTATAAACTGAAGTTTATATAAATAGAAATAGAATTTATAACCGTGTTTATAAATTCGAAATCGATTGAATTTGATAAATTAAATATAGAAGATTATCAAAGAAGATATATTCGCGATTTTGGATAGCGAATTTTTATTGAAATAAAAATGTGTGGAAAAGATTGAAACTGGGTTAAGTAAATTTTATTCACGATTTTGGACAGTGAATATATGGTTAAGTAAAATGGATTCATTTTTGAAGAAGGAATATTTTAAAAATAAAGTTAAACATTTTAAAGATGTTTTAAAATGTATTATGAATCGAAAGCATAGATTTCAACATTTATTGGTGAAATAGACGTTTTCGAGAAATTTAAGGAAATGGTGGACTATAACACTGTTGTTATAGTAAATGATTTCCGAAAGGAAATGCTTTGATGTAGTATTGGGATTTATATACCTATCTTAAAATCCGAATCCCTATACTAGTGATTTTTGAGTCGTCGTAACGATGTTTTACGTAACATTCGTTTTGACTCCAATAGATGTTAAAATTTATGATTTCCTTAAAAAGAATGAAATATATACTTAATTTGATTTAAGTATATTGAATATTTTCAAATGTTGAAAATAGAGAGATTTGTGAATTACTTATTTTTTTATAAGTATGGAAATACTTTTCCAATATGAAATGAACTGTTTTGAGAAATTATCTTTGAAAAGATAAATTGAAGTTGAATATTGAAATCGATTTGAAAATCGTATATCAGTAGATATTTTTGAAATATAAATTCACTATGGAATTTATAAAAGAAATGGAAATTCGTTTTAAAGAAAATAAACGTTGGTTTATTTTTGAAGTGTGGAAATTTTTATATCTAGTAAAGATATTTTTGAAGATGAAATAATTTGGAAAATTATTTGGAATCTGATGATGTTGCGCATCTTTATTGATAGTTAAATAACCGACTATCAATAATTACCTTTAGATAGGTATTTGTTGTGTTTGGATGAATTTGAATGCCACACTTGTTTTTGAATAATCGCTCACTATTCGGGTTAACCGGGAAAGGACCATGGGGTCGTATAACCCATTCCGAATATGTGATACGTCGTTATGAATCGCATTTGAAGACCGGTGTTGAAGACCGGATATTTTTGAAAACGGAAGGATTACCGTCGAGTTACTCTACATCGACTGATCTTCGATTTAGAGGTTTTATCACCCTTAGTGACGGGAAGTCCTGACGTGATTGAAAATTATCCGGAAATGCAAGGGCTTCGTGAGAAGTGCCTTCGGTTCTGTTCGATCCCGGAACAGACTTATATGGATTGTGTGTCTGACGTTACAATTTGAGATATAAAGCTGATTTCTTTCAAATACATATCTGTTGGTGGCGGAGAATTTATTCTCTTAGCTTCACACCCTTCTCTGAGACGTACGAGCTCAGAGGTTATGTAGTTGAAATTTATCAGTGATATATCCCAATTTGGTAACGTGGCATACTGAGTGTTGCTGTGAAATGATCAGTGTTTGATCATTTGTGATATGATCATTTGTTTGATCTTATATCTTTGTGATCATAGGTTGATCATTTTTGTTTGACCCGAAGCAGGGCTTTTTGAGAAAGCGTAGCTTTGTGGACGAGACTTCGTCGAGCCTCACACCCCGGAAATGGTCGAAACAGGAAGGATGCAGCAAGGTTCTAGGGAGTAGCGCCCCTTAGTGTATGTCATTCCTTCTGGATAAAGGTGGTATCATGGTATGGAGCCCAGATACTTAACCTCTGTGGTTACTGCATTATTATTATCTATGTGGTTTGTTGGAAATCGGGGATCCTCGGGAAGATCGGTGACGATCGGGGGATGGCATACGCGTGTCAGTAGTTACCTATTTTTGCAGAGGTAACCCGGCCTTGTGTTGGCAGAGATCCGGTTAGGTTCTCGGGTCGTCTATTCCAGGGACGTACCCATCGTGGATAGGAAGTTCCTTAGCCTGACCATTTGTTGGAAATCCAAAGAAACAATACGAGCTTTGTACGGTATTAGTTGTAGAACCTGCCATTCACTTATGGTGGCGCCCCACTGTTTGGATGGTAGCTATAGTAGGCATACGATACTGGTCGTATGTTGGCTAAGATTAATATTATATTTTCGAAATGTTTTCTACACTATGCACTAATAATAATATCAAAAAGAATTTGAGTTTGCGTAGTAAGCATCTTTGACTATCATAAGAAGAAATCTCCTCCAATTCTGCGTTTGCATTGTGTGTGTGGTGGGAGGTCTTATGGTAGTTTCATTTTCCAAAAAACATTTCGAATTGTCTTTAAAATTATCCTGTTGTTTATTTTAAAGAATAACTGTTTTACGATCTCACACCAGTCACCATGACTGACTCGGAGTTTATTGTTCCCTTCTAAACTCTGGGTGCCCACAAAATTTCCACACGGGCAGCCTAGAGTTAGATTATCAGGATATTCTGGATATTCTGGAGCTTGGAGATATTCTGGATGGCGAGACGTAGTATTTGTATCTGATAGTATTTATTCCGCTGTGTATTCTGTATGAGGACAAGTTATATAACTGTCCATTGTTGTATATTGACTCTGATGTTATGATGTGATGTAATGTAATAACAGATATAATTCTTTTGTTTTAAATGATATTCTTTTATCTATTATATATTGTTCCGCTGCGATATGTGAGATTCTGATATTGTTCTGTTTCTGTTGCTGTTCTGTTGTTCTTCTTCTTTCTTTCTTCTCTTTTTCTTCTTCTTCTGCCTTTTTCTTCTTTCTAAAACCATCATAGTTCGTATTCCCGTTCATTCTGAGTTAATCAATGGAGATTAGTGATTAATCAGGAGGTACGGATTTGCGGGCCATGACATGTATGTTGCTTCAGAAGGATATCTCTGATCCTTGTGCAGTAGATCGAAGTCGGCCTTGATCCGAGGAGATTTACGTGAAAATCCTATACAATTAGCGAACGCGGTTTAGCAGTTTTGATTGTATATCTATTATTGTTGTGATGTACACTAACTTGCATCGCAGTTATGTGATTATTTATATGTGATTATTTATATTTCACACCTTAGACATTATTATATTATCACTGGATTTTATAATAGAAATGGTTTGGTTATCGTAAGGAAAAAATCCGTCCATGTTTATTGGCGACATGGTCTTATGAGATACCATTATTTTAAAGGGTTTTTAGATATAATAAACCATAGATGGATGTTAGAAATGCGTTATAGCATGGGTAAGATATTCTTGCTTTTAGATGTCAGGAGGGCAGGTGCAACTAAGGGGTCGTGTGAAGTGCATAAACATTAGGTCGGAAGCAGTAGGTGAATAAGACTATATAGGCTCGTCGAGGCAGATAGTCTAGTAGAGGGTGAATCTACTATAGAGGTTTACCAATGCGAAATCCTATTGGGATTCATGGTAAAGAGGATGATGGAGCCCTCTCATGAGAAAAAGTACAACATGAAATCCTGTTGGGGTTCACAGTAGAGAGAATGATATAGCCCTATCATAAGAAAAGGTATAAAAATGTCGAATCCCAAAAAATGAATTATTTAATCAATGATTTGTATTTATACAAAAAAAAGGAAAATCATATCTAGATAGATTGTGATATCTTAGTTGATTGTAGTTGCAATTATAAGTCATGATGAATAAAGTCGTAATATGTGTGTTAATCATTGATTTGGTAATATGGGTTGTGGAGTAATCTTATGGTGTGAGTGACCCTGTGTGTAAATGCTATAACACATAAAACCCGACACGACACTTTAACTTGTCTTTATTTTTCGGCTATACTCGTATCTAGATTTCTAGCTAGACTGGGGGTTTGTTTTGCAACATCTCCTTAGGTAAGACTGAGGTTTGTTGTCTCAGGATGAATACTCTAGCACACTTTGTAGCTACTACTATGGACCATGTAATAGACGAGGTTCCCATAGCGTATCTTTCATCATCCTTACATTGATCTTAGAGGATCTGACACATACTATGCAACTTGATTTTCATTGTACTATAAGGGTTTTATGGAATGGAGAAATTACCGAGCTCTATTTGGAGTCAGTTTATCTAAAGTAGTCTTCCTTGTTTCATTTTGTATATATGTGTATGAGTTAGTTATCACGTGTTATTTTAATTAGTAGAAATTTTTGTGTGTATAATTTTGTTAATGTAGACAGAGAGATGTTTTGAAACGCATGTGTATATATTCTAGTTATATATATATGTATGTATATATGTATATATGTATAAGTTATATATTGTGTGTGTGTATATGGGTATATATGTGTATGTATGTATGTATGTATGTATGTTCCGTCGTAATATAAGACTTCTATTTATCTATTCTTGATACGTGATCCATACAATTTCATGACTCATGTAAATTGCTTTATGTTGAGATGGGATATGTATTATTTCAGATGCGTTCAGTTATTGTAATGTATCCGTATTGATCCAAATTACTATATACGAGAGATCATTCCTTCAGTGCCCTTTGATCCAAGCTGTCGGGCGATAAACTCCCTATGATAATTCGATCACTGGAACCAGGGAATCATAACTTGGTATCAGAGCTAAGGATTATTAAGACTGAAAGGAATTTGTATAAATCAATAATTAGAACACATTTGACTATAGAAGAGTGAGACTTATGTTGTTACCTAGTCAGTGCAACCCGGGTGGAATCGGGCATAACTTGTGTATGTGATATACGAGTTTTTAATAAGTGTTCCGAGGAGAGAACACTAGGATAATATTTAAGTATGCATTTGTATTTAATATGTAGTTGTTAGTGAATTTTTTTATATACTATCTAATATTTATCTAGTGAAGTGATAAATGTTGGTTACCAAAAAAAAGAGGGCCAGGAAGACCAAGGACTAGTGCATAGATTGATCCATCCGGTGGTCAAGCTAATGATTTTGAAAATCCCGGAGTTCACTTGACAATGGATCAACGGATGGAGCTCATGAGACATATAGAAACTATGGGAGCCGTTGGAGCTCAGAATCTGAATTTGAACCCTCAATCGAAATTCACTAAACTTTGTAAGGATTATAAGAGTATTGGAGGTAAACCATTTCTAGGTAACGAAGGAGATATGGGAGTGCGCTCTTGGCTGAGAACGTGTAAGAGGACTTTTGGAGATTTGGATCTATCTGATCAAGACAAAATGAGACAGGCATCATGTCAGCTACAAGCTAGTGTTTAGACTGGTACAATGCCATAACTACTGCAATGCCAGAAGAAGATATTACCTTGCAAGAATTAAAGGATCTTTTCAATGGACATTTTATACTTGAAGTAGAGAAGGTAGCTTTGCTTAGAAAATTTATAGATCTAACTCAGAAAGGCTCATCTTTGATCGAGTACATGAATGAGTTCAATGCACTCTCGAAATATGGACCAGCCCAGATTACTACTATTAAAGAAAAAATAAGAAGTTTTTTTGTGCACTTAACGATGACTAACAGATAGATTACTAACTCAGTTTTGGTATCTGTTTAAAGAAATAGTTGATATGACATTAAGATATGAAATGGTGTGTGATCATGATTCAACCTCAGGTAGGTAGTCTACTCACAATTTATGCAAAATAAAAGGCCATATTGTTCAAAGAAAAACTGGAAGAAGATTAAGAAACCTTTTCGGTAGCAACAACCTAAGTGAAAAGGAAATATGATGGACTCCAGGTTGAATGTCATTATTGTAGAAATGAAGGCCATCATGTAAATGAATGCAGAAAATATCTCTAAGAGAAGGGGAGGAAATGTTATAATTATGATGAATTGGGTCATTTTGCAAACTAGTGCAAGAAGCCTAAGAGACAAACCAAGGGGAAAATGTTTACTATTGAAGGACCTTTTTCTATACCAAACCAGGGAAAGCACACCTTAGTCTTAGAAGATATTGTATTCTGGCGCAATTTTCCCATTAGAATTCTTTTTTATATAGGTGTTTCTCATTTGTTTGTGTCAAAAGCGATAGTTAAGGAGTTAGAATTAGATGTTTCCACTCTTGTCACTTATCTTAGAGTAGCTAATCCTGTTGGAGGATATGCTTCTCTAGGTATGAAGTGTTGTGATTTTTTCCATTCGATTGTTTGGTTATCTTTTCTTGTGTGATTTGTTTGTCATGAATTCTTTGAATTTGGAATTATCCTTGGAATGGATTGGCTCGAGTGATATCAAGCTCGAGATTTTGTGCTAAGCAAGAGATCACTCATCGACATCCCGATCATACGAAATGAGTTTAATTGCACTAGAAACATCGAATACCGGTGTAGGATATTTTTTATGTATAATAGAATCTTGAGGATGTGAGATTGTGCAGATTCCAGTAGTCAAGAATTTTTCTAATATCTTTGAATCAGTCACATGTCTACCACCTAAAAGAGCAGTTAAATCCAGGATTGATAAACACAATGATCAAAGCAATGTGTGTGTGTGTTTGTATTTGTGTCTGTGCAGATTTATGACTGAACTAGGGGTGATTTCAAATATTGAAAATCCTATGATATTTTTTTATGATAACAATACCACGATCGGGATCATGAAAGAACATAGAGGTCACTAGAAGTCAAAAAACATACCCCGAAAAGTTCTACATTATAAAGGCAGTTTATCAACGTCAAAGAGAGTTGATTGACATAGTAGATAATTAAAACAATATATAGCATACCCTTTCACTAAAGTACTAACTTGATCAATTCTGAGAAAAATGATTAAAATAATTGGATTTAGATTTCATAATTTATCCTAAGTGCGAGTGGGAGATTGAGAGCGCAAGGGGTATCCCATAGGGGTAATTATGTAATTAATTACATATATCCAACTCTATAGCCAACCTTGTTCATAATAAAGAGATTTCATTTTTATTATATGCTTTGTTTTATAATGATATAATTAATTAAGTAATTAATTTAAAGTATATTAAATAGAAAATCCTTAAATAATATGTTATGTGATAATAATTACAAGGAATTGTAATCATGAGAAAATTATCACAATACAAAATAACATATTATTTTAATATTCCTTGTCAAGCTTTCTTAAGAAAGGATATCAATATATCCATTAAGATTAGAGTATGTAACATTCTCCAAATGTTAGGCAGTGTATTACTCATGGCTATTGGGGACCAAGGGGTTACGTACTTCTAGTTATTAGATAACTAGGGAATGACTCGTTCGAGAATTTCTTGTTGGTTAACAACAACTAGGTCAAACAAAAAATCTCGAGTGACGATATTACATAGTTCTCTCGACTTGGGAATACTTTTGGACTTCAATGTGGACACTCTACCCTGATTATAGTTAAACCATAGCATGGAGACCATCAAGCGACTGTAGTTGGGTTTGAGTTGAAGCATTGAAAGTAAAACACTATTCAATAGAAAATTTGTCTCCTCAATGGTATGAGGTTAGTATCACGGTCAATTATAGTCAATTCAAAGTCAAAATCTCCGACCAAAGCAGTACAGGTGATAATAAATGTTACTATTGAATCAAAGAATTTATTTATGGACTAACTGAGTTGAATGTAGATGATATTGGAATTTTGACCAAAACTAAATTTCATAAATCCTAATGTGATATAGTTTTGACGAAGAGAATTGATGTAAATAATTGTTACTAAAAAGTACCACTAAAATTATAAAATTAGATTTTTACTGATTAAGATGTACAAGTGATAAATTTGTGTGCCATTAGTAATTAGTTGGATGTGTTTATAAGTGTTATGTAAGTATGTACATACCGATATACGATATTGATACGCATCTAAATATGTTTTAAAACATTAATTTCTAAATGGTTTTTGATGTCTCATTAACCTAAGAGGGCCCATATGATGGCCGACCTATAGAAGGAGAAGGATAGATTATTTTTTGATTTCTAGATCAGATCTGGAATTGGTAAAAAAAGAAATAATAAAAGGAGGAGAACTTTTCTCCACCCTTTCTCTATTTAAACAAGTCTACCTCTCATTCTTTTTATCCACTTCTTTCTTACCTCCACTTCATGGCGGCGAGCATCATCAACCCTATGGCTGAAAATACTTAAAGTAACAACACATCAAAACAAATATAAATCGTGATATAGGCCATTGCAACGTCCAAAGTCTATTTAAGTTAAATCTAGGAGACCCATCAATCAACGTATGTTCAAAGGTTACATCCTTACGGTAGAACATCTTATTTACTTTTTATTTCATACTTATGATGTAATGGATTGTATATACAATCCATTTATATGCACACTAGTCGTCTCCTATTTTATATGTTGTTAGATCACATCGATATACATATGTTCATTATGTTGATGTTTAGATCATTGTTTAAAATAAATAAAAAAATTATTTTTTGGCCACGACTCATATATATGTATGTGTGTGTGTGTATTGTTTTAAATATTAATATTGATTTTTGTTATTTGTTAATTTTAATTCAATTATATAAATAAAATATGTTTTTAAATTGTTTTTATAATTAATTATATACATAATGAGTTTCAAATTTAAGAAATAAATAATTTTTTATGTCATATATATATATATATATATTCTAATGTCTTTATATTAATAACTTAAAGTAATGTTTGTATTAATATATATATATAATGATTTCGATTAAAAAAATTATGGCTCAAAAGAATTAAATATATATTATATATTTTAATAATTTTATTGCTATAAACAACTTTATTTTATTATGCAATTTGAATTTTTTATGAATAAAAAAGTATTTCGGCAATAAGCTAATTTTATTATACACACGCATATAGTATATGTGTGTGTATTAAATTATTAAAAGTTGCTTTATTTTGTATTTTATAGATCTAAATTTGAAATTAAATTGTTTCACTACCTCAACATTTGATATTTTAGTTATTAAAATTGAATTCAAATTTTATCGACTTAATCAAACATATTTAACATAAATTTATATAAATTTCGAAATTTGTTTATAAGTTATATATATTTTTTAGATAATACTTTTGGACAGCCAATGCTCGTATAAAAAACTAATGTATACGTTGTAGATGAAAATCACAATATCATTATACGTATACGTTAACTATGTACACATCATTATGCAGCACATGCACGTTATATACATGAGTTTATAACGATATACTCATAAATATTATGTAAATTATTTTTAGTTAAATTTGTTAATTAAATAAATCGGTAAATTAAGTGAAACTAAATTTTATTTAAATTAACTAGATTGCATCCGGTACAACCCACTAGACATCAAGGCCCAAAAAATATTTAAATTTACCCTTTTCATTCGCTGTAAACTGCCCTGGTTTCATCAATTTTATGTTAGCATAATATGGATTGTAGTACCATTTGTACACAAAGCATGTACATTTTAACTTACAGTGTTATTTTATAGTAGCATTACATGGATTTTAGTAGCAGTTTACGAATTGCAGTATAATTTATGAGCAATGGTAGCATTTCTTAGATGCAATATGTATACTTTAGCCCGAGGTGTTATTTTATAGTAGCATTTGCAAATTGTGTTAGCAATTTATAAACTATATTGGTATTTTTTTAAGTAGCATTTTATATTTAAATACTATGCCTTAGTAGCATTTTGTACCTTTATTATTTTTTTACATAATTTTTTCAAATAATGATACTGCATAGTATCATTTTGTACCTGCTATTATTTTTGCTTTAATTAATGATCATGTAGAAGCATGTTTATATACTACTGCTTATTAGCATTTTGTATTTATTGAATAAAAAACATATAGCATTTATTACTTGTAGTTAGCCTTTTGATAGCGTTACCTGTTTAAATGCCATTGCATACTTGCATTTTGTATTTACTGAATTTAAAAAATATAACATTATAGATTTATCTTGCAATATCATTTTATGTTTAAATGATACGGTATTTTGTACATTTATTAACTTTTTACATATTCTTTTTTTATATATAATGATATTGTATAGTATTAGGTTGTATATGTTGATATCTTTTTTTTTTTTTTGTAATTGATGCTTGATGAGCAAGATGAGATGGAAAATGATATCCTGATGTGCCGAGGAATGAAGGCGGCACATTAAGTGGTGAGAAGAGACATTGATTTGATTTCTAGAGTTAGAGTTAGGGGATGTGACGGCTAGAGCTTCAGGGTGTAAGTGGTGGTTGGGGCCATGACAAGCGTGGTGGTGACGGGTGATGTGGCGGTGGTAGGGCGAATTGGCTAGAGGTAGAGCTGCAGCTAAAGGTGCGGTGGTGGAGGTTAGTGTCGTTGGACGTCAGTGTCGACAACTTGAGATTGACGATGTGAATAGGGAGAAAAATGTACAGTCTCTCTTTTGTTCTCGTGGTTAATTTGCTAGGTGGCAAGAACCATGTTGAGAAACAGTAATCGCCGGTAGACAATTTGATTTTGTCAATAGTAGTTTCCTAGAAATAGCTCAAATGTCTAATTATGTTTGTGCAACGCGATTTATCTGTGGCTGATTTATGTGTGGCTGCTGTAAGATATTGACTTCTAATACAATGCAATGTTATCTTATCCTTTTGGTTTTGCGCCTTCAAGGTTTCTTGAAGTCCTACCGATAAATCCATCAAAACATGCACTTTTCAACTGTCATATCCACGTTTCGAAGCAAGTTAATGTTAGAAACAGAGTAATTGCGTTCACAATGACCCATTCATTTCTACGCTGAACTTTCATATCTAATGTGGCATGCATCATATCTTTCATATCTACGCTTTGGTTGGCATGAACAAGTTTGTTGGTCCATCAATCTTCTAAGTTTTAATTGATTGACCTTTTCTCATTCCCTAATAAATTGCTTTCCGTCGGGTTGAAAATGCAGCAAGGGTAAGAGTGTGTTTTTTTCATGAGGAATATTAGGAAAATGGTATTCTGTAAAGGAGTAAGTTAACCAACATAAAATACATTTTTATTATGAAAAGTGCACGAGAAACGAGAATGATTGTTGTAACAGTCAGTAATTGATGTTAAATTTTAAATTAATACAATGACTAAGGAAACAAACACAACCAAATATATAAAAAAGTAAATACTAAAAATATTGTAAAATTGAAATAAAAGTCAGATTTGTTCATCAAGTACTCCAGGTATTGTATGTTGTGCTTCATCTGTGCTATCTCAACAGTTAACCAGCTTCTCATAATATTATTGTTTAAAGCATGAAACATTTCTCTTTTATCTTGATCCGTAAGAATTATTATTGATTCAACAACGTTAATTTGACCGATCAACTTCATTTAATTAGCTAGAACAACATGCGATCTTGGATAAGTACTACAGTTTTCCATCCCATAATGAGATTTCTTCATTTGTTGCTTGTATATATGATCAATGGGGGTACGTTTTGTTTGTGAGTGTAGTCTTTAATAGCTCTGACCTTAAATTAGTTATTCATTTTGAGAGCGTATGGGCATCACAAGAAGCACGGCCTAGCTGTCCAAGCATGTAAAGTAAAACAGCAGCAGGTTATAATCATTTATGCAGCATTGTGATAATTAGTTCCGACAAAACATGAACTAGTTTTATGCTTTTTTATCGCAAGAGTATTATATCTTTGGATCAGTGAAATTCAAGTCTAAGTTGAAGGATTGTGAAGGGAGTTGTGAGTTGCATCTGTTCATATGTTCACTTTAATTGTTTAGAGATGCAATATTATGAAGCCTCTAAAAAAACAATTGTGCCTAATGTCTAGTGCACAATTTTGCAAATATCAGAAAGTATTGGACCATTATTATGGCAGGGTTAACGCCGGCAGGGTTTGTAATGTGAATTTAGAAATCCGAATACTCGTCCTAATTACCAATTGTGCCTAATGTCTAAGGGCACCAATAGCAAAATAATTAGTTTATAGAGTATTAGTTTACAAATCAAAATGATCAATACATTAGGTATGTGTTTGCGCCTAAATGACAAAGTAAATACACAGTTAATACCCGTTTTACGCATGAATAGCTTAACTATTAGTGCTAGAACAAATGATGAGTTTCGCACTTGAACTAAACAAGAAAAATTAACAATTTAAAAAGGTAAATGATAGTTGATGACATAATAACATCAGTTCAATATATTTAAAACTACAGAAAAGTTTAATTTAAGCGTGTTATATTGATTCAAAACATATTAAATATTGTTAGTAGCAATTTTTTACTTTTGACTTTCACACTGATGCCGATAAGAAAATGAATATGTACGAAGAAGCATAAAAGCGTTTTTAAATAATATTTCAACGTAACTCATAATTTTAATCAAACTATTAAACTTAACCACTGTTCTTTTACTGGGTTTAGTAGGTTTGTCGTTGTAAATTAAAGTAAAAATTATTCAATTTGAAGTTGTTAGGAATGAAGTTGAAAGTTATTTTAAGGTTTTTTTTACTAGGTTAGGAGTATAATTGTTGTGTCAAAATGTACTTTGAACAAAATACATATTTCAAATAATCAAACCTCATATGTTTGTACATGTTGTTCCAATTTCATAGAATTTGACCAAGATTATTATTCAGTGATGATTTTCAATATCTATACATGATTATTCTTGATTTCTTGTTGCAATAGTATTGTAATAGATTTTAAATTTAAGAAAAATTTTGGTTACCATACAATATATATTTAGAAAATGATTTTATTCATGATTAATAAATAGTTTTTTCCACAATTAAGCTAAAAATATATTTTTTAAAAATCAAAATAAAATGCGACTTTTACTTAAATCTGTAATAAACGAATAATGAATAGAGGAAATTAGAAAAAAAGACAAACTTTGAAAAAAATTTAAACCGAAGGAGATCAAGTTTCATTATTAGACATAGGTTGAACTGACTGGGTTAAACATGAATTAAAAATTGATAAGTTATGGGTTCATAGTTAACCTAGGAAAACTATCGAATGTGTGATGGATAGTCCACATTCAGTTTTGCAATATACAAAAGGATAGTTATAACTTATAACTAGCATTGTCCTTCAGTTTAAAAAACAAAACTGTTGTCCTTTAGTCTAATTTTTTTATAAGTTTGTCCTTATGTCAATTTTCTTGTAATAAATAATGCTTCGTTCATACTAAAATGAAAAGATACAAAAAATAAATAAAAAATAAAAAATATGCAAAGTATTGGCATAATTGATACTCGAACACGTGACCTTAGTTACATTTCGGTTTTTCAAAACAGTTTTTGTTGTCACGAGGATTTGAGTCTCCGACTTTAGCCATTCCTTGTAATGGTAAAAGAATTTTGAAAAATTCATGATCTTGTCGGATAATTATGTTTTTATTCCATAAATCAAAAGATTTATTTATTTGTTAAAGAAATAAAAGACTTTAATAATATTTGAATAGACCGTATCTCAGATTTATTTAAGGCTGACACAAATTTATTGTTTAACCGTAAAAATATATGAATCTGATCTAAATTAGAGAATTCACAATTTTTTATATACAGAACACTTTTTTTGTTTCTTTTTCTTAAACATTAAAAAATGGCAACTACTGAAATCGTTGAATAAAGTTGATCAGTTAAATCCAGGTGGCGAAAATTGCTCTTCACTAGTCATACGTTAAACGTTTCTAGATCATAATCTAAATGTTGATGTAGCACATCAAAGTCGATAAGACTTTGGGACTTGTAAAATGTGAACAGGAAACTGGTAAAAACTAAAATGTGAAACGGTAAAGATTATCGTGTGGACTTGTTGACATAACGAGTACATTGCTCCGTCAAATTGGGATAAAAGCGGACGCTTTGCTGTCTGAAATGATGATTCCCGTGTTTACTTTTGTACGATTGTACATGCTTGATGCCTCGCTAATTATGTGGGATGTTCGGAAGAATTTGCTCCTGGGCTATTTTTGTATGAAAAAGAATGAAAAAAGAAAACTTACACATTACTTCATGCTAACTATTCGCGTCCACATCATAACACCGAACGTTTCACGTAACCATAGCACCGTAACCGAGTCTCATTACATTTAGAACAACAATGTAATAATATACAAAGCTCACAACACATATACGGGTACTACACAACATCTCGTCCGTTCTTCATATGCACCCGCTTCTCCGACTAACCTATTAAAGAGTATCTAAGCACCCCATAAAGAAAACACCTATGTCAGAGATCTAAAATCTAGTACGAGCAAACCTCAAGCATCTACAAATGTGTGTGTGCGAAAAAGAGGGATGAAACAAACACAAACTTACATAGATATGCGTACACATATGCCAAACTGCACTTATCTTAGTATCCACCAAATTAACACATAGGAACGTACACAAACACAAATGCTTCAAATGCCAAATCACATCAGTCACAACATAATACACTGACGAAAAACTACTGAAACGGATTGCCCAACGACCGGGTCTTCGGGTTGATCAAACTGTAATAACCCGTATTTTTCAATAATTTAAAAAATTAAATAAATTCGATAATTTTGACCTTAGGGGCAAAATCGTCATTTTTTGAACATTTGAATTTGGAGACGAAACTTACTCTATTTCGATCTTCTCATTTTTGTAATATGCATCGTATATTGGCCTCTTTGAATCGGAGTCTGGATGATGAATATATTATCATTTTCTTTTAATTCGATGATTGGAACTCAAATGGACTAAAATAAATGAACATTTACTTGGATTATAAATAGCAGGTCGTTTCCTCATTTTTGAAACTTTAAAATGATTTTCTGTATGTTCTTTTCTTCTTCGTCTCTTCAATTGGAAATCAGAAAACCAAATCAGATTAAAATATCAATTTCTCATTCACTCCTTCAATAAATTCAGCAAATAAAACACCAAATCGAAAAGCGAGTCAAGGCCTACATTCAATACCAATAAGAGGAGAAAACAAGTTGATTTGGAGGTGCACCCAATTCCTAACTATTGAATATACAAGTATATGATTTTTGTTTGATGGTAATAAACATATTAATATATATATATATATATATTCATTTAAATGTATTTGTTAATTATACTATTTTATTTTTCACATAATTAAATAAATATTTGCTGAATAAAATAAATAACACAGAATTTAAATTCAAACAGATATTTTATTCAAACAAATATTTTATTACAATTCTGAATAGTACAAAATTTGAGCTCTCACTATATATATAAAATTTCAATTACAATACAACTTCGAATTACAAAACAATTTTTCACTATACATTTGCATTTCACTACATATCACTCATTCACTCGTATTTATCTTCAACTCTATTCCAGATTATATCCAGCATCTGAATTATTTGTAAAATAAACACTGATGCGGTAAAATTGAAAAAAAAAAAATTGCAGTGTAAAATAAAATGTGTTTTGAAAATATTATTTGCCTCAGTTATTTGTGTTGTCCGTCGTCATTTTCGTTTTTGAATTCATCAAACACGAACAACCTGTGACATGCACAGTGTATCACTGTACATGCCACAAGACCGTGCACACCGATATACACTGGATAAATTGCAGGGACAGGTGAGCACAAGGTCAAACCCGAGCCGAGGCTGGATTCAACTCAGGTGCAATATATCACAAAATTGTCGAGTACAAGTTCTCATGCAACAAGAATCCAAAACCAACATAAAACAAGCCTCGACCAAAAATTCAATGAGTGCACATGAAAACAACTCAACTATACAATGACCATAATCATGCAACCAGATCACACATGAACACGTACATAAGTGTGTCAACACAACCAAACTCAACAAACTATCACAATAGCAACACTCATGTATACATACATACATACATACATACATACATACATATATATATAGACACACACACATGCAATGTCACCAATAAGTCAACTGCGCAAAGCCTAAACATTAAATAGCAACAAAACTGCAAACAGTCTTGAATAAAGAGGCATGAACATGACTTCAAAATGAAACAGATGAGACAACAACAAACTCAAGTATGAACATGGGCAATGGTGAACTTAATGGAACCAGGGCGAGATAGCAATGACAAACAATACAACCAGACTTAGAGTGATGCCAGGGAACAGAGACATGGTTTGAGAACCATGTACAAAGCAAATGACAGTGCATATAAGTACATACGTATGTAACAGGTCAGAGATATGAACAACCAGTCCAGAATGAATGCAACTGAATACAAGTGCAGACTCAAATGAACTCAAATATCAATGACACCAAAACAGTGACAAAGAACCAGTGCAGTTAAATAAAAGTGGTGAACTGAATGGTTACAGCAAAGCGAAACACGAGGCATGTACAAGATAGCAACTCAGAGGAACCACATACTAAATCAGTTCCAAAAATAACCAAGCTCGTACGCAAGTTAAGTTTTAAACATATAGTACAAATATACAGTGGAGCATGCAACAATTCAGGTATGAAGGCAACAGATAACCCAGCTAACACAAAAGAGCAATGATAACATACAAGTGAAGTGTCAAACAAGAATGAAATGCCGCACCACTCAATAACAAAGTGTACCAGATCAACATGGCTATAACAACCAGAGGCAACAACAAATCAATGGTCGAACTACAGTTAAGCAAACATGTAGAACAATGGACAGAACACAACAACAAAGTTGTAGATCATAGAAGATCAATATGAGGTGTAGACTCAGATCAAAGCAGTGGACTAACTGGCCAGAGCTACAAAATTTATATGTATGCATATATGCAACTATATACATACATATATTAGCACAAGTTCAGGGAATATACTCAAAGTATATAAAACAGAAACAGTTCGATAAGTCAAGGAAGAGATGAAAGAACACAAATCAAGCCGTGATTCAAACATTTTCAAAAAGAGGTATATACAGTAAATTGAACAAGTCGAAGTCAAGTTCTTATCTCAAAATATTATCAAAAATTCAAAGTGGCCAAAGTCAAACCAAAAAAAAACGGAACCAAATCCAAAGCAAACGCAAGCCGTGGTGACCAAGAAAGCACATCAATAAAATAATCGAATTGAACTAGTCCAAACATATCACATGTATTCAAGAAAAATCAAATGGCCGAGCTAAAGTAACAGACGAATTCAAAAGATATATTCGAACGATAATTTAGGGAATTAAACCCTATAAATACCATTAACATCATCGGCATACAACATCGAGTTCAAGCATATCAAAGGGAGTAATAAAGGAAATCACATACCAAAATTATTCAATTCGAACTCGCCAAATTAAAGCAGGCGAGTGAAGTCAAAGCAAGATGATCGATCGACAAAGCAATCAACACGAAAATATCTATTCGATCGATCAACTAGAATCGGAGTATTCAATTTCCAGAAGCCCTAATTTCTCGAAGAGGAACGAATGAAAGAATTGAACGAAAGAGAAAGCGACCGATAATATAAAATGAAAAGGGGACTTATTTTATCACAGTGTTATTTTCTTATGGGCCGGCTCTTATAATTTCAATTGGGCTTAATATTTAAAATTAGGGTTTCTATTTTAGTGTTTGTTTTTTTATTTTGTAATTTACTTTCAAACTTTTATAAAATTCTAGTCGTGTGACTAGGGAACGAACTACGGTGGTGTAGTTCGAGAATTCGCAACTCAGTGGTTGAGTTGTGGTAGGGTTTTGAGTGTAGAGTTAGGTTAGTCGATAGCGGGTGTCGCGATTTTATGTGTGTAAGCGTCTGACTACTTAATTTCTAGTAGAAACCTTAAGGGCATCACGTAGACAGGTTTTTGCCGAAGCTGGGTAAATTTGTGTGTGATCTCTTCTGCATTTTCTTTCTGCTTTTATTATTCTGCTATTACCTGTCTTGCAATTATTTTATACTTCTGCATTAATTTTTATAATTATTAGTATCACCTTATTCACCCCCTTTCTAGGGTGAAATCGATCCTACAAGTGGTATCAAAGCAGGTTAATAGCAAAGATGTCTAACCCTAGTTGCAAATCTAGTGAAAGTCAGTCCAGTATTATTCCCCCTATTTTTGATGGAACAGATTTTCTAAATTGGTAATTAAAAATGGAATTTTATTTAAAATCTGTTAATTTTAAATGTTGGGATATTATTGAAAATGGGTGGGATATAGTAGATGAGAAAAATACTTCGATTAATGCTCTTGCTATGCATATACTATATTTTCATATTAATCGAGATAATTTTAACTATATCTCTCATTGTGAAAGTGCATAGGAAATCTAGAATACTTTTGATGCAATATATGGTGCAAAAGTCAACAACGGTGAGAAATCCTCCACAATCGACTCAGTTGAAGAAACATGCTTGATGGGATTTGCAAAAGACAGCAGTAATGAAGATTCAATAGGCGATGAGATAAGTGATATTTCATTCAATGATTTAGTTCTCTTGTGCCGAAAATTAATTGAAAATAATAAAGCCCTTGAGATGAAAAATAATAAGTTGAAAAGGGAACAATCTAAACCCCGTCAGAAAAATAACGATTTGGAAAATGAGCTTAAAAATATTAAGAAAAATAAAAATTCTAATTGCAAAAGGTGTTTGGACTATGAAAAATAATTTGCCTGTTTTCAAGAAAACTTTCAAAAGTTAGAAAACAAAATTTTAATTCAAGAGAAAAATAAAACCGAGTTGATTTGTAAAAATAACATTTTGCAAAAAAAAGTTGGATAGTTTTAAGAAGTCAAAAAGTTCTAAATGTGCGATTTTTGAAAAGGAATTAAATGAAGTCAACGAAAATTTCAAAACCCTTGAAAAAGAAAACGTGATTTTGAGCAAATCTGAAATTACTCGATTAAATCACGAGTTTGAAAAGGAGATTGAAAAAATCAAGGATTTTGAAAAAATTGAATTAAAAAAACTCCAACTCTTTGAAACTGAGATGCTAGAAATTGAGACTAAAATAAGAGATCTTAAAAATGAAAATATGGACTTGAAAATGAAGAATTTTGAAAAGAGAGATAGTACCATTGGTTGTTGTTCGAAGCTAATAAATGAAAATAAAATTTTAAAATCCAAAGTTAATAAACTTGAGTTAGTTACTTGGAAATTTTACACTAGATATAAATCATTTAATATGCTCTTAGAAAATCAACTCTTCGAGAATAAAAGGAAAGGATTTGGATTTGCTAAAGTGTCAAAATATGAACAAACGACTAATAACACTGTTAAGGGGAAAAGTGTGATACCCAAATGCGTAAAGTGTGGAAAAATTGAACACAGTCATAATATTTGCTGGTATAGACCCAATCACACAAAAACCATACCAATTTGGGTTCCAAAAGGCACAAATATAAAGTCCTTTAAAGTCAAACAAATTTGGGTGCCAAAAGGAACAAATATAAAGTGTTTTGGTTCTACACAAACTTGTTCTTTAAAATATTTTGTCACCAACAATCATGGACCTACAAAAACAAATAGGTCACAAAAATCTTGTCTCGTGTAGGTATAGTGGCAGGCTAAGGAACAACAACAGTGTTACGTGGATTCTGGCTGTTCCAGGCACACAACGGGCAACAAATCAAAGTTCTTTAGCCTAGTACAAAGGTGGTAGAATCACAATGGGCAACAATGAAAAATTATCGATAAAGGTAAAATAGGTAACGGTATATTTATTCTAAACGATCTATTAAATGTGAAAATCTTCACCATAATCTGATTTAAATCAGCCAGTTATGTAATAAGGAAATGAATGTTGATTTTGATTTTGAATTATGCAAAATTGTTGGCCAATTATCTTTTTATGTCAAGAGCGCTGTAAGTATCTCTAGAGTCTTTAAACTAGTTTGGACTAATGATGTTGCTTTATTGGTTGATGATTATTCTGGATACACGTGGATATATTTGACCTGACATTATATTTTGTGTTTGCTTGTATACACTGTTTCAATTCAAATCCAAAAGAATTTCATTTAAAAGCTGTAAAATGATTATAAGGTATTTGTTGCACATCTCATGATTTGGTCTTTGATATCCATCTGATAATTTTGAGTTAAAGTGGAATTCAGATGCAGATTACACTAGTAGTCTAGTTGATAGAAAAATTACTAGTAGAACGTGTTTTATGTAGAAACATCACATTTTCAAAGAAAATATCTGCATAATTTTCATTTGAACTGATTTTCAATTGGCAGACATTTTTTTTCATAAAACCCCTTCCAGAAAATAGTTTTTGTTGACTTTGTTTCAAATTAGTAATTTTAGAAAATTTGATTTTATAATTACTTTTGGATTTGATCTTAAATGACTACATTAACTAATCTGACTCCCTACTGATTATCGAAAAGATAAATAGTGATTGAAAAAGTGGTGAGTGTTGATATTAATCATATATTATGACTTGAGACAGTATATTTAGTAAATTTCTTTAAAAATTTAAACAAGATTTATAATAACTTTTGATAGGTAAAAATTCCATGACCATCTCTATTTCTATCATATTTCTAATGACCATCACTCGCCAAAATCCAATATAGTATGTCAAAATGTGGTATTTTTAAATAGGAAATTATTCGTTTTTAATTTATTTATTTTTTAAACATCCAAAGTATTCACTCTCATTTAAAAGTCATCACGGTTATGCATGGGTGAATTACTTGGAATATTTGTTTATGTGCTTTCATGCTCATTTAAAAGTCCTCACGGTTATGCATGTATGGAACACATATCAAAATTGGTTACTAAATAGACGAGTTGATTATAATCCCATTTAAAAGTCCTCACGGTTATGTGTGGTTAGAAGATATTTGAAATTTGTTTATTGTTTTATAAAAATTGGGAATACTACTAATCTCATATGAAAGTCCTAACGATTATGCATGGTTAGTAAGTATTCAAATTCCTGATATAAATATACCACAAATAGACACAACTATATGGTTTTATATACCGATATCATCCCTATCATTCTAAAGTGGAATATGCGCCTAACAGAGTATTTGTGATTTTTGTTTGATTTTTTATTCAAATTTTATATTTATACTCGATTGGGTATTAATAGTGTATTAATGTCTGTCACTTTATCTCTATTTTTTCTAAAACTATTACTCTTTTGCTGATAACAAAAGGGGGAGAGAAAAGTTAAGATTTTGGCAAATAAAGTTCAAATATTTTATTTTTTATTTGCATATTCCCATCTAGAGGTTTATTTGCATATTTTTATTTATTTTCATGCATATATGAAAGGGGATTTTGGTGTAGGGGGAGCAAATAGAATGATCAAATACATTTAATAAATTCAAAATCTTAAATATATGTTTGTAATCATCAAAAGGGGGAGATTGTTAAATATGCAAGTATATGATTTTTGTTTGATGATAATAAACATATATATATTAATTTAAATGTATTTGTTAATTTTACTTTTTTATTTTTCACATAATTAAATAAATATTTGCCGAATAAAATAAATAACATAGAATTTAAATTCAAACAGATATTTTATTCAAACAAATATTTTATTACAATTCTGAATAGTACAAAATTTGAGCTCTCACTGTATATACAAAATTTCAATTACAATACAACTTCAAATTACAAAACAATTTTTCACTATACATTTGCAGCTCAGTACATATCACTCATTCACTCGTATTTATCTTCAACTCTATTCTAGATTGAATCCAGCATCTGAATAATCTGCAAAATAAACACCGACGTAGTAAAATTGAAAAAGAAATATTTTTGCAGTGTAAAATAAATGTGTTTTGAAAATATTATTTGCCTCAGTTATTTGTGTTTGTCATCATTTTCGTTTTTGAATTCATTAAACACGAAAACCTATGAAATGCACAGTGTATCACTATACATGCCACAAGGCCGTGCACACCGAAATACACTTGATAAAATTGCACGGACAGGTGAGCACAAGGTCAAACCCGAACTGAGGCTGGATTCAACTCAGGTGCAATACATCACAAAATTGTCGAGTACAAGTTCTCATGCAACAAGAATCCAAAACCAACATAAAACAAGCCTCGACCAAAAATTCAATGAGTACACATGAAAACAACTCAACTATACAATGACCAGACTCATGCAACCAGATCACACATGAACATGTACACAAGTGTGTCAACACAACCAGACTCAACAAACTATCACAGCAGCTACACTCATGTATACACACATACACACATATGTATATATATACATGCAGTGTCACCAACGAGTCAACTAAGCAAAGCCTCAACATTAAATAGCAACAAAACTGCAAACAGTCTTGAATAAAGAGGCATGGACATGACTTCAAAATGAAAATGACGAGACAACAACAAACTCAAGTATGAACGTTGACAATGGTGAACTTAATGGAACCAGAGCGAGATAACAATGACAAATAATACAACCAGACTTAGAGTGATGCCAGAGAACAGAGACATGGTTTGAGAACCATGTACAAAGCAAATGACAGTGCATATAAGTACATACATATGTAAAAGGTCAGAGACATGAACAACCAATCAAGAATGAATGCAATTGAATACAAGTGAAGACTCAAATGAACTCAAATATCAATGGCACCAAAACAGTGACAAAGATCCAGTGAAATTAAATCAAAGTGGTGAACTGAATGGTTATAGCAAAGTGAAGCATGAGGCATGTACAAGACAGCAACTCAGAGGAACCACATACTAAATCAGTTCGAAAAATAACCAAGCTCGTATGCAAGTTAAGTTTTAAACATATAGTACAAATATACAGTGGAGCATGCAACAGTTCAGGTATGAAGACAACAGGGTAACCCAGATAACACAAAAGAGCAGTGATAGCATACAAGTGAAGTGTCACACAAGAATGAAATGCCCCACCACTCAATAACAAAGTGTACCAGATCAACATGGCCATAACAACCAGAGGCAACAACAAATCAATGGTCGAACTACAGTTAAGAAAACATGTAGAACAGTGGATAGAGCACAACAACACAGTTATAGATCATAGAAGATCAATATGAGGTGTAGACTCATATCAAAGCAGTGGACTAACTGGCCAGAGCTACAAAATTTATATATATGGATATATGCAACTATATACATACATATATTAGCACAAGTTCAGGGAATATACTCAAAGTATATAAAACAGAAACAGTTCGATAAGTCAAGGCAGAGATGAAAGAACACAAATCAAGCCGTGAGTCAAAAAATTTCAAAAAGAGGTATATACAGTAAATTGAACAAGTCAAAGTCAAGTTCTTATCTCAAAATATTATCAAAAATTCAAAGTGACCAAAGTCAAACCAGAAAAGAACAGAACCAAATCCCAAGCAAACGAAATCCGTGGTGACCAAGCAAGCACATCAATAAAATAATCGAATTGAACCAGTCCAAACATATCATATGTATTCTAGAAAAATCGAACGGCCAAGCTAAAGTAACAGACGAATTTAAAAGATATATTCAAACGATAATTTAGGGAATTAAACCCTATAAATACCATTAACATCATCGACATACAACATCGAGTTAAAGCATATCAGCGAGAGTAATAAAGGAAATCACATACTAGAATTATTCAATTCGAACTCGCCAAATTGAAGCAGCCGAGTGAAGTCAAAGCATGACGATCGATCGATAAAGCAATCAACGCAAAAATATCTATTCGACTGATCAACTAGAATAGGCGTATTTAATTTCCAAAAGCCTTAATTTCTCGAAGAGTAACGAACGAAGGAATTGAACGAAAGAGAAAGCGGTAGATAATATTAAAAGAAAAGGGGACTTATTTTGTCACAGTGTTATTTGCTTATGGGCCGGCTCTTATAATTTCAACTGGGCTTAATATTTTAAATTAGGTTTCTAGTTTAATGTTTGTTTTTTATTTTATAATTTACTTTCAAACTTTCATAAAATTCTAGTCGTGTGACTAGGGGACGAACTACGGTGGTGTAGTTCGAGAATTTGCAACTCAGTGGCTGAGTTCTGGTAGGGTTTTGAGCGTAAAATTAGGTTAGTCGATAGAAGGTATCGCGAGTTTACGTGTGTAAGCGTCTGACTACTTAATTTCTAGTTGAAACCTAGGGGGAAGCACGTAGGTAGGTTTTTGCCGAAGCTGGGTAAATTTGTGTGTGATCTCTTCTGAATTTTCTTTCTGCTTTTATTATTCTGCTATTATCCGTGCTACAATTATTTTATATTTCAGCATTAATTTTTATAATTATTAGTATCACCCTATTCACCCCCCCTCTAGGGTGAAATTGATCCTACAATAACAACAGGCATTTTGGAGAAATTTGGATCTATGTGAGTGGTTTGCATCTAATCCATCACATAACTAGTTAATCTCTTATAGTTGTTTGATAGTCCATGGATTATGTAACAATCCACAACTTAATGGTTCGAATTTTTTCTAAATCAAAAATTCAAATCCATGCGTGTATGGATTGTTGATTTTTGTATCCTGGAATGAACATAAGTATATCAAAGAGCTATTGTAACACCCCGTAATTTGGAGTAAGTTATTTAGTTAGTTAATTAATAAAGCTCCAAAAATGGAATTTGTGAAAATGAGTGAATTTTACCACGAAACTTGCACCATTGCGTTTGTGGTGAATTTCTGTGCAGATTTCATATTTGAAGTTTTACGATCAGAGCCCAAACGAAGAAATTACGGACGAAAAACGAATTCGGGACGAAAAAAATTCGAATAGGAAAATTAATGTTATATATTTGTTAACCCGGCCCATAGGTCGAGCCACCACTATGAGCGGTCCACGCCTAGATAGGGGCACACGACCACTCCCTGTGTGGCAGATAGGGTTAGCCTAGGCCCAACAGCCCGGATTTAATTTATTTTGATCTAACGGTTGAAGTGCATTCTAACACCTATAAATTCAGACCTAACCCTCCCTTGTCTTCTCATATTTTTCTAGAGATGGCATTGAAGCTCTGCCATTTCATTTTCTTCTCTTTCTTTCTAAATTATAAAAATGAGATATTTATATCTATATTTATACAAATTGGAGAAGAATAGAAACTTAATGAAAAGGAAAAGAGAAGAGAATCAACTATACACATATTTGAGGTAATTTATATATTTATATATTTGTATCTATTTTCTCTCCTAATTCTAAATCTTTTCTCAGATCTGTAATTGTAATGTATGTATATACCCTTTTTATACATATTTCTCAGATTAAAAAGGATTTGGGGATGAATTTAATATTCTAATTCAAATCTGGAGATTTAGATCACTTCTAAAAGGTGAGTGAGAAATTTTATGTACTGTTTATGATTTTAAATCTATTTCGTGGGCATACGTTTGATTATGCCTAGATCAATTTTATTTGTGAATTGTAGGCTTAAATTAGTGTATAAAACTACCGCGTATATATTCTTGTTTTAAATCTAATTTAAAATACGTTTACACCTAGATCTGGAAATCGGTCCCAAAGATTTTAGAATTTGGATGATGTATATTTTTATTCCAGATCTGTACTTGGTTGTAAAATAGGATTATTGGATTACTGCTCAATTTGTGCTAGGTTTAGATTTTCATAGTTTAATTTGTGGGAAGATCATCCATTAGATTTTTATAAATTTGTTCACTTTTCTACTTTTCATTCAAAAGGCGATGTTTGGTTTAACAAGGAATATCCAAATTATCCATTCCTTGTAATTTCAAACAGAGTCAATCTTTCCTCTTTGTGTTAAACTAATTCATGGAAATCATAGCGGAAAATCTTCCTAAGAAATCTTATTTCAGCAAATTAAATATGAAAAACGTATTCTAGTTACATATTTATGACTAGAATATATTTGGTTACGAATATGTAGTTTTATTAGGCAGTTTATACATATTTATTACGTTAATAAAGAAGAATAGCGTTTATTCGTGCGTTATTTACGCTTAACGTTCGTTAGTTATTATTATATTTAGGGAAGCGAATAGGTAGAATTAGAAAATGTAGTAATTCCTATTAACGGGTAATAAATTTGGAATTGCCAATAATTAATAGGAAATAAAAGATTGTAACCACAATTAATGGGCAATTAATACAAAATAATGAATAAGATTATATTAGAGGTTACAATTAGTTAGTTTAAGATCATAACTCCAATTAATGAGCAATTAATGGAAATGAATTATGAGTTACAATTAATAGTGACAAGTGGGTTAATGAGACTGATAAAATTGGAATAGATATAAAAGGTTAGTAATATGAAATTAGTAATCATACATACATGTCTTAGGAAATGTCCGTTAGAATTTTGTGAACGAATTGGCATTTATGAGCATTAAAAGAGGGTTTACGGGTAGATAAGTATTTAAGGTAAATCTTATTGCCTTAAATAAAAAGGGAATTAGTAAGCTAAGTCCAATGTCAACCTAAGATAGTATAAGTAAAGACTTAGGATAGTTAATTGGACTTAGTGGTTTGGTGATGCGAGATTAGTAGAGTCACTCGACGGAAGACTGCCATTCACTTTGAGGCTAACAACAATCAGGTGCACTTATTAATGATGTGAGATATCACTAATTCTAGGACCATGATGGCGTGAGAAATTGGACTGCTTTCTTTATGAAAAGTATTAAACGGTCCAAATTGGAATTAGAGTGGTGGGGAATATCTCCATAGGAGTTTGTTTCTAGTTTGAGATATTAAGTGGATGTAGGGTCCGCCTCTCTCCTAAAAGAAAGTATTAAGTAACCTAGTGAGATTCCAAATAAACAAAGATATCTCTAAAAAGGTTCACTTGAGTATTGAGGTATCAAGTGGCTATTGCAGGGTCGTCTCCCTACCGAAAGAAGCAACCTAATGAGATTCCATGTTTATAATTAAAAGTGATGATGGATATCTCGGTGAGGGTTCACTTTGGGTTTGAGGTACTAAGCGACTAATCTAGGGTTCGCCTCTCTCTTATAAAAGAAGTACTAAGTAGTCCAATGAGATTTCCAAGCAATGTTAGTTAGATAGTACCGGTGAGGAGTCTGCCTTGGGGGTGAGGTATTAAATGGCAAAGGCCTACCTATAAATAGGTGTTAAATGGCCAGAGGTTTGCCTAGTCCTTGTTAATAAGGTATTAAGCGGCTTGGATACAATTTCTCACATTGCTCATACTTTAGTAACGATAGATGCACTAGTATTATGGCTATTATAAATTATAAGGCCATAAATAGTGGTCAAAAGTCTCTATGGTTAGGACCAATAGATCAATAATAATGATGCAAGAAGTTCACCTTGGGAATAGGTCTTAAATGACGGAGTCTACGTCGATTGAGGTCTTAAATGACAGAATCTTCCTATTTCTCTTTTAAAAGTATTATGTGGTGATAGTAGAAGCCCGCTTCATATTTAGAAGTACTTAGTAGCAAATGGGTATGGAAGTATAGGTGGTTGATAAGGCTTCGTCAGTATTTTATACCTTGGGAATGGGTAGATAAGTAATCATGTGTGCAGTGTAATGTTAGATTAGAATTGCTAACCTTAATAGACATAACAATTAAATGGAAACTAATCGGTAAAATTTATGTTATGGACCGTTTATAGATTTCTAGTCACCAAAAAGTTATTCTTACCCCCTCCTCACTACAACTCATAGGGTAGATTTAGAGAAATATGTCATTGGAGCGGGATATGTTTAGTTGTTGGAGAAGTCTTCTTTTCTCCCATGATCGATGCCGATGTGACAATCTGATATCCAAGGAATACCATTAATTCCACATTAGTAATCATAATCATTATTATTATCCTATTATTGTTTCCACTATGAGTTTAGATTTCTATCCATCAATGATAATGTCCATGCTTATTTGCAGGTACCAAATGCAATGATCTATGTTTTGATAGACTTGGGTTTCAATTTTTTTCGAAATTTAGGCTCATTAAGGTACGTATTGTTACATTTGGTATCAAAGCCTAGGTTAGTAGATCAGAGGAATTATGATAAATTGAGAGAACGTATTCGTACTTTCCTATCTACTATTATTATATTTTTATGCTAGATTCTAAGAATTCCGACCATAGAAGTAGTTGTAGTTTCACTCCAAAGGAATGGGCAAAGCAACTATGGGTGGAATAACTTAGATTTAAGATTTTCACGCTGACTCCGATGTACTCCACGGAGTGCTAGTGATGCGTCAGGCACTGATGGTGAAGAGACATATGGTAGAATCCAGGCAATGAATTTCTTTAGCGAAGGACAGGTTTAAGCCGTTTAGTGTTGCAGGTCATTATTCCCATTTCTTAAAAGCTAAAAGTTTTAGGTAGTTTGACACGATGACATTTTTAAATAAAACATCAAGTTTTATGGGTATAGATTAGTTGTAGAATTTTAAATTTTGTTTATACGTTTAGCGCATAACAGACTTTTGACTACGCTGAAATTGTTGCTTAATTTATCAATTTTTTTTTAAAAAAATATTTTGAAAAGCTCCTCTTTTGAAAAAAAAATTATGTTCTAGTTATTTTTGGCTCTTGAATTACTTTTAGAATTTTTGTCCAAAATTTGATTTAAAGGAAAAATGTGCGTCTAAATATTTTGGGATTTTATTTTAACGTACGAATTTGAAAAGTGTAAAAGGTTTTTGTGAAATCTTTGACTTTCAAGGCCACATGTTAGGCGTGGGAAGGCAAATAGAGTTAGAATTTACAGATTTAGCAGTGCATTAGGATCGACGATGCGATAAATGCAAGCGGTAACGAGGGAAAGTCTATTTAGCCTTGGAATTTCTATTTTCATACCTTGTCATGATGCAGCGAGTCTAGTTTTATATTCAATTCCGTTTTAAGGCTTGAAAATAAGTCTTCTTATGCATTTTGTAAGTGGAAAATTTAGAGTAAATCAGGTGTAGCGAGGAAATTTTCACTGTACTACGGGAATGAGAAGGTTATAGAGTGATAAGAATGTTAAATTCTCTACCTAAATTCTTTTTTTCGGTATAGGTGTAAAGTTTAGGAAGCAATTTTTCGACATGTTAGATTTTTGGATGGTTGGAATTGGATGTAAAATTGGTTGCTTCATACTTCTATTCGTAGGAGAATGAGGATTTTGGTTGAAAAGATCTTTCAAAAGCTGCATACATATAGAACCACAAGTATACATATAGGTTGTTTGCATCATATTTTTTTTAAATGTTTTCAAAGAAATTCATTGATATAGGAGGATCCGATTTAGAATTATTCTACATGTATATTTTCTATATGGCGATACAGTAATACACTATGCATTTGTTTATGTTTGTTTATAAAATTGGTTGTACACTCATTATTGTGTAGTTTAGTATAATTATGGGTCAAAACTAAGACTTAGTCATTTGTGAAATTTCGGTGACAAAATTATTTTTAAGGGAGGAAGAACGTGACACCCCACAATTTGGTGTTAGCTATTTAATTAGTTAGTTGGTTAATTAATTTGGCTTCAAAAATGGAATTTGTGCAAACGATGGAATTTGACCACAAAACTTGCATTATTGCGTTTGTGGAGAAATTCTAAGTAACATTCATATTAGGAGTTTTGCGATTGGAGTCCAAACGAAGAAGTTACAAACAAAAAACGAATTCGAAACGGAAATAATTCGAATAAGCAAATTAACGTTTTATATTAATTAACCCGGACCCACGGGTCGATCCACCAGTATGAACGGTCATCCAAGTGCAGTCGACCGCTCCCTGTGTGGCGGCTAGGGTTACCTAGGCCCAACGTGTAACGACCCGTATTTTTGACAATTAAAAATATTCAATTAAACAAGATTTTGGAATTTAATATTCTCAGAAATTAAAATTTATGATTAATTAATGAAAAAAATTATTATAATACAATTTAATAATATTGATTGAATGTAATTGGCAACCGTTTTAATGTAATTTAAATCAATCGCAATAATAAAGGTAAATAAGGATTAAAACCAATGTTGTATTTAATGGTGAAATTATATGTTATTTAATTGAAATTTGTTTTAATATAGAATATGGAATCGATTATTTTGTACGTAAATTTATTAAACTTTGTTTATAAACAATAAATTTATAAATGCATTAAAATTACTTAAATGTAATTATTGTTTTATTTCTCATCTCATTATTTAATCCATTTGAAATTAAATTGAAAATCAATGAAATTAATGCCATTGTAATATTTCAGTTAATAAAAGTAAAAAAGACGTTAACTATAGAATATGAGTGTGATAAAATGGAATCTTGTGTTTAAGAAATTCATAAGGCATTGATTGATTTAATAATAAGAATGCAAATCAAAATAAAAGAAATTGTTTAAAATATAAATTATAATGAATGAATTTTATTACAGTTGTAATTAAACGTTAAAATTAATTTAATATTTAAATCTTGGATTTAATATGGAAAATTTAATTTTAAAAGATTATTAATTCCAGTTTAATCAAGAATGATGATACAAAACTTTAATTTAAAATTTAAAAGTGATCAAATTGATTTTTAAAATAGATTGTTTTAATAGATATGTAAAATTAGTCTTTTTGGGCACTGTCTCGGATTTCGATGAAACCTATTTCATCGGATCCACAATAGTGAATTATTATAGGATCTCAAGTTTCGTAGCGATCATACTTATCGTTTGATCGTGCAAGCTCGAAACGCCTAGAAATCAATTAATGTAATTTAAATGGATATAATTTGATTTTAAAAGCTAACTTCTATATACAATAGAATTAGGGTTTGATATTAGTTTCATTGAGTTTAAAAATATTGAAAACCTATATTTCGATATATAGGATGACCTACTTTCATTTCGGGAACGAAACGGGCTTTTTAGGTCTTTGTTATCGCTTTGACCCAAGCGATCTGTTCCATCCATTTCTATTCAACCTTTGTCTATATATATTTTGTTATAAACCCTAGCAGCTTTCTATTCTATTTTCTGTACGTACTTTTTAGAACCTATTTACTTCTTCCCAATGGTGAATATCCTAAACCTAAATTCCAATTTCTATTTCAAATCAAACTCCAAAAATTCAAACTGCTCCAATCCTATCATATAATATATCATCGCGAAGCACTTGACGAACGGAATCTGCGTCTGCAATTCGTTTTTCGATTGGAGGCTCGATTTTTCCAAAAATCAGCGATCTTTCCTTGGTCGTCCATATTAGGTTTTCACGATCGACGGTGGATCATCGACCAATCGACGATCGAGATGCGCCACTGGGTAGAGGAGGATGTGCTGAGTTGGTCTATATGGCTCGAATGGGTAGATGGTGTCGAGATTCGCCTGGAATCACGATCAAATAACGACGGCGGTGGAGGCATTTCCTGGCGCCGAAGTTGGCCATGCGTGGCCTGGTGGTGCGGCCTTGGGCGAGGGGGTCAGCGTCGTGCTCTGATCAGAGGGATTACGCTCGTAGGCGGCACGGCAGCCATGAGAAGGTGACGGCTGATGGTCGATATGGGATCGATATTTTCACGTTAGGGTTACTGAAGGTGACGAAATTACATATTTGCCTCGTTTATTTTAAATTTAAATTTTAAATTTCAAACTTCTAAGTTGCATAACTTTTCATACGAGCTCTGATTGACACGCGGTTTCTTCCATTGGGTTCGTATCGAAATTCCAGCAACGTGAAACTTGTTTGGTTGAATTTGGAGACTGTTGAAATTTTGGGCTTATATTGGATTTTTAATCGGCCATAAATCAAAGGTGAGTGATTTAACTCACTCACGAAATACTAAATTGTTCTGATGTTAGTCAGATTGAAATTATGAAGTTATTTATTTTATTGGTTGCTGTTTGGTGGTTTAAATTGACATTTTAATTGAAATTGAATTTTATATTGAATTAAATTGACATTTAAATTAATACTGAATTTAATTGCTAGTTAACACTGACAATTGATAATTAGTAACTGTTGTGATGTATTGGTTGATTTGGATGTTAATGGTTATTGCATGCCTATTGATTGATGATGGATGTATGGTTGTTTATTTATTTGACATATTCTTGTTATTACCTATTTATTTGTTGACATCATTTATATTATCATTTGAACCGTTGGAAATGAATTAAGAAATAGGTTGAAATGATATATACCTATGACACTTTGATTTGGGTTGAAATGATATATATCCATCTCTGAAATTAAAATTAAAATAACTGATCACTTGGCCATATGGTGGAAAATTATATACGGACACCGGATTGGTTAAATTAAATGGTTTTAAAAGCTTAAATTTGGATTTTGATTAAATGATATTGTTTTAAAGGAAATAAATTATGGATTTATATGAATTGAATTATTTCTAATTTAAGCTTTGAAAAGTTGAAATTGAAATTGGTTAAAAGAAATTACTATAAGGAATTAAACTGGAAATGTGAAGTTATAATCGATATACGAGTTTAATTCGGAAAATTGAATTATTTTAAATATTCAAACCTTAAATTTAACAATGAAGTTTAATTTGATTTAAGTGCTTTAAATCGGTAAATTGAAATTGAACATGAATCGATATGAATTGAAATAGTTTAAAATAAGAACTGGATTGAAATTTAAATCATTAAATTGAATTATTGAATCGAATTTGAAGTTAAAAATGAATGTTTCGAAAATTGAAGTTAATTCAAATTGAAATCGAAATCAAGTTGATTTGAAACTAATTGGAATTGAGTCAATTGAATTGAAAGATTGAAATTGGGTTTTGTTGATTTGAAATTTGGATATGGGTCCAAATTTGTTGAAATGGAAAGAAATAGTCTAATTTGATTTTATTTTCAAAATAAATTAGTTTAATATAAACTGTTTAAAAATCTATTTTTTAATATTCAAATTATTTTGAGTTTCCAACTATTTTACTATATAAACCATATTCGATACTCAAAATATCAAACTACTTTAGAATCTTTAAACTATTTTAAAGTACTTAAACTATTCAAACTATTTTCTAAAAATTCAAACTGTGCAAAGTTGGAATGTTTATATTTAAATCTTTGATTTAAATGCGAATGTGGTTAAATGAGGTTATAACCTAAGTTGGAATTTGAAATGATATTTTAAGTGACAATGACATATTTTGAGTAAATATGGTATTTTGAAATGAAGTGATATTTTTGAAGTGAATACGATATTTTGATATCAAATATGAATCATTTTCGAAATGTAAAAGAACTAACCGGCATGGAAAATGAAATTTGGTTGTTAAAGAGACCGGGGCCTCTTATTGGCATATTCTCTGTCAATATTGAAACCACTATAACAATTGTGTACACGGTGGATGATATCTAGAATGTTGATGTTGAATTGGAGGCGTTTGCTGGATTTGAAAAAAGAAAACGGTGATGGATGACCCCAACACTTGTGTCCATTGGAAATGACTAAAATAAAAGCCTATGTCTGGCCAAGGGGTTCGCAATTTTTAGGGGCCATCACCCCTTCGTATTATTATATTGATTTTGGACTCGATTGGTGCACTTTGATTTGATTTTGGGGGTGGTGGACTCGATGGGCGGTCATGGCTACGATGCGTTACCACCAGCCAGAAAGGATAAACTGGTAGAATCCTACCTTGGGCATTGCCTCACGTGCCTTGTCATACTTTTATCCTTATACGCGACCACTACGATTTTGTTTTTGTGTTTTCTTATCACGACATCTCCCTAGCTATTACTAGTGATGCTACTAAGGAAAACTGTAGGAAAATGCTTAAAAACCTGTTAAGGAGGATTAATGTAAAGCCTTAACGCTAGGAAAAATATTTATTTTATTTATTAGACATTACCTATATAATGTATCTTACAACATATA